>JAPVLO010000219.1:1200000-2400000 GCA_027257055.1 Cephalopachus bancanus | reverse complement strand
CTAAGGAAAAGACAAAAAAAAAAAAAACCCCAAAAAAAGATGGAGAATGGAAACAGAGAATTTATCTAAGAAATACAAATGGTTCCCAAATATGTAAAAATATATTCAACCTACTAAATGAATAAAAATTTAAAATAGAAAATTTTTCTCCTCATATTGATAAAGAATTTAAATGTAGAGGGAAAACTAGAATTTTTATAACCCATTAGCAGGCATTTAAATTGGCACAGAATTTTATCATATGCAGGCCAAGTGTGGTGGCTCACACCTGTAATCCCAGCACGTGGGGAGGCAGAGGTGGGAAAATCACTTGAGCCCAAGAGTTTGAGACCAGACAACACAGTGAGACCACATCTCCACAAAAAATTAGACTGTAAATCAGTTGTGGTAGTGTACAGCTATAATCCCAGCTACTCAGGAGGCTGAGACAGAAGGATCACCTGATCCCAGGAGGTTGAGTCTGTGGTGAGCTGTGATCATGTCAATGGACTCCAGCCTGGGTGACAGAGTGAGACCCCAATTCAAAAAAATATATATTAAAGTGTATCATATGCATAACCTGGTAACCTAGCAAGTCACATCTAAAATCCTATTCTACAATAATATTTATACATGGACATGCTGATATGTGTACAATGGGAATGATCAAATAAATTATGGTACATCTATTCAACAAATATTATGTTCTCATTAAGAAGAATGGAGTGTCACTATAAATATGGACCTGAAAAATGCCTGTGATAGAGTGTTAAATGAAAGAATCAAAGTGCAGAATCATATATACACATGGAGTCATTCTGTTTATGTGGAAAAAAGTTTATGAAACTAGATGGGCAAATAGACAAATAGGTGATAGAGTGATCATACAAGAGCAGTAAAATGGAGTGGTACCTACCAATATATTAAGTGGTGGGATTATCCTTTTTAAAAAAAATTTATAGATATGGGGCACAATTCAGGATTAAGTACATAAGTGGTCATAGTACAGGTGAAGTCTGGGCCTCCCATTGGTCCTTACTTTGCCTGGTTTGGGTTCAGGTACCCTTATTAGTATGATGTCACCCTCAACAACCCCCAGCAGTGACCCACTACTGCCAATCACTTTCATGTAGCATTATGGGGTTTTGCCGCCTTATTTTGTGATACAGAGTTTTTCTCTCTCTCTTTTTTTTGTACTTCATTTTATTATCGAGATGTAGGGTACAAGTCAGGATTAGGTACACAGGTAATGTATGTGCAGGTTTGAATGTATGTGAAGTTTGAAACTCCAACTAGTCCTCATTTCCCTGGTTTAGAATCAGGTACCTTTGTATTATTATGTTGCAGCCCCCCCCACACACACACACATGCCGACAGTGTCCCATGTTGTGACTGCCTATCCCTTTTTTGTGTCATTGTGATTAATGTTCAGGTGCCACTTATGAGTGAGAACGTGTGGTATTTGGCTCTTCGTTTCTGTGATAGGTCACAAACAATGATTGTCTCTAGTTCCATCCAATTTGCTGAGAAGTCCACGATTTTGTCCTTCTTTATGGTTGCGTAATGTACATCATGTATATGTATGTAGAGCTTTTCAAAGAAAAATAACTTATTTTAGGCTTCTCAGATTATCCATGACCCCCATAGATAATGGGGCAAGCTCTTGAAGATCCTGATCAGAGCCAGTTATCTCTGTATTCCTGACATCTAACTCAGTGGCTGACACCATCAGGAGGTGCAATCCATGTTGTTGGAGAGGACCGGGCTTCACATCTCACTCCCTGCTGTAGAGGATAATGTGGCTTTATCATGATCCAAGTTCAGCTAAGTGGCAAAACAGTTTAGGGAAAGCAAAAATAGGAGGGGCGGATGCTTCCAGCTACTTCTGGCTTCTCCTGCTCAGGTGCCGGCAGCAGCAGTCACCAGCCATGCCACTCAACACATCAAGAGAAAGAGCATGCCCCTCTTCTCAACACCATGAGCCACACTTCCCAACCCTTCTTCCCTTGAGCCAACACCGACCTCCCTACAAACTATGAAATGCTCAAGGAGGAGCAGGAGGTAGCCATGCTGGGACACCCCACAACTTTGCTCCTGGTCCCTGTTCAAAACAGTCTTCATGAACTGGTGCTGAGTTGCATAGTGTTCACTTTCTCCGTGAAGTCTAGGGACAGGAAGACAGTGAGTGACATAACTGGGGCCCAGACCTATGCCTCCACCACCAAATCCTGAACATCTGGACCCTGATCCTCAGCATCCAATCATTGTTTCAGTGATAACTTTCCGAATGTATTCATAGACCATGAGGCAACGTTAAGGTTACTGGTAGATGCCCATGGCCTACGTCCCATGTACTCCACCTCCCACTCCTGGGCCCACCCCTCAGGGCTCTAGGCTCTGCCCCTTTGACACTACCTCTTTATACAGCAGTTTATACTCACATATTTGTCCATGCAATTCAGTAAAAGTGTACATGTTTGTGAAAAAGAAAAGGAAAAGGCATTCCCAATAGCCTGACCAGTCTGAAGCCTCTCAACCCTAGTTCCACTAGAAAAAGCTTGAACCGAAGGACTAGATGATAAGAAGGGCAGCAACAGAGAGGAAAGAAAAACGAGAGAAAACAGAAGGAAGAGAGACGTGAATCACGGGGAGCTACAAGGAATTACTGAGAGCAATCCACAGGAAACCCCCCAGATTATATATTTGCATGCAGAACAATTCACAGAGAGGCTGGATGATCTGGCCTCATCCTTTGACAGCTCCTGCTATTGTCAGAAAGCCCTCTTGAAGATGAACACAAACAGATGCATCTTTCATATGTGAGAGTCACCCATTAACAAAACAAACACTTGGAAAGAAATTTTCGAACTGGATTTTTTTTTTTTTTTTTTTTAAGTTGGAGTCTCACTCTGTCACCCAGGCTGGAGCGCAGTGGCACACACACAGCCACCCCAATGCATCGACCTGCTGGGATCCGGCATCATTCCACTTCAGCCTTCCAAGTAGCTAGAACTACAGGCACGTGCTGCCAAATCCTGCTAATTTTTGATTTATTGTAGAGATGAGGTCTCACCAAGTTGCCAGGGCTGGTCTTGAATCCTCAGGTTCAGGCAATCCACTTGCCTTGGCCTCCCAAAGTGCTGGGATTACAGGCTGCAAACTGGATTTTCAAGTTCTGGCTCATATGTATGCACTTATCTGTAGGTTCATCCTACAGATGGGTGTCTGACAACCCAAAGTCTATCTTACTCTTCATTCTGGTGTCATATCAAGAGCTAGCATTAGTCAATATCTTACTAAATGCCATTATTCTAAGTTCTTTGTGTATATTAACACTTTTAATCCTCATGATGGCCCTGTGAAGTACATATGCAGTAGAAGACCCATTCTACAATTGTGGAAGTATCTATGTGGTTAAGTAATTTGTCCAAAATCAAGTATGGACCTCTTAGACTGTGCTTCTCAGATTTTAATGTGCATTCAAATCACCTATGCATCTTGTTAAAATTCAAATGACTCAGGAGGTCTAAGGTGGGCCTGAGTTTCTGCATTTCGGACAAGCTTCCAGGAGACACCAATGCTGCTGGTCCTACAGCCCACACTTTGAGTTGCAAGTCTCTAGGACTCAGCCCACCTTAGTTACACATTCATAGCCAAGCTGCAAGATCAGCCCTGCCAACAACACCCAGTTGTGTGCTCCAAGAACATAGATTAGCTTCTTTGTTTACAAGGAGAGATTTGGGGAGGATGGTGTCTGGATACAGTTCAGCTTTATTGTTTAATAACTATTGCAAAATTTTAGTTGGAAAAATGTCACCACTTTTATCTTGGGCCACCGTCAGTGCCCAGGCCCTAAGTCACTTGCATCTAATAAATATTCATTAGAGTTCTGAACTAGACAATGGAGGTTAAAAAAGTTAAGAAGACAATCCCAGTCAGCAGAAGACTGAGGGACTGAGCATCCCTCAGTCTTCTGAGGGATAAAGAGTATCATCCCGTGGTGTCAGACGCTGTATCACAGAGAAAGACGACAGGAAATAGAGACAGCATCCCATGGAAAGTTACATGTGAGTGGAGCTGTGATGGGTACCTGGGAGCAAGCCCAGTGAAGGTGGATGGGGAAGACAGGCAGGCAGAGAAGGAACATGATGGAAGGCCCAGAAATGAATGTGGTATTAAAAGATATTAAGAGAAGTTAATTGTGGTTGCCCTTTAGATTGAAGGTGAAGGAGAGGAAATATTTGTGAAGCTTCAGCATAGGATTACCCAGTTCAAAATGTGTCTTAAAGGCCCAACTTTTTAACGTGGCCAGCTGTCTAAGGGTGATGTAAAACCTTGGAGAAACTTTAAGCAGAGAATGGATAGGTGATAGGGAGCTAAAACATATAGAATACAACATGGGAAGGGGCTCAAGGTTGGACACAGGGTACCAATTAGAAGGCTGTTTCCATGATCTGTGTGAAAAATGACAGTGACCTCAGCTGCGATAGAAGCAGTGGGGTGCTGAGAAAGAGAAAAATCAAAGAAACAGAACTGAGAGAACAAAATGAAGGACGAGAAGCTATGAGTGGGAAAAAGACAGTGTTAAAAGACAATTTTTTTAAAAAAAAGGTAGAATCATGACTCATAAGGATATAAAATGAACACGTTAAAGATTTTATTTTACTCATAAAGTAATTGCAAGGCAGATGTTATAACTGGTTCGAGGGAGAAATGGAAAAACAGATACATTTATAGTTCAGGAATATTAAAATGAATGTACAAATGGAGACAAAACTAGCTTCCTCCACAGTAGGGGAGAGAACTCAATTGAACCGCTACAAGATGTGACAGAATTTGCCCGTCTATAGCTAAGAATTATTTTGCATTCTATCAGTTATATATGGTTTACAGAGTTGGATGATCACTTCCATAGAATCAGATTAACTCCGAGGGGTGTCCGTTAAACAATGTACAGTTTTCTACAGAAGCACACATTTTTCCTTGTAGTGGGATGACTCCAAGATGTCTGACTTGGGCACCGAGGTGGATATTGTGACATCCATTTGACAAAAAATTTGGGAAGAGCGTCGTGAGGGGCTGAGAGAAAAAAGGATGATAAATTGACTTGATCACGTTTCAGTAGCTAATGCTTCCACCTGATACAGGGTAAGCCCTGTTTTGAATTCAAGGGTTAAGTGCTTTGGACTCAGTGGTTTCAACTTTTGGAGAAGTTATGCTTTAAGAGTCTTTCCCTGCTTTCAGCCACATTTGACATTTCCTTTAGCACCATTTCTACAGAAGGTTCTGTGCATAGGATTATGTGTATTCCAAATACATCTTGCCTGGAAAGAAACTTCCAGTGTGACTGTTATGAATTTGAAACACATTTTTCATTAGAAAAAAATGTCACCAATGTGATCACTTTCCCCACCCAACAATGTTCTTTATTAATAGTCTTCAATATGGAAAATGCTTTTCAAATCAAAAATTGAAAAATGTGAAGTACAAATGGATTGTCTTCAATTTGTCAATTTATAGGAAAAGACATATAAAATTATTTTTTTAAATTGATTTTATGACTTTTAAAAGTTTATTTTATGACCTCCATGTATTGAAAGGAATTAAATTGATTGAAGCTTGAAGCTGTGCTGAACATTTCAAATCATGCAATTACCAGATGTAGCATGCCATTTTAATAGCATATATTGATTTTTTTTTCTTTTTTCTTTTTTTTAGTTAGACTCTCACTCTGTCATCCAGGCTGGAGTGTAATGGCACAATCATAGCTCACCACAGTCTCAACCTCCTGGGCTCAGGCAATTCTTCTGCTTGAGCCTCCTAAATAGTTGAGACTAGAGGCACATGCCCACACCTGGCTGATTTTTTATATTTTTTTTTTATAAAGACAAGGTCTTGCTATGTTGCCCAGGATAGTCTTGAACTCCTGAGCTCAAGTAATCCTCCTGCCTCAGCCTTTCAAAGTGCTGGGATTATAGGCATGAGCCAATACACCCAGCCGACTTTTTTTTTAACTAATTGAAACTATATTGTGTACTGGTAGTAATTAAATATAACTAGAAAGTAGGAAGATGAGAAGGGAGTAGAAATCATCTATTCAGATTCTGAAAGAAATTCTAGGTTTCTCAGTCTCTGCACCTCTCCATTGCTCATGGTAAGTGACATCTGATCCTTACCTACAAGCCCATTTTCACTTGCAGTCAAGAAGGCTCTTAATCAAAAAATCAGCCGGGCGTGGTAGCGCATGCCTGTAGTTCCAGCTACTTGGAAGGCTGAGACGGAAGGATCGCCGGCGCCCAGCAGGTGAGGCTGCAGTGGCCGGGAATGGCCACTGCACTCCAGTCTGGGCGACCGAGTGAGACTCCAACTCAAAAAAAAAGAAAAAGAATAATAATAATAATAATAGGGATGTTAGGGTCTTTCTAGATTACCCTGATAAGTTCTAAATACTGAATCCTGCCACATAGACCTGGGAAGCAGAGGAGCTGAAGTTCAAGGTCTATAAACAAGACCCACTTTCTTCTGGCCAAGTTCTAGTCTTCGAGCCCAAACCCAGAGATTAGGGCCCTGCTCCCAGCTGATGTACTTTCCTGACATCCACTGCCAATCTTGCTGGACTTTGAGTATCACCTCAAAGTGATACTCTTCCATCGTGCTCTTGCCTGCTGTTGGAACATCTTGACCCCTGGAACGAGGCTCATTTACCCACCCCATGCTGAGTACGCATCAGGACCCTGGGCCATATTCACTGTACCCTTTAGTTGCTCTGTCCTGAACACCACACCAAACCTCAGCCTGATACCAGTTGCTGGGCTGCTTGGTGGCACACCACCACATTGGCTGACTCCCAGAGCCTGGCCCTGTCCAGCCTGCTTCTCTGTCCACAGTTTACTTTGCCACATTTGTCTTCACTCCAAAAATCCAGTCAGTTGCAGTGCTGTCTAAATTTACATCAAAACTGAAGTCTGCCCCTTTTTCATAGATTCATATGCTATGGAAACTTCAAGGGATGTTGAAAGTCTTTGGTTCAAGTTTGGTTATTCTTTACCCACTCACCTTGTGAACAAACAGAAATTGTAGTCTCTAGAAATTGTCTTATACTGCCTGTTACCCTTCCTCCTTCCACTCTGGAAATCTCTGTTCTCTCCTGCATATCCCTAATATAAAACAGATTGCTAAGTTTGATTTTCCACAGTGTGTGTTATACCCAAAAAAGAATATTGTTTAGTCTTATAAAAATAATTTTAGAGTGAATACTTACCTCCTCCCCAACATTAAAAATCTCTATTTCCCATGTGTGTATATAGATATGTGTGTGTGTAAATATATATATATATATTTTTTTTTATATATATATAGATTATTAAGTTATATATAGATTATTAAGTACATACACATGTATGTACTTACTGAATGCTTATTAAAATAAATTACATGGAGGTAATCTTCCCTTGATCTTTGCTTCCACAATAATGGCAGGTAACACTTAACTGAACAATTACAATGTTCTAGATACTGCAAGTGCTTTCTACACATTCTCACTCAAGCCACTTAACATAGGGCCTATAAAACAATCCTCTGAGCCAGGCTCGGTGGCTCAGCCTGTAATCCCGTGCCTCTGGGAGACTGAGGTGAGTGGATTGCCTGAGCCCACGGGTTCAAGACCCGCCTGGGCAGCAAGACCTCATCTCTACAATAAATCAAAAAATCAGCCAGGCATGGTAGTGCATGCCTGTAATTCCAGCTACTTGGAAGGCTGAGGCGGAAGGATTGCCAGAGCCCAGCAGGTCGAGGCTGCGGTGGCCAGGAGTGGCCAGTGCACAGTCTGGGCGACAGAGTGAGACTCCAACTTAAAAAAAAAAAAAAAAAAAAAAAAACAGTCCTCTGATTAGTCCTAATTGTTGGACAGGAAATCTAAGGCTTAGAGAAACAAACTTCACAATTCATGTGCAGCAGAGTGAGATTAGAATAGAATCTAAGTCTGTTGACTCTAGATTTTCTAAACCTGAACATCTTCTGTACACTCCAGCCCCTGGCATGGTGCCCAGCACACCGAAGGCTCTGAGTACCTGTTTGTTAAGTAAATTAATGCTTAACCCCTTCCTTATTGCAGATTCAACACCAAGTAACACAGATGATCTATCTCCACTTTGTACCAGCCACTGTGTTTTGACATGAAGAAGCAGTTAATAATCTATCTAACATCCATAATTGGAAATGTAAAACAATCATTTCAGGGCAGAACCAAGTCTAGAACAGACTTTAAAAAAATAAAACTATCTCACTGACTCTTACTTTTATCAGTCATGATGACTTAATCGTTATTTTTGACTGGGAGAGGGAATGATAAAGTTGGAGAAAAGGGTTTCTTTTTTAATGCAACTGAGGAAAATTGAAAAGAAAATTGAAGAGGTTATGTAGTAACCCACAAGATGCTGGACCTGAAAGTGAGTAAATTCAGTTGGAATGAGGCTAGGCGTGGTGGCTCAAGCCTGTAATCCCAGCACTTTGGGAGGCCAAGGCAAGAAGACTATCTGAGCTCAGGGGTTCGAGACCAGCCTGGACAACTTGGTGAGACTTCGTCTCTACAATAAATCAAAAAACAAGCCAGGCATGGTAGCGTGTGCCTGTAGTTCCAGCTACTTGGAAGGCTGAGGTGAAAGGATCGCCTGAGCCCAACAGGTTGAGGCTGCAGTGGTTGTGAGTGTGCTACTGTACTCCAGCCTGGGAGACAGAGTGAGACTCCAATTCAAAAAAAAAAATTCAATTGGAATGCCAAGGACAAAGTCATTGTTTCCTCTTCAGGTGGCTTAAAATGTTCAATCCTTTCCAAAGCAGAGGGTGGTTACAGGTCACACCAGGGAGTGTAGCTACCACAGAGAGCCTCAGCCCAGAGGACTCAGGTTACTGGAAACCTCCTTCAGATGTCCAAGATAATGGTCAAGAGCTCTGGCTTTGAAACCAGTCCCACCTGGGTTCAGAGTCCATCTCCAACACTTACCACATGGCTTTGATGGAAAACAATGACACCTACCTTATGAGATCTCAGCTAGAAGGCACTAAGCAGAGTTTCTTAGCACCTAACACATAGTAGTTATATAATTATTAACTAAAAAAAATTATTTTGAAGAGGAATAAAGCCTCCCGAGGAAGTCTATTGACAACGACCCATTGTTCAAAGTGGACTGTAGCAGCCATAAAGAAGAACATACAAACTTCGCAGCAACTTGGATGGATTTAGAGTCTATCATACTCGGTGATCTATCACAAAAACAAAGAACAGAGTTCCATATGTTTTCACTCACAAGTGGACCCTGAACATTTACCCTGATACTATAAGAAAGGGATTGACAGTAGCAGGATACTGCCGGAGTGGGGTTGGGTGGAGACACAACAACAATAAGGGTACCTGATCTCAAACTAGGCAAAGTGGGGACCAAGGGGAGACCCAAATCTTACCTATACGATGACCACTTGTAGACCTAACCCTGACTTGTATCCCACATCTTTAAAATAAGATTAAAAATTAAAAAAACAAAGTGCACTGTACATATTTGCAGAAACTAATAGAAATGAGTCCCTTGAGAGGCCTAAAACCAAGGAATTAATATTCAGCTTGAAATGTCCTGACGCAAGCCAATATGGAGCAATGAACAGACCAAACCAAAATATACCCAGACCTGGAGGAGGAACAAACTGCAAGCCAAAACTGCTTCTTGTTGACACTAATTAAGGGTTAAAGTCAATTTCTTACAGAAAAGGAATGTATATTTCTTTTAAAAATTATTTTTATTTTATTTTATTTTTACAAAGATGTGGGGTACAATTCAGGGTTAGGTACACAAACGTTGATTATGCAGGTACCCTTGCTGATGAGGTGTGCCCCTCCCTCCCCTAACAGTTTCCATCAGCTGCCAATCCCACCCCCCGCCCCCCCCCCCGGCAGTTTCCCACTACTGCCAATCCCTTTTTTATAGTAACATGATAATTGTTCAAGGTCCGCTTATGAGTGAGAACATATGGTACTGTTCTTTGTTTCTGTGATAGATCACTGAAACTACTCATTTTACATCTTCAATAGTTTACATAAAATAGAAACACTGTAAGTAATCACTATTCTGGAGTGTGGATTCTGTCACTTTAGAATTATTCAATTGTTTGCATGATACCTGGAGTTAACGAATTCCTTCAGGCATTTATTCTGCCAAAGATATGGCCTATGGTATTGACTGCCTCTTCCAGTCAAAAGAAAAGAAATACCAGCTCAGCTTTTTCTGCCTGAGTGCGAGACAGTTACACAGTCTTAGGAGAAAGGTCACCTAAGTGAAATTAACTGAGAAGTCAGGGCATAAATCAGAAGGGCAAAGTGTCATTTTTTAAACACTTCCTTCTCCCTGATTCCCTGATTCCAATCAATCAACAAATTCTGACAATTGACCCATCAAGAGAAAACTTGAATCCCTCATTTCTCTCCCTACATTGCTCCATGTTCATGGCAAACCCCTCTCCTCTCTTGGTTCCCTCAAATCAGCTCACCATTCAACAGCTAGAATGATCCTTTGAAGCCTAAACTCATTCATTGCACTGCATTGCTTTGACTCTTCCAATAGCAGAATTCTCAGACCCTGTTCCTATCAGTCATGCTCCTCTTCTTTCAATTTCTCAAACAGGCCACTCCTCTGAGGCCCTTCACACAGCTCCTGCCCTCTCCTTGGAATTCTTTTCTCCTGCCTTCTAGTCCCAACTCATTCCCAAAGCTACCTCTTTAGGAAGGCCATTCCCAACTGCCCCCATTGAAATTAGGTCTTTCATTTCTTTTCCTTCATTTCAAGTATAACAAATTTTAAATCACATACTATGTGTTTAAATGCATGTGTGCACATATATGCGTGTGTATATATAGATGTGTGTGCATATCTATATATGTTTTAGAATATCTGTCTCTCCTTTAAGACTGTAAGTTCTATGGAGGTAGGAACCATGTCTTGTGCTTAGCACCATATACCCAGCACCTAGCAGAATACAATAGGCCATGAAGGCAGTCAATAAATACGTGTGGAACAATGAAATAAATGAACATGCATAGCTGACCTGCGTGGGAAAAAGGAAGAAGCAGGAATGAATAGTTCCTAGCACTAGCTGCTCAGACAATGATTTTTCTGGAAGAGGAAGAAGACAATATTCCACCAGTTATCAACAGATGCAAGAAAATTCAAAATCAGGTATTTTTCTTTAAAACAGAAATTCTACACTCCCTTTCACTGCTCGGTACACCCGTCACCATAGAAAGCTCAAAAGACTTAAATGAAAAGGCGTCATCACAGTTCACAAGTAGAAATCTCTTTTATTCACTTTATTTATGCTTATGAATGCAAAAGTAGGAATGATTTGATGGTGGGACAAAGACATCACTACTGAGAAACAGCTACAGTTGTCAATTTGTGTGTTTTCTCTATGTTTCCAGGAAGAACCATAGGCTATTTTTGCCTTACTTTGTGAATGCTAACCTATCACTCTAGATCCCATTCTTTTCTGGGCAGGCTCTGTTGCTACTTTGTTTTTCACCAACTGATAGACTTGAAAGTAACTACAGGTAAATTCAGGCAATGTTAGGGAGGCAGGACTTTAGCCCACAAAGGTGATTACAAAGATTTCCTTCCAAGAAGAACCTTAGAAAAGGGAGAAGTCTTTCCAAAATTCCTACCCAATTTTTCCATATTCCATAAGCTATTAATTTTCTCTGCTCCCACCACAGGAAAATGTTTGGTCTCAAGAGAAATGAGCCAATTAAGCAGTTGCTTAAGGGCGAAACCAAAATAAGTCAGGAAATTTTAATGGAGTCATTAATGGTTCCTCTTGAAAGCTAATGAGCGTGGCACTCAGATGGAAATTCAACAGATAGATACCATCAGTGTCAGTCATGGAATGCAGTGACATACAGCCTAATGCAATTCAGCAGTCTGAATTGAGGGGAGAACAGTGCCATTTGATAATGCTTTGGGGGACAGACTGTAGGAATATCTTAAGCTGCAGAGGACATGTTAGGTAAACTGTGAGCACTTGGGCTGCTGGAGTTCAGCAATCCAAATGCATCATCTTCTGTCTCCTTCACATAACAGATTCTCACAAAGTAGAGGGCTTTGGCCCACTTCTGCTTGATGAATACTCTCAACTTGCTGGACTTCTCAGCATCTTTTCTGATTCCCTGAAGTCCATCCCTGCTCTGCAGGAGTTAGAATCAGAGTGGTAGGATATGCTCAGATGTGGCATAATAAAAAGCAGTGCAGCTTTCTAAAATGTTCCAATGAAATGAAGAAGAAAATTAAAAATTTAAGCCTCTTAAAATGTAAATGGTGTCAGCATGCCTTGTAATTTGAAGACTCTTGCTCATTTTTTTAAAAAATGAAATTCAGAAAGCTGGGAGGTTATGAGATAAAGTATAAAGAATATTAAGAACGCTAATACAGAAATTGGGAAAGACCATGATTCTACTCCCAGTGTGGTGCTATCAGCTCATGCCATGACCCTGAGCCTTGCGGTCCTCTTTGGGTTTAATGTCTCTCAAAATGTTGTTCTGGGCATACTAAAGACCCTAAAAATCTCTTGAAAGGCAAGAAGGACTTCTATAAATTCCTCCTATTACCAGTTTACTCAGTTAAGTCTCAACCTAAAATGGCAGGAGAAGAAAATCATTTTTGTTAGAGTATAATGCTTCAGGACACTTCTACCTGCCCTCCCCCAAAAGGCATACACTAATTTCTCTCATTTGAGTTAGGTGGAAAACTCTCAATGGCAGAATCACCTTCCATGGGTGGTAAGCACAAGTCTTCTCAGCCTTGATTCAACCGTTCTTTCTTGCTAGTGCCAAGCTTTGACATCCACATGGTCTCATACTTTCATCTTACATGGAGTAGGTGCCCTCCCCAACCACGTGCCCCCGGAAATCACTAAAGGCATAGCTTAAGTGTTTCTGCTTTTACCTAGCCCAGTCAAAATTAAATGCTTCTTCTGATGTAGCCTCATATCCTCCAGCTTGAACATAGACTTAGCATGTCATTTATCATGTTCTGTGCCATCCATGTGTCCTGTCAGGCTGGGGGACCCAAAATGACCTTATATCCTTTACATTGACCAGCCCAGTGCCTGGCACATATAAGAACTTGATTCAGTTTTCCTTTAATTGAATATAATTGTCTTTTTAAAAATACAACTCTTTTGAGTTCTAGGCATAATAGCTAAAACAATATTTTGCTGCTTCACAACTGGGAAAACTGGAAATTTTCCACTGAGGTAAGCAAAAATTTCTACAAGGTTATTTTTCTTCCTCAACATTAGAAAAGCAGTGTCTCCTGACAAATACTCTTCTCCCAAGTGATGAAAGAATCCAACAGTTGGAACAAGACTGTCTGGGCGATGATTAACATTTGTTATTGTGACTTTAAACAAATCAAAAGGACTTTTTCAGCCTCCCTAATCCAGATGGCTTTCAACTGCTCACATATTTAATGCTACTGCAAATGAAAAAAGGAGTTAATTTGTTGTTCAGGTTTTGTATATTGATTCAATATGTAAGTATTTATATAATTTCAAAGATTCTTATCCATTTATAAAATATGAAAAAGTTGATAAAAGTCTTAAGTAACAATGAAACTGAATACCATATATAACATAATTCATTTGTTTATGGATAGAAAATGTTTGGAAACATATACACTTGGCTATCAATTAAATAGGGAGACAAAATGGAGAAAATTGTGAATGAATTTTGCTTTCTGATTTATTATTTTTTCTGTTTAATAATGTTAAAAAGTAAATTCATGAGTATTAATATGTGCTAGATATTGTTTTAAGTAATTTACATGTGTTGACTCACTGAGTTAGGATTTATTATTTTCCCCATTTTGTGAATGAGTAAATTGAGTCACAAATTGGATACAGACTTACCCAAGGTCACCTGGTAGTAAATGGCAGAGCTGTAGCTTGACCCCATAATATGGTTACAAACTCTTAACCACTATGCTATATTACCTCATATTCTCTACTAATCATTGAAGAATATGCAGAATTACTGAGTTTTAACAATTGCAAGGTTTTTTTGGTTTTTGAGCTATGTGACCTTGGTTGAGTCATTCAACTTCTTGGGAATATGTAGTATAGAATTTAACCTTGCTCCAAAAGAGGTTCAGTCTTTGCCCTTGGCTTCTAGGAAGTAGTCTCTATAGGCATGTTTTTGTCTAGGGTGGGCATGAGCCAGGCCAGAAAGACCAACCATTTGACTTAGGGTAGGGCTTTGAGTCAGACTCAGAAGGACTGGGAACTGGAGACTGAGGTTGTACCACTATGTGGGCAATCAGTCATGCCCACATAGTAGAATTCCAATAAAAACCCAGAACACCAAGACTCAAGTGAGCCATCCTGATAGTCACATATCAATGTTTGGAAGGTAATGCTATCCTGACTCCACAAGGAAAGGACAACAGAAACTTTGCATTTGGTTCTGTCCTGGTTTTGTTCTATGTGTCTCTTCCTTTGACTGATATTAACTCATATCCTTTGACTGATATTAACCCATATCCTTTCCCTGTAACTAACCATTACCATGAGTATAACTACTTTCAGTAAATTCTGTGAGTCTTTCTAGCAAATTATCAAACCTGAGGATGGCGAGAACCCCTGAACTGGCAGTTGGTGTCAGAAATGAGGAAGCTTTTGTATGAAAACTGTCTCCTTTGACCTTGCAGTTGACCCTAACTCCTCACAGTGACTCAGTTTCCCTATCTGTAAAATAAAGATATAAAAAATTCCTAGAGATTCTCTATGAGGCCAAATGTTCTGTCAAGAGTGTTTGTATTTTAGCAGGACATTTCCAGAAACTAGAAACTCTTAACCCAAAAGAGCCCATGGTGGGAAGGCAGAGAAACAGGTGAGAATTTGGAACTGAAATTTATCCTGTGCAAATCACACTATGCATGCCACTTACAGGTAAAGGAATTCCACAGGGACGCTAGCAATGGTGGGAGGGAAGATTGCGGTGGGAAGATCCTCTCAGTTATAGCTCTATTTCTGTACCTACAAAAATCAGCCAGTGGGTTCTGTTCTACTCTGGGCTGTTTAGCTCAGTGGATCCATGTGTCCAGAAGCCTGTTTCTGCTTCAGCCACAGGAGTCAGAGGAGACTTCTGAGAGAAGTTAGAAACAATGATATTAGGCTTCCAATGACCTCAGAGGCAAAATTGCAATCTGAGACTCTACTTGGAGACTGTCAGGCCTCTCACCATGTCATTTGATTTGACTTGTATTCAGTTGTATCCAATTCTGGGGGCAAACTCCACAACGGAGTCTCTTATCCTGGATCCATCACTCAACTTTTCCTAAAATCCTCAGAACAATTTTAGGCACAAAAGGAAATGGTCTTCATGGAGATGGAGAGCCCTTTGTTTTCCCAGGTTTTCGATTCACCAAATCCAGGTCCTTGGATCTCATTCAACATTGCTTTGTCTATTTGCAAAATGGGGGTACCTGTCACTCACTTCAGTTCTCGAAGACCACAGGCACCACACTCATCACCCTGCAGATTCCAAGGACACAATCCATGATGATAGTTCCTGGCTCATGTCTTTTTTTTTTTTTTTTGAGTTGGAATCTCACTCTGTCGCTCAGACTGGAGTGCAGTGGCCGCTCCCAGCCACCGCAGCCTTGCCTGCTGGGCTCCAGCGATCCTTTTGCCTCAGCCTTCCAAGTAGCTGGAACTACAGGTGCAAGCTACCACACCAAGCTAATTTTTGGTTTATTGTAGAGAGGAGGTCTCGCCAAGTTCCCCAGGCGGGTCTCGAACCCCCGGGCTCAGGCCATCCACTCACCTCCGCCTCCCAAAGCGCAGGATTACAGGCTGAGCCACCGAGCCCAGCTGGCTCATGTCTTAAACAATCATAATAATGATAACAGCTACATTAACTTCATCTTCCAGGCAACCTAATCTCATTTAATCCTCACAATGGCTCAACAAATTAGATACTGTTATTTACCCCCCTTTATTTTTTCAGAGCAGGAGAATGAGCTTTAAAGAGGTTAAGTTATTTACCCCTGGTCACACAGGGTGGTAGATAGAATAATATCTCCTCAGAGATACCCATTCCTAATTCCCAGAAGTTGTGAATGTGTTATCTTACATGACAAAGGGACTTTGCAGATGTGATTAATCTAGGGCTCTTGAGATGGAGGGATTAGCCTGAATTATTCAGGTGGGCCCAATGTATCACAAGGGTTCTTACAAGAGAGGTAGGAGAATCTGTACAAAATGAAGGAAACGGAGCTTGGAGTAGCCTAAGGAAGGGGTCAGAGGCCAGGGAATGGAAGTGAGCTCTAAAAGCTGGAATATTCAAGGAACAGATTCTCTCCTAGAGCCTCCAGAACAAACGCATCCCTGCTGACACCGGATTTGAGAACTCCAGAACTACAAAATAATAAATTTGTGCTGCTTTAAGCTACTAAATTTGTGGTGATTTGTTACAGCAGCAAGAAGAAACTAATACATGGTTGATTGGGGATTTGGTGAATTGAAATTGAAATTGGGGATTTGGTGAATTGAAATTCAGTCTGCCTCCATAGATCAACTCTTATCTCTATATCCTCATCCCAAGACATCAGTTCCATCAGTTCTGGAATCCTTATTACTGATATTTTCAAAATTCAGTGATTGCAGCTCTTCCTTCTTTTTTTTTTTTTTTTTTTTTGAGTTGGAGTCTCACTCTGTCGCCCAGACTGGAGTGCAGTGGCCGCTTCCGGCCACCGCAGCCTCGATCTGCTGGGCTCCGGCGATCCTTCCGCCTCAGCCTTCCAAGTAGCCGGAATTACAGGCATGCGCTACCACACCCAGCTGATTTATTTATTTATTTATTGTAGAGATGAGGTCTCGCTGCCCAGGCGGGTCTCGAACCCGCGGGCTCAGGCAATCCACTCACCTCAGCCTCCCAAAGGCGGGGGATTACAGGCTGAGCCACCGAGCCTGGCAGCTCTTCCTTCTTTACAGCTCTAATTACAGAAGGTCAGGTTACAGGGAGACACACAGAATTGTGGAGTTCCGTAGTCAATCGCGGTTAAGAACTAAACAGTAAGGTCAGTCAAGATGTCTCAGTTACCTTACTTGTAAAATGAAGACAATATTTGTTCTAGCCTCATGGAAATTTTGAAAAGATCCAATGAAATAGTTCAAGTAAATCACTAAGCACAATGTCTGGCACAGAACAACATACTAAAAACATATTGTTTTAAAATATTATGGAGTGCTTTATATTATTATGTTTCATAGTTATGCATTAGTCTTTGCTGTGGAATTTTAGCTGTGGAATTTCAGGTTTTCAATAGACAGAACCAATTTTTATAAAGAGAAAAATTATTTTTTCATTTTTAGACAATGCTTTAGACTTAGCCTCCAGTTTTTAGCTGTATGCATGAATTTTCTCCTTCAAAAATAGACTGTAAATTTTTTTTTCAGAAGGACCATCTATATCTTTGTGAGTTTAGCTTACAAATGCTTAATAATGGCTACATGGACTGGATAAAGAAAATGTGGTACATATACACAATAGAATATTATACAGTCATAAAGAGGAACAAATATATGGACTTTGCAGCAACTTGGATGGATTTGGAGTTGATCATACTCAGTGATCGATCACAGAAACAAAGAACAGAGTATCATATGTTCTCACTCATAAGCGGACCTTGGACAGTTACAATACTGTAAGAAAGTGTTTGATGGTAATGGGAAACTGTCAGGGGAGGGGGGGTGGGATTGGCAGTTGAGGGAAACTGCTAGGGGAGGGAGAGGCATACCTCATCAACAAGGGTACCTGCATAATCAATGTTTGTATACCCAACCCTGAATTGTACCCCACATCTTTATAATAAAAAATAAATAAATAGAGAGAAAAAAGTAATGGCTACAGAGCCAGCCATTTAATTTATTCATCTGAGAACCCAGCCCCTTTTAGAAATGGGTTTTGGTTACTTTGCCAGTTGTAAGTGAACTCAAGTATCATTAGGCAGAGTTTGATATTCAAGGCTAGCCTTGGTTAAAAGTTGAAGTTTTCTATAGGAACTCTCTGGCCTTTGGGTAGCACACACCAACACTTTCTGCTGTATTTTACAGCAACATTTTCCTCCCTTTGTGTTCTTTGTTATACCTGGTCTCCTTCCCTTTCATGGTAATGATGTGAAGTGGCTAGCTGCTTCTCTGGGATTCAGGGTCGAGTTTGAAATAGAATGCCAGTCAGTGTAGCATTTGTGAAGGTGAGGCATTTCAGAATAAATGGTGAACTGAGTTGAATAGTGTCCCCCTAAAATTCATGTCCACCCAGAAACTCATTTGGAAACAGAGTCTTTGCAGACATAATGAAGGTAAGAATCGAGATGCGATCATACTGGACTAGAGTGGCCTCTACATTTAATTAGAACATCCATAAATGAAACAGAAAAGTATGCCCAGACACACAGAGATGTGACGACACAAAGATTGGAGTCAGGCAGCTACAAATCAAACAACGCCAAGGATTGTCCACAACCACCAGAAGCTAGGAAGAAGCAAGGGATTCTTTAGTAGGGACCAAAGGAAAGCTTCCTTTAGCACTCTGAAGGTTCACTGAAAAACCACCTCACAAAAGGAAATTAACAGAAAAAAATAGTACTCAAATTTAACAACATGCACACAAGGGAGAATCACGAGTGATTATCGCAACACCTCATTCTCTCCCCTGACTAACAGAGTTCAGAAGCAGATATACCATCTTGCGGTTACAGAAAGAACGGGGACTTGGATCTTGGCAAAATAGGTAATGGAAGGGAGAGAGGAGGAAATCTTATAGTCTCACAGATAGCAGCCTTCAAAGGGATTAGATGATGAATCAGAGAGAATAGATGATAAATGTTTCTTTTCTTTTCTTTCTTTCTTTCCTTTTCTTTTTCTTTTCTTTTTTTTTTTTTGAGTCAGGGTCTCACTCTGCCACCCAGACTAGAGTGCAGTGGCACAATCATGGTGGCTCACTCCAGCCTTGGCCTGCTAGGCTTAGGCACTCTTTCTGCTTCAGCCTTCTAAGTAGCTGGGACTACAGGCACATACCACCATGCCTGGCTACTTTTTTTATTTTTTTGTAAAGATGAGGTCTTGCTATGTTGCCTAGGCTGGTCCCAAACTCCTGGGCTCAAGATATCCTTCTGCCTCAGCCTCCCAAAGTGCTGAGATTATAGGCATTAGTCACCAGACCCGGACTCTTTGTTTTAAGCTACCCAGTTTGCAGTAGTTTGTTATGGCAGCCCTAGGGAACTAACACAAATGGTGATTTTTGGTGCCCCTCAAATCACTCCACTTAAGAGAGAGCCTTCTTCTCTAAGCTCACTCCCTCTTTCCCCACTGGGAAGAAATATTTGGTGAAAGAAATATTTGTGTAAAAGAATCTCCACTTGGCAGCTTGTGGACCACAGCAAGAGGCCAAGAAAAGCAAGGCAACGTGAACAAGGATTGCATATTCAGTGTATTAAATACTCCACTTGTCCTAAGAATAGCTGAAGTACCTCTTTGCTACCAGTAGCTAGCTATGTGACCTTGAGCAGAAGACAGGCCTTTGAGACGCATTTCCTCCAAAGGAACTAGTTGAACAATACCTGTAAGGTCCCTGACATCATAAAACTATTTAGCAAATAGTGGTCTTAAGGTCAAAGGAAAGACACTAGTTGAGTACAACCTCCCCAAGGGCAAATAACTCACACAAATGCTTAGAACCCATGTGTTACCTAGGGCTTTAATCATAGTATAATTTTGTGCCAATGGCCTGTTTTCTAGTACTGTAGTACAAAGGTCCTGACAATAGGTTGTCCTTTTAAATGCAAATATTCCAATTATTCTGATAGACTGTAATCATCCCCAAGACTTCTCATATCAACATCAGCATCTCAGGGAAAAAAAGCACTGCTTGTGCTTCATTCTCAGTCTCTGCTTACCTATATGAACATATAGCCCTGTTGTAGCAACTTTTGCTGCAAATCATGATCATGGAGGTCTCCTCTTAGGAGGGCATGGCCTCTCCCAGGCTTCCTGGGAATCAACTCCACACAGCAGGTTGGGTCTTGTCTACTCACCTTGCAGGCATTCAATTCAAGGTTAGAGCAAGATTTAATTAGAGAGAGAATATAATCTTTCAATCTTTAGATTGCATATCAAAGACCAAAGTCTCCAAAGACTCTCACTGGCTGTTTGCAGTTGAGGCTAAACTTCTTGGCAATCTGGAAGAAATCAAGGTTAGGAAGAGTTAATTTAGGTTCTAGGCCAGGTTAAAGTTTCTCTCCTACTCGGTCCAAGACCTTTAGCCTGTGTTTACTTCTTGTATTGCTACATCATCATTCCCCTTTTGCCTAAATCCTTCCATCCTCAGCAACCGGTGAGCTATGAATTCTGCTTTGTTTAAATTCTTTTACAGCTTAACTATTTCATGTCTACTTACCTGTTCTACCTAAAGTATCAGTTGAAGTCATCAGCACATCACTTTCTTGCAGATCTCTTACATTTTTTTCTACCCTATTTTTTTGTTTAAGAAAAAATAGCCACTAATGTGCCTGGTGAGAATATTGTTGGTTATAAATTGCTCCTGGCAGGCCAAGCTAGAAACTGCAAAGACTCTAGAAAATTACATAAAGGAAGACTTTTAGAATAGTGGTTCAACTGTTATTACAAATTCCTTGAAGTTTTTAACCAGTATGTTAAAATTAAAACATTAAAGTGAAAGAAAAACCTAAAAATAAATGGTTTAACAATATAATGAGTAAAAAAACAAGTAAGGATGAGTCTACTACAGATGACATGATCTCTCATGCATTAGTAACTAAACAAAGGTAGCCATGCAAAACGTCCTGTCTTTCTGGAGGTAGCAAGAGTTTCACCAGTAGGCTGGGCCCCCTACCAGCTCTGTCCTGCCTCTCAGGACATCCCTCTCAAGTAAAATTCAGAATCAGCCCGTTTCCTGTGCAGTCCAACCCCTAGGAAACTCAGAACAAAGCCCAGGCTACACTAAGATTCCTGTGGTTCTCGGGTCTAGATGCCAAAGAAGGCCATTTAGCAGCCAGCCAGTCCCTGGTGGCTAATTTATCAGTGCTCTGAGAATTATTTTTGAAAGTATAAATGAATGTCACTCTTTGAGCCCCAGGAACACAGCTCACCAAATATGAATCATTGTGCTAAGCCAGTGTAGGGCTCTGTACGGTGTGGGCTGTGTTATTTGTCCTGGGCCCAAGGGAGAAAGCAATGATATATTTAAAGCAGGGTGTTTTCAGAGAGAGAGAGAGAGAGCATTAACACAGAGAATTATAAAGAGAATGCAAATGAAAGAACAGTGAAAGTGACCTTGAGTCCCATGGCTCAAACTAGTTCCTTGTTAGCTAACAGCCAAGCTGATCAAGAACATCAGGAACAGAGGTTACAGATGTTCTGTTTATTAAACAGAAAACATTAACAACTCGGTTGTACATTGAAACACCTGAAGACACGAAAATAAGCAGAGGCAAAGGGGAAAAGTTCAGGGGATTTTCCTGACCATGTTTTTTTGGGGGTTTTTTTTTTGTTTTTTGTGCCACTCATCCCTGGCATTTGATAAAATATAAGCCAAGAAAGGAATTAATAGAAATTTTTTTGCTTTGTTTTTGTTTCTGCAGAACTGTTTTAGTCTCTACAAGGTTGGCAATTTTAATGCAATTCACTCAAGAAATGGTTGACCTACAGCTATAGGTAAGTAAGATGGTACCACATTCTATCCTTTGAGGGAACAGTAGAGACAGACTATCAGAGTTCAAGGGGATGTTTGTATTTCACAGGACAGAAAATGGAGAATCAAGAAATTCAAATGACTTGCTGAAGATAGTGGTGGAAAAGAGTCTAGAAATTAGACTCATGGCCGTGCACAGACCACATGACTTAGGCCATGAGTTACCACAGTTCCTTACAGCAACGGTCCTCAAACTTTTGGGCATCAAGGACTAGCTTTGTGGAAGATGATTTTTCTACAGACTTGTTGGGGGTGGGGGGGAAGGTTTCAGGATGATTCAAGTGCAGTACTTTATTTCTATCATTATGACATTTTAATGTATAATGAAATAATTCTTCCTATGAAATTATTATTTCGATATGAGTCTGCAAGCAATTGATTTATTGTGGTCTCTATGCAGTCAAACTTCACTGCTGATGTTTTTTTTTTTTTTTTTTTGAGTCGAGTTGGAGTCTCACTCTGTCGCCCAGACTGGAGTGCAGTGGCCGCTCCCGGCCACCGCAGCCTTGACCTGCTGGGCTCCGGTGATCCTTCCGCCTCAGCCTGCTAATGTTAATCTGTATTTGCAGCCACTCCCCAAGCCTGCTAATGTTAATCTGTATTTGCAGCCACTCCCTAACGCCGGCATCACTGCCTCTGCACCACCTCAGATCATCAGGCATTAGATTCTCCTAAGGAGAGTGCAACCTAGATCCCCCACATGCATCGTTCACCATAGGGTTCGCATGCCTATGAGACTCTTAAATGCTACCACTGATCTGACAGGAGGTGGAGCTCAGGCAGTAATACGAGTGATGAGAAGTAGCTGTAAATATAGATGAAGTTTCTCACGCTTTCCCGCCACTCGCCTCCTGATGTGTGGCCTGGTTCCTTACAGGCTACAGGCTGGGGACCCCTGCCTTATAGGGCTTAGGCCAGGTGTAGAGAAAATGAAAGAAAGCAAGGGCAAAGTTGCCTCTGAGTAACTCTAAGCATGCTACAACAAATAAGACCCAACTTCTGAAAAATATGACTCAGAGAGCAAGGTTTTACTGTTTGCAGGGCTGAAGTGACTAAAAAGGTCCACACACTACCTGATATTGTGCAGAGCTGCAGGTGGAAACCTGCCTCCTGACTCACTTCTTCATCCATTCATAAATGTGATCTGTGAAATTTCTTTCTACTTTGAGAATGGAAAATGAGGTGGGCACAGTTAAGTGCCATCACCAAGGTCAACCTGGCTCCTGAGTTGGTTTATCTTCTGGAGAAGAACCTCTTTCCCACTCTTCCTCAGATGAAGCTCCCTTGACATACCGGGCACCTGTGGGCAGCTTAGGCAAGGTGGGCAACCTCTAACCAGGCAAATTGAAAGTTAATTTAAAACATGCTTTAAGCCGGGCTCGGTGGCTCAGCCTCTAATCCCGCACCTTTGGGAGGCTGAGGTGAGTGGATTGCCTGAGCCCGTGGGTTCAAGACCCGCCTGGGCAGCGAGACCTCATCTCTACAACAAATCAAAAAATCAGCCAGGTGTGGTAGCACGTGCCTGTAATTCCGGCTACTGGGAAGGCTGAGGCGGAAGGATCGCCGGAGCCCAGCAGGCCGAGGCTGCAGTGGCTGGGAGCCACTGCACTCCAGCCTGGGCGACAGAGTGAGACTCCAACTCAAAAAAACAAAACAAAACATGTTCTAATCCCTCTAGGCATTCACACATTGCTTGTCTGTGAGCTGGAGAAGCAAAAGCTTTTTCCTTGGTGGACACACTTCCACTGAAAGGCCCAAAGGGATTCAGAAGCCCTGATGACATCTTGTGGAATTCACCACTGACTTATAAGAGGTCAAATGAGAAATCTGAGTCTGAGCCTGTTAGGTTAAAAATCCCAGTGGGGCCTTCAAAATGTTAGGTTAGATCCGAGGGGGGGGCTGCGATCTGGTGCCACATGAAAGATGCAAAGAATTGCACGAAGGTTAGATTGGAAAATACAGTTTATTTAGAAAGTAAATTCGAGAGAGTGGAGATTCATCTCCCCAAGGTAGGGGCGGAGACCAAAACCAGAAAAACATGACCTGGGCATAGCTCAAAGAACACATGACCACACCATAGCTTAGCAAGGCAGAAGCAAATGGAGAGAGAGAGAGAGAGAGAGATCAATTCATCTCCCCAATGTAAGGGAGGGGGCCCAAGAAAGAAACATGGGAGCCATAGCTCAAAGAGCCATGTGGACACACCAGAGTTTAACAAACAATGGTGACTGGCCACTTGGAGTCTAATCCTTTTAAACTTACCTTTTGATGAGGAAAGGTCATCAAGGTGATTGGGTGGTGGTCTGCTTCATGTCATCATGGAGGGGACAGGTAATCATAGGTACTGACATCAGGGGATGGACAGCAGTCAGATGAGTGGGTTAGTCACATGATTGCTGCCATGGTGATGGGGTCTGTCATAAAGGGCTGATTAGGTTAACTTGTTTACAAAACAAACCGAGGAAGGGGTTGTAAAGTAATTATCAATAGCTACCTCTGAGAAACCGGTTCTGTCCTTTTGTCCTTTTTTTTTTTTTTTTTTTTTTTGAGTTGGAGTCTCACTCTGTCACCCAGGCTGGAGTGCAGTGGCATGCTCATGGCCACCCCAGCATCTACCTGCTGGACTCAGATGATCCTTCTGTCTCAACCCTCCAAGTAGCTGGAACTACAGGCATGCGCTACAACGACCAGCTAGCTTTTTGATTTATTGTAGAGACAAAGTCTCGCCAAGTTGCCAGGGCTGGTCTCTAACCTGTGGGCTCAGGCAATCCACTGGCCTCAGGCTTCCAAAGTGCTAGGATTACAGGCTGAGCCACCGAGCCCAGCGAGTTCTGTCCTTGGCTAGTGATTAGAGGGTAAATTTAAGTAAACTGACAGAAATATATGACAAAACTGAGCAATGTTAAAATGGCTGCTCATTGGCTATATTGATTCCATGTTATGTCTTTTCAGAGTCCACCTCTCCATCTCGAAACCCACTGCCTCAGAAAGCTTCTAGGAAAGTAGGTCCAGCAGGGGTTTGGTTCAACCTGGTTGCAGGCCCTGTGCCCTTGTGATCACAGACAAAAGGATTCTATTCCCAGCTCCTTTAGGGAGGGAAATCTCACAGCATCCCATAGGGGTGCTATTGGTTAATAATCCTCCAAAGTCAAAAGAAAGAGGGGAAAAAATTAGGATGATATCAATCAACAGACCCAGGTAACTTGCCAGATCTCCAAGAGGTAAAAACTAGGAACCAAGAGACTTGGATTCTACTCCCAATTTTGTTTCTAAGAAGCTGCATGAGTTTATGTAGGTCCCTAAGCCTTTTTCTCAGCTATGAAAAGACCAAATTTACCTCACAGGGCTAGTAAGAGTAAGGTTCACAAGAAATTTTTATGTATAAGGATTTTGAAAACTTCCTTGTCAGTCAGGTGCCGTGGCTCATGCCTGTAATTCCAACGTTTTGGGAGGCAGAGGCAAGAGGATTGCTTAAGTCCAGGGATTTGAGACCAGCCTGGGCAACTTGGCAAGAACTTGTCTCTAAAAAAGAAAGAAAGAAAGAAAAAGAAAACTTCCTTGTCAACAAGAGAAATGTCATTTTGCCTAACATTAGACTAACTTCCCCTTTCCTCTCGGTGAGTCTGTGGCTCCAGCTGGCTTCCCAGAGTCAGCAGTTCATATTTGTCTCTTGAACACCTGCTGGCTCCCAGTGGTTCAGATATCTAGGTAAACCAAGCTGCCACTGAGCCAGAAAAGAGTACCAGCAGACGGGACATCTCCTTAGGATGTTAACATCAGAAAGCCCTGTGGCAGAAGTCCTCTATACTGGTGAGGCATCGGGGAGGAGGCATGCATCTCCTTTTAATTAACAAGGTAAAAAATTGTACTATGACCCGAAACCTTAGTATATCTCAAAGAGGACCCTGCTGTTTTCCTTGTGAACTTGCTGATTCAACCTCCAGGTTTATTCACAGATCAGATGGGTCAGATTTTGGAAGCAGAACTGTGGTTCAGGCAGAAATCAAGTCAACAATTAGCAACTGCAGCCCTTCATTAAGAGCTTTTCCCAGACTGTGTTCAGCTGTGTAACAAGACTGAGTAAACCCTGATTCTTACCTAGGTTTAAATCAGACTCACTCTGCTCTTAAAGGGAGCTAATTTACATCCCTTGGTATTTTTTTTCCCCTGTTTATTCATTCTACTGCTGTCCTCTGAAGTGAGAGCTTAGGCTTTAGAATCAGAAGCTGATCCTGTAGAGCTCCACTTTCCAAAGAGATACTTTGAATTGCTTGGTTAGTAAGAGACTAAAGGAAATCTGGAGATGAAGAGTTCTTTTTTTTTTTTGAGTTGGAGTCTCACTCTGTCGCCCAGACTAAAGTGCAGTGGCCGACCCCGGCCACCGCAGCCTCGACCTGCTGGGCTCCGGCGATCCTTCCGCTTTAGCCTTCCAAGTAGCTGGAACTACAGCATGCGCTACCAGCTGATTTTTTTGATTGATTGTAGAGAGGAGGTCTCGCTGCCCAGGCGGGTCTCAAACCCACGGGCTCAGGCAATCCACTCACCTCAGCCTCCCAAAGGCGCGGGATTACAGGCTGAGCCACAGAGCCCGGCTAGAAGTTCTTTTTTAATGTTTATTTTTGTGTTGGGGGTCTCACTCTGTTGCTTAACCTGGAGTGTAGTGGCATGATCACAGCTTACTGCAGCCTCAAACTCCTGGACTCAGGCAATCCTCCCACCTCAGTCTCCTGAGTAGCTGGGACTATAGGTGTGCACCACCATGCCCAGCTAATTTTTTAATTTTTTTGTAAAGATGAGGTCTCACTATGTTGACTAGGCTGGTCTCAAATTCCTGGGCTCAAGCAGTCCTCTCGCCTTGGCCTCCCAAAGTACTGAGATTATAGGCTTGAGTCACCATACCCAGCCAAGAAAGAATTATTTTGAAAAGAATTAAGAATCCATCCCTGGATGGGCTAGAGCTTCTTAGTGAAGTACAAAGGTAAAACAAGTTGGGGGTCTTTGAATCCTGCCCAGCTGCAGTCACAAGTTCCTGAAGGATATAAGCAAGATGAATTTGAAAAAAAAACAAAAAACAAAACAACAACAAAAAAAACCCACATGCTAATTTTGGCCATAAAAACCCCACTGGCAACCTGCCAGATGAAGTGGTCCAGACCATGAGTGGGCAAGGAGACCTTTTTGCCTGGCTCAGATGAAGGCTTAAGCATCATTGATCCTGCGTGCTTTTTTTTTTTTTTCTAGAGGACCTCCATGAGAGTTTTTAGGACAGAGGGCTCCTCTCAAGTGAGGGAAGTCCTAGAATGAAGGGATATATCTCTCTCTCTCTTAATATATAACTTCATATATCTTAACATAATAAGTATACAATTATATATATATGTATATACATTCCCAAGAGTCTGCTACTCAAAAGACAACATTCCACAATGAAGCAAGAACCTTAAACTTCTGCTTCTTTCCCTTGCTGTGCCTCATGTCAACACCCTAGTTAATTGTGTCCTTAATCCACATCAGCGTTCTAAACACAGAATTTCAGGAGATAGAGAGGTGGTGAGGTTCTCACTACTTGAGAGATCTGAAGAGCCTGGCCCAATTTCTGAGGATAGTGATGCCTTGAGCAGGCAAAGGAGGAAGAGAATATGTATTTAGCAGCCAGAGAAGGAAGAAACCAAGCAGCGACAATAGACCGTTCCACTTGAAAGAGACGCTAAGGAAGAATCAGATAAGAATCAACATAACAGGAACAAGAATCTTCAAAGAGATCTAATTAGGGCATGAAAAAGACTTTGTGGAACCAAAGAAAAATAAGATTAATTTTTATTTAAAAGCAAAAATGTTTTAATTTAGGGAACAGACAATTTGTAAAAGTGAACAGTCACAGTCGAGAATCAACTCAGAGACCTGAAAGGAATTCGATGCCGCACAGATAAAAGACAAAGACAGAAATCACAGGACAAAACAAAGAAACTTGAAAGCAGATCCAGGATGCCTTTCATGGACGCAAAGGAGGTCTAGAAAGAAGAGAAGGAACAGAGGAAGGGGAATTAATAATTAAATAAATAGTAGAGGCAAAAAAACCCTCCCTGTCTGAAGAAAGTCTTAAGTCTGAAGATCGACATGGTTCACTGAGTCCTAGGCAGGATCATGGGAACATGGCATGTGGAAAGTTTTAAATCCCAAGAATCAAGGGAAAGAGTGCTCATTTAATTGTTCCAAGGGCATTGTCTCTCAAGATAGAGTCCTGGACTTCCTACCACAGAACCAGGAAACTTGTTAAACATTCAGATTCCAGAACTTCTGAATCACATCCTTTGGTATGTTTGTGCTTTTGACAAATAGTTCAGGTGAGGAGCCTAGGGTGGAGGGCTCTGAGGGAAGGGGCCTCCGGAGAAATTCGCAAATAGATAATAACAGGAAGGACCACCTTATCCAACAGACTCTAAACGGGCTTCCTCGGGGCAGCTTTGCAAATCCTCATACACTGCACATAAAACGGAAGACAATGCCCTAAAGCAGTGTTGATCTTTTTGGGGAAAACAGCTGGAAATGATAAGAACAACTTCATAGCTTTTTTCCTTTTATTTTAATGTTTCAAACTTAACTCTGAACTCTGCAAAATCAAAGGAAAACATAAAACTGAATGACCAAATGAAACCCCTATGATTTACTTAGCATTCTTAAGAAAACAAAGACCAGGCAACACTACTATCCAATTCTCAAGCAGGAAACCATCATATTTCTCTAGGGAGAGGTTTCACTGAAGACAGCCACTAACACAGCCACAGGTGTTCTCGAGACCATCTTCTCTACTTTCAGAAATTACCTGTTGAGGAAATAATTACTGCCTTTCAAAAATAAACTTTAATAAGGTATCACTTATGTACAATAAAATGCACTCACTGAAAATGTACCCGTTTAAAATTTGATGAGTGTACTCACCTGTGACACTATCACCACAGTCTAAATACAGAACATTTGTATCAGCCCAGAAAGTTTCCTTGTTTTTTTGCAGTCTATTCCCTCCCTCCATCCCTGGGCCCAGTCAATCACTGATCTGCTTTCTGTTACCACAGGTAAATTTGAATTTTCTTTATATGAGTGGAATCATAGTTTACTGTTTTTTAGGGCTGCTGTAACAAATTAGCACAAACTGGATGGCTTAAAATAACAGAAATTTATTTTCTCACAGTTCTGGAGGCCAGAAGTTCAAAGTCAAGCTGTGGCCAGGGACATACTCCTTCTGAAGACTCCAGGGAAGGAATTTTCCTTGCCTCTTCCAGATTCTGGTGGCTCCTGGAGCTTCCTAACTTGAGGTAGCATCTCTCCAATCTCTGCCTTTGTCTTCACGTAGCCTCCTTCCTTGTGTGTCTGGGTCTCTGTGTCCTTTCTCTTGTTAGGATGCTAGTAATTTGATTTAGGGACCAGTCTAAATCCCGGATGATGTCGTCTTGGGAGTTTTAACTTAATGCATCTGCAAAGATCCTATTACCCAATAAGGTCATGTTCATAGGTAACTTCATAGGTTCCAGGTATTAGGACTTAGACATAGTTTTGGATTAGCATATCATAATCTAATTGTCTACTTGCCTTCAGATGGACATTTGAATTCTTTTGAGTTTTTGACTATTACAAATAAAATTGCTATGATCGTTTGTATACAAGTCTTTGTATATGCATTTTTATTTCTCTTAGATGAGTGTATTTTACCCAAATGTGTATCTAACTTTACAAAAAACTGCCAAGAAATCTACCAGTGTGATTGCATTAATTTACCTTCCCATCAGCAGGGTATGACAGCACTTATTCCCTGTCCGTATCACAACTTGGTGTTTGTAATAGTCTTTTTTATATAAGCCATTTCAGTGGGTGTGTAGTGGTATCTCATCATGGTTTTTATTTGCATTTCCCTGATGACTAATGATTATGAATATCTTTTCATGAGCTTTTTAGTTATTCATATATGTTATTTTATGAAGTGTCTATTTAAATCTTTTACCCATTTTTAATTAGGTTGTTTGTCTTGTTGTTGTAGTCATTACTTTTGAAAGCATTTTTTTCTCTAACAACTATGAACAAAAAATAATAAAATACTTCTAATTTGGGACTTAGAAAGCTCTTCCAAATGATTAACAACTCAACAGAAACAGTTTCCAAACCAGGACAGAAATCTTGTCTTGAACAGGACTGGTGATACAGCGAAGAGAGAAATTACCACCATTGATCAGGAGAGCTTAAATCTAGTACCTGTTCTGGTATTCTTTTTTTAAAAAATTTTTGTTTAATTTCTTCACCATCAGTGTATATGTTCACACTCTAGTATTCTACAATCTTAAACAAGTCAGAGATCCTGGTGCACTCCCACTTTATTTCCAAAATAAGGGGATTACACTTTAAAAAAATCAAACTTTCTCAAGCTTCAGCATGCAAGTTGATACATTTCTTTTGATATATGTTTATAATAGCCACAAAGACCTTTCAAAATATACCACATTTGGTTGCTCAAATGACATTTTCTTTAGTTCGTGAGTCCGCCTGATGTCTGAAAAAACTCCAATTGAAGAAGCATGAAAGAATTGTCCTTGTAAAATGGCATATATCAACATGTTCAGACAGTACTTGGGAGGTTATTCTCTAATGAATAGGCTCTATATCAGTGAAAACATCAGCCCAGCAGTTATAGCATCCCTCACAGCCTGTGATTACAGCACACAGAAATGCTGATTGTATACCAAGTCACATTACACTATATACAATATTCCAAATAATAGCAGCGGCATCTTTCAACATGAGAAGAGACAAAGACATAATGTGTGGACACATACATTTAATATTTATATTTGAACAGAATATTTCCTGTGGCAACATTTTTGCAACACTGTCAACTTTTAGAACACTGTATTAAAATAGTCTCCTTCTAAAAGAAAAATTGTTTACCACCCAGATGAACTCAACACCTAGAAAACTAATCCTAGCAATCATCCCCTATGGCCATAAGTGAACTGTTTCTCCAAAAGTGGAAATAAGCATGTTTGAGATAAACCTGCTCTCAAGCTGGGCTCAGTGGCTCAGCCTGTAATCCTGCCCCTTTGGGAGGCTGAGGTGAGCGGATTGCCTGAGCCCGCGGGTTCGAGACCCACCTGGGCAGTGAGACCTCATCTCTACAATAAATTAAAAAATCAGCGGGGCGTGGTAGCACATGCCCGTAATGCCGGCTACTTGGAAGGCTGAGGCGGAAGGATGGCCGGAGCCCAGCAAGTCGAGGCTGCGGTGGCCGGGAGCGGCCACTTCACTTTAGTCTGGGCGACAGAGTGAGACTCCAACTCAAAAAAAAAAAAAAACCTGCTCTCAGTTCCCCTTTGTCACAAAGGTCACAGCTTCCAAAGGTAACACTAGGATAAGAATTGTATCTGTTACCATTGGATAATAGTTTCATATTAAGCAAACTGGTCTGTGTGATAACCAAACCCATAATTCTGATATCAAATCATAATTTTTCTACCTTAGACTAAAGGCCATTTGGCCAACACTCCACAGATTTCATTAGCTCGGTGCTCTAGTCATCAGAATCTGCCAACTGAAACGGCGGGGTTAGATTTTCTATGATGATAAAGTGGACGATCACATAGGAATTCGACCTTCTGCTACAGCAATAAGAATCAGTGTCACTTCCTCCTTGTCAAATGTCCAGGCTATAGTTTGAGAGTCTGTAGCTTTTAGTTGAATGTTGCTTTTGTCTTCACTTTAGGTTTGAAGGGTAAGAGCCCAGAAAGAGCAACACTATGTGCACAACTTGACAGGATTTAGAAGTAAAAAGTTCTAGAACTCCACATGGAGATGTTTCTCCAAGAAAATCTTGGTGACAGTGTCTTCTCTGTGCTAATTGTGCTGGTCAGTACACACCTAGAAGTATTGTTTCTTCACCTCTGTCTTACTTTATTACCACTACAACCTCACTTTTTCCAACATCGGACTATGAAAAATTCAAATACACAGTAAAATTGAAAGAATTTTACCACGAACACTCACATATCCCCTGGATCATACCACTAATATTTTACTCTCCTTGCTTTATATCTGCTCTTCTACACATCTCTCTATACATTCTTCTTATTTCTAAATACATTTCAAACTAAACTGCAGGCATCAATCCTTAATCTTCATTTTTAACTGTTCTTCCTTCTCTTTGTCACAGTGCTCATTGAAGAAGAGGTCCCCCCCATGAATAATTATTAAAATGAATTTACACAGAATTCTAGCGCTAGAAAGTTTCATTCAAAATAATGCAACTCTCCCAATTCTGAGTAGGTGTTTCTCGTTATACATTTTCTTCACTTTTTCTCTCATGCAAAAGGACTAGGACTTTCTTACAATGGCACTTGATGACTTACATTTTCCAAAAACTAGAAAGCTGAATAACCTCTAAAAGAAAAAAAAAAGTCCTCCATCTGTCCTTGGTATTAAAGATCTATTTATACAGCTAGAAACAGTCCTTGTCAAACAATAACATTCTGTTTTTCTCTTTATTTTATTTTATTTCCTGCTTTTGGATACTCTCCATGTCATTTCATTGCCAGCTTCAATTCTGACATAGAGTATTAGAAAAACTTAACAGAGTTAATCAAGAATTATATTTAAATATGTTGGACTGAAAAAAATACATGAGTCTCTGTCCCCTTCTGAAATACCACCAATATATAAGCAAAAAAGAAAAAAGAAAAGAAAAGTATAAAGTCAGAAGGACAAAAAGAGCAGGCATAGAGATGAAAGCTAACAATAGATGTCACCAAGTTTGGGAGGCTTAAAAATGGACAGAGGTGTGAATCTCACTTCGCCAAACAGAGGAAATAAAAATTCATCTGCCCTCACAGGAGGCAATGATGAGAAGCACATCAGTTTTCTCTGCAAAACTCAGGAAAGACTCAGAGCTTGAATGTACAAGGCATGTAGGAATCTCTTGGGCCTAAAGACCCACGGGTTAGTGAAAAAACTACATTTGAGTAGCCCCAGGCCACACTCTCCCAACAGTAGATTAAAGATTTATTCTCTGAAAAAATGAAGCGGAGTTCCATCCCTGAAGTGAGGAGCCACAGGTGCAGTGGGAAAAGGTCTGAGGCATAAATTTGAAAATAGAGGCATTCAATGCAAGTCTACATACTGAAGAGTGAAATATCATCATTCTTCCCTTACCATGCCTCCTCTCACAGTGTGTGTAGCTACAGATATTGTAGAATTTGCTCTTTGGAGAAATTTAGATACTAGAGAGAAGAAACTGATGAATGCTGACATTTGGGATTTCTCAAAAGAAAAGACTTAGTGTCTTATCTCATCATTTTATACCCAGCTCACCACTCAACAACGATGATGACAACACACACACTCCACAATCAGCTGTTTTATTATTACTCTTCAATATGAACTGAGAGTCAAGGATCAGTAGATATTTGAAGAAAGTCTGTAAGGAGAAAAACAAACAACAAAGAAAGTAGAAAACGGAGGAACTATAGAATACTTCCCTTCCAAAATCTATCATTAATATAGTCAGAAAGATAAGAGAAAAATAATACTCTCATATCAAAATAACAAGAAGCTACAGGAAAGGAATAATCAGAGACTAAGAGGAGACATTTGAGATACAATAACTGAAATAATAAAGTTAATAGAAGCAGTGAAAAACAAAGTCAAAGAAAAATCCCCCAAAGCAGAATAAAATAAGCCAGTTAGGTATTAGGAAATAAAGATAATAAAAGTAGAAGATCAATTCATGAAGTCCAATAGCCAAATAATAATAATGCCATAAAGGGAGATAATAGAAAAAAGAAAATTATCAAAACATTAATACAGGAAATTTTCTCTATATCCAAGCGCAGAAGCCCCAAGATTGCAAGAACCCATTGGGTTTACAAGGTAATAAGATCCAATCCAAGGGCATCAACAAAAATTTCAGTTCATTAGAAATAAAAGGAGGCTAATACAAGCTTTTAGAGAGAAAAAGATTGAACCAAATACAACAGAGAGGACCAGAATGGCATCAGACTTCTCAACAGCAATGGCAGATACTAGAAGAAAGTGAAACAATGACTAAGTTTCTATATCTAGTCAATATGACCAGCTACAGAATTTGTGGCATAATGAAAAATAAAAATGTGGGGCCCCTTGTTTAAAAACTGAGAATTTCAAGATGGCAACAACAGAGCTTTAAACAAAGTATGGGATCCTTCTAATATTGAGACCATGCACAGATCATATATCCATAAAGCTGGTCTTGCCAGTCAATTACCAGTTACATGTAAAGGTAAAATAAATACTATCTATGCACCTTTTCTTGGAAGATGTGCTCCAGCAAGACAAGAAATTACATCAAGAAAGGGGAAGACAGGACCCGGGAAACAGGAGAGAATGGCAAAAAAACAGTGCCAGGAAAACAAATGTGTACAGCCTAAAGGGGAACCAGTCCAGATTAGAATAGGAAGATGAAAAAATTCAAACAGGAGTTGTTGGAGGAGGCAAGAAGGAGGAGACATGGGTTTATACAATATTTGAAAATATACTTGAACATTTGCAAAAATTTTTTATAAATGTATGGTATTTATTGGAGCATTAGAAGAAAAAATGATTGTATGTACACAGACAACGTAGCAAATACAAACAAAAAACAAACGCTAACTCCAGGAAAAATAAACAGTTTATGAGAAAGGAAATATACTCATAGTGCATAATTTTCAGTAGTAAAAATGTTTATGTAATTTCATAATAATGTAAATTACATGAATGACTTTATCAAAAATTCTTATTTAAAATTATATCAAAAGGAAGGGGGAATAAATAGAAGTGATCTCTATAACTAGATTATAAGCATGTTATTTATTAATAAGCATATTAGTCATTCATATGAATTGGAACTGGTTGCTTCAGAAGAGGATGATGGGGGGAAAAGGATGACTCAATACCCTGATACATTTCCTTATAAATCTTTTAGCACCATTTGATTTTTTAAAACTACATGGACGTATTACTTTGAACATTTTAGAGTCATCATCATCCTTTTTAAGAATGCCCTCAACTAGTTCCTCTTTCTCTTCTCATTCTTTTATTCTAGGATTCTTTTATTAGTGGCAATACGCTTGCTAAATCACTGTGGCCTTCACAATGGATCGTGTCAGTACCTAACTCTTGTTTTCTTAAAGTAAACTGAAAGCTCAGTCTTTGATGATTGGAGGAAGGGTTGTTAGCAAGAGGTCGAAACTGTTAAGAGAGCCTTGGTAACCTTGCCCCTCCCTTGGAAGGCAAACACCAGAGCCATTAAAAAAAAAATTTTTAAGTAGGAATTCAAAATATCCCCCCATTTTATTATAAAAGGACCTTCTTTGTTATGAGCACGTTAAAAGATTCACTTTGTTTTACTTGAACAGAAAGACTACTAGCATATTTAGAAGGAAGTAGAGTTTTTTCTAAAAAGAAAAATCAAAATACCAACTAATCAATTTTGGTTAGTGCTTAGTAAAAGAAACAAAGGCCCTATTACCAAAGACTAAAGTGTTTGAAAGAAACTCTTTGCTGCTAAGATGTCAATTAGAATCACACAACTTAAGACTTTTTACAAAGGAGAAAATAAGCAATCCCTATGACTTCTGTCCTGTGAATTCTGTGTGTGTCTCCGTGTCGGTAAAAAAAAGGGTAGACTTATAGCACTGGAGGTTTATTCCTGACTTATTACACATGCCTACTGCAAGTCAGCCAGTCAGCCAAGGACTTACATCTCTTCACTCAGACTCAGGCTTCTGGAAGAATCACAACCTTGAACTTTGCCAGGAAGAAGGAAAGAGTCTCACATCAGCAATCAAATGCTCTGGCCTGGAAGTGATACGTGTCACTTTTGCTCACGGCTCAGTGGCCAGATTGGTTGCGTGAACCATAGAGGGCTGAGAAGTGCCATCCTAACATACCTCCTCTAGCAAAGGGAAAACATTCATTCTCCCACTGCCTAAAGCCCAGCACAATCTGCGAGCATTCATTTTTATTTTACAAACAGACCCAAACACTGTGGAGACAGACCATGAAGCTATAGGGAAGTTTAATATTTCCCCCTGAAGTTTTGATCATTTGAGTCTATAAAACAAACTGATGATACAAGATTAATAGGGGGGGAAAGGTATACAAATTTTATTACATGTATACGTGCACATAGGAGTCCTACAAAAAAAGGAAAGACTCAAAGAAATGGCCAGATGGCTGACACTTTTACATCATCTTGAGATTACAGAAAGAATGGGGACTCGGTCCAGGGCCAAAAAACAGGTTATGGTGGTATAATGTGTTATAGCCTCAAGAGAAGTTATGGGATGGACAGAAGAGGAAGTCTGGCTAGCAAAAGTGGTCTTGTTATGTAGCTGAAACCTCACAGGTAGCAGCCCCTAGAGAGAAGAAATGGTAAATGTTTCTTTCAGACCTTTAAAGGTGTCCGACTCATGGTGAATCTTTCCTAGATGTGGACAAAGGAGGGCTTCAGAGAAAGCCTGGCTGTATCAACCCAGATTTTCTCTCCAATCGCAAATCTTCCCCACAAAAGACAGCTTTGCTGGGCTACTTCTTTCTGCAGGCCCTCTGAATAGCTATCTCAAAATATGCCCAACAAGTATATTTTAGGGTAAAACATCGTGGTTTCCTTTGGAGCACAAAGTTAGGCCAATAGGCCAGCCTTACCTTATCCCAGCCCGATTGGCCAAGTCTTTGCATATTCACAATCAGGCATTTTTCCAAACAGAAAGGTTCTATGAATAAACAGCCTTCCTTGTAGAATGGTGTACCTCAGATTAGAAAGTAAACCTGGAGTTTTGAAAGTTAAATGTGTGTATGTCCAGCCTAATTTACAGAAAGTAAACCCAAAAGTTAGGGGATGCTTGTTGCAGCCAATTTTGCAATGGCTAAAGTCACCCAAGAGGTGCCAACTAGCCAATTCTGCAATGGCTAAAGTCACCCAAGGGGTGCCAACTTCCCGAGACTTCTTCCTGAATGACTTTTGGGAATGCAGTGTAGCACATCCTACAACTGGATTGTGAACACCTCATTAAATAGCAATCTGCATAATGTAGATTATGCCTTTGTATCCCTTTGTGCCTTAACCATAATAGGAATTCAATAAATGTTTCTCAGTGACATAGTATCCATTAAGAAGGGTTTTAAAGGTCCTCAATTGAGATTTTAAAATTATTTTATTTTATTTATTTGGTTGTTTTTACACTTATTTTGTTTGTTTCATTGTTTTTGTTTGTTAACTTTGAGTCAAGGTCTCACTCTATCACCCAGACTGGAGTGCAGTAGCACACTCACCACACCCTCGACCTCCTGGGTTCAGGCTATCCTTTTGTCACAGCTTCTCAAGTATCTGGGACTGCAGGAATGTGCCATCATGCCCAGCTATTTTTAAAATTTTTTATTTACTTTATTTTATTTTATTTTTTTTGTAGAGAGAAGGGCTGACTATATTGCCCAGGCCGGTCTTGAACTTCTAGGCTCAAGCAATCCTCTGGTTTCAGCCTCCCAAAGCACTGGGATTACAGGTGAGAGCCACTGCACCCAGTCCCTGTTTTTACACTTATAATCCCATAGGACCTCAGCTGGGATTCTGAAGAGACTTTTTGTAGAGGTGGGGAAGGTTAAGGGGATTGACAGAAAATGCTGATGCACCCCCAAAACTAACAACAGTGAGAAACTAATTATTCCTGACAGTGAAGGGAACTGTATTACCTGAGCCCGGCAAGCAATGGAGCCAAAGAAGGTGAGTGGTCAGCAATGCAGTGAGGGCTGTCTCCCATACTCCTGTGGGTTGCCAGTGCTTCCTATTGGCTGAACTCAACCACACTGATCCCAACAATGAATCTAGACTGCCGCAGGACCACATAGCATCATTGGACTGTGGGACAACCCCAGGAGGCATAATATATGCGTAACAGGAGTCTCTGGAGAATGGAAGATTAAAAATGTTTGAAAGAATAATGGTCAAACACTTTCAAAATTTGATAAATACTATAAACCCACAGCTCTAAGATGCTTAACAAACCTCAAGCATAAGAATCATGAAAAAAACCCTACACCCAGGATCACCAGAACCAAATTGCTCAGTGATAAGGAAAAAATCTTAAAAGTAACCAGAAGAAAAGGAAGCATTGTGTATTAAGAAAAAGAAAAGGAAGCATTATGTATAAAGACAGAAACAAATAAAAGAATGACAGTATATTTCTCTTCAGAAACAACATAAGACAGAAGCAAATAGAGCAACATAAAGTACTAAAAAAAACCCGTCAACTTAAAATTCTATATTCTATGAAGATATACTTAAAAATAAAATTGAATTTGAAGTTAAATTTTGCCGCAAAGAAGACTTTAGGGCCACATAATTTTACTGGTGAATTCTACCAAATTTTAAGGAAGAACAAGACACCAATTTTACAGTCTCTTCCCAAGATTTGAAAGTGGAGGGAAATTTGAACAGAAAACCTGCATTACCCTGATACCAAAACCAAAGACATTATACAAGAGAAAACTACAGACCCACATTCTTCATGAACACAAATGTAACAATTCAAAACAAAATGTAACCAAACTGAATCTGGCAACATAAAAAAGGAATGGGGGCAATGCTTTAATAACACTACAACCTTTCTAAGAATGACGTCAAGACCCGGATGTCTGAAACTTCAGCTTCGGTCAGAGTTTATATGATGACTCTGTGAAAATAATAAAATTTGAAAGCTGTTAGAAGCCCCAAAACACTTTAAGAGGTGTGATTATAACCTGAGTCATGTTACATATAGTTATAACTTCTGCTTCCTAGATTATAGATTAACTCTCTTCCTCATAAATAACAAGAAGAAACCAGAGATCAGATCTCCTCTTCCAATCTCTGATCTTTGTTATGGAATAACAACCTTGTTTCTTGTCTTGTACCCCATTCAGTCCAGATGGCACCAAAGACTTCATAACTATTATACCTCCAGTGTGAAATGTTAAATATACTTTCCCTCCACCAAAAAAAAAAAAGACTGTCTCGACTAATCAGATTACTGTAACTATTTGTTAAGACATATTTTAAGATGTTAAAATTCTGTTAAACTTCCTAAATCTTATCTATATAAATGACATCAAACCTCTTTTTTTTTTTTCTGAGTTGGAGTCTCACTCTGTCGCCCAGACTGGAGTGCAGTGGCTGCTCCCGGCCACTGCAGCCTCTACCTGCTGGACTCAGGCGATCCTTCCGCCTCAGCCTTCCAAGTAGCTGGAATTACAGGCATTCGCTACAATGCCCGGCTAATTTTTTTTTTTTTTTGATTTATTGTAGAGGTGAGGTCTCACCAAGTTGCCCAGGTGGGTCTCGAACCCGCGGGCTCAGGCAATCCACTCACCTCTGCCTCCCAAGGCACGGTATGACACCAAACTTCTAAATTTAAGAGCACTGACTTCAATTCTATGAAACTTGTGCTTCCTGGACAGTTGTCCTCAAACTCTGCACTTAAATAAACTTTATTTAAACTAAATTCTGATCATTTTAAATTATTTTTGGTTGACAACTCTTGAATCTGTGGACAACTCACATAAATCTACAAGTTTGTACCTTCTAAAGTTCCTTCCTTTGGTCCACATATCGCTCCAACCTGGCTTGGATTTGTAGCCAAAAAGTTCTTCATAATGTATCCCCCACTGAAAAAGTTTATACCCCCAACCCTCAAGCCTTCCCTGCTACATTCACTACATGGAAAACACACAAGAGCACAACCTCTCAGAAAGGAAACTCTAAGAAGTGAAGGAAATCTTAAGGAGAAATCTAAGGAAGGGCTGGACCAAGCACACTCAATTTTCCCTAATGTCACTTGTTTTTTAAATAACTCTTCTACATGACAGAGAAGATAGCTGAAGTCTCTCCCCATGGAAACACAGGGCCAGGGAAATGGAGGTTCTACCTCAATATGTATATCAGAGATATCTCACAGCAATGTTTTAAAATTGTAATGTGTAAATAATGGCAACTGCAAATGATGTTTTTGTGTCTAACTAGTACAATCTAAATCACACATTTATTGAAGACCCATTGCAAAGAAATACGCTTACCACACTACAGTATAAGGATAAATAACCACTAAGATGAGCACATAATGCTCTGCAAAAGCTTACCTTGGATCTGGTATCAACTTTTAGATCTGATATGAACTTTCAATCATGGTAATGGTTGAAGTATTAGGTGGCAGTTCTATAAATTTGTCATTTGGATTAAAAAGCAGGTATTTCCATTCCAGGGTAGAGTATTTGCCAATAATTCTTTGGAGGTCTATCCTATTTATATCTGAGACCAAGACCACCAAACTTTAAAAAAACTGTCCACAGAATGGGAAGAAATATTTGCAAATTATGCATCTGACAAAGGCCTAACATGCAGGATCTACAAGGAACTCAAACGAATTGAAAGAGAAAAAACAAACAGTCCCATGAAAAAGTGGGCAAAGGATATGAACAGACACTTCTCAAAGGATGAATGACATACAAGCAGGCAACAGACACATGAAAAAATGCTCAACCTCACTAATCATCAAAGAAATGCAAATCAAAACTATAGTGAGATACCCTCTTACTCCAGAAAGGATGGCTATCACTAATAAGTCAAAAAAAACTACAGGTGCTGGCACAACTGCAAAGAAGAGGGAATGCTTCTACAAGGTTGGTGGGAATAGTTCAACCTCTCTGGAAAGCAGCGTGGCAATTTCTAAAAGGCTAAAAATTGAACTTCCATATGATCTAGCAATCCCTGTCCTCCACCCAGAGGAATATAAATCACTCCACAAAAAAGACACGTGCACATGTTTATTGATGCACTCTTCCCAATAGCAAACATATGGAACCAACCCTGCTGCCAATCAAAAGTGCACTGAGTAAAGAAAATGTGGTACATATACACAGTGGAGCATTATACAGCCATAGAGAAGAACAAAATCACGACCTTCACAGCAACTTGGACACAGTTGGAGACCCTCATACTCAATGATCTTTCACAAAAACAAAGAACTGAATACTGCATGTTCTCACTCATAAGTGGGCCCTGTACACTAGTCACATTAGCATAAGGGTGGGATCAGTAATTGCTGGGCACTGCTGGAGGGGGAAGGAGGTGGGGGGTACGTGAAACACAATGGGTACCTGGTCCACTATAGGGATGAGGGGGACAAAGACCACTTAGAAGTCCAAATTTCACCTGCATGCAGCTTGTGTAACAAACCTTCACTTGTACCTCATGACTCTAAAATAAATTTTTTAAAGAGCAACAGGGTTGGAAAAAAGACGTAAATGGGGTCTTCACTAAATTAATTATACTTTTTATTTAGTCATGACTCTGGATTAAATCTTAAAAAGTAAAATGTCATACCAGCCTAGCAAGTATCCACTTCAAGTTTCCCACTGTTTTTCTCTACTCTCATTTGTTCTGCCCTTGATTTTTTTTTGCCTGGTGAGGTTTACACTAAAATGCATGAAAACAGTAATCATGTTCTATTGGAAGAAACAAAGGAAGGAAATAAAAGCAGCGTTTAAAGTATATATAGAGAAATGACTTTCCTTTTCTGGTTCAAAGTGGAAGAAAAAATATGATGAGACTTGAAATACCATTTCTATTTCAAGCCCTGGTGGCTTATTTAACTTGGGTGGATTAATTTACTGTGGGTGGCATCCTGGTTTATCATCCAAGGAGAGGTAATTTTAAAAATCTTTGACCTTGTCAGTTTGGGGGTCACTTCAGGTTGGAAGTGTTGTATCTGCTATGTCACCTCCAATCTTCAGGAACCTCTCTTGCCTCAAGATGTTGACCTTGCAGATCCTCAGTATTTATTGCTGCTAGTTTTCTACCTACAACAATTCTCCTGTCCTTGTGAATGTCTTATCCATTTTTCTAATTGTAAATTATATCCTTTTCCAGTAAAGAAGCTTGATTTCAGCCAGGCTCGGTGGCTCAGCCTGTAATCCCGCGCCTTGGGAGGCTGAGGTGAGTGGATTGCCTGAGCCCATGGGTTCGAGACCTGCCTGCGCAACTTGGCGAGACCTCATCTCTACAATAAGTCAATAAAATCAGCAGGGTGTGGTAGCGCATGCCTGTAATTCCAGCTACTCAGAAGGCTGAGGCAGAAGGATCACCGGAGCCCAGCAGGTCCAGGCTGCGGTGGCAGGGAGCGGCCACTGCACTCCAGTCTGGGCGACTGTGTGAGACTCCAACTGAAAAAAAAAAAAAAGCTTGACTCCTTAAATAATAATACAAAAAGAAAAGAAGGAATAAACAAATACTTGCTACTCTTAGTGGAGAGCTCAACAATGCTCTAGGCACTTGAATATGATCTCGTATAACCCTTATAAGAATCAAATGTGTGGTATTGTTGTGTACACACCTTGGAAAAGCGGCTAAGCTAGGTCAGGCAACATACCCCAAAGACACACGGAACAGAAATTTAAACCCAAGTTCAATTTCAAAGATTTTCCATTCTATCACACTTAACATATGAATATTTCTAAATTTAAAATCTTCAGATATATACAGCTGTACTGAAAATATTTTACAATTGTAACAAGGTATTTTCCCTTTATCGATTATTTTTCTCACAGGAAACTGTCTACGGTAATGAGAACCAAGAGGTCTACTTCCTTAGGAATTTAAATCTTAATTTCTTTCTTGTCCCTTCAGACTGGAATATCCACTTCAGGGTCTATTGTGGACTGAATTGTGTCCCCTGCTCCAAATTCATATGTTGAAACCCTAATTCATATATACATTTTTGCTGAGATGAGGTTACACTATGTTGCCTAGGCTGGTCTCAAACTCCTGGGTTCAAGCAGTCCTCCCGCCTCGCCCTCTTAAAATGCTAGAATTACAGGTGTGAGCCACCGTGCCTGGCCGAAACCCTAACTCTCAATGTAACAGTATTTGAAAATGAGACCTTGGAAGATAACTAGGTTTAGATGAGGTCATGGTGGTAGGGGAGACCCTCATAATGAGATTAGAGACCTTAAGAAGGGACATCAGGGAGCTTACTCTTTTCTCTCTCTGCCTGTGAGAACACAATGAGAAGGCAGCTGTCTGCAAGCCAGGGCAAGAGCCCTCACCAGAACCCAACTATGATGACATCCTCATCTCAGACTTCTAGCCTCCAGCGCTATGAGAAATAACTGTGTTGCCTAAGTCACCCAGGCTATGGTATTTTGTTATGGAAACTCAGACTGACTAATACAAGGTCCTTCTGCATTCAACCCAGGAAACCATGCTCCTCAGACACAATTTGACTTGCTTAAATCTCTCAATGTAGCAATTCTTTAAGGGCAGCCCAGGATCCTCTTGACAGGTCAAGAGCTGAACCCCAAATGCAAAAACTTTATTTCTTTCAGATAATATATGAACACTTAAGAACTACTCACTAGTAAACTGCTGAGTAAAGGATTACTGAGATTTGGTATTTACAAATCAAAATGTTTACTTCAGAGTTTACCAGACCTGCATAGTAACACAGATGGACCTCAAACAGCAAAATTTGCAGCATGTATATGTTTACATAGACATTGACAACTGAAGATTTTTCAGAAAAAACGCTTTGTTACAAGTTTTGCATCAGGTATGGTTTTAAATTATTTTTATTTTTGCCTTTCAAAAGATTTGTATATGAAATAACTGTAGATTCACAAGTGGTTGTAAAGACAGTACAGAGTGGCCCTGTGTATTCTTCACCCAGTTTCCATATTGGTTGCATATTTAAAGCCATAATACAGTGTCAATACCAGGAAATTGACATTGGCACAATGTGTGTATACAGTTTTACGTCATTTTATCACATGTATAAGTTCCTATAACCGCCATCGTGATCAAGATACAGAACTATCCCATCACTAAAAAGATCTCCCTCATACTATCCCTATCGAGTCACACACATTACCCTCCCTCCACCATCCCGGGTCTCTGGCAACCTCTAATTGGTTCTCAATCTCTATAATTTTGCTGTTTCAAGGGGGTCATATAAATGGATTCATACAGTGTGTGACCTTTTGAGATGGACTTTTTTCACTCAGCATAATACCCTTGAGATCCACCTAAACTGTTGAGCGTCAGCTTCCCATTGGACTATAAAAATTACCACAAACTTAGTGACTTAAAACAACACCCTTTATTATTTTAATTTTTAATTTCAATGGCTTCAGGGAGTTACAAATAGTTCTGGTCTGGGTTTTAAGTGTAGCCACCACTCCACCTGTGCACATGGTACCCAGTAGGGGATTTCTTTGATCCCTTCCACCCCTGCCCCTCCCACTTCTGAGTCTCCAGGGTCCATTATACCATTCTCTACGTCTTTGCAGATCCTTAATTTAACTCCCACTTACAAGTGAGAATGGGCGGTGTTTGATTTTCTGTTCCTGATTTAGCTTAATGTTTTCCAGTTCCATCCAAGTTGCTGCAAAAGACATGATTTCATTCTGTTATTTTATTTTAGTTACAGTTTATTTGTCCTCTTATCTTGAAGTTCTGGATGGCAGAAATTCAAAATCAGTTTCACTGGGTTAAAATCAAGGTGTCTGCAGGGCTGAATGCCTCCTGGAGGCTCTAAGGAAGAATCTGTCCCCTGTCTTTTTCCAACTGTTAGAGGATGCTTGTATTCCTTGACTCAAGGCTTCACATCACTAGGACCTCTGCTCCCATCACCACATCTCTGTCTCTGACTCTGACACCCCCTGTGATTACACTGCGCCCACCAGGACAATCTAGGATAAATGTCTCATTTTAAGATCTCTAATTGAATCGCCTCTGCAAAGTCCCTTTTGCCACATAAGGTAACATATTCACCGTTTGGGGGAATTAGGATGTGGATATCTTTGGGAGGGGCATTATTCCAGCCTAGCACACTGAATTAATAGTTTATTTCTTTTTATTTCTAAGCAGTGATCCATGGTATAGATATAGTTAGAGGTATATAACCATTCATGTATTGAAGTTTTCCAGTTTGGGACTATTACAACTAATGCTGCTATGAATAATTGTGGACAGGTTTTTGTGTGGACATAAGTTTTCATTTCTCTGGGATAAACGATGGTACAATAAATGCAGGTTTAGATTGTGTTAGAACCTCCAAACTATTTTCTAGAGTGGACGTGCTGTTTTATATTCCCAGCAGCAACATATGAGAAATTCAATTTCTCTGCATTCCTGCCAGTATTTGGTGTTATCACTATTTTTATTTTACTCTTCAAATAGGTATGCGATGATATCTTATAATTTCCTTAATTTTCATCTCCCTAATGGCTATTGATATTGAATATCTTTTTATGGCTTATTTGACATTCATTAATCTTCTTAGGTGACCTTATCTTCCTGTTTTTTTGCCTGTTTTCTGGTTAGTTTATTATTGATTTGTTTTACTATTATATTTTGAGAATTCTGTATATATTCTAGCCATGAGTTCTTTTTCAGATTTGTGGTTTGCAAATATTTTCTCTCAGTGTGTAGCTTGTCTTTTTATCCCCTTAACAAGGTATCTCTTACAGCAAAAGTTTTACATTTTGATAGAGTATAATTTATAAATTTTTTTATGGCATATGCTTTTAATATTATGTCTAGGAATTCTTCATAAAGTCCTATGTACAGAAGATTTTCTCCTATACTTTGTTCTAAAACTTAAAAAATTTTTAGACTTTGCATTTAAATCTATAATTGGTTTTGAGTTAATTTTTGAAAGGTATGAGGTTTTGCTTTTGTTTGCTTGTTTGTTTGTCTGATCTATGGATATATAATTGCTTCAGACTATTTGTTGGAAAAGTTATTCTTCCTCCCGTTGACTTGCTTTTGCACCTTTGTCAAAAATTGAGTTGGGGCCAGGCTCATGCCTGTAATTCCAGCACTTTGGGAGACCAAGGTGGAAGGCTGTGGTGAGCCATGATCATGCCACAGCACTCTAGCCTGGAAGAGAGAGTGAGACCCTGATTCAAAAGAAAAGAGCCAGGCTCGGTGGCTCAGCCTGTAATCCCGCGCCTTTGGGAGGCTGAGGTGAGTGAATTGCCTGAGCCCGCGGGTTTGAGACTCACCTGGGCAGCGAGACTTCATCTGTACAATAAATAAAAAAATCAGCCAGGCATGGTGGCACATGCCTGTAATTCTGGCTACTCGGAAGGCTGAGGTGGAAAGATCGCCGGAGCCCAGCAGGCCGAGGCTGCGGTGGCCAGGAGCGGCCACTGCACTCCAGTCTGGGTGACAGAGTGAGACTCCAACTCAAAAAAAAAAAAAAAAAAAAGAAAAACATCAATTGGCCATATTTCTATGTGTCTATTTCTGAGTTATTCTGTTTCATGTTCCATTGATACGTGTGTTTATCCCATCACAAATACCACACAGTTTTGATTACTATTTAATACATTTAAAATCAGGTTAAATGATCCCTTCTTCTTTATTTTCTATTTCAAATACTATTTTAGATCATCTAGTTCCTTTGCCTTTCCACATAAGTTTTAAAATAATCATATCTATGCATCTACAAAAATATCTTGCTATAATTTTGATAAGAATAGCATTAAAACCATATCTCAATTTAGGGAACATTGACATCCCTATTATATTGAGACTTTCAATCCATGAACACAGTGTATCTCCTTTATCGGTGTTTTATAGCTTTCAGTATATAAGTTCTGTACACATGTTGTTACATTTTCATGTCAATATTTCATTTATGCTGGCTTTTTAATAAGTTGTGGGTGTATCTTTATCATTAGTACCTTAGTTATAATTTACAACTAGTTAACCTTCAAGCAAAGAATTTAAAAAATCCTGTAAAACACTTTAATGGGAAGAGCTTTTCCGTCAAAAACTCCACACTTCCAGTGGCGTCCAACGGATTCTCGGAGGTTGGGTGGGAGCCAAGTGAATGATGGGAGTTTGTCTGGTGGGTACAACAGGTGTGGCTCTGGTGATAGCTGCACTGAAGGCTCTGACTTCACCATGATGCCACCTATCAGTGTAACAAAACTGCACTTATACTCTATGAGCATATATAAATTAAAAAGGAATAACACAAAAATTGAAACTTCGCACTGCTACCCTCCCTTGAAAAATTGGGAAGTCTGGTACCATTGAGTCTCACATTCTTACACAGTTCACATGCAGTGGTACCTGACCTAATGTCTTCCCTTGTTGTGTCCCATTCATGGTAGGCAACTGAGTTCCCACTCCTGCCTAAAAATGAGTAGTGATGCATATTGACTGCAACAAATTTTTGGCTTGCTATTTAGGCTTTCTTAGATCAACCATAGGGGGTATAATACACTTAAGTTGTCCATATGTTTTGCTAGTTACTGTGTGTGTGAGTGTATACATACAAGTATATTCTTAGCTTAGTATATGAATATATACTAAGCACATGTATGTGTGTGTGTGTGTATATATATATATATATATACACGTGTGTGTATATATACAGTGTATATACATACATACATACAAGATTGACAATTAAGTTCACAAACTCATCCTAGAAAAATTGCTACCTACCTCATTGTTGAATATCATTATGGTCACCTTCAAAGTACTCCCCTTGGGAAGTTATGCACTGTTGCCAGCACCTAGTCCACCCATCAAAGCACTTTTGGGACTCTTTTTCTGGAATGGCCATCAGAGTTGTCATCATATTACGCTCGATGTTCTGATGTCATCACAATGTCTTCCTTTCAATATTTTCTTTATGTTCAGGCAAAGAAAAAACAATTGGGGACCAGATCAAGTGAGTAGGGAGGGTGTTCCAATACAGTTATTTGTTTACTGGCTAAAAACTGTCACAGACAGTGCGGTGTGAACTTGTACATTGTCATGATGTAAGAGCTCCTTTGGGATCATTTTGCACATACTTTCCCATGCCAAGATTTTCCATTACGATTGTCCTGTTTTTCTCTATCGATGTTTATTTGGTCTGCTATGCTTCTCACAGTCAACCAATGATTTTGACACACAATTCAACACATTTTTGCAATGTTTTCGTCAGTTCTGCTCATTACTGGCTGTCCTAACCTCTCTTCATCAGTGACGTTTTCTCTCCCCTCAGAAAAATGTTTACTCCATTTGTACACTGCTGTTTTCTTCATGGCATTATCCCCATAAACTTGGACTAATATGTCCCTGATTTTACTTTTCTCTTGCCAAGTTTAATGAGAAATTTAATATTTGTTCATTGTTCTAATTCAAGCTCTGACATTCTCATGACGGCACGCAAAAACATGCAACAACAATAATGAACACCACTCAGCAAGACACTGCCACACATTGACACAAACACAGCTGTGAGACCTTGATATACCAAGGTTATGAAACCTTACAGAGTTGTTTGTACAGTGCTGCCAAAGTACACACATGGTGACAAGTTCATGAACTTAATTGTCACATCTTGTAGAGTTTCCCCCCACCCTAGCATGTTCTTTTATTATTTCATTATCATCAACTATTTCTCCCTGAGCAACCAGAGAAAGGAGAGTTAAGCAGTCCTGGATGTCTTTTACATAATCTAAATAAGCCATTACTTTAAAAAGATAGATACAGTATTTAATACGTCCTTTCTGCTCTCCCAAAGGACCTGGTTAAAAAAAAAAAAAATCCCCCATTGCATTCCTTTGACACAACAGTTCTTAAAAGTATTTTAGTTGACAAAATCTAATTTTTAAAAATTCTCCCAAGCACTCTGAAAGGCAGGCAGACTAAGGCCTTGCAGATAAGATGACTGTGGTCCTGAGAGCTTATGTGATCTTCTCAATGTCAACAGTTATTGAGGGCCAGACGTTCCGACATTAAGCCCAGTGAACAGCAATTACTTATTGAAATAAAAATGGTATGTGCTAGCAAAACTACTAATTGCATTCATAAATACGAAGAACAAATTGGGTATCAACAAATATACTAACTTGAAATTATTGCTTCAGTTATAGTTGCCTATAAAGGTCGGGCAAATCAAATTCCTGATGCATTCTCTTTCAAGAGCTGAAATGAAGGAGAGAGTTTAAATTTGTTTCTTCTTGGCAGAGAAAGTCACTCCGGATAGGACACCAACTGAAGATATTATTTCTTGCACCATGACAAATAAGACGCTTACCATGAACCACCCCCCTTTTCCCACCACCATTTTCCCTACCCCATGGCTATATAACTCAGGAATATGGCCATTTCTTACCCTCTATTTATGAGCTGAAACTCCACGAAAAGATAAAGACTAGAGTGGAAATGAAGGATCCAGTCGAGGGAGTCTACTGTATGGAAGATCTTCTCCATGCATTGATATTTTCTCATAAAGACTCATTGGGCAGAGATAAACCTCTAGTAAACAAAAGTCATGTCATTTTTCTCAGAGTGTTTTTTCAGCTCTGACCCGGTACATGCAAAGTATTTTCCCAAGAATGTATCATCTTGAGATCATAGAGGTTACATTTCAAAGTTCTACCAAGAAGACTCGATTTTCTTCCCAGGAATGAGAAAAATGGATTCTCTTGGGTTAACCAAGTTCGCTCTGCTTACCTCTACTGTTCATTCAAATGCACGACAGAGTTAACCCACTCACCATTTAACCACTCAGCCCCATCTATACATGGCCAGAGAAGAGAGTTCATTTTTAATATCTCACTTCTCCTAATCCATTATCCATGATAATCCATGTGTCCCCTGGGTACTTAATCATCAAAGCAACCATAAACCTCTTTCCGAAGATCAAATGGTTATTTAATCCATTTACTTACAGCATCCTGAGTTATAGAAAATTAATCAGAAGTATAAGTGGGCCACTATTTCAAGTTTCTCCCGGAGCCCTAACAAGGTAACAAATCAGTAATGGTTTACATCCCAGGTGGGTGAAAATGTGGAACAAACCACCTTATTGGTTGCTCTTCCTTGCAGCCTTCATTCTAACTTAGCTCTCACTGCTTGCTTGGCCTGTCTGTGCTCCCAGAATTCCATCGATGAATTAACAAACTCAGCCAGCCTGAGAGCTAATTAGACTTTAAACTTTACAGTGAGGGTGCCGTTAATTCTCATCTTCCCTCCTGCATCTGGTTAGCGGAAACCATTTAGGGAAATCACCCCAGGTCTTTGAACTCTCAAAGAAGTAAGAAAGCAGTAATTTTCATTAAGCAAAAGCACCGTGTTTCAGGCTAAGCTTCCCTCGATCCTTATTCATGTCCTCTTCTCTCATTACCAAGGGACTGGATCAAATTACCCCAAAATGGCCAAGGACACGGGCGGCCACCACGAAGCCTCTTAGCCTCAAGAAAACCCCAAGGTCATTATTACAGTTCCCTTTACATTTTTCAGTTAGCCAGTTAAGAGAAAGGATAATTATTTTTGAACCACTCAATAAAAGAAATTCAGATTCTGTAATAACTAGAAATGTTATTGGTATTATCCTTTATAAAAATTTCCTTTGCCAGAGAATCTGGATTAACTTGAACATAGAAAAACTCCTGACTCTGATCACGAGAAGAGGCTTTTTAATTATTCATTATTCAGTAACTAAGTGTTCTTTGGTTAAAGGAAAAAAAAGTTTTCTTCTAAATAAAAACCCATTCATGGGACAGATGAAAAGCCTCCCATTTTCTACGTCCTTCCTGAGTGTCTACTCAACATAAGCTCTCTTCGTGTGAATTTTATGTACACAAGTATATTTATGGTGATTGAAACATCAGTGAGGTGCATGAGAGAAAGACAAAAAATAATAAAATAGACCCAGGGACCCCAGGAAAAGAAATAGCAACCAGGGAAAAGCAGCCCAAAGGAGAGGGTGCTGTGGACTTAGCAATGGTAGGGCTTCTTGGGATGAACTGGCCTCTGAGGGTTGGACCGAGACAGTTATCACTCAGCACTTCTGCCGACAGCCAGGGGACTCAAAATGCAAACAAGGAAGGAAGGAAGAAGGGATGCTACTTACTCTACAAGACTGTTGTAGGACCATCTTGGGAGCTTCACAGAGAACCAGGAGAAATAAAAGCCCTGACAAGGGCCCCAGATTGGAAACATCTGGTTCAAGAATCTGGATGAAGTATGCAGTCCTTGAGAATGTTCATATCATTCTCCTCCTTCTTGGAGCTGAACGCTACCTCAATCTTGCAGACCTGAGCTGGTCTCCTGAGCATAGCCACACTGCGATGGTTGGAAATACTAATGTTAGACAGAAGATTTCGTTGTGCCCTAAGCATCTGGCCTGAGAAAAACATCGTTGATGACTGTAATGAACAGAATGCTGGCGTCATTCCTCCCAAGTTCATATTTTTGAATCCCCAATCCCTAATGTGATGGTATTTAAAGATGTGTCTCTTGGCAGGTAATTAGAGTTAGATGAGGTCGTAAGGGTGGGGCCTTCGTGATAGAAGTAGTGGCCCTTATACAAAGAGACACCAGAGAGCCTGTTATCTCTCTTTCTCTACTTTGTGACAGCACAGCAAAAAGGTGGGCATCTGCAAACCAGGAAGAGAACCCTCACCAGAAGTGAATCAGCCAGCACCTTGATTTTGGATTTCTCAACCTCCAAAACTGTAAGATATAAACTGCTGTTTTTAAGCCATCCAATCCAGTCTTTTGTATTAACTATGGCAACATTAGCCAACTAAGACAATGACTCTCTACTGGAAAGGGATCAAGATACAGGGGGCACTTGTGGATATAGCCAAGGAAGTCATCTGAGAAAGCAAGAAGACGAGTCTTTATTGTTTTCTCATATAAATATTCTGGCTAAAAACACCATACCTTTGTACAGGTTTGTGTAAATTTCACTTATGTAAGTTTTATTCCTTGTTGCTCTGTGACCTATGCAGATCTGATTTTGAACCCTAGTTGTCATCATTTACTACAGGGGTCCCTGAATCCTGGACCATGGGCTGGGACTGTTCTGAGGCCTGTGAGGATAGGCACACAGCAGGAGGTGAACGGCAGGCAAGTGACGTTCCGCCTTCTGTCAGATCAGCGGTGATATTAGATTCTCATAGGAGTGCAAACCCTATCATGAACTGCTCATGCAAGGGATCTAGGTTGCACACTCCTTATGAGAATCTAATGCCTGTTGACACCCACCCTCCATCCCCCATCTGTGGAAAAATTGTCTTCCTTGAAACCGGTCCCTGATGCCAAAACATTTGGGGACTGCTGATTTACCAGCAATATAGCTCTAAGTAAGATGCTTAATGACAACAATTTATATAATGGATTGTAATATCTTCATTTTAGGCTTGCATTGAGATTTTAATGAAATAATGTGTAGGCAAGTCACGGTGGCTCACATTTGTAATCCCAGCACTTTGGGAGGCTGAAGCAGGAGGATTGTTTGAGCCCAGGATTTCGACACTAGCCTGGGCAACATAGGGAAACCTTGTCTCTACAAAAAATAAAATATCAGCCAGGTGTGGTGGCGTGCCCCTGTAGTCCAGGTACTCAGGAGGCTGAGGAAGAAGGATCTCTCTGAGCCCAGGAGGTCGAGGCTGCGTGAGCTATAATCATGCCACCGTGCTCCAGCCTGGGCCACGGAGTGAGGCCCCAACTAAAAATAGTAGTAATAATAATAATAGCAATAATAATAATATGTAGAAGGCATGTGGCAAAGTGCTTGGCAAAATGCTCACTAGATATCCCAAAAAGGAAGAGGAGATGAGGAGATGTGTGTTAATGGGAGTTGGGCCTTCCTCGCAGTAGAACAGAAGCGCTAGAAAACATCGTCGAAGAGTAGTGTGATAACTCTCTCCTAGATAGGTGAGATTTCAGCCTTATGATCATGGCTGTTCCTTCTGAGCCACTGCTGCATCTCCAGTTGCCTGGAGCATGTCTGCTACCACTCTTGATTAAATGGCCAGGAGAGGATATTCACAGCAAGCAAGCATTTTCAAGTTATTGCCTAAAAGCAACAATTTTTTATTATAGCTGCTTCCCCTTCAATAGCTAGTACTTCTAATGGAATTGCAATAGTAATGCTGTCCCAAGGTGATGGGCTACTATGACTGAATAATATCCCCAAATTTCATTTCTTTCATTAAACAACAAGCGAGACACGGGCTCATCTCATGAATGTTAATGTGATCAAGACCGTTGCCCACTGGAAAAAATGCGTTCTAATTGAGTCGTGAGAAAGCGTGCCTTGCCATATCAAACAAAAGGAAATCAATAGGCTTCAAAGAATTAGCGTTCCCAGAGGTTGGGTGGGACAAGAAAAGTAATATAATTTTGTCAAAATAGTGTTTTCGAAAAAAATTTCAAAGATCTCTCCTTCCCTATATAGGATGGGTTCAGTTAAGCATTTTATTTTTCTTGTCAATAAAGTGTCAAAATGGTTTGACCACATGTGGAGGAGCACACAGGATTGCTGTCTCATTGCACACATGATGCCGGCTTGCTAAACGATCAGCTAGGTATTTTCCTCAAAGACTTGGCATCTTCCTAAATAGGAATCAGGCTAGGGTATTTATTTAAGTTTTACAGACTTAGTTCTCTCCCCATCTGACTTCTCTTTCCTCTCACCACCACTGACTGACTGTGACATTCTCTCCCATGGGCTTCATCTTGTCCCTCACTGAAAGGAAAATCAGATTCCAGTCTTCTTTTTCTGTCCCACTATCTCTGTATCATGAAGAGATTCCTGCAATTCACTGATTATTTGTTCAAAATGAGAACAGCCATGAGTTAGCAAATGCTCCCCATACAAGGCACTCAGTAGGGTGATACAGAAAATGGATCAGGTGTTTGCCAAGATATGAAGCAAGGTGTTTACACTGGATGTATCGATGAGCACATCTCACCTTCCGGTGAACACCAAGCAGTAGCATTGCAACTTGTAGAATCTTAATGTTATATGTTAGAGGGCTAATGTCGTATCCAAGTTGCTTTATTAGCCTTGGCCTTGTGACCATGGGAGAGAAACACATTCAGAGAGGAAAGGACTGTGCACTTGATGAGTCAGATATTGATCGAGTACACCATGTCCTAGTTGGCAGCCACTAGATTTTCTAGAAAAAATAAAAACAAGTCACAGCCTCCACTCTATAAGGACAGGCTTTTGTGGACAAGACAAAATTGATGTTCATTCCTCTTGACTACTAGGTAATAAAGCACAACTACTAAAAGTTGTGTTGTTCAAATGACTGCACCCAAGATTAGATGTAGGAATTCTTTTGTGGCCATTGAGATGGGTGTGATCAGATGTGAAGTCTTTCTTTATGCGTAGCTCAGCCAATTATTAGCATCAAATTACCAAATTATCTGATGACCTGCAAAAATCTCTGACTTTCTCTTTGCTCATAGACAAAAGAAATAGTTTGAACTAAGTCTGTAAAGCTGAAAGCCTGATATGTACGTGATAGCGATGCGCATACATGGAGCTCTAGAAATTACGATGGACAGTTCTGTGGATCAGAAACCCAAAGACCATCCACCAACATTTCCCCCTTGTCTTCCTCTATGCAGAGGCCAGAAAGATAAAAATATTTCCTTGCTACTAGAAGTGGCTGTTACAGTTCTAGCCAATGTAATAAAAGTAAAAGTCACTCGATAGAGCTCTCAGGAAAGTTCTTTGAAGGGACAGGCTTGGCTAGCACAGCCCCTTACCTATTGCCTTTCTGCCTTTCTCTCTTCCCCCCCCCTAAAAAACAGGTATGGTATCTGGGGTTGCAGCAGCCATCTGGAGATCAGGAAAATGAAAACAACTCACTAAGGAGAGGAGGATGATAAACTGGATTTGTCTTTGATGATATTTGTAATCAGTGTGCTTGACTAGGATAATCTGTCCTCAGATCTTCTATTGTCTTTGACAGATAAACCCCTTGCTTATTTAAGTCTTATAAGTTAGGTGTTCTGTTACTTGCATGTTAAATGCAATCCTAATGGACACACTTACTCTGAGCATTCAACATCTGCCAAAGACTCTTTTATCTAAATAATTGGCTCTAGTCACGTGACTTATTTGTGTCATTCAGCCACTTATCCTAGCAACAGGCGCTTGCATCTGTCTTGACTGACACCTCTCTGAACCTGCACTACTGTTATGGTACTATACAAAATCTGTTCTTTGACGAACTTCCTGAAAATAGTGAATCGTGGCAATTATTCCAAATTTGTTCGCTATTTAAATTCTGAAATCTTCACTGCCATTGCATGGTTTTTTTTTTTTTTTATTTGAGTTGGAGTCTCACTCTGTCGCCCAGACAGGAGTGCAGTGGCACGCTCCTAGCCACCACAGCCTCGACCTGCTGGGCTCCAGCGATCCTTCTGCCTCAGCCTTCCAAGTAGCTGGAACTACAGGCGTGCACTACCATGCCCGGCTAATTTTTTGATTTATTGTAGAGATGAGGTCTCACCAAGTTGCCCAGGCGGGTCTCGAACCCGCGGGCTCAGGCAATCCACTCACCTCGGCCTCCCAAAGCGTGGGATTACAGTCTGAGCCACCAAGCCCAGCTGCATGTTTTTTTAATTCAGGGAGATATTGTTATTAGGATTGGGGGGATAAAAACCAAAGTTCTTTTTTTTTTTCTCACACAGCACTTCTGACATGCAAACAAGCATTTCTCCAGCAGACACCAACTGGGTGTCCTATAATTCAGTTCAATTAGGACACTATCTTCCTGGAAATAGTGTCAGACCCCACAGATGAAGGTTCAGTCCCATAAGACTTCCCTCCATTTCAGATGCCTAGTACCAGCCACAGACTGTGTCCTGTACTTCCAGCCTACTGGCTATAAATTTAGGGGTTCCCATGACCCCCTCCTTGAGTTAGATTAATTTGCTAGATGGTTCACAGAACTCAAGAAAAGGCTTACTTACCGGTTTATTACAAAGGGTAGTACAGAGAATGCAGATGAAGGAACGTGTGGGACAAGGCATGTTGGAAGGGTCTATGAGCTTCTATGCCCTTTCCAGTCACACCACCTCTAGAAACCATGCATTTGCTATCCAGAGGCTCTCCAATCCCAGGCCTTTTTTGTTTTTAGGCAAGCTTCACAGCATAGGTATGATTGATTAAATCATTGACCACTGGCAATCAACTCAACCTTCATCCTGTCTCTCCTACCCAGAGGCTGGAGGATGAGGCTGAAAGACTCAACCTTCTAATGCCTTGGTCTTTCTGGTAACCAGCCCCCACTCCAAAGCTATTTAGGGACTCCCAGACACCAGTCATCTCAATACCAAACAAAAGACACTCTTATCACTCAAGAGATTCCAAGGGTTTTAGGAGGTGAATGTCAAGAAACTGGGGACAAAGCCCCTAAATTATTTCACAGCATCACAATAATATATGGTTTTTCTGGATGTATTCCAAACTTCCTTTTCTGCCCAATACTTCATATAACTTTGTATACAAAGTTCTTATAATTTCCACCGAGAGACTGCCACAGGGGCCAATTCCATTCACAAAGCAAAAATATCTTTAAAGATCATTCTTTGCACAGAACCCTTCCCAAATTCCCCCCATAGACAATCGTTTTCATTCCGGACTCTTGTAACAGACTCTACAAGCGAATTGAAGCACAACAGTTCCGGCTAAAGCCCCATAAATATTTGATGGGTTCAATCTTAACAGTTCCTAAAGATGAAACCACTTAGTACAGTATCAAATTGTCCCCAAAGACTCTTTTATCTAAATAGTTGGCTCTAGTCATTTTACTTATCATTTGTGGCAGCCTATCTTCCCCTTGAGAAACTTCACATAAATCAATAGGAAGCAATTTGTCAAATGCATAACATGCAGCTTATTTATAATTATCTTAAAACCACTGTGTGCACATGATACGTATGTGGAAATGACTGAAAGAAAGTACCGCTGCCTAAGAATATAAAGTCTTCTCAGAGAGAAGGCAAGCATTGCCCAAGTACCATGAGTGCCATGCCTACCTCTCTAGAAATAACATCAGCAAAGAGAAAGTGCAATAATTAGCCAACAGTTATATGGCACCTACTATCTGCCAGGCTGTGCTGAGCACTTTAAGTATAGTAACTGATTTAATCCTCACAACAACACTATAAGGTAGGAACTATTATTATCCCTGTCAGTACAAATGAAGAAACCAAGGCATAGAGAGGCAAAGACACTAAATGAAGGAGCTGAGATTTGAAATCAGGAAGACAACTCTGAAGTCCATGTCTTCACCGCTATATGTTCCTGCCTGTGGTGGACACACTCTGAGATGAGTTCCAGAAGCCCCCCTGCCTGTTGTTCATGCCATATTTGATCTCTCCTTGAGTGTGGTTTGGACCTGTGACTTGCTCTTAACCAACGGAATATGACAAAGGTGATGGGATTTCACTTCCATGATTATCTTACATCTAGAACTGAGTGTGCCCTTTGGCAAACAATCAGCAAAGAACCAAGTTCCTAAGTCCCACAACCCTCCAGGAACCGAATTTAACCAACAACCATGTGAACTTGGAAGCAGATCCTTCCCCAGTAGAGTTTTCAGATGAGACTGGATCTCCAGCCCACACAATAATTACAATCTTCTGAGATTCCCTGAAGCAGAGGGTCTAATCCTGGTCTGGACTCCTGACCCACAGAAACTATGAGATATATTGTTTTAAGTTGCAAAGTGTGTGGTTATTTGGTACACAGCAACAGATAATTATGCTGCCTCCTGTTTTAATGCTTACTTTGGAAATACATCTGGCCCATCAGAAGTTGTCACCACGTGAGAAAACAAGATTACCATTGTTTCTGTTAAAAAGTTGAAAAAATATATACCAAAGGGAGTCTAGGTGGAGGAGTAGAACCAAATTAATGTTGTCACATTTGTGAGAAGAAGAGAACTGACTGTTCCCAATCACACCACGCCTGACCCTTGTTCATGTCTGACTCAAGTTTATAGAGGATAGAGTCCCAGAAGACAGCAGGCCAGTAAAGAGATGGCTCTTACATGCTTTTGAAACATGTAATTTTCAACATCCCAAATAGTTTCAGAGGTCTTCACTTTTAAGAATTACATGTTTTTTGCTGTCATGTTGTATTATGTACAATGAGTGAGCACTTGGGATTTGGAGAGTTCAGAAAAGGCTGACAACCCAGGGTGAGGGAAAAGCACAGGAGTAACCCAAACACAGAGAGGTGTCAGCTGGAGCAGAAGCCAACATCTAAAATAGAACATCAGCCGGGCTCGGTGGCTCAGCCTGTAATTCCGCGCCTTTGGGAGGCTGAGTTGAGTGGATTGCCTGAGCCCGTGGGTTCGAGACCCGCCTGGGCAGCGAGACCTCTTCTCTACAATAAATCAAAAAATCAGCCGGGCATGGTAGCGTGCGCCTGTAGTTCCAGCTACTTGGAAGGCTGAGGCGGAGGGATCGCTGGAGCCCAGCAGGTCGAGGCTGTGGTGGCCAGGAGCGGCCATTGCACTCCAGTCTGGGCGACCAAGTGAGACTCCAACTCAAAAAAAATAAAAATAAAAATAAAAATAAAATAAAATAGAACATCAGTGCAGACGTGTGGAATCAGGGCGAGGCTTAAAAATTTGGGCAGGTATCAAGGGTTGGATGAAGTCACCGGTTCAGAATCTGGGGAGAAAGCCAGTGTTTGGGGAACAGGAAGATAAAACGAGCATGTAACAGAACTGAGTTGATTGGAAATACTGCATAATAAACCCAGAACACCAGCAGAAGTAAAGGTCTTGACCAAAAGTTCACCTTGGCCTCAGTCCTGTCAATGGTATTCACTTCAGAGCACATCAGGGAATGATTCTCAAGCAAGGCTGACTGAGACTGTAACGGGGGAGAGGAACGAGAACCCTTAAGTAGAGAAGAGGAGAGGGGACACAAAGGAGTCGTTATTGATATGTGTTCATTGTCTCTGCCATCTCATGGACTTACATGATGATCTTTCTGGACAGTTCTCCAGCACATGCAGGAAAGGAGTGCAAAAGCCAAGCACAGATTCTAAATGCTGGAATGCATCTAAAGGATTTCTCCATATCCTCTCGTCTCACAGACTAAAAGAAAATTTAAACCTAGAGCAGTTGTTCAAGTTCCCAGAGCTAGTGAGTGGCAGCGTCAGAAACAGGACTTCACCCCAGGGTTCTTCTCAAGGCCACTCCTCCCTATTAATCAATGAGGACTTGATAGCCTGAGCCCTCAGCCCTGTGCAGACAAGTGACACCGTGTAACTAAGTGCTAAATCGCATGGACAGGCTGTAAGTGCTAGAGGAGTTCTGAAGATAAATGAAACAGTGCTGGGGTAATTAGAGACGACTGGTGAAGAGTGAAGAAGGCCCAATCCAATCTGGGCCTTGAAGAATGAAGAAGAACTATGAGTTTTTCTAACCAAATCTAAACTGAATCAGAATCTCTAACCTCCTCTTCATCAAGACAAGGGCCTTAAACACTTTAACATCTCCCAATTTCCCCTACATTCCACCTAACAATTGGTTGTCTAATATATTACGTACAAGAGTTTTAAAATATTGGGGAAAAATAGCTTATTTTGGACAATTGACCCAACACCTTTTTTTTTTTTGAGCTGGAGTCTCACTCTGTCGTCCAGGCTGGAGTACAGTGGCATGCTCATGGCCACCCCAGCATCGACCTGCTGGGCTCTGGCGATCCTTCCACCTCAGCCTTCCAAGTAGCCAGAACTACAGGCATGCACTACCATGCCTGGCTAATTTTTTATTTATTTACTGTAGAGATGAGGTCTCAATAAGTTGCCAAGGCTGGTCTTGAACCGGTCTCAATAAGTTGCCAAGGCTGGTCTTGAACCTGTAGACTCGGGTAATCCACTCTACTCCGTCTCCCAAAGTGCTGGGATTACAGGCTGTGCCACGGAGCCCAGCCGATCAAACACCTTTTTTTTTTTGAAATTGGAGTCTCACTCTGTCGCCCAGACTGGAGTGCAGTGGCCGCTCCCAGCCACCACAGCCTCGACCTGCTGGGCTGCGGCGATCCTTCCGCCTCAGCCTTCCAAGTAGCCGGAACTACAGGCGTGCACTACCACGCCCAGCTGATTTTTTGATTTATTGTAGAGATGAGGTCTCACCTGCCCAGGCGGGTCTCGAACCCGCGGGTTCAGGCAATCCACTTACCTCAGCCTTGTAGTTCACCATTGTTTCTCCATTCCATCACTTCCAGATTCATTTTCTCTGGCATGAAGTAGATACAGTTTAGTAGTTCTTTCAGCAATGGTCTCTGATAGCAACCCCACCCCTACCGCTGCTGGCTTATAATATGTTTCCCTTTGTTCTCTTCATGTTTGGCCATTTTACTTGACTTGTTCCTTGCTTCAATGCACCTCTACTTAAATACCACCTCCTCAGAAAGGCACTCCTTGACCATTTTACCTAAAATAGCTCCTTTTACTCTATTTTTACTTCGCAGTATTTATCTATGAACATGAACTTAGGGTGTATATAAAAATATGCATGTATTATATCTTACATGCCTATTATATGTGTGTGTGTGTTTCCTCACTGAATTCCCCGTACCTAGAACTGTGTCTGGCAATGAATTGCTAAATAAATAGTTCCGGATAGATCTGATTGATGAACAATTATCCCCAGATGTGGGGTTTTGTGGTTATTGCTGAGTTCATCTTTCGATCTTAATATCCTCAATCTGGAAAAATTGGCTATTTCCTACACTATGTGGTTTAGGACTCTGTATTGGTCATGGTTTGTCAGAGAAACAGAACCAATAGGATGTATATACAGATAGAGATAGAGACAGATAGACATAGAGGTAGAGATAGATAAAGATGGAGATAAGAGATAGAGACAGAGATGATACAGAGAGAGGGACAGAGGAAGGGAGGGAGGAAGGGAAGGAGGGATGGAGGGAGGCTGGTTTCGTGATTGTGGAGGCCTGGTGAGTCCAACCCAAGTGGAGGAGGCCAACAGACTGGAGACTTGGGATGAACAGTTTGAGTCCAAAGACCACCTGTTGGCAAAACTCCCTCCTCTTTCACAGAACCCTGTCTTTTCTCATTAAGACTTTCAACTGATTGGATAAAACCCACTCACAAAATAGAGGGTAATCTGCTTAACTTAAAGTCTGCTGATTTAAATTTTAATCTCATCCAAAAAACTACTTTCACTTAAGTATCTAGAATAATGTTTAACCTATATCTGGGTACCATGACCTAGCTACACTGTCACAGACACTTAACCTTCACAGACACTTACACTGGAAGGGTTCTGTTGGTGCCACCCAGGCTTGCTCCTGTTTTGTTTAGTGGCCTCTATTTCCTCCTGGAGCTGCTTACTACCAGCTGCCACCGACTTCTGGGTTCTCTAGTGGAGATGGCTTCACGCCAGGATTCTAGTGTCCCACCTCAGACAGGGCAGGCCCTGCAGACCTTCCTAGGCAGCCACCAAAGTCCAGTGTCTAGAGTGACACATTATCTGGTCATGAGTCCCTTGGGCCATGTGACTTCAATCCCTCCCCTATCACTGGGAGGATTCACAGAGGTTTTCCTCTTGTCTTGGAATAGCTGTGTATTATTATTTTTTAAGCAATATTTCCTCTTATGCTGCTGGAGTGGAAGGCAGGAGAGTGTGTATACGCTCCCTCTGGCATCTTGCTTGGAAGTCAGTAGGAATTTAATGGTCTGGGTGAGACGGCAAGATACCCTAGATTCGAGAAGCCAGGGCACAGATAGGAGGAATGTGTTCCATGCTGAGGAAAGCTAAGAGCGCTTCCTGAACATTCTAATATTTGAGCACCTGCAATGTGCTGGGGGCTGTGCAGATGCTGGAGGTAGTTATTATGAGACACACACAGCTCTGTTCTCAGCAAGCCCTGCAACTAGACTGAACATGTTGGGCACAGTGGCAAACAGGGTTAGAGAACAAATCTGTTAAGAAGTTTTGACTTGACTTCTAGAAAACAGACAACTGCCAGTTTTTGCACATTCAAGATTACAGACTGAAAGCTATATTTAAGGAAGACAGTTGACCGTGGGAGTAGGTAAAGGAAATCCTGGCAACAACTTGGACAGTGCCAATTTGTGTTTCTTGACCCAGGGTAATTTACTGGCCCTTTTCACTTTCAATCTATCCTTTTTGAATATAAATTACAAGATCTCCTAGCTAGAAGTTCAAGAGTGTGAGCTTCTTGAGGGCAGGACCTGTGACCTATATGTCTTTAAGCCTTGAGCACACTATCTCAGACACATGTAGCAAGCATTTCACCATCTGTCAAAAAAAATGAAGGACTCTAGCAAAGGAATCAGAAAGAGTAGTTATGAAGGTAGAGGAAAATGAAGGCAATAGTACTTATGAAAACAGAGTTTTAGGGAGAAGGCTGTGAGTAACAGAATTTTGTGTTACAGGGAATGTAAGGACACTGGCTGGAAGAAATAAAACGAGCACAGATTTTGTGGCGCTACAGTTAATTCCGGGTCTAGGGTGAGGAAAAGTATAAGTCAAGCCTGAAACATTTGGGGCTCAAAAGCAAGAAAGTGCTGTAAGACTGAGTAGGTCTATGTAAAAGGACTAAGGAACTGGCTTAAAAGAGGCTCCCATTGCCCACATTTGTGTTGATTTGAGCATCAGAAAAAAATAATGATGAGGTGGAGGAGAGATGAAAAATCTTAGCAGGTTCAATGTACACAGGTGGGCGGGTGGGTACATTTAAAGCCCAGACTTCTTCATCACTATTCAATGCAACCATGTAACCAAAAAATAACCGAATCCCCTAATGCTACTGACATAAAAAATAAATTCATAAATAAAATTAAAAATAATGATGGCTTTTTTCTTGTAAAACAAAAGAAATCTGAGTCTATACTGATATTGAAGCAAAAGGGAGCAGAGGAAGCTCTTTTTTTTACATAAGAGCACTAACCAATAAATGTAGAAGATATTTGAAAATTTTCACTTTGCAATCATCAATGCAACAATTGGTTGGGGTGAGGATAATCAATGCATGTTAATACCACTGAGAGATAGAGATAAGAGATAGAGATAAGAGATAAAGATGATACAGAGAGAGGGACAGAAGGCGGGGGAGGGAAGGAAGGAGGGAGGTTGTTGAAACAGGATGTTGTATGGTCTCAACACAATACTTGTTCATTAAAATCGGAAAAGATACTTGTACAGTGGAGAAATTTGGCAGACAACATCGTAACCAAACAGCCTCACAAATAACAGGGCAAAATTAACATCATGATGTTATGCAACTGGCAGTACACACACAACATTGCTTATGCAGTATTCTTGCCAAAACACAAAACAAAATGACCAATGTTTAATCTGAATCTAAACATGCGGAAACAATCAAATAAATCCAGAATGAGAGACATTCTGCAAGACGATCAGCCCAAACTCCTCAAAAAGGTCAACTATAGCCAGGGTGGTGGCTCACTGAGATGGGAAAATTGCTTGAGCCCAGAAGTTTCTGACCAGCCTAGGCAATATAGCAAGATCTTATCTCCACGAACAAACAAACAAAAAAATTAGCCAGATATGTTGGATTGTGCCTGTAGTCCCTGCTACTCGGAAGGCTGAGGTGGTAGGTTTGCCTGAACCCAGGAGGTCATGGCTGTGGTAGACCATGATTGTGTCACTGCACTCCACCGAGTGAGTGAGACCCCTGATGCAAAAACAAACAAAAAAACAGACAAAAAAGGTCAACTATTTCGAAATTTCACAAAATAGGATGGAACATTCTAGAATCCAGATTAAAGGAGACTGAAGAAATAAACAATCAAAGACAACGCATGAACCACCTATTTGGGGTCTTGGATTAAAAAAACAAGAACAATAAAATTTCAAAAGACTTTTTGGGGGTTTTGAGTATGGACTACTTATTAAAAGACCTTATTCATAGGAGATACATACTTAAGTATTTAAAATGATGCATTTAGGCGAAATGTCATAAAAAATAAAACATTTCAAATTGCTCTACCAACACACACACACACACACACACACACACACGTAGGGGAGAAGAAAACATGAGAAAACGTTAGCAATTTGGTGAATTAAGGTAAAGGCTAGGTAGGTATTCATTATATTGTTCTTTCAACTTTTCTATAGTTGAGAAACTTTTCAAAATAAAAAATGTGGGTTGCTGAGTGCAGTGGCACACTTGTCATTCCAGCTACCCGGGGACAGGAGGATGGCTTAAAGTCAGGGGTTTGAGACCAGCCTGGGTAATATGGTAAGACCCCCATCTCTAAATAAAAAATAAGTGTGAATAAAAGGCATATAATGACAACGAAAAGGGTATTGAGGATCACACAATGAAACTCCAAAGTGAAGTTCTCAGAAGCAGCAGCCTCAGAAGCAAAGTTTCTCTCTCTGAACATCTCCTCCTCCGCTTCTCACCCCTCATTCTCCCCAAGGCAAGTCATAGAAATTAGAATCCCACTTCCTCAAGGTGTGTCACAAAAACCAAAATCTCTTTTCCCAGAAGCCAGTCATAAAACCTAAAATTATTTCTCTAACTTTCCCCAATCTTTTGGAAGAACTGGCCATAAAGAAATTCTCTGAACCACATTGTCTAATTGTAGGTCATAGGACCCCCTCTTCCAGAGATGGTCCTGTCCCTCTTAAAGGAAGGAAGGCTACACATAGGCCAAGAAGAATCCGAACAGGCAGGCTTTGCCAAGTTTTCCCCATTTAGTCTATTAGCATTATATCACACTCTTTTTGTCCAATTGCAATACTACATGGCCTGCACAACTGTACATTATTCACTGAACCCAAGCACAAAAATGAGTATCTTCTTCTTTACCTTTGGGACTTCATTCCGAAGACTCCCGTCTCACATAAAACTATGATCAAATAAATTTGTTGTACTTTTCTCTGTTACCTTGTTTTTGTCATAGGGGTGTTGGCCGTGACCTTTATGATGGGGAAGAAAGGATTATCCTCCTTCCACCTCTACAAGGACATCTGCCAGGCTTCAGTGGCACAGTTGATTTGGAAGAGGAAAATCAATTGCCTTAGGTCAAGAAGGTAACAGAGAGAAGAGAGGTAAAAGACTGTCAATAAGAATGCGGTTGGAAATATTATAACCAAAGGGGGTAAACAGGGTCAAAGGAAAGTTTTTGGCTATTATTTTTAAAATAAGAGAGTTGTGTAATTGTTTGAAAGTAGAGCAACTGAGTGGAAATGAAGCAGTGAATGGCAATGAGAAGGGCCAGCCAGATAGGGAAAACAGTATCTTGGATGTGTCGGGGATCTCACTTTGGTCACCTGAGACACTTCCCCTGGGACTGGTAGTTGGAAGACTGTTCCCTTTCCCCTAGTTCTCCAGTTCCTCACCCTCAGAAAGCCACACTGGGCTTTCCTCTATGGCTCTGGAGAGGTCACTTCTCATTTTCCTGCAGCCACCCCAACCCAGCATGTGCAGCAGAATTCTACAGGAATGGATTAGAAAGGCTTCTGCAGGAAAGGGCTAGAGAGACTTCTGCAGGAATGGGCTAGAGAGACTTCTACAGGAAGAGATTAGAGAGACTTTTGCAAGAATTTTACCTAATACTCATTTACTAATCACTCCCTGAAGAGATCACTGACACTGGAGATTCATAGAGGGTTATCTTATGCTGTCTATGCTTATACTGAACTTCTTGCTTAATTTTACTTAGTATCTTTTTATTTCTTTCAATCAAAGATAAGAATGTAATGATCTTACCACCATCCCATCCATGTAAACACAAACACACATACTAAATCCACTCTTTCTCCTCTCATTCTCCCAATATAGCTATATTACAATTTCTGATTGAATCAATCTTCATCATTTACATTCTTATTTATTGTATTACTTTAATAAACCCTTATATAATGCTTACTGTCAGGCACCAAGTGCTCTGTAAATACTGACTTCTTTAGTCCTTATTAGACCATATAAATATGATTTACAACTGAGCCATGAAGTTTATTGAGATAACATTTCATTTCCTGTACAATGTTTCCTTTATAATTTTTTGAAAAAAATGTTCTCTCCCATTTTTAAGCTCTTTGTCTTTCTCCTCTACTTTCTGGAGGATTTTATCTTTTCATCTTTCTGTTGATTATTTTAAAACACTGCCATTATATTTTTGATTTCCAAATTGTTATCTGCTTTTTGTTACAATATTTCAATCTTGTTTCATAAATTCAATATCTTCCTGTGTCTCTGAAGATATTGAGGTTTTGCTATTGTTGTTTTAAAGTTTTCTATGCTCTTTGCATTATATCTATTATGTGTTGTGTGTGTGTGTGTGTGTGTGTGTGTGTGTGTGTGTGTGTGTGTGTGTGTTTCTTCTTTGATTATTTTTGGACTCTATGTTAAAAGCTTTCTTCAAATATCTAGTGGTTTTTAGTTTTCAGTTAATATTTAAGGGTAAACTGGGCTCGGTGGCTCAGCTTGTAATCCCAGCACTTTGGGAGGCTGAGGTGAGTGGATTGCCTGAGCCCGCGGGTTCGAGACCCACCTGGGCAACTTGGCAAGACCTCATCTCTACAATAAATCAAAATATTAGCCAGGCGTGGTAGCGCGTGCCTGTAGTTCCAGCTACTCGGAAGGCTGAGGTAGAAGGATTGCTGGAGCCCAGCAGGTCGAGGCTGCGGTGGCCGGGAGCAGCCACTGCACCCCAGTCTGGGTGACAGAGTGAGACTCCAACTCAAAAAAAAAATATATATATATATATAAGGGTAAAGTTCTAAAGAGTTTATTGGAAATCCTTTGTGTATAGGAAGAGCTTGACTAATAGTGGACTTCAACCTATCATTTTCTTGCTACTCTCTACAATATTAGTATCTAGATATTTCCTCTCAGGTCAGTTCAGTTCTTTGAAGATACTCATCCTCCAGTCTCCTGCCTGGGCAGTGAGTCTGTTTGCCTGGAGACCAAGCAGGGAAAGGAATTTAGAATAACACCATTCAGTATGGAGATCTTTATTTTCATCAGATACCTTCCATGCCGATAGCTTCCCTGTCCAATCCAGTTTCTGCAGGCAATAAGCCTCCAATCAGTGGGGGAGAAGGGGCAGTAACCCACTGTGTGGGGTAGGGAGCAGGGTACCTAACTGGGAGGAGTCTCTCAATATGCTTTATCAATACTTTCAGCCAATGCTCCTGTTCTCAGCTCTACCTTATATCTCTGCCTTAGAGATATCTATCTGGTGCTTTTACGCCAAACTGGGTTGCCATGGTTGCAATAATTTTGCTTCTTTTTGACTTTTCCCTTCTGTCTTTCCCCTTCCAGTCTTCAGAGTAGGAGATCTTAATGCTTGGCCTTTAGCTCCATGAGAGTTATTCCGGAAGCAATTAAATCCTGGAAGTGAGGGATTGTGGGAGTGAGCACACAGTTTGACAAATTAGTTCATGTGAGGATGAAGCTTTCTTCTTGGCCCTCTGAAGGTTCACTGAAACATCACTGACCTGAGGCAGGTTGATTAATAGGAGGAAAAACATACAAATTTAACATAGTCATAATTATTGCTGATTGCATATATCAAGACACGTCCAAATTTTAGGAATCACATACCAATCTCATACATTTATGCACATATAACCCAAAGAAAGTCAAACATCATTACATTTGACCATGTTTCCTGTATGATGTTAACAACTGAACAAACTGAATATGCCTCTCTTAGACTTTCAGAAGACCTGGTATCCAGAAAGCTAATTTAAGATAAAAAAGATTGAATTTAGAATTTGAAATAGACTTTGGGAAGTTTGTCAAATATCAATGGTTTAACACACTTTATGTCACAAGATAGGTCACCGTAAAATAAGTCATTCACTTAGGCAAAGTGGTAATTCAAAGATTTCAAAAGCAAAAACCTTTACTCTTTGATACAGAGGACATTAAGCTCCTTAAACAATCATAAGACCTAATAAAGACAGCATATATGAACTGAATGTGTCTCTCCCTCTCTCCCCTTGTTTTGTTTTTGTTTTTGTTTTTGCAGTTTACTCAAAAGATAAACAAAAATCCTTTACTAACTTTCATTAATACTATATGAAAATCTTGCTCAAAAGCCAAAGCCAAATTTTACCTTTATATTAGTGTGTTATTAACACTAAAGATAATTTTAATAAAACCTTATAAACAAATCCATCCAATCTCAATCAGTTGTGACCAGCTGCTTTCAGAAAGCAGGTGGCAAACTTACATCACAAATCACAGAAAGAGAGTGAATTTCAGCCTTTTTTAAATTTTTTTTTTTTTTTTGAGTTGAAGTCTCACTCTGTCACCCAGACTGGAGTGCAGTGGCCACTTCCGACCACTGCAGCCTTGACCTACTGGACTCTGGCAATTCTTCCACCTCAGCCTTTCAAGTAGCTGGAACTACAGGCGCGCGCTACCACGCCTGGCTAATTTTGATTTATTGTAGAGACGAGGTCTCACCAAGTTGCCCAGGCGGGTCCCGAACCCGTGGGCTCAGGCAATCCACTCACCTCGGCCTCCCAAAGCACTGGGATTATAGGCTGAGCCACCCAGCCTGGCCAAGCCATTTCAAGAAGCAGTTTGGTTGTGTTAGAGAAAAGTTCAAAATAGATGCCAAGGAAACACAAAATTACAAGAATTCACCATAGAATTTTATAAGGAGACCAATTTTATTTATATAGATAGCTTTTAATTTAGTCTCTGTTTTCCAATGGAACCAGTGAGCTCAGGGCAGAGCCCATTAAGGAACAGGGCCAACAAATTACTTGCAGTTTTTAGGGACTAATAATTTAAATAGGGAAAATCAGGTGTCATTGGAAAGTAGAGTATTTAGACCTTTAAAGTCAAGAATTTCACTGAATCCTTGGAGCCCCAAAAGAGGGAAACACCATAAGACAATGACAGCTTCTAAGTGTTTAAACTGCTTGCTCTCTCTCTCTCTCTTCTCTCTCTCTCTCTCTCTCTCTCTCTCTCTCTCTCTCTCTGTATCTTTTTAGTCAAGCCCTCGCCCTTTTGCTTGTGCTAGATCACTGGCTCACCACAACTTGCAACTCCTGGGCTCAAGTGATACTTCTGCGTCAGCCTCCCAAATAGCTGAGACTACAGGTATGCACCACTACATCTGACTAATTTTTTTCTTTTTTCTTTTTTTTGTAGAGAAGAGATCTCGCCCAGGCTGCTATCAAACTCCTGGCCTCAAATGATCCTCCTGCCTTCACCTCCCAAAGTGCTGGGATTACAGGCATGCGCCACCATGCCCAGCCAACCACATTCTCTCTTGTCTAAATGCACAGAGAAATGAGTCAACTGCAGTCAGTCACTTCTAACATTGTAGCTTTCTCTTAGCTATCACACCCACTAAAGTCAAGTTATTTCACAGTACAAAGTAATTTCTAGTAATCCCCCCCAAAGCCAAAGAAATCAGGTAACACGATATAAAAGAGAGCAGAGTTTTAGACCTGAGGGGAGCTTGCCTGCCCATGACTCTTGAAATTCCACAAGGAAAGCAGAAGGCCCTCCATAAAGGGGGTGAGTGGTGACTTTTGGGGGGTTCCTTAAGGGGTCCGAGTCATTAGAATTCTCCTCTGGATCTTCTCATGTACTGAAGATGGCTAAAAGGAGGGAATAGTAGGGAGGACCAAAAGTAAATGGAAGAACCATTTTTAAGTAAGAAAGTGAACATAGGAAACAACCACATGCTTTTTGGTTTGGGTATTGTTTGTTTTGAAAGAAAAAAGGGTTTTAGTCTGATGAAAAAAAATCTCAAAGACGGGATCCAAAAAGCATAAGCAGAAAGGATAGATATAAATATATACAGCCTGGATATCAGCTATTAATTAAGCTGACTTCTAACCACAGAGCTCTTAAAAAATTTTTTCTTCATTGTGAATGCCACATGGAATAGAAAGTAGGCAACTTGAATATACAGATCACTTTAAACTCATTTTAGATGAGATTTTTGTTCTTGAGTTTTTTCAAGAGAATTTCTAAGGCTGGCCATAACACTATTGTGAGTCCTTTTAATTAGATCTTTCCATCGATTGTTTGGAATAAAAGATCTCTAAAATATTTTTTAAATTTAGGAGTCAAATTCAAAGGATCTATCTTCTGGTCATTGACAATTAGAATTTCCAGTGGTGGACTTATTTCAATCACCAGTCACCCCAATGGCCATTTCAGAAAACACTCACTGCCCAAAATCTCCACTATACTCCCAGAAATGGGCTAAGATAGCAAAGGACTCTTGTTGCCACAGATGGTTGAAGATGGTGTCTGTCTTCAGTAACTCACAGATTTGTGAAGGGTTGCCAGTCACAGACCTGTTAATTTGTGACACTAGAAAAACCCTCCTGGGATTGGATTTTCCTAAAACTAACTAGGCAACAAGTTTTGCGATGACAAAAGCCCCTTATGTATGCAAATTTTTTTCATGTGCAATGTTTTCATGAGCATTTGGCACACTCAAAACAAAACATTAAAAGCTCAGGTTCCCAGCCATTTTTTCAGACTGGCCACCTGATGTGACACAAAAATCACATCCCTTGGATGGCAGAGACCAAGAGAGAGAGAGAGAGCTCCCATTTGGCCACAATTCAAGTTCTCAACGACATAAAACAAGATAACAGGGAACTTTGTTCAGTATCTTTCTTTATGTACAACACAGAAAGAGATTTAAAAAAAAGAAAGAAACTATTTCTAGGATGAAAGGCATCAAACAATATGAATATTCACACCACAAAGTACCAAAAAGTACACCAGAGTTGCTACAGCAGAAAACTAACAACACATGGATCTTATTCTCCCATTAATCAATTTTTTTGCAGAGGAAACAGCGATTTTACCAACTGCTTGATAGGATTGCACAGAAAAAGGCCAGGAGCATGATTGGTAAAGTCTTACCCTTTTGCTGGCTGATCAGGTTCCTGTATTCCCTTAACTGCAACTTCCAGAAAAGTTGAGTTTTGATCACCTTGCTTACTGCACCTAACTGAAGGAGCCAGGGCAGAGCTGCCCCTTGGCTCTCTGAAGCCTCACTAACCACCTCTCACATGAAGCATATTATCTAACGGAAAAAAGGCATACAAATTTAATTTGCCATGTATACTTGAAAGCCCTCATCATGAAACTCCGCCCCCCATCCCCCAATGAGGTACAGAAGCTTATACACCATCTTGAGGTTACCAGAAAGAATGTGGGTTCAGAGCATGACCCAAATCAGGTATTAGTAGCAAGACAGATTACGTGAGGAGAAAGGAAGAGGCCTGGCTAGCAAAGATCGTTTTGTTATGGAGATGGTAGCGGCCTTCAAAGAGAATAGATGGTAAATGTCTCCTTCAGATCTTTAAATGTCAGACTGTCAGTTATCTCTCCTGGATCCAGACAGGGCTCCATAAATCGAGATTCTTTACAAATACGTGTTTCTCCCACAAGAGACAAATTTGCCGGATAAATTGTCTTCTGGCCCTATGACAGCCTTTTCAAAATATGTCAAATAAATATATCTGAGGGTAAATATTTTTATTTCTTTCAAGGATGATCTCAAGGTGCCGCAAAACTCAATCCATGGAATCTTCTACTAACTCTTCTTAAGTGCCATGGGCCCTGCTACAGATAAGTTTGAACACACAGTCGGTGATCCTGAGTTAAGACTCAGGAAAGCCTTCCAAAAGAACATTTATATCCTCAAGGAAGAGTTTTCTCACAGAATATAGAAACTATCTTCCCCACTTGTTCTTTCATTGAACACCAGATACTTCGGAGGTTTCCTCAAATGGATTTGTAGCACCTGAAGTCATATCATCTCAGGAAGATAGGGGGATTTACTCTCTTTCTCAACTGATACCTTACTAAGTAGCTTTTCTCTGTCACCCAATGTCTACTTTTTCTCCCCCTTCACAATTTCCTTTTCCTATACAAATTGGTGAAGTTGGTCAGTGTTCATTTATTCAAGGTCAGAATGTACTAATGCAAAGATCAAAAGTGGTTTATTCTTATATTCAAAGGATGCTTATTATAGAGGTGTTATTTAATGACAAAACAATACAAATGCAAAGAACCTAAATTTCCAGGCAGGGGGAACTGACTAAATAAATTATGGTACAATGATATGCCAGATAGCCATAAACAGTGAAATAAAGTACCAAGATCAAAATGCAGAACAGAATTCAAAAGTATATACAGATAAATGTTCTCAAGGTACACAATGCCAAGTTTAGCAATTTTACCTCTGGGATCATGGGATGAGGAGGACACAACAGAAGAAGGATCTGTAAGCCGGGCTCAGTGGCTCAGCCTGTAATCCCGTGCCTTTGGGAGGTGAGGTGAGTGGATTGCTTGAGCCTGTGGGTTCGAGACCCGCCTGGGCAACTTGGCAAGACCTCGTCTCTACAATAAATTTTTCTAAACTAGCCAGGTGTGGTAGCGCGCGCCTGTAGTTCCAGCTACTTGGAAGGCTGAGGTGGAAGGATCGCCGGAGACCAGCTGGTCGAAGCTGCGGTGGCCGGGAACGACCACTGTACTCTGGTCTGGGCGGCAGAGTGAGACTCCAACTCAAAAAAAAAAAAGAAAACAAGTGCTTCTACACTGCTGGTGGGAAAGCACACTGGTGCAGACCCTTTAGAAGACAGTGTGGTGATTCCTGAAAGAACTAGAAATTGATCTTCCTTATGACCCAGCAATTCCCCTAACGCGAATATATTGGAAGAACTCAAGTCATTCTACTAAAAAGATAGCTGCATATGTATGTTTGTTGCAGCTCTATTCACAATAGCAAAAGCATGGAAACAACCGTGTTGCCCATCGAAGCTGAACTGGATTAAAAAAAAAATGGGGTACATATACATAATGGAATATTATGTAACCATAAAGAAGGACAAATATAAGGATCTGCATTTTACTTTATAGAGCTGGAAATTTTGTTTCCATAAAAACATACTATTTTTTATCATTTAAAAATATTTTTATTTTTCAAAATTATGGTAAAATACACATAACATAAAGTGTTCTATCATAATTGTTTTTAAGTTTATCTACAGCTCAGTAGTGTTACATACTTTCACATAAAAAGTAACACTACTTTTTATGAATTATGTATTATTTTACATATTTCACAAAATATGTATTATTTGAATGGAAATTTGGTATCACTATATATCATGACTGTCAATAATAAAAAGAAAGTAAATAAAATTGGTCATGAAGTGAACAAAGTATGTAAGAAACAGACTGAAACTTGGCAGTCTGAGCAACCATCATCTCCTGAACTTTTTTTCATCTTCCCATACTGAAACTCTGTACCCATTAAATGAGGGATCCCTCCCTACAGCCCTGTCATTTGATTCCCTGTCTCTATGAATTTGGCTTCAGGAATCCCATATGGATGGAAATACATAATATTTGTCCTTTTGTGTCTGGCTTATTTCACTTGACATAAAGTCCTCAAGTTTCATCTATGTTGTTGCATGTGCTATAATTTCCTTTTTTAAAGCTAAATGATATTCCATTGTATAGACACATCACATTTTGTTATTTATCCATCCACCGATGGAAAATAATATTTTTTAAAGACGATATAAGACAAAAGTTTTGTTTTTAAAAATGAGTTAATAGAAGTTGAGGTCAGTCAAAAGGACATTAATTTAACTCTAGATGCTCAATTTTTTTCTTTATTCTTATTATAAAGATGTGGGGTACAATTCAGGGTTAGGTATACAAAGGTTCATTATGCAGGTACCCTTGTTGATGAGGTATGCCTCTCCCTCCCCTGGCAGTTTCCCTCAACTGCCAATCCCTTTCTTATAGTACTATGCTAATTGTTCAAGCTCCGCCTATGAGTGAGAACATAGGGTACTCTGTTCTTCATTTCTGTGATAGATCACTGGGTATGATCGACTCCAATAAATGCTCGAATTTTATCTAAAGTGTTATTTGAAAGGAAATTTAGTATCACTATACATCATGACTTTCAATTAAAAAAAAGAAAGTAAATAAAATTGGTCATGAAGTGAACAAAGTATGTAAGAAACAGAACAGAACCTGGTAATCTGAGGCTGCAGGCCTGGCATTGGTGAGAGGATAATCCAAATAAAGGCAGGGGTTCGGGGAAGACAGCGTGCCAGACAGGGGTTTCCTGTTGTCTGCAGCATCCGGCTGTTTTGGGGGCGTGCTTCTGAGGCTCTGTGAGAGTTGATCCAACCTTTTTCCTTTTTTAACTTAAAAAAAAAAAAAAGTACTTATGGAGAGGAGGTCTCGCTATGTTGCCCAGGCTGGTTTTGAACTCCTGGCCTCAAGAGCTCCTCACGCCTTACCTCCCAAAGTGCTGGGATCACAGGTGTGGGTCACCATGCCTGGCCTCGACCTTCTCTCTTGAAAGCGCATGGACCCTAAGCCAGGTGGCTTGCAACCGAATTGCAGCTCTGTTGCTGATAGCTGTGCGCTTGAGGCAGGCTACTGAACCTCTTGGAGCTTCGGCTTCCTTACCTAGAAATAGGGAGGATCTCGCAGCGCGTTCGATGGTCCGGCTTCCACGGTGTTTGGACGGAACAGACCCGCGGACCCCCTCTCTTCCAGCCTCCCGCTGCCCTTCCGCCTCCTCTCCACTGGCAACCTCCCAGACCACGTCTTCTCGGCCACCTCCTGTTTCTGGAACCAGCGACCACCGTTTTTGCGGTGAGCTCCTTCTTGCCGACCAACCCTGGGCTCCCAGGTTCGCCAGAATTATTCCACCGAGGTGGAGGCAGCCGCCCACCTCACGGTCAATTTGCATCTGCGGGCCTCCTATACATCCCTCCCTCTGGGTTTTCATTTCGACCGCCACAGTGTGGCTCTGGAAGGCGTGGGCCTCTTCCGTGAATTGGAGGAGGAGAAGCAGCGAGGGTGCCCAGCCTCTCTTGAAGATGCAAAACCAGGGTGGTGGCCGCGTCCTCTTCCAGGATATCCAGACGCCCTCTCCAGATGAGTGGGGTAAAACCCTGATGCCATGGAAGGGGCCATGACCTTGGAGAAGAGCCTAAACCCTTTTGGATCTTCATGCCCTGGGATTGGCAGACCCCCATTTCTAGGACTTCCTGGAGAACCACCTCCTAGATGAGGAAGTGAAACTCATCAAGAAGATGGGTGACCACCTGACCAACCTTCACAGGCTGGCCGGGCCCCCGTCTGGGCTGGGCGAGTTTGTCTTCGAAAGGCTCACCCTCAAGCACGACTAGGAGCCCAGAGGCCTCTGGGAGGCCCCTCTGAAAGTATCAGGGCTTCTTCTACCGGAGCCTGCCTCTCCAGCCACTAGGCAGCTTTTTAACTGCCCTAGACCAAATGAAAATAAAGCTTTTTGCAGAAAAAAAGCAAATAGGGATGATAATAAAATACAAATGTTGTAGATTTTTAAAGGAATTGAAAGAATTAATATATGTGATGGATTTAGAGAAGCATTTAGTACATAGTAAGCCCTGTATAACAATCAAGGATTATAACTGTCATCATCATTGCAATTATCATCATATTATTATTACATAGTTACTATTTTTAAAAAACTCTAATAAAGACTTCATATACAGGCAAACAGAGAACCCATCGCAGTTAAGTGTTCTAATTTGCACTTCCTGATAAACACAGAAAAAACCTTTTCTACCAAAAATTCTGATTAGTAGTGCAATCAAGTTAAAAAAAATTTTTTTGAGTTGGAGTCTCACTCTGTTGCCCAGGCTGGAGTGCAGTGGCACACTCACGTCTACCCTAGTGTTGACCTACTGGGCTCAGGTGATCCTTCCACCTCAACCTTCCAATAGCTGGAACTACAGGCGCGTGCTACCATGCCTGGCTAATTTTTCGATTTATTGTAGAGACGAGATCTTGTCAAGTTGCCCGGGCTGGTCTCAAACCTGCGGACTCAGGCAATCCATTCACCTTGGCCTCCCAAAATGCTGGGAAGACAGACTGAGCCACCAAGCTCGACCAGTCAAGTTAAATTTAAGGGAATAAATTACTTTCCTTTTTGCATTAATAGATAGGTTTTAAAATGTTTATATTAATATAATTGTTTAAAATGCAAGGAGTGACTACAGACAGCAAAAATCTGATAAGGAAAGAAATTACAGTTTCTATAAATCCAGAACTCGATTGCAGGCTACATGGAATAAAGTGTACTTGCACTGTAAGCTGATTTTATAGGTATTGATTTATTAATGTGCTGTTACCTGAGTCTATTTATCATAGAAAAGTGCCACGATTTACACACTGTTTTATTACACCAAAGTCCATGCTGTCTGCATGCCTCACATGGCCCACATTCTCTGAAAATGTCTCTTTCTCCCCACCTGCCTTCCTCAAAGACTTTTACTATGTCTACTTTCCATGTAGAATTTATTCCATTACCCAAGAAATAATTTTTTAAAAAATTGTAAAAAGCTTCCAGCAGATGTTTAACAACTATGAGGAAGTATTTAAATATTTTAGCAATCTGTATAGCTGTCCAGTGCATACCAGCAGTCTATCAGCTCCCAACTTTTTCTACCCAGCTAACTATCAAGATGTTTTACTAGATAGTTCACTCCTTGGAAGAAAACCCATTTTCTATCCTTTAGATAACTTGTTATATGAATAGAACAATTAGCTCTCTATTTCAAGACAAATCCAACAGACTAGGGCTGGTAGCCATCCTCCACAGATACAGAGTTCATAGCTCTGGGGCAGGTGAAAGGATGTTATTTGCTTTTTGTTATGTGTCAGTTCTTTTCTCAATATTAGTACACGAAACAGATAAATTGTGGTGTCTAGATGTTCCAGGGTGAGTCACTGGGAAGTGTTCACAGAATACCAACCCACTGCCTGACCCTTACTTGCGCCTTTCTCAAGTAGTACCTGATGGAAATTCCACTGGTTTACTGTCATCTATCACCCAATATTTAAAGGAATATAGTACAAGTCACTTTTCCCATGCTTGGAGGACATCAAATCCTCCTGTTAGAGATGCAATATAACCAGAAGCTACAAACTGACAACACTGGGTTTAATAGTGCCCCTTAATTTTATGTTCACCTGGAATCTGTGACTGTGACCTTATTTGGAAATAGGGTTTTTACAGATGCAGTCAAGTAGAGATGAGACCATATTGGGTTGGGGGGGGGGCCCTAAATCCAATATTACCAGTGTTCTTACAAGAATAGAAAAATTTGGACACCAAGTCACATGCACACTGGAAAGAAGGTTATGTGAAGATGGAGCCTGGAGTGGTGCATCTACAAGTCTTGCCAGCAAACAACAGCAATAAAGGATTTTTCCCTAAAGCCTTTGGAGAGGGCTCAGCCTTACCGATACCTTGCTTTGACCTTCTAGCCTCCAGAACTATGAGAGAACAATTTTTTATTGTTTTAAGTCACCTAGTTTTTGGTACTTTGTTTTAGCATCATCAGCAGACTAATACACTGACCAAGACACATCCATTACTGAGACAAGTTCACACCCACTAGACTGTCAGCAGCATGAGGGCAGGAACCACGTCTGTCCTGATCATGGTTATATCACTACCACATTCCACAGTGCCTGGTACCCACAAGGCACTCAATAAAGTTTAGTTGAATACAAAAGCAATGAGTGTATTTGATCCTCATAATAGCACCTGGTTTATAATTGAGCTAGTATCAGCCCAAAGGTTCACAGCAAGGCCCACAACCCATTCCTGCACTCCCAGTGAAGCACTGCTTGTTGCACATATGAGTGTGTACCTGGATGTCCTGGGCCCACCGTTTCTAGTGCCCTGCCTGAAAATGTTCTGGTTTGCCCAAGTATGAGGTCATCCTGTTTGTGGGGTGTCTCTAGCCTGTGGCGACTTGACCTGAGATAGCCTTCTCAGGTTGGTTCGCTTGGTCTTTCTTATGAATCTTTGTTCATAAACCACAACAGGAGCTCCGAATTACCACATAAGCAAAATCCCTCGGAAAACCAAGTAAATGTGGTTTCATACCCTTTTCTAAACCAAGAGTCCAGCCCAAAATGTGACTTCACACCGCCCCAAACAAAAGATATGAGAAAAACGATCACAACTGAGGAGACCTGGTCAAGAAGATGTGGTAGAGATCACATTGTAATCATCCACAGCACTGGGTCAAGACACCTTACATGTCACCAGAGACACAGGTAAATTACAATTTTAGACTGTCAGCATCAATGACCTGGAACGAATATCCAAGTTCTTGGCAACAATTGACAATCTAAACTGTTTCAGTTTGCTATAAACACAGAACAGTATCAGTCAACATCAATAAATTCTCATCCTGAAACTCAAATCCAGCTCTAATTTCCATAATTACCTAAAACTGAATTGTTAAAGTCCTCGGAAAGTCTAAGGATCTTGTTATACCAAAGGCAAAGTCAAACTCGATAATCCTACCATACCTGCCTGCCAACACTGCCACAGCTTGTTCTCAGGACTCCCTCCAGGAGAGGAAACTATACTCATTGGGCTGTGGATTATGCTTAGGAACAGAAAGTAAGGATTACATCATGGGTAAAGAGCCAGGAACCTTACTCTCCCAGACAAACCCAGCATTGTATAACAACAGGTTCCTAAAGAACATGAATGAAAAGCTAAGATCTGTCTTTCAGAGCAAGAGTCCTCCATTACCCAGCTCTGTGCTCTAGCCTGGAAGGAAAACATGCCTCAAGACTTTTTCTTTCTTTCAGATACATTAGTTTTGCCTCCAGGGTTCACTATCAGCCTCGACTTTCACAATAAGAATTACATATCCTTCTGTGTCAGATGCGAAAAGCAAGTCCAACATTGGACTTGAAACATTGGCATTCATTGCCTTTTCCTCAGCTAGCGTTCCAGAAAGGCTCTTTCTTAGAATGGCTCTTTCCCCTCTGCTGATATCCATCCTCAGATCAACAATAAGCCTCCCTTGCCCCTGGTAGCTTTCACTGCTCTCCCGTCTTCACAATCAAGCTCCTGGAAATGGTGGTCAGTACGGCTTTCTCACCTTTAGTTCACTCCCCAAGTCATAGCATCCATCATTCCTCAGCACTGCATTTAAACTACCTGGGATAACTTGACTACAATTTAGCAATTACCAGGGATTACGATGGATTCTTCCCAGGCCTTAGCTTTTGTTTTGCTTTACCTTTATGCAACAATTTAGATGAGTAATGACACCTTGCTTTAAAGATCACTTTCCATCTAGGTTTCGTGTCACTGTTTCCCCTTCTACCTCTGGCCACTCATTCTGTTTTATTTGCCGATTTTTTTTCTTCCATTTGTCTCCCACATTTCAGGCTTCCTTTATGTTCCACCCTTGCTCTTCCTACACACATCCTCCATATATCAGTGGATCATACCTTCTATACTCAAGGTTTTCTCCACCACAATACAGCTTTGCAACTGCAGACAAATCTAGGTTTCCACTTTTGAGGGTATATTGCATATACCCTCAAAAAAGCAATGTGTTTGGGGCTGTATGTTTTCTTTACCCCAATAACTACTCTTTTTATAATATTCCCTTTTATTTATTTATTTATTTTTTTGAGTTGGAGTCTCACTCGGTCGCCCAGACTGGAGTGCAGTGGCCACTCCCGGCCACCGCAGCCTCGACCTGCTGGGCTCCGGCGATCCTTCCGCCTCAGCCTTCCAAGTAGCCAGAATTACAGGCATGCGCTACCACGCCCGGCTGATGTTTTGATTTATTGTAGAGATGAGGTCTCACTGCCCAGGTGAATCTCGAACCCACGGGCTCAGGCAATCCACTCACCTCAGCCTCCCAAAGGCGCGGGATTACAGGCTGAGTCACCGAGCCCGGCTTTAATATTCCCTTTTATTGTTTATGGTAATACAGCTGACTCTTGAACAACACTGATGTTAGGAGTGCCGATCCTTCATGCAGTTAAACACCCATATGTAGCTTTTGACTTTCCCGAAACGTAACTACTAATAACCTGCTGTTGACCAGAAGCCTCACTGACAACATGAACAGTTGACTGACACAAATTTTACATATTTTATGTATCATATACGGTATTCTTACAAGATAGTAAGTCGAGAAAAGAAATGCTATTTAAAAAATCATACAGAAAATAAGTAGAAGTGTATCATCATAAAGACCTATCCTTTTTGTCTTCACATTAAACAGACTGGGGGAGGGGTTGGTCTTCCATCTCAGGAGTGGCAGAAGTGGAAGAAAATCTGCATGTAAGTGGATTTGCAGTTCAAACCCTGTTGTGGAAGGGTTAACCGTCCAAGTGTAGCCACAGACCTGGAAGTCCTTTATGACTTCTCCTCCAACTTTATCTACTTCTTGTCTACCCCAAACTGTTTACCAAATTCTACTTCCTAAAGCAGTGAACTCATCCCTCCATAACTGACTCAGCTCTGGTCTTTATACTTTCTCACCAATGACTGCAATCACTTCCTAATGGCTTTCTCTACATGCACTCTTACCTCTTCTAGTCTATATTGGCACTAGAATTTTATTTCTAAAACTGCATGTAGTCACTGTCGGCTTTAAATCGCTCTATCTTCAACATATAGGTTAAAGTTCTTAGCGTGCCTGTCAAGACCTTCATGATTTCACCCTTACTATTTCTCTGATCTCAAATCTTAACATCTCCAGATGCACTTGCACTTCATCCAAACAAAATGTTCATGTCTTTGTATCTTTGAACATGCTCTCTACCTAGAATTCCCTTGGCCAGTTTTTTTCTGGCTAACAGAACCATCTTTCAAGGCTTAATTCAAACACCATCTCCTCCAGGAAACCTTTCCACTGACCCACCCTCAGGATAAAGAACAGCCCTTTTAACAAGCAACCAATCATCCTGTCCTCACTCATATTATGGAATATTTTCCCCACAATACAATCATTGTTTGTCTTGGTTTTCTTCCCCCACTAGATTACAAGCCACCTAAATTATATTTTGTTCATCCATCTGTCTGCAGAGCCTAGCCCAGTGCTTGGCATAGACTTTATTGAAAACATGAGCAGAATAAACAAAATAAAGATGGAGAAGCATCAATAGCTAAGAGTACAAAGAACTATAGTCCCAGAGACCACAAGAAAAAACAAACATCAGATTCTACAGAAGGTTGGCTTAGGGAGGAATTTAAAGTCCAACCTATGAGACATGGGGGTGAAATTTAAAGTCCAAGCTATTAGGCCAGCTATTAAACATAGGCTATGTATAAGATTGCAATAATATCCACATTCATTGAGCACTCATTCCATACATATTTAAACCTTAATATAAAAGTCATGCATGCACTGTGATAGCACAGTGAATGAAACAGACAATTCTGCCCTACTGTGTTCATGCAATTTACAGTTGATTATTCCAATTTCTCTGTATGCCAGGCAATATCCTAAGGGCTTTATACGAATTTTCATTTAATCCTCATAACAATCCCATTGCCCAGAGAACAAGAAGACTCATGGAAGTAGTCAATCTTCTCAAAGTCATGCAGTGAGTGGTAAGAGCAATGATTTAACCCAAGGCCCATGTGATTACTCTTCCTGTTCTTAATCATCATATTCTAACAACACAAGCCCAGCTTGAAAATTGCTTGTCTTCCATTCAGATATTTGGTGACTGAGGCATCCACATAGTTCTAAAAATTATGTGGGAAGTTTATTTCACCTATCCTTTTATAGATCACTGTTAGTACTACTAGTATGGGGAGAAGGATTTGTGATAAAGATCCAAGAAAATATAGAAGTTTTGCAAGTGAGCCTTTACATTTCAAAGCTGTGAAAGTATGAATATTAGTGTGATTTATTACTCTGTTCTGGCCTTTGGAGCCTAGAAATTGGAGGGGTGGAAAGGGCTTGAGAGGTAAGAACTTGACCTTGAACAAGTGCTGTGCTTTGGAATAGCTCTTCCTATCCATTCTCACAAGGGTGATGATATTCTGAAGTGGCATGAAGGTGATTGGTATACAAGAGGCCACTTGCTACTTGGAGAAACAAAATTATCCAAGGTGTTCAGAAGAATAAATCTGTATCCTATTGAAGTGTTTTTTGCCAAATGACTTCTGTAGGGGGAAAGAGAATTTTACTGCACTATTCACTTTGACAGTAGAGATTGAACCTGAGAGAATATAAAAGAGATATAAAAGGCAACGGCAAAATCTACAACCAAAAAAAGGCAGTTGCTTTTTCAATGTGGTTCTAAGAAGTCTTTCCAGAATGCCTATATAGGGAAAAATTTGTGTTTCAAAGGAAAATGAACACCTTCTATAGCATACCCTTCCCTATGATCCAATTCTGATCCCCTGGGAATTATTTTACAACTATGTAAAGTGTAAGTAACGGATCACAATATGAAATAATCTTTTCTGTAAACATGAGCATGAATTCTGTTTGGTGGAGGGACCACCCTTCCCCCCCCTGGAAAAAACAACCTTGGTTTCATTCCCACATTCATTTCAACATTCCTTTACTCTTTTTTATTTTATTCATTATCTTACTCCTTATGGGTGAAGCATCTGCTTGGTTCTTTTATTATGAGGAAAGTAAGATCTTTAACATGAATTCATTTTTATATCCTTATGAGAGTCATAAAGTTATCTTTTTTTAAATTATATTTTAACACCTTATGACCAAGAGTTCCCTCACGATGCCCCTTCCTCCTTAACCCACCTCTGAACTGAGCTTCAAAGTCTGGAAGTGCCCAAGTAGTAAGCTTCAGGTATGGCTTTTGAGTTGGAAGCAGGTAATGTTCATCCTCTATAAGCTTGGGGTACCCAAACCATGCCCACAAGTTGACAAATGGCTCCCTTTGATATTCTACCCAAAATCTCACATTTCAAACGATACTCAAAAAGAGCCTAGTATTTTTAACCAGTTTTGTTGAAGTATAATTTATCTACATTAAAATTAATCAATTTTAAGTGTGTTGTTTGCTGAGCTTCAACAGAAGTATACAGTTGCCTACCACGACCATAATCAAGACATAAAACACGTCTAACGCCCCCCAAATTTTCCTCATGCTCCTTTGCAGTTAATCTCCTCTCCATACTTGTAGCATCTGACAATCATTGATCCACTTTCTTTCACCAGAGTTTTGCCTTGTCTAGAACTTCGCATTGTAGGAGACCAGAATATGTACCCCCAAGTATAAGGATTATTGAACTGAAGGCAATTGAGGATACGCAAACACAGAAAAGCTCTCTGTCCTCCCTCTACTTGCCTAAAAGTAGGGCATAGATTTAAAAATACAAAAAGTATCCCAACCACCTCCCCTTCTACCAGGTTAGCCATTGAAGATAACTTTGCACCTTTAAGGGTCTGGAGATGGTATCAGAGAAATCTACATTAACAAGTTTTACCAACTAACTCTTGTCTGCCATTTATTTCCCTTTCCACAAGCTGCCACCCCTAAATATTCAAAGTCTTTCCCTCTGTCTTTTCACTTCTCTAAAAATATACCATTCTTTGTTGAAGACGCGATATAAGCTGGAATCCAATGTGGCTTCTTTGAGAACTACTCATTCCCTGAATGTCTCTCATGTATATATGAAATATGCATATTCATAAACTTGTTTGTGTTCCTTTTGTTAATCTGTCTTTAGTTACAGAGGTCTGTCTCAACTCACATCCTATGAGGGTTGAAGAAAAAATTGTTATTCTTCCCTTACAATATAAATAGAGTCACAAGGCAATTTAGTCTTTTGTGGCGGGCTGATTACACTTAGCATAAGGTTTTTTGAGATTTATCCATGTTCTTGTATGCATCAGTAGTTCATTCCTTTCTATTACTGAGTCATATTTAATTGTATGGATTTATCACAATGCTTTTATCCATTCATTTATTGATGAACATTTGGGTTGTTTCCAGTTTGGGGTTACTATGAGTAGTAATAAGTGGGAGTATTGAGTCATATAGGAAGTATATATTTAACTTTATAAGACACTTCCAAACTTTTCCAAAATGACCATTTACATTCCCATCAGCAGTACACGAGAATTTCAGTAGCTTCACATTCTCACCAACACCTAGCACTGTCAACCATTTTAGTTTTGGCTTTTCCAGTTAAAGTATTATAGTTTATCTACATTTCCTTAATGATTAATAATGTTAAGCATCTTTTCACTTACTTGTTTGTCATCTATACATCTTCTAGGGCAATGTTGCTATGTAAATCTGCTCATTTTTAATCAAATTGTTTATCTTATTTTAATTGAGTGATAAAAGTGCTCTCTATACTCTGAATGCAAGTCCTTTATGAGATATGTGTTTTGCAAATGTTTTCATCCAGTCTGTGGCAGTAGAGAGGCATTACATTTTGACAAATAAGAATTTGCTAATTCAGAGTCCCTGGAAATGCAAGCCAGAGCAGCACCATGTGTATTGATGTCTGCAGAGCAGAAGCCAGCTTCTGGGGGTGGAAAATAAACAACACAGGGTTCCACAGCTTGGCCTCAAAAGAAGCTGCTCCCCGCTTTCACCACCATCTCCTGATTTTCTAGCATTTTATTTATTCTAGTTATTTTTCTCTCCTCTCTCCTGTGTTACTTGCTTTCTGTAGCTATTGCCATTTTAGGCAGAAGCATGGATATGGATCGTCTGTTTGCTTCTCTCCTGATGCAAATGAACACCCTGGCTTCTGAATTTCATCATGAGCCCAAAATATAGTCTCAATAGAGACAGAGCAGCTCACAGGAACGTTGTTTCGAATTATTCTCAATTCAACCTCTGGATGCTTCTGACTTCTCTAGGTACCTGCCTCCCTGATTTTTTGGGTCTGTGGGGGAGGTAAAAAGGAGAATGTTTCTTGTGCTGTCCATTGTTTGTTAAAGCACCAACCCCGTAGAAAAGAATTTCTGCTGGAAACACAGGCAAAGTCCAGTGGTTAGTAGGATTGGGCCAGTGGTACTTGGAGTCAAGCACCACAGACAGAGCATGGGTTGGCACAAACACTACTGCTTTTCATCACATCTGTCTCTTCTCCGACATCTAGAGGGAGAAAATATGGATGGTTTTCTGGGGCCCACTGGAGATGAGAATGCTAGACACCTAGCCAGCATCTGTCCTACTGTTCTTCTTTACTAGAAAGACCTAACATAATGTACTCAGCTGAAGAAGTTATATTTCCCAGTCTCCCCCAGAGATAAGGGTGGCCATGTGACACAGTTCCAATGAATATAATTTCAGCAGAGGTCACTGATGGGGCTTTAGAACCCTTCCTTTCCCAGAGCAAGGCTGCTTTCCTGCAGCAGATATCTTGTGACTGACCCTGAGGAAAGGGCAGAGTCATAGAGATCATGGCTCGGCACCTGAACCACCAAACTAGCAACCTTCCACCTCTGGACCTCCAGTCATGAGAGAAAAACAAGCCCTCAAATTGTTCAAGATGTTGTTTTTCAGCTCTGTTTTTTACTGTTGTATGCAATGACTGACCAACAACCTGGTGTCTAGTTTCCGTCTCTTACCAACCAGCAGTGGGAGCATGGGTGGATCACTTTCCCTCTCAGATTCTGGACTTTCTTCATTCACAAAAAAGGGATGTAAAGTCTAAAATGCTTCAGAACCATTCCAGCAGGAAGATCCTACAATTGTAGGGTATCATTTCATATTCAGTATAACAGCCACATTTTTCTAGATCTGGAAACTCTGGTGACAGGAAACTCAGACCACAGTTCTGGCTTAACTGAGCCGTGCTGATGTCCTGGTTCTTTCCACTGGCTACTCTAGGATTTGCTCCCTTACATAGCCTCAGCTCCTGTTGAATTCATTAACTTAATGAATTCACAACAGATGGAATATAATTTTTTGTTCTGAAGATGAGTCTTCTCAAATTTCCAGAAGGGTCCCAATTTTCAACGTATTTTTTCTAGAGCTCGGATGCCAGTCACCAAATAAATCTGTCTCTCTAAATATATTTATACATGTCAAACCATGTGTTGGGGTTGGGGTTTAGATATGGCTTCTTGCTCATGACAATCCTTCTGTCCACTCAGGCACTGCCCACTTCCTGAAGATATGGCCAAAGGGCACTTCATGCCGGGCCTTCTCCCCTTGGCTCCTGCTTCTGGCTCTGGTGCATCTCTAACAAGAGATTCTCTGCACTCACAAGAGCTGCCCAAGGTAGGGTGGTGGAGGCAGAAGGGGGCAACTCTTGACCAGTGGCACCAGGACACTTGGATAAATGCTTCCCCCTTGGATTCCTTGGGTGGCCAGTTTTAAGAGCATTTCCTGAGGCTTCTCAGAAGGTTCTAGCAGGACTGAGCACCAGATGCTTGCAATAGTGACCAACTAGACAACACATCCTTGTTTTGGCTTTCCCGGCTCTGTCCCCACTCCTGTTCCTGGGGATCACATATACCCCCTAGTAAATTACTGACAGGCCAGCCTTTTAGCCCCCTTTTTTTCCCAGCAGAATTCAAGCTGGGACAGAGGCTATTAAACAAACAAACAAAAAAAATGTGTGTAAGTGTATGCGTGTGTGTGTGTGTGTTTGTGTGTGTGTGTGTGTGTGTGTGTGTGTGTGTGTGTGTGTGTGTGTGTGTAGGGCTTTTTCCTTGCCTTTCTAGTCCTGCATTCAGTCACTAATATACTGATTCTTTCAACCTCAGTCAACCACCAAGTAAATGAACACGGTTACATTCCAGCTTATGCAATTGCTCCCTTCCACACAGTTTTGCACAACTCAGATTTTTGCATAAGTCAAAATCTAGGTTATCGTCCTGAATTTTAAAGGTGCAGAACCTGTAATGCAAACCTTTCTGTGTATAATGTCACTTAAGATAGCTAGCTTTCACTGTTGAAGCCACCAAAATGTTTTCGCATGCGATGAGACAAGGACTCTGGTCCCTTTCCTAGGGGCTTAGTATTTTATTTTTTATTCTAGATCAATTGTCTTAGGTTTCAAACCCTCCCCCGCCACACACCCTGGTGGCTTTCAGACAAGATTGGCAGGTTATGAAGGTAAAAACAACAACAGCCTGGAAATAGCATAAGTTGGTGGAGTAAGAAACTCCACTGGAGACCCATGATCCTGAAGGTGAAAAGCCTGTCCTCTTGGGGCTCATGGCACTAGTCTATACTCCAGCTTAATATGTGTTTTCATACGTAATGCAACCTTTTCCACCTCTCTAATATGCTATCAACAGCTTCTGAACAATTCGAATAAGGTCAGATTTGCATCAGGCATGGCTTGCGGAGCCTGGGGGCAGCTATCCCTGATCAGGAAGCACAAACAGGGAGGCCTCATTTGCAATCTCCTCTCAGATACTAAAGGACTGGAAATTGGTTGTGCCTAGGAGTTTTCTGATATTTATGAGTGGCCTTATTAAAAAAAAAAGTCTCCATTTGTCTGTTTATTTTTAGCTATCATATTAAATATACCAGTAGGAAAATGCAAGATCAAAGATCCCAAAGGTCGCATGTCTGCTTCCTAGCTGGAGTCACACTGCTTAGAAACCGAAAGCAGCCAAGTCCCACGACATTAATATCCTGGGAAAGAATGGAGTGTGCTGGTCCCTTGGGGATCCTTTCCAGGGTTTGAAGGCATTTTGCACTCTATCAGGTGAAAGGAAGCGCACATTAGCCAAATACAGGCAGGCTTCTCAGATGCTATAAAAGATTCCCAGTAGAGCTCCTTAAAGCGTTTCTGACTGATCTTCGACTTCAAGGTTATGCACAAGCAAACTGCACTGGAAGCGGATGTGTTCAAATGTGGCTCACAGCTCCCCAGAATCAAGTCAATCCAGACCTTTAACAGATCTCTTCTATAGACTGAGACACGGGTCAAGGTGCTAGGGATCAAAGTGTCTAAACCTCTACTCCCTGGGATCCTTGGGCTCCCAGGTGAGTAGGAAGGTCAGGGATGGCATATCAGAATAGAAAGTACTCACTTCAGCCGGGCTCGGTGGCTCAGCCTATAATCCCGCACCTTTGGGATGCTGAGGTGAGTGGATTGCCTGAGCCCACGGGTTCGAGACCCGCCTGGGCAGGCGAGACCTCATCTCTACAATAAATCAAAAAATCAGCCGGGCGTGGTAGCGCATGCCTGTAATTCCGGCTACTCGGAAGGCGGAGGCGGAAGGATCGCCGGAGCCCAGCAGGTTGAGGCTGCGGTGACCAGGAGCGGCCACTGCACTCCAGTCTGGGCGACTGAGTGAGACTCCAACACACACAAAAAAGAAAGTACTCACTTCTCAGAGTAAACACCCCCTTTGCTGCCTGCCATTCCTGATATTATCTAAACATTTCAAGCTTAAATTTATGTTTAAAATCAGCATTACACATACCTAGAGAGGTAATTATCAACCTTTATTTTATTTTATTTTTTTAAGACAGGGTCTCCCTCTGTCTCAGAAGGCCAAGGCTGTGGTGAGCTATGCTTGTGCCCAGGCTGGAGTGCAGTGGCACAAGCTCAGCTCACCACAGCCTTGGCCTTATGGGTTTAAGTGATCCTCCTGCCTCAACCTCCCAAGTTGCTGGGAGTATAGACATGTGCCACCACGCCCAGCTAATTTTTCTATTTTTTGTAGAAATGAGGTCTCACTTTGTTGCCGAGTCTGGTCTTGAACTCCTGGGCTCAAGCAATCCTCCAGCCTCAGCATTTCAAAGTGCTGGGATTACAGGCATGAGCCACTATATCCAGCCCGTCATCAACCTTTAGACTATTGGAGAAAAATGTGATGCTCGGATTCTCTAGCTCTTCTAGCGGTCTAATGGCTCCCAATATGTAATAACATATGCTTGCTTCACAAAGCCCTCAAAATCCAATGGGATCTGAGCTCAGGGTTTGCTGGGTCTGATGAGAAAGAAGACCTAGGAACAGGTCCTCAGATGTCACACAGAACAAAGTCCTCCTTCTGTCTTCTACTTGAGTTTAATATGGAGAGGTGTCAGCAATCCTGAACACCTCTGCCCTAAGGGACTTCAGACAGAAACAAAAAAACGTAAGGGACTTTGGACGATTGTTCCCTGCAGAAGCCTGGGAAATGACCAAGTCAGGTATTTGCTAAGCTATTTAATGAGGCTGCATGAACAATAAGAAGAGCTTGATAGAGCTTTAGGGTCACTGAGGTTTCCAAGGTGAGTTAAAGAAAGCAGCGAAGTAAGAGGAGAGTGGATTTAAAAATTAACCTGTGTGTGAATGTACTATGTTCGGGAACAGGAATTAAAAAGCAAACAAGGATTAATTGATCCCCTCCTCCCTCCAAAGCAGCAAGCTGGCATTTCAGGAGCAAAATGGATTGGTTGAGAATACACTCTGCTGGGTAATTAAACAAGGAGGTCGATCAGTACTCAGTAGCTGGGATTTAAATACCCATTGACAAGCTAACAGAGGAATCCAGAAGGAAGTGGAAGAATTGCTGGTTGGCTCAGGCAAGATTGGATCTTAAGGTTTCTGCGTTTAAATAAAACATAAATAAAAAATAAAAAGCACCTTGCTGTCCTCACCCCTCTTGCCTTAAAAACCTCTTTGATTCAGTATTAACTCAGGCAAAAATAAGACTCCCTGCTCAGAGCATTTCTCTTGGTAGAGGGTGACAGATGCAAAGGGCCCAATTTGTGATTACATGGTTCGCTTCTGCAACTGCAATTAAGCTGCCTGTTAAGTTCACGTAGCTAAATAAAAATTACCATCGAGTTACTTATTAGCTACCTTGAACCTGCCTCCCTAAGAGCCAGAGGGTTGGTGAGAAAACCAATTCGCAATGGAGCTGGAGGGATCCGCCTTGCTATTTTTTGTGGTTTTTAAATCAAAAGGGTTATGAGCATCTTGTGTGTGGCTAAAACAACTGGGCTGCCCCAAGATGGTTCATCAGATGAATAGGTCCACCAGTTGTCCGCCAAGGTATTCAATTTCCCATCAGATCAATCTGATCTAACTCTCTGCACACGATGGACCCAGAGACCTTCTCTTTAGCACCAAATGAAAATGGGAAATAATAAGACCAAAGACAAAGGCAGGAGCGGAAAGGTAGGGCTTGTCTTCAAAGCTCATGTAGGGGGAAAGGCCTAGTTATGAAGGGAGGGTTTAGGACACAGAAATCACCCAGGCTGCTTAATCTGTTACTGTCCTTTGTCAGTCTTGGGATACTTGAGAGAGAAGGTGAAGTAGAAGAAAAATCTAGGGATAATGGCTCACAATTGGCCCAGTGATTAAGGATCACCTCTCAGGAACTAATTTGGTATTTCCTGGATTCTTGGGCTCTTCTGACAGACGAGAGTTTTTTCTGCTTCTTGCCTGAAAACCCATGGGTTATAAGCTTTCTGGATAGGAAGAGTGAGGGAGAAGATGACACTTCAGTGAAGGGTTCTTAGAGACACAGATAGCTAAAACACACCAGAGAAGGCAACTGATTTTATCCAAGGATTTAGCTGGATTTACCAAGAATTACTTTTAGGCATCTTGGAAGATCTGTATCTTGGAGGATCCAACTTATAAAATTCTAGAGTCATTCACAGAGAGGAAAGTAAAATTGTGTTTACCAGGGACTATAGGAGGGGGGGAATGGAGAGTGAGTGTTTAACATTTTATAGAGCTTCAGTCTAAGACAGTGAAAAAGCTCTGGTGATAGTTGCATGACCATGCAAATGCACTTAATGCCACTGGAGTATGCACTTAAAATGGTTAAAATGGTAAATTTTATGCTATGTGCATTTTTCTATAATTTAAAAAATTCTAGAGTCAGCGATGACAAGACATTTCCTGCATAATCTATATAAACATACAGCCTACTACTGTGGTTTCTCCATGTCTTAAAAATTAAATTACCGAGGATACTAGCAAGATAAAGACTTCAAGGAATTGGAGATGCGCCTGTATCCATTCCGCTCAAGGCGTTCCTGTGAAACATTTCCCAGAGAACATGTCAGCCCATGTCCCTGTGTGGTCAGCTTGCTGTGTGCGCATCTGCCTCGGTGTCCTGTGTCCTCCTTATATCCAGGCAAAGCTGCTGAAAAGCCAAAGTGTAGCCTCCTGGCCACCCACCACCTGCACCTCTGCTTTTCTTATACAAACATCATTCTCTCTCTCTTTTAATTTCAGGAGAGGATCTAATACACTCATCCACAATGAGGTGTAAGGCTCTAAGAAGACTTACACAGCCCGCCCAGGGATAGTTACAGTTTACCTGGAAGCTAACCAAGAAGAATTAAAATATAGAAATGAGAACAGTGGGCAACATTTCCAACCCTTTTTTTCCAGCCTGTGTTTTTTATGGCACAAGGGCAGGTGAGACTTCTCATCAGATTCTGCCTGTATCTTTCATACAATCTTATTTATTTATCTATTTATTTCTCATATTTCCTGTTACCTGGGAAGTCTAAGATCAAGGTACTGGCCGATTCAGTATCTGGTGAGAGCCTACTTTATGGTTCACTTTCTGTGTCTTGCCTGGTGAAAGGGACAAGACAGCTCTGTGAGGGATCCCTTTTATGAGGGATCCCTTTTATGAGAGCTCCAACCAATGAGACCACAAGGACATTGGCAAAGAGCACAAGGGCTCCACCTCCATGAACTCATCACCTCCTGAGGGCCCCACCTTCTAACACCTCGGGAGATAGGATATAGAGATGGATTTTGGTTGGATACAAACATTCAGACTACAACACTACAACGAATGCTATATAGAGACTTTCACTTCTTGTCAAATTGTCCTTCCTTCTCCTTTGAACACATAAGCCCAGAGCATACTCTTGACCTTTAGCCCTCTTGCTAAGTTAAGTTGTTCACTGGGCACAGAAATGTCTCCAAGGCACCTTCTAAATCTGTCAAGGCCAATTCAAGAACAGGAGGCTGAGGCCAAACGGAAAAGTTGGGAAAGCAGTCATGGACAACAGAGCTAGCCCAGCCCTGAAGGCAAATCATCACTAATCTGATGAGTTGCTCCAACCAATGAGACCACACGGACATTGGCAAAGAGCACAAGGAAAGTTCTATCTTCACTCAAGCCTGTAGCCTGTCCTAGAACAAAGGAGCAAAGGTTCCTTAAACATAAACACAGCCGACTCTCTGGAGGAAAACAGTCCCTCTTTTATATCTGCAAAATCAGAACCAGCAGGGACCAGACCCGGGAATCTGTATTTTTAGAAGCTCCCCGGGAGCGTTGGAAACCACTGATCTACATTTTCAACTGGCATCAAATAAAAAGCCAACATAGAGGGTGTTTTGTGTTAGCTTTTGTTCTATGATATTGTGGACCTCAAGAGAGAACGTGATATTTATTTATTTTCTTACTTTTCAAAACAGCAGAAAGATGCTGAGATAAGAGACTTTGCTCAACAAGGCAGCTCTGATGACCACAAAGGGTCTGTTGTATCACACGTGGATGAATTACCACGTGTCCATGGTGACGAATCCAAAGGAAATATGTCCTATGGCTTTGGCTTCCTCTTTTCCCTTGATGCATGAAAACCTTTTTCCCAAGCTGAGCTCAGAGCAAGAGGCCCTCTTTGTTTCTGAATAGGAGCATTTGGGGGGTGAAACAGGAGGGCCCAAACAGAAGGGAGGGTCCACGGAAGTCTGACATCTGAAGAGTGAGCTACAGGGACGCCTTGGACTCTCATGCAGGATTGTCCTCTGATTTAGGGAAAGGCCTGGTAAGGCTAACTCTAGCTGGACAGAGAAGTTGTGCCTCTCTCACATGCGGAGTTGACGTCAGCCCCAACACACGGCAGAACGGCTCCCTCGAGGGGTTCTTCCTTCCACCATCAGAGGAACTACCCCACCATCTTCTACAATCCACCTCCATTCAGTGTTCCTCTGCCCTTTTGCCCCCACACTCTTTTCTTTCTTTCCCTACCTCTATATTTTCCCCAGTCATCCAGCCTTAGAATCTTTGCATCTGTGAGCCATAATGAAAGGAGAAATCATCTTGGGGTCTGGAAATCTGCGCCTGGATCCCAACATTATGATTTCTTGGCCATGTGACTTTGAGCATGTTCTCACCCTTTTGTATAGCTCTGTACCTCTGTCTAATAACTGCCTAATTCCCCTCTCTGAGATGTTGTGAGGATCAAATGAGTCATGTGAAATGTGTTTTGTAAGCTTACTGGACTCTACACACATACACACACATATATGCCTTGTTTTTGTGGGACTGAAGATATTTCAGGACTGAAATATCTTCATTTACTGATATATTATGCTCCTAATTATTATTTTACCTAATGATTATTTTACAACATGATCCAATAAATCAGCTGTTATTCCTCATAGCCAATCTAGACAAGAGGCAGAAATTGGGACAAACTGGGAGAAATGGGAATCGGGGAGCAAGTGAGTATATACACCCAAAAAAACTCAGTCCCCTACAGTACAACTTACTCAGAATGTATACCTCACCTGCCCTGTTTTTGACATACCCTCTTCACCTGCCACCATATTCAGTCAGCCCTTAAATACTGGTTCGGGTTTCCTTTGGGTCTCTCTCACACATTCTTGCTTTTGCACATTCAGTTCTACCACTGCCCTCCAAACCTGCTCCTTCAAATTGACTTGCACTGCAGGTCATTCACGGTTACGGTAGTAGGCTCTTAGCCTTCAGAGATTAGAGGAGTGAGGGGCATCGTTTCCTTCCCATCATCACCTCTCAGCCAGGTGGCCTGTTACAACAAAAGCAAGTCTCAGACCAAATTCTGACACACAGAGAAGCCTATCAGCTGACAGGCACAAAAACATCAGACCGCCTGGTTTGTAAGTTCAGCAAACTTCAGACCACCTGGTCTGTCCCAGCTCTCTGTCTTTTTCACTCAAAGCATATGTGACAGTGAGATAGCAGCAGGATTGAGTTAATTGGTGAGATGACAGAATTCCTCTTAAGCAGGTGGATGCAGAATCTAGTGGAATTCTAAGATCTGGGGCTGTCCCATGGTGTGTGAGCTGTTATACTCTGCTCACGCAAAGGGAAGGATGCCTGTACAGCCTTTCCAAGCTATCCAACCAACACCACACATTCCACCAACAAAAGTATAATGCCTAACACCCAGCATGCTCATTCACAAAACTTCAGGTTTATTGGAAATAAATATAACTGAAGTGCTAGTATCAGACTCTGGAATATAACAGAACTACTTCTAAATACTTCTGAAGTATTAGGAAACTTCAAATATTAAATGACTAGGCTTAGGATATTAAGCAAATTTAAGCACACAGCATCAACACATTTCTTTTTTTTTTTTTTTTTGAGTTGGAGTCTCACTCTGTCGCCCAGACTGGAGTGCAGTGGCCGCTCCCGGCCACCGCAGCCTCGACCTGCTGGGCTCCGGTGATCCTTGCCTCAGCCTTCCAAGTAGCTGGAATTACAGGCATGCACTACCATCCCGGTGATTTTTTTATTTATTGTAGAGATGAGGTCTCGCTGCCCAGGCGGGTCTCGAACCCGTGGGCTCAGGCAATCCACTCACCTCAGCCTCCCAAAGGCGCGGGATTACAGGCTGAGCCACCGAACCCAGCTAACACATTTTTTAATAGTATTGTGTGTGCGCATGTGCGTGTGCATGTGTGTGTGTGTGTGTGTCAGGGTCTTACTCTGTCACCCAGGCTGCAGTGCAAAGTGGCATGATCACAGCTCACCACAGTCTTGACTTCCTGGGCTCAGGAGATCCTTCCACCTCAGTTTCCTGAGTAGCTGGGACTACAGGTGTGTACCACCACACCCAGCTAATTTTTTTTTTTTGGTAGATATTAGGTCTTATTATGTTGCCTAGGCTGGTCTTAAACTCCTAGGGGGCTCAAGCAATCCTCTCACCTCAGTCTCCCAAAGTTCTGGGATTACAAGGCTAGAGTTGCCTTAAAGTAAATTATAGATAATATAATATTGTCTTAGTCAGTTCAGACTATGATAATAAAATACCATAAACCGAGAAGCTTATAAACAACAGAAATTTATTTCTCATAACTCCTGTAACCTGGGAAGTATAATATCAAGCTGCTGGCCTATTCAGTGTCTGGTGAGAGTCCACTTTCTGGTTCACAGATGGCACCTTCTCACTGTGTCTTGCATGGTGAAAGGGGCAAGGCTGCTCTGTGAGGGGTCTCTTTCATGAGAGTTCTAATTCCATTCATGAGGTCTCCACCTCCATAACCTAATCACCTCCTGAAGGCCCCCACCTTCTAACACTATCACCTTGGGAGACAGGGTTCCACATATGAATTTTGGGTGGATACAAACACTCAGACTACAATGAATACCATACAGAGACTTTCACTTCTTGTCAAATTGTCGTTCCTCTCCTTTGAACATATGCTGCAAGCTTTAGTGCATTTCTCCTCTTCCTCTGACCTCAAGGAAGGTCTGATTTTCTGTAACAAAGTCTATTCCTTAAGTGATACACTATTAACTTTTCCATTCATTTATCCAGCCAACAATTGAACACCTAAAACACACACAAAATTGTGTAAGCAGGAGGAAGGTAGGTATACCAGTGACTTCATGGGACTCTCAGTCTGGAGAAAAGACAAACATTGGAACTGACAATAATAACACAGGGCAGTAACTCTAAGGACAGATATATGCACAAGGTACAACAAAAACACAGAAGAGGCACTTCTGAGAGGGGAAATGTCTAGAGATGCTTCATCCCCTAGGAGTATTATTCTAGCAGGACTGAGCCTTAGAGGATGAGTTGTGGGGTTGTGGGTTATGTGTGGTACAAAAAGTATTCAAGGCAGAGAAGAGAAAAAGAAAATCCAGCAATAAAAGGTGAAACCTATGAAACCCCTACTCTGTTCCAGACTCTCTTCCAGGAATGCCACATACATGATAGGTGAAGTCTGAAATCACATACATAATTGCATTTCTTCCTCATAACCACACTCTGAGATAGGTACTATTATTATCTTACATTTTTGTAGAAAAACTAAGAGTGAGAGCATTAAAATAACTTGTGTAAGGTTATGTTGATAACCCGCTAGGAAGTGGCAGAGCCAGGAAACAAGCTCAGGTCTTTCTGACTCCTAAGCATTACACTATAGTCTATGCAGCTATGACATATGAGCATTGAATGGGTATAGGAGTGAAGTTCAAGGCAGAATGCTGTGCAGTCATATTGGAGAGGTAAACCAGGCAAAACATGGGTTTATGGTTCATCTTCTTATCTAGAGTGTGACCACTTGAGTCTATTACATTGATCTGTTTCTACCACAGAGTTAAACACATGGTAGGGGCTCAATAGATCGAATGTGATTGAGCCTAGAAGGAAAGAATTTCCAGACTAGATTGTTGAACCAACCAACTGGCTGGGTAGGGATTCACCTCTTCTTTATAAAACGAGCTGCTTTCCCTTTAAAAACAGGGTTTCCAACAAGCCCAACCAATATCAACAGATATTTGAGTGTCTTCCATGAGGCACGCACTGTTATGGGCAGTGGGAATTCAGCAGGGAATAAAATAGACAAGGTCCCTTCTGTTAGAGAGCTTAAAACAACCTTCCCCTAACATGACCTCTCTTATTCTGAAAAATGCCAGGGAAATAGCAAATAACAATCGACTCTGACAGTGGGCATCCCTGGAGCAGGCCCATCCTGTGTGATTCCAGCATCTTGACAACGTTCTCAAGCCCACCTGACCACTACCAGTCCCCATCATCACTGCAAGATCCCCACCCCCCAAGGGCCCAGGGCCCAGGGCCCAGAGTAATCACTTTTCCAGCCACCAAGAGTTTGTTCAGGGGACACCCTGTGACTCTCTAAGGTGGTCCAGGGCAAGCAGTACCTGCTGGATCAGCACTGTCACCCAGAGCTCTGTATTATTTGTCCTGAACTCAATCTTTGGCCAGGCAGTGGGATTTTTTCCCCTAAGAAGAATGTACTTCTATTCAAAATCCACTCTGTGGGAATGACCACAATATCAAAAAAGAATAGGAAAAAAAAAAGATTCAAAACAAAGCATGTGATGTGAAGTCTAGCTTTCAGATCTCATTTTCTTACTCTGAACCCAAACATGCTGAATATGGCGACTAGAAACATCCCATGGTGGTGTCTGAGTGAAGGCAGCCAGGCAAGGAAGGCCACTGGAAGCTGGATATTCTCTCTTTCTTCCCAGCATTATGGTGAGGCAAAGTGAGGAGAGAATGGTGAACCAAGTGCTCAGGGAGAAGGTGGGCAGAGGTCACTTGCACTGTCTCGAATGATTCATTGTAGGATCTTACCGGTTCAAAGCTCAGGTTTCTTCAGGAAGTAGCCCATCCCCTCAAGGCCCCTGTGGGACCAGCTGGCTGAGGCGACCAAGGCCTCAGTCCCCAGCATTAGGCTCTCCTTGAAGTTCTCTCCCAACGTCAACCCTGCAACCCACTTCCCACCTCCCTTACAGACTGTGACCTTGTCCCTAAGTTGCCCCACACCTGCTCTTCCCATGGGCTGAGCCAACTGTCCCTGCCAGAGGGTCCCTCCTGGGGCTTCTGGGGACAGAGGCGGTTGGATATCTGCAGCATCAATGTCTCACAGACTCCATCTGAGACCTGGACTTCTTTTTCCTCTTTGGGCCGTGTGGGGCCATGATAAGGGACCAGGATACTGTAATACTGGGTCCTCTCTTTGAACAAAATGCACAGCCAGGTTTAAATGCAAAAATCATCCTTGGACTTGGAGCTGCTCAAGGTGCTTATGACATTCACGCCATCCTCTGGCCTCATGGTCCTCCTCCTCCCTGACTGTGGGGTCTGGTAGCCACCATGGCCTAAGCCAGGGCTCTGCAAACTTTCTATAAAGGGTCAGATAGTAAAAAGTTTAGGCTTTGTTGACCATATTCAATCTCCATCATATTCTTTGGTTTGTTTTGATTTTTAGGGCTGTGTGTGTGTTTACAACCCTTTAAAAATATATAAACCATTCTTACTTAGCAGGGCCATGGGTCAGCTTTGACCCGAAGTTTGTTGACACTTTCGTAATAGTATGTTGGCCTTTCTCAAGACCAGAATATGTAGGATGACAATTTCCTCAGGGGGGGTTCAAACATACTGAGTGGTCCTGACCGGGAGACCATGACATCATGACCCAACGAGCAACAATCTGTGATTATAATTAACTAAGACACTTAACCAAGAGGGAGCAGGATTTTCAATAAAACTCTTCTTAAAAAAAAAAAGATTCCTTATCAAAATTATCAGGCTTAGCAATTTAAAAAATAACAGTATTCAAGTACAACCACTACACTAATCATGGCTACCAATTGCTGAGGCTCTACTAACTGACAAACTCCATGGGCTCAAATGCCTTTCAAATGTTTTCTACTTTGATTTCCCCAGCTGCCTCCATTGTGGATACCAATGCAATCCAGGGTCAGTTGAGGTCACTCTGTCAGCTGAGATTGAAATAAGATTAGCTAACCCCTCTATAGTAAATCTGTTGGGAAAACCAAGATTCCAGGATGTTCCTAGGAGCTGAAATTCTCACGGCACTTCTGGCTCTGTATTTCCATGCTGTCTCCCTCAGTCTCCTAGCTCAGCTCTATTTCCTCAGCAGCTGTGGCCTAGAATCTGAAACATGGTGCATCTCTGTGATTTCTTCCCCAAATGTATTCACCCAGTAGCATTGTGTTGAAGATAACTTCACAGAAGGTTTAAGACTACGGAGAGACTGGACCTTGAAGTGACACGAGGTCAAAAGTACCCGTGTCTACAAAATTAAGCATTACCCCATTTTCCAAGTCTTTTGGCCACCCTACCTAGTATCAAGGGTTTTTCAACATTTCTAGAGCCTCTCCCTCACCAGATGCTTTTTCATTCTCTCCATCTCTCTATCTTCTGGGCTCACCTACTCCCTGCTTCCCAAACTCAAATGAGCTCTTCTTCTCCATCCAGGAGTATCTCTGGGACAGTAATGGCCTCACTGAAGGTCTCTGAACTGGCATCACTTTTGAAATTTCAGTCTTTCCCTTCTTCTTTCCTCTAGCCACAGTCAGCGAAACGAAGAGTTCTAGAGTATATTTTTCATTTTGATAAGAATGACACTATCTCCTTTATAAAGCAGAAGTTACTATAGACAGTGTAGAACTTTTCTCTCTCTGCTAAATTCATACCCCCACTTTACCAACAAGGAAGCTGACACTCAAGATTACCCAGCTAAAAAGCGGCAGAGCTGTTGTCACCATCCAGGCCTGCAGCACTCTGCTCGTTCCCTCCATCAGGGGTTCTCAAAGTTGAGTGCTCCAGAGACTCACTCGAGGGCTCACAAGGCAACACAGGTTGCTGCCCCTAACTCTTGGAGCTTCTGATTCTGCAGGTCAGAGGGTGGAGCCTGAGAACTTGCATTTCTAACAAGTTCCCAGGGGAGGTTGGTCCAGGAACCACACATGGAGAACCACAACAGTAGACGATGAAGTTAGGTGGAGAAAGGGAGTGGTGGGGCAGGGATACAAATGCTACAGTTAAGGATATAAATTGTTTCCTACAATCTAAGCTTTACATATAGTCTTGACCAGGGGTCCTCAAACGTTTAAAACAGGGGGCCAGTTCACTGTCCCTCAGACCGTTGGAGGGGCAGACTATAGTTTAAAAAACCATTTGCATTAGCACTGAGCGCTATTTGCGTTGTCACTGTGATGCAACCCCCCTAGAAACCACCCCCAACCAACTAACCAACTTCAAAAAAAACAGGCTCTCCTAACTTCAAAAAAAAAAAAGGCGCCCTTATCTGAAGAAAAAAAAAATAGACCTCCTAACTTCAAAAAAAATTAAATCCTAACTTGTTCTTACCTCAGTCCTCAGGCAGCAGCAGGCTCTGCACAGGCCAGCTCGTGACTCGTCCGATCACACCCGAGACTGAGAGGAGGAGTCGAAAGACAGAGAGAAGGAGGGGAGTCGGAGAGTGTGACGCACATTCCACACATGCGCACTGCGGCCCGGTCGAGTCGGCTGCTAAGCAGGACAGACAGCGGCGGCAAAAACACCCGGTGGGCTGGATAAATGTCCTCAGCGGGCCACATGTGGCCCGCGGGTCATAGTTTGAGGACCCCTGATCTTGACTATAACACATTTTTCTAAAGAATTCCCATCTTGTGGCCTAGAGATCTGTATTGCCTCACACCAGTTTATTTTCACAACAGGGTTTGACAAACTATTAGGTTAGTGCAAAAGTAATTTTGATTTTGAACCACGAATTTTAAATCATTCTAACTAGGCTCAAACACATCTTTAAAAATCAAAATAGGAACCATTGTAATCAACATATTTTTAACAAGAAATGAGTTTGTTTATCCCTGTAGCATAAAAATCCATGCTTCAGGACTTGACGAACCCTTGGAAAGCATTTTCTGCATCCTGCTGGGTGTGGAAGAACTCTTCCCTGCAAAAAGTTGTTGAGGTGCTTGAAGAAGTGGTAGCAGTTGGTGAGAGGTCAAGTGAATATGGTGGATGAGGCAAAACTTTGTAGCCCAATTCGTTCACGTTTTGAAGCGTTGGTTGTGCAATGTGCAGTTGGGCTTCGTCGTGGAGGATAATTGGGCTCTTCCTGTTGACCAAGGCTGGCTGCAGGCATTGCAGTTTTCGGTGCAGCTCATCGATTTGCTGAGCATACTTCTCAGATGTAATGGTTTCACTAAAATTCAAAACGCTGTAGTGGATCAGACCGGTAGCAGACCACCAAACAGTGACCATGCCTTTTGTGTGTGTGTGTGTGTGTGTGTGTGTGTGTGTGTGTGTGTGTGTGTGTGCGCGCAAGTTTGGCTTTAGGAAGTGCTTTGGAGCTTCTTCTCAGTCCATCCGCTAAGCTGGTCATCTATGGTTGTCTTACACAATCAGGTTTTTGTCGCACCTCACAATCCAATAGAGAAATGGTTCTTTGCTGGTGCATAGCATAAGAGAGGATGACACTTTGAAATGACGATTTTTTTTTATTTTCGGTCAGCTCACGAGGCACCCACTTATCAAACTTTTTCAGCGTTCCAATTTGCTTCAAATGCTGAATGATCATAGAATGGTCAGTGTTGAATTCTTTGGCAAATTATCATGTAGTTGTAAGAGGATGAGCTTCAACGATTGCTCTCAATTGGTCCTTGTGAGCTTCTGATGGCTGACTACTATGCTCATTTTCAAGGCTCTTTTCTCCTTTGCAAAACTTCCTGAACTACCACCGCACTGTACATTAGTTAGCAGTTCTGGAGCCAAATGAATGTTGATGTGGCAAGTTGTCTCTGCTGCTTTATGACCCATTTTGAACTGGAATAAGAAAATTGCTCAAATTTGCTTTTTGTCTAACATCATTTCCATAGTCTAAAATAAATATAAAATAAATAGTAAGAAATAAGTAATTAGTTTAAAAAAGTGAAGTGAGAAATGTGCATTAAAATGATGTATAACTTGATCACACTTATTTCAAGAATGTATTCCAGTATCAAACAGCAAGTATCAACAATACAAAACCACAATTACTTTTGCACCAACCTATTATCACCCAAGCCAGCCCACTGCTTGTTTTTGTACAGCCCATGAGATAAGAATGGTTTTTATATCTGTAAATGGTTGAAAAACATTAAGAGAATATTTTGTGAAATATGACAAGTAAATAAAATTCAAATTCCAGGGTCCAGAAACAGTTGTATTGAAACACAGTGTTCAATTCAGTGTCCAAAAATAGTTTTATTGGAACACAGTCCTGCCTATTCATTGACTCATTGTCTGTGGCTGCTTCCTGCTACCACAGTAAATAAGTAATTTTGATAGAGACCCCATGACCCATCAAGTCTTAAATATTTACTATTATCTAGTGCCCCCGAACAAAACAAAAAAGTTGCTGACCTCTATACTCTCCTTATTTTTATGTTATTATTTCTCTGGTAAGATAAATTTAATTCTCCAGGTTTTCATACAGTCGGCATATATTTTTCTACTAAACCTCCACTCTTTATAACAGCTACTTGGTCTTCTAACCATGGTGGGAGACAGTTATTGATCTTGGAATGTTTCTCAGAGGCATCAGCTTACACTTACCTTTTTTTCAGTTGTCCTGCTTATTATCAAGTATAGGAAACAAACTATTCAGTTTCCATAGGAAATTCTTGCATACACTGAAATTGACTGGAACCATTCCTTTGGTAACTGGAAACCTTTAGTACAGAGCCTGGAATCAAAAAATTCCAGTGTTCACTGGGAATGATTTCCACAAAGCACCTGTATATCTTCCTATCTAAATAAATTTTGCCCCATAAATTAAAACAAACAGTTGACCCTTGAACATCACAGATTTGAACATCTGTCTCTGCCACCCCTGAGACAGCAAGACCGACAGATTTTCTCTTTCCCTTTCTTTTCAGCCTGCTCAATGCTAAGATGACAAGGATGAAGACCTTTATGATTATTCGCATTAACTTAATGAAAAGTAAATGTTTTTTCTCTTTCTTATGATTTTCTTAAAAACATTTTTTTCTAGCTTACTTTATTGTAAGAATAAAGCATATAATATATATACAAAGTACATACTCATCAACTGCTTAAGTTATCAGTAGGTCTTCTGGTCAACAATATTAGTTAGGTTTTGGGGTAATCAAAAATTATACACAGATTTTTGACTGCATGAGGAAGTTCATACCCCTAACCTCCATTGTTCAAAGAGCAACTGGATACACAAACACGATTCATGTCTCTCAACAGACATTTAAAGTGATTTCCACTGAGGTGAGTAGATTGTCTGAGCACACGGGTTCGAGACCCGCCCGGGCAGCGAGACCTCATCTCTACAATAAATCAAAAAATCGGCTGGGCGTGGTAGCGCATGCCTGTAATTCCGGCTACTTGGAAGGCTGAGGCGGAAGGATTGCTGGAGCCAGCAGGTCGAGGCTGTGGTGGCCGGGAGCAGCCACTGCACTCCAGTCTGGGCGACAGAGTGAGACTCCAACTCAAAAAAAGAAAAAAGCGATTTCCAGCTTAGGTGTGGTGGTTCATGCCTGTAATTCCAGTATTTTGGGAGGCCAAGGTGAGAGGACTGCCTGAGCCCAGGGGTTTGAGACTAGCCTGGGCAACTTGGTGAAACCTCGTCTCTACCATAAATAAAAAAAAATTAGCTGGGCATGGTGGCATGCGCCTGTAGTTTTAGCTACTTGGAAGACTGAGGCGGAAAGATTGCTTGAGTCCAGCAGGTTGCGGCTGCGGTGGCCGTGAGCATGCCACTGCCCTCCAGCCTGGGCAACAGAGTAAGACTCCAACTCAAAAAAAAAAAAAAAAAGTGACATCCATTACCTTAAATATATCTCCTCATCTATAGCAGGGCTTAACAGAATTTCAATGCAAAACTTTCTAAGAAGCTTAGAATAGATGCAGAAAATGTTCACATTTTATATTCTAGTTCCTACTCAAGAAAGCATGTGCACCAATATGTTTCCTCACCCAAGAATATGCTGGGGTCCACCTGGAAATCATACACTTCTTTGGTCTTCTGGAAAGATTATCACGTCTTTTTCTAGGGCTATTGAACCATGTGTGCAAGGGCACAGACTTTGCAAAACCCTTACAATAATGAGTCATTCTTTCTGAATAGAAGACAAATTTCTCTGCTCGAGCAACACTTTTCTAGCGTCTGTGTGAAAGCCTTACATTCAGGGAAACGCCACAGCTTTGGCACCAAAAAAGAAGGAGCCATCTGGCCCCTCTTGGGTTCTTTGGCTTGAAATCCTGGGGGCATTGTTAGTCTCCTTCAGGATGCTTGATGCAAAGGTATTCCTGGGCCAATGAGAACAATAAGAGGCTGGTGAAAAGTGAAGCTTGTAACAAGAGGAAACACGTGAGCACTGGAAACCCTCCCTTTGAATGAAGTGACCACAGCTGTACAACACCAGTGCCAGGACACATGGAAGGTGGGAGGGTAGGAAATCTGGTCATTGTCATGCCGTGGCGGAACTGCCGTGTTTACATAAAGATTTCTCTGATTGTGTGCTCTCTTGATGGATGGTTCTTGGCCCATGTGGAAGTACTATGAGCTGTATTTAAAGGGCAACTGTTTTTCTAGTAGGGGAAGCAGAGGCTACCTTTCTGTGAGAAACAAAGAGGCCAAAAGGACATCTTTGGAATAAATGCTTTGTAGAAGCCAGGTCCTCAGGGGTGGGGTGTCTACAAATAATTGGTTCAGTACCTCAGTAATTAACCATAGAGAAAAAATTTGCTATAGAGTATGGTATTCCACAGCATACCAAGGCGGGATTGTTTTTAGGTGACAGTTCTATTTTCCTTGAACCCTGTAAACCTACCAAATGCCCTAGCGGCGAGGGTCCCCAAGCTGTGTAGAGATGAAGCACCACCTTCTACTAGGCCCTGGGGTTCTCAGAAACCAGCGTGGACTTGTTTCTGTATTTCCTTTGATGAGGTTTTTCTGTGTGCTTTCCAGACCCAGTCTGGGTGGGTTCTGATACAGACTCGGTGGCTACAGGCAAAAGTAATAACCAGCAGATCCCGCCTGCTGTGACCGTGGGGTAGGATCAAAAGGACTCTTCTGATTCAAATGCCAGCGGAAGTATCGGGCACCGTTATGAGGTGTCACCCCTGCCACCTGATGTGACAACTGCCTGAATCAAAGAATTGGCAAAGAGAAAATTCACTGTCAGAGGGCAGAGTTCTGGAACAGGGACAACACATTAAACATTTCTTAGGCCTCGGTGGTCTAATTTTATTTGGGAAATCGCATGTGCATTTCCTTCCTCCTTGCTCACTGACTGGGTTTATAAAATAATTGCCTTTCTGCAGTCATCGTCATTGTGGGCCAGAGAGGGGACGCCTGGCCACAGCTGTAGCAATAGTCAAGGCTGGTAAACAGGTCAGATGAGCTGAGAATGGGAATATATTTCTGTGGAGCGTCCAAGATGTGCTGGCCTAGCACTTTATGAGCATGACATCATAGCATCCTCACCACAACCCCCAATCTCCAACACAAGCACAAGTTCAAGGACACCCAAGAATGAGGACTGAAGTTACAGAATTCCCTTTTTGGATGGATAGAAAACATACACCTTTGCAAAATGTACTTTGAAAGCAATGATCAGTCCCTGCATGCTCAGAAAGTCAATAATGGAGCAGGAGACATTTAGTTTAGGGAGAACTAAAAAGACATTCTGAGCCGGGCTCGGTGGCTCAACCTGTAATCCCGCGCCTTTGGGAGGCTGAGGTGAGTGAATTGCCTGAGCCCGCGGGTTCGAGACCCGCCTGGGCAGGCGAGACCTCATCTCTACAATAAATCAAAAAATTAGCCGGGAGTGGTAGCGCGCGCCTGTAGTTCCAGCTATGTGGAAGGCTGAGGCAGAAGGATCGCCGAAGCCCAGCAGGTCGAGGCTGTGGTGGCCGGGAGCGGCCACTGCACTCCAGTCTGGGCGACAGAGTGAGACTCCAACTCAAAAAAAAAAAAAAAAAGACATTCTGCAAAAAAGTTCCTTAGACATTGTTTTGCAGGAGTAGGAGGTGGAGACAGTCAAACCACAGTTTGTTACACTGACAATGGTAACTTCTGCTATTTGCCGATAGTGTCTTTAAAAGCAGGGAAGGATGGCAAACACTTGTAAAGCATGGACTGAAATAAAGTTAAAATGTCTTACATGCTTAAGTGTGTCATAAGTCCTGCATGACTCAAAGCACATTGCTGACTCATGTAACCTTCACAACAACCTTATAAGTACTATTGATAATCCTATTTTATAGATGAGGAAACAGGTACAGAGGAGGTTAACCAGTTGCCAGAGCTCCAAAGGCCAGTGAGTGTTACCGCCAGGATTCAAACCCAGTTGGACTCTAAGGTCCCTGCTCTTCATAACTATACTATTTTGCCCCTGGATATAACTACTCAATTATGGCATAAAGAAACACAAAGCGCACTCAATAGGCCAAAGGGAACAAGAAAAGGCAGATTCTACCCGATTCATCTTACAGTGTCATAGCCAAGAAAACCTGCAGTGACTGCTGTCAGCACCATGGGACATGGAGGCATATATCTAATTAAAACAAAACATATCTCTTAAACCCAGCACACAGTTCTCTTTGCAGAGTTCTAAATATAGCTGGGCAAGGGTTCAGATTTCAGTTGGAAATGGCCAGAGGCAAAGCAACAGTTAAATGCTTGGGCAGTCTGTGTTCTGTTTTTCATGTCAGATGGATTTCCTTTTTTAAGGAACACAGGAGACACTCCTGAGGTCAAGGATTTGATTAACGTTGATGATGTTTGCTCACCCTTGTTAAGAACAGCATGCCTGTGTGGAGCATTCTTCATCCTTTGCAGATGCCAAGAACCCAGAAGCATCCAATGACATCCTCTCAAGATTTGGTCCAGAGATGGAGGCTCCGCCTTCCAGCTATGGCACCCATAGGGAGTCTGGGACTGCGTGTGCAGGGGCACAGGCGGCCAGCCACACAGAGGGACTGGCAAAAAATGTGCCCAGAGCAATTCCAATGCATTCCCACTCCACCACCCTCATAACATGGAACGATCCCCCGGGTCTTTCCTTTTTGAGCAGGGAAGTGGGTTTGGGTGAGCCCTGACAGACGCTGTGGTAGGATATACTCAGGGAAGGCGAATGGAGAGAGAGAATCTTGTCCTTTTTCTCCCTCTCTGAGGTAAGCACAAGCTCCAGGCATGGATAACCTAGTTACATCCCTGGGTGCTGTTGAGTGGCTTCCACAGGAAGGATGGGAGCTGCACAGAGCCATGGCCAGTGAGCTGGCGATGGCCATGCTGACTGGTTAGCCAGCAAGGGCCATAGCCTCACAGAGTTCTTGACCCCTCTGTCTTTCCCCTACTGGCTCCTCTTCCTCCCCCTTTTCCTGCTCTCCCCTGCAGATAACTTTCCTCAGACCACACACTGACATGGGTCCTGTAGCTCTCTCCCACTCTGAAGAGTTGTATAACCTGGCGGCAGCAGCATCCCTGCCCCTGTATCTCTGGGAAGGCTTCTTGGGGCCCAAGGCTCTGGGGTAATGCCCTGTGTTATGGGATGAGGTGCCCGTTGAAAGAAAGCACAGAATTGAATGGTCAATGTAGTCTCTTCCACTGCCTGCCACTGTCCCCAGTACCCTCCATGCTGGAAGACTTTCGACTGACCACGGGGCAATGTAGTCTAGGGTCTAAGAACCACGGTCTAAGGACCACCCAGAGCAAAAACACCAACACCAGAAGGCAGGTTCAAAAATGCGGAGCCCAGGCCGTGCCTCAGACCTCCGGAAGCTGATTTTATGGGGGTAGGACTCAGAAATCTGCCATTTTAGTACAAAGATTCACTAAACTTGGGGAGGCCTAATAGAGGGAAAGAAGGTAACCCCATACTCCCCTAGGGAGCTGCTGTTCCTGAGGGGCCCAGGGACCTCTTCTCGAAGCCCCACCTCTTTGAATTATGTATTTATTATTTAGGCATCAGGAGGGGTCATCCCCGTACCCTTCTGACCCTCCTCAATGAAGGGGACTTGTTGGTGTCAAGAACAGAGTAGGGATCTCAAGGGCGTGTTCAGTCTAGGCAGCCTCAGTGGAGGAGCACAATTATACATTCAGGAGAGGATGTCTTTCTGAACTCCTTCCAGATGGGTCAGGTGAGGTAGACTGAGGCGGAAGCATGGATAGTAGTGAAAAACCAGGCAGAGACTGACGGGGGAGCCAACTAGTACCCAGGGAGGGCTGCCCTGGAGCTGGAGGAGCCAAGGGAGTGGAGAGCCTTGGGACATGGACATGATCTCTGCAGTCTTCCAGGGTGGGATCCGGGAGTGTCCTGCGGCAGACGCCCCTGTGAGTTAGCAGTGCTGCACTATGGGGCACATCCCCCAAGGTTCCTTAAACTGGTCCCGAGAGAGGAGACTCAGGCAAGGTAGTACTAGGCAAGAAGCTGGGGATGGCCATGCAGGCCCCACAGAAGAGGCAGTCATAGCATCCAGCCTGGTCCCAGCTCACTCTGCCCTATCCCCTGAGTCCTGTGACAGCTCTCCACATTTGCTCAGGCCTCACAGTGAATCCAGCACGTGTGAATTCATCTGCAAACCCAAACTCTGTGGGAAGCCAGCAAATGCGACTGTGGGCTCTGCTGTATTGTAACTGAGTATCTCAGCCTTAAAATGAAAAAAAAAAATTTTTTTTGAGTTGAGGCTAGAGTGCAGTGGCAGGCTCACAGCTCACTGCAGCCTCAAACTTCCAAGCTCAGACAATCCTCCTGCCTCGGCCTCCTGAGTAGCTGGGACTACAGGCATGCACCACCACAACCAGTTAACTTTTAAAAGAATTTTTTTTTTTGTAGAGATGAGGGCTCACTGTATTGCTCAGGCTTGTCTCCAACTCCTGGGTCTCAAGCAATCCTCCCACCTCAGCCTCTCAAAGTGCTGGGATTACCGACATGTGTCACTGAGACTGGCCTTAAAATGAATTTAAAAGGTTTTTTTCCTCCCTCTTTCTTAGTCTTAATCCTTGAAACATGTTTTAGAAACTTCTTTGCACCAGGACCATATGCTTGCTTAGAAATCCCAGGGGCTAATCTTAAAGCAGCCTGACTAAGGGACGCTCCCACTTCAGAGAGTCACAAGACAAATAACCTGACTGCAGTTGAGATGACACCACCCACATCTTTGGGAAGACCACCACCCAAGATAAGCCATCAAGACACACTCTGTGCCATGCCTGCATGTTTCCTCATACCATCTTTTCCTTTATAAGCATTTGCACTCAGTCTATGAATCTGAAATGGTTTATTTGAGGCATGATCCTGGCCATATTCCCATCTGCTGGCTTTTGGAATGAAATCGCCATCCTTTCATTATGTCTTGTGCTTGTTTACAGTACGTCCCCTACATATGAACCTTCAAGTTACAAACTTTCATAGAGAAATTGCATTTGCATGTCCAATCGTGTAAGTTAGTTCATATGTCTGGAGTACATTGTCACATGCGTGCATCCTCTACAAGTGGTTGTGCTTTTGTGGACTTTACTGTACAGTAGTATACAGAGTACAGGAGTACAGTATCTTTATTTCAAGCCCATCTTTATCTTGAAGCAAGCATAAAAGCAGTGGTAATGTAGCTGGTACAGTAGTATAGTACAGCTGATTGTGTTAGTTGGGTACCCAGGCTACCTTTGTTGGACTTATGAATGAATTGGACTCATGAACACGCTCTTGTTCCTATGTAGGGGACTTACTGTATCAGGCATGCATCAGTTACAGTATTTCTGAGGACGTTCTCCACTTCACACATGTCTGCTTTCCTTAGCTTGCTGTATTAGTCTGCTAGGGTTGCTATAACAAAGTACCACAAACTAGGTGACTTAAAATGAGAGAAACGTATTCTCTCACAGTTCTGGAGGTCAGAAGTCCAAAATCAAAGTATTGCAGGGTTAGCTTCTTCTGAGGATCTGAGAGAGAGTCTGTCCCATACCCTTCCTCAGGCTGCTGGCATTCCTTAGCATTTATTGGCTTGTACAAGCATCACTCCCATCTCTGCTTCCATCATCACATGACCTTTTCCCCGTGTGTCTGTGTCTTTTGTCATCTCCGTATAAGGTGCCATTCACAGGCACCAGAAGTTTGAAAATATCTTTTGGGGTGGAACACTATTTACCCCACACTTGGATTACGAAAGAAAGGATCCGGTGTGATTTCTTTTCTTCTTTTCCTTTTTTTTTTCTTTTTTGTAGAGACCAGTTCTCAATATGTTGCCTAGGCTGGCCTCGAACTCCTGGGCTCAAGCAATCCTCCCACCTTGGCCTCCCAAAGTGCTAGAATTACAGGCAAGAGCCACCATGGCCGGCTAATGGTGTGATTTCTGCAAACAGACTCCACAGTCTTCAGGAATGTCATTTCACCTCCCTGGGCCACAGCTTCCTCACTTGTAAATGAGGGGGTTAAATGAGGCTACCCCATCCAGGTTTAATGGTGGTTGAATCTGCTTTCTCCTCTGATGTTTACTCTGCTTCCTCTTCTGACTGGAAACGGGGCTGGTACCCCTCATCTGCTCCAACACCCCCACCCTACTCAGTCCTGCTTGCAAGTCTCAGAGCCACAAGGATTTTTATCCAGTGTTCCAGGCCCTACCCTCAATTTCTGGTGTAACGACAGACTGGGCGGTCTCTTTGTGTACAGAAATCCCCTCAGTCCCTCCTGGCCTGGGGGCTGCTGCCCACCCAATCCACCACAGGCCTTTTTGCAGGCTCCTTCCCTGACTGTCCTGTCTCTCCACGACTTTTATTTGCTTTCACTCCTTATTCTTCCATCTCTTCCCTACACAGCCAGGTTTCCAGCCTCTCTTTCCACCCATTGTCTAGCTGCCAGTCAGCCTAAACACTCTATTTTCTGCCTCTCTCCCCACAGGCACCTTTGTTTACACAGAACACACAGAGTTCGGCATCCTGTTTACAGACACTGTTCACTGACTGTAGGTGGCGGGAGCCAACCCTGGACTGAGGCAGAGGCCTAGGTTTTTATGGAGCTCCGTTGTTGCCAGCCGGGTGTGCCTCTCCCTGCCCCAACCTCCTGTGATGTTTCTCCCATGAATAATGGAGTGGGACTCAAGGGGAATAACAGACCCCAAGAGCATGAATGAGGGTGAGCAAGGGCTACCAGACACACCCTCTGCCCATCTCATGTCTCTGAAATAAGAGACACAACTTCACCAAATCTGTGGCCCCTGAACTGTGAGGATGAAGCTGAGCTTGCTTCCGATTTTCACAGCACATCCTCCAAGCACAGAAATAAAACCCACTGAGGATGGGCCCCCGTAAAATAAGGTTTTCAAGGTTCTGGGGATCAAAACCCAAGGCTGCAGGGGCTCTGAGGAAGCACAGATGTCTGCGTTGAAGGCAGAGCATTGGCCATCTATTTTGACTCCAAATTTTAGGAGCAATTCTGCGAGCTGTTTTGTCAACTGCACCGAGGTAATGCTGTGTCATGGAAACTGGCACAGGCAAGATTTCTAGGGAGAGGCAGGTTTACCCTTGTTATGGGGAACGGAGGTCCACAAAAACAGAAGCCCCTATGAACATGAGCAGTAAGAGGAGAGTCAAGGAGGGAAGGTGGCAGGTTCCAAACACTTTCCATCAAATCTAGGCACAAAAGGAGGAATCCTTGGTACCTCTGTGTGTGTTGGCTGTGTGCTTTGCTAGATACCTGTGAGGGATGGTCCAGACATGAACTGTTTCCCCCTCTTCCTTCCCTCAGACACAGCCTCTGGCCAAGGCTGCTCTCTGAGGAATATGCAAAACCCCAATAAGGAGTCTGGGGTGAAGGTGACCAATGACCAAGCAAAGCTGAAAGCAATGTGGCCCTCACATGTAATCAATGTCATTGTAAACATGGGATGGGAATTTGACTACTTGACTTGCTTACTTATAAAAACTGCTTGCTCTATTGCCCCAAGATGCGGATTTTTTACTCACCAACCAGGCAACAACAGTGCCTCCTGTACATTCTTATAAACCAATACCTTTCTCTGCTGGAGCTCCAAGTAACTCCTTTGGATGGTGTAAAGGATCTTGCACACAGCCCTCGCAGATTTGGGGTTGCCATATTAAAGCATCTTAATGCACGATCTCATTTTAGCTTCTAACTCTTGTGGGCTTCGTTATGACTGTGTTTGCTGTTGCTTTAGCTAAGAAGAGAGAAAGTCACTTCCTCAGATACATACAGCTAAAGAGAAAGTGAAGATCTGAGGCTGACACCAGCCCAGACTCTTCCTGACATGTCTCACAGCGTGAGGGGAAGGACAGCGATAGGGTTGTCTCGAGGGGTAACAAGTTTCAGGAGGTAATTTTGTTTTTATGTTAGGAGAGAGGCACATATGTTTGTCAGAGAGAGAAAGGAGCTAGTAGCAAGGGGAAGAGGGAGGACTTCAAGACCAAAAAGAGGACTCTTCTCTTTTCCCAGAGTTGAGAGATCAGAGATGTTTCTCCATTTGGAATGGTTTGCCAATAGCCTCACACTTGGGCCATCCCCCCACCTCAACCAGGCTCTCCTCTAACAGATGTCAACCATGAGTTTTCCTGTGGCTTCTTTGCTGAATCACAACCAAATTTGCCTAGAAAAGCTCAGATATCATTAATTCAGTGCTTACTTCTTTCTCTTTCTTGCCATTGGCCTTCCATAGCCCAGATGAAGACTTCAGTAAAAAAAAAGGAGGGAGGTCAACAACACTGAGACAAAGAGAGGGCATAACTTGGACCACTTTGGGTATAAAAAAACTTGGAAAAACATTACATTTTTGGTTTTGATGTTTCAGCCATTAGAGTGAGTCTTGGTCTTTGGAACCCCGAGATGACACCTTATGTTACTAAGTCTCCTACACACAGCGCTAGAACCTGGCTGATATTGCTAGCTCCAATTCAGAGGTGAAGAAACTGAGTCAGAGAGAGAGAGAGATCACCAGATCTGTCTGAGCTCAGTAGAGATAAGTAGTCAGAGACTCAACTGAATCACAACCTCCGAAAAAGGCTGAAGTTCAGTCTTCCAGCAACAGGCTACCGTGTCTTATTTTGTGCAGAGAAATAAAACTCTGGATTTTAAAGTATATTCCCTTACTTACCCTGGAGGGCTCAAGAACTCTTTCTTCTTGCTTTTTATGACTCTGGTTTTACCTATAGAAGTAAGTGGCACTATAAATCCCGAATAGCTTCCTACCCGCTGTTTTTCCCTAGTGAGACTTGAAGTGATTACTAGATATGGTTTTAGGCTCTGCAAAATGATAGGAAACTTAGAGAGTTTGCTTTCTGCTCTAATTTACGAGAGAGAGAGAGAGAGAGAGAGAGAAATTTAAATGATATTTTATTATTTTAAAAGAGATGCCAGTTTTTCCATTAACCGAGACCAGACACTTAACTAATTTCTGTCATTGGAGATCTTTCCATTGGAAACAGAGTAATACGTCCAAGTACAAAACACACTGCCTTTCCTTATTACCCAATCTTGTACTGAATTGTCACTCTCTAAGAGCAGTCACAGATGGAACTCATTGTTCCTTTGAACAAGAGGCGGAGGTAAAGAAGAATTCGGCACCTCACCTGCCCCAACTCCCATGGGATGCCACTCCCACTTGACCACTTGATAGACTGTCTTCCCACTCCCAGATGGGAAGAAATTGGCTGGAAATCTGCAAGTTGTCTTTTAAAAAGGACAGCACCTGCTCCAGGCCCCAAGTTATTAAGAAGTACACATTAAACCAGAATCTCATTACAGCTGTCAGAATTACAAAGATTGACAGCAGGGAAATCACATTTTGCATTTCGGCAAGATTGCAGCAAAGCTTTGATTAGTGTTTAGGTATCCACTTCTGCAGAAACAGCATTTTTATTCGCTCTTGATGAATTTGGGGTAACGCTCCAGCATTAAAACACTATAGTGTGCTGAGAAAGAGGCAGGTGCCAAACAAAACCAAGATGCATTTTGCTTTGTTTCTCCTCAATTTCATCCTGGTTAGGTCAACCCTGGTTTTCCTTCTCTTGGGCAAAGAAAGGAACCGAAGAGTAGTTATTAAGCCTATGATTTGTGCCAGGAGATGTCACAGGTTTGTTCTTAACCTCCGAAAGACACTTCCAAACCCTTATGTGTAAGAGGCATGAATGACAGAGAAATAAATCAAAGTGCCATCTTAATTTGCAACCAAGAAGGGTCACATCTATACATTTGGTTAAATAAAACTCCCTCGTTATAAGAAAGTTAGCATATGGTCAGTAAAGATATTTTCACAGAATCTTGACAATATTTAAAGTCATTGGTGACTAATGGTGAAAAATGAGTTTTTCCAAAACTATTTGTATGCATATGGTACTGTTGTATCATCAGGGCTGTAAATTCCACTCATTGGAATAGCTTTTGGAAATAGCGACTGTGTTGGTTTCGAACTACTGCTTCTCTGCTCCACATCCGCTATTCCATACTCTGCTTTATGATTCTGGATTTGGGATGCTGTAAATCTCATCCCTCCTTTTTTGTTTCTCCTCTGTTAGAATAACCCTTAACTGATATAGAGAGTTTTATTTTACTAAGGCCGATTCCAAATAAGAACAGATTTTTGAAATCCAACATTGGGAGTGTTTCATTCCCATCCAAATTCTTCTGGACAGCCCCCAGATGAGATTCTTGTCAGCAATAAGGAGCACAGAGTAGATGGGAATGCAGCTGCTCAAATTGGGAAAGAACTATTCATTCTACTAATCTCATGATAGATAATTACAGAAAACTATCACAAATCTCCACGGCTGCATAAAACTGTGTATTCCCTCAGTACCCACCCCAGACAGCCATTCTGATTGAGGAAGAAGTAACCGTTGAAAACTGTGGCACCTGCAGGGCCCTGAGGTATCTCTTGAAGGGCTTGCACAACAGGGAACAATGGCTCAAGTTCCCATCAAAAGCAACACACACCAGAGCCCTATGTACTATTCCCACTCAGAGGAGAGGACAGTGAAACAGGCTCTGATGATCCAAAGGACTGGGAAAATATGACCCACTGGGAGCCTCAAATTCCATCTCTGAGTCTCCCAACTGAACTTGGTCATTTCCATGTTAGCAATTTTTAATATACTGGCATTCACGATGGGTAATCCTGAGACTTTCCCCTGAAATTCCAATATTCACAAATACTATCGGTATCTGGCAGGCCACAGTAGCATTTTCCCTGTAGAATAAAGGAAAGCATGAGGAAATAGTGACTGACCCCCTCTCCCAGGATACTTAAGGTAAGAGATTCAGATCATGTCCCAGAAAATTAAATTCCTAAGTCATGGCTCTTCTAGGTCATTTGCTAATGGTGCCCAAGAATAGTCTAGCAAATAGTCAAAGCCAGGAAAGTTAAATCTACAAATGCCAAGGGTCTAGTCTGTGTATTTACATTGGTTGATCTGTTTTGATTAAAATCTAGTAACTAAAGATCATATGAAGTGAGAATAGAGCATGATGCGTTGAAAATAGAATGAAACGTGGAGGTAAGCTTTAAGTCCTATAAGTCCTTGGGCATAGCACTTGACCTTCCTGAGCCCTGGTTTCTTCACCGGTAAAATACAGCCAATAATGATATCTACTTCCCCACTTTTTTGGTGAGGATAAATGGTAACATTTTATGCTGAAACACTCTGTCTACCACAAGGAGAACTTCTGAACCCAGAAACCATTTTTGAACTTTTGATAACCCCAATAGCTAATACAGCGTTTGGCACGTAACAGGTGTTCAATAAATATTTGTTGACTGACTGAATGAATGGGTGAGTGAACGAATTCCATGATTTACTGAAATGCCGTGATAGCATTGTTGTGCCACAAAGGAGTTTATATAGCTCTTAGTGTCCATGTCAGGGGAGAAGCAATCTAGACACTGGGGGGATTTGAACCATTTGAAGTGTTAGGTTGCATTATAATTTATTTAAATATAATCTTTCTCCTGAAAAATTTTAAGAACTTTCCAGGAATTATATCATAAATCATGAATCCTTCTGGTAAGATAGCAAGAAAAAAAACATACCAGATACTGCAAGCTGTTTAGCAACTAAAGAAACTGAGGAACAGTCTTCTTACCTTGATCAGCTATCCTAGGCCTTGGGCCTTGGGGTACTTAGAGATTGGCTGTTTCCAGAAGTCAGGGCTGAAGAATGGCAAAGATTGTCTTTGGGCTATAAACAACCTAACTGCACGTCTGCTGGAAGACTATAGTCTTATTTCTTCTTCTCTTCTGGGAAAGAGGGAAGGAATGAATGTTCTCCAGTGATTCTTGGTATGGTGCAGCCTGATGGTAGAATTTGCTCAGTAAATATCGTCGTAGGGCCTGGCTTCTCTGCAAAGCAACCTCAGTATTGAGATAAAATAGGGCATGGAGATCACTTAGCCAATACCCACTCAATCCTGTTATTAACATCCATGACCTCAGCTCCGTGTTTCTAATGAAAACAAGACCCCACAGCTTAGATTGCTGCGAGGGAAAGTGAAAAGACGTGCCAACTCCTCCCTGCCCCCATAGGCTCTGCTTTACCACCACTGCAAATCCATTACAGGTCAGATGAATTTCACCACCAGTGAAAATGTCGTTGCTTCCAGGAACGACAGAGATGCTTTGCATATGGCTTAGAGCACTGGGCATTACACTTAAATGTTAGGCAAAGCTAGAAATACAACTCAAGCCTATTTATATGTGGCATTATTCCTTCTGAATCTGCTAAGACACCAATGGTGACAGCGGCCCTAAGCCCCTCACAGCACCATGAAAGGGCAATGCAGTACCACCGCCACCAGCAGGTACCCGGGAGCACAAAATGTCATATCAAGGGGATTTGTTGCTGGAAACAAAAAGTAGTAAGTAATCCGTGATAAACTGCAGAAAAATACTTTTTTTTTTCCTGATTGCATTCAATCAGAATGCAATCAGGAATGTTAATAACAATTGTGGGTTTATGTTCTATAATCATGAGAGATTCCAACAACATTCAATGGTCCCTAATAATATACTAAATCTGTAACCTCATGTACCTTTGTAAAGCACATTACAATGAATTGTCTAGGTGCCTTTCCCTCCCCCTTGACCATGAGCTCTTTGAGAGCCTCACATGTAGTAGATGCAGGAAGAATAAAAGGAAGGAAAGGAAAATTTAAGTAACCGCTGCAAGGCGCATATGAGAGAAGTCCCTGGGAATCTCCTCTCTGGGGGAGCATCTCTATGGGCGATAAGGGGCCATCTGGCAGATGGGAGGAGAGAATTGCAGAGGGACAGAATGGTGGGGGCACATTATCAAAGGTAGCCAGCCTCTTTGGAAAAGGAGCTCAAAAGTCTACTCAAACAGAGGCAATACATGGAATATATATATGCACATCCTCCCCCACCACAAAAACAGAATTATCTATCTTTTGGAGGGTGGGTCCCTTATAGTACAGGCTTCTCCTGCTAGGTAAATGCTCTAGGAGTCCATCGGCATGACTGTACCAGCTAGTGTTGTGAGAGGCTGCATCGGCATCAAGGATTTTTTTTTGCTTGAGATTCTTTCAGTGTGTTTGCCCATTTAATGACGGGTGATTTATATGAACAGTGTGCGGCAATTCAATTCACCTGCCCACACTGTGCTGAGTGTTCAGTACTTTTTGATCAAGAAACAGCATGATCCCTCCCCATGCCCCACCCCTCCTCTTCATCCAATCTCACCCCCAGCAACTTTGTTTTGTTTCCCCAGATGAAAAAATTCCCCAAAGGAAAACGTTTTGTTGATGTGGAAGAGAGAAACAAACAAATTAACTAACTAACAAAATGGCAGAAGCACTAAAAGGCAACAAAATGGATGAGTTCCAAAACTGTTTTTTGAGTAGGGAAAAAAGCATCTTGATAGGTGTGTTGCATCTAACGGAGAGTACTTTGAAGAATACTTAAGTTTAAACATGTAAGAATAAATACACAATTTTTTTTTTTTTTTGACTTGGAGTCTCACTCTGTCGCCCAGGCTGGAGTGCAGTGGCATGCTTCATGGGCATCCCAGCATTGACCTGCTGGGCTCCAGCGATCCTTCCTCCTTAGCCTTCCAAGTAGCCAGAAGGTACAGGTGCGCGTTATCATGCCTGGCTAATTTTTTTTTTTAACTTATTGTAGAGATGAGGTCCCGCCAAGTTGCCCGGGCTGGTCTCAAACCCGCGGGCTCAGGGAATCCACTCACCCCGGCCTCCCAAAGTTCTCCGATTACAGGCTGAGCCACCGAGCCCGGACTACACAATTTTTAATAAATAAATTCCTGGTTTTGAGGTATCCCTCGTGTGTGTGTGTGTGTGTGTGTGTGTGTGTGTGTGTGTGTGTTTTGTGTGTGTGTGTGTGTGTGTGTGTGTTTATGAACAACTAATATCTGTGTCATTGTCTTCTCAGGACGTTCCCATTGATAACCAGATCCCTGGGGCTTTCTAGACCTTGACACTTCTTCCAGTCCCTCTTAGAGAAGCGAGTGGAATCACCAGAGGGTGGCATGAATCCCAGATCTGCCATTTGCTAACTGTCGGCATCTCCTTAAACCTCATTTCCTCAACTGAAAATAAAGATAATAACTACCTGGGAATACAGTGAAGATTAAGTGTCCAAGGAAGTAACTCTCATAGTTTGTGGGACTCAGACACTCGACTAAAAAAAAAAAAAAGAAAAATCAGATATGTGCTATAGACTAGCAAACTCCTACTGCTGTGGGCTGACAGCTGTCACATTCTATAACACACTTCAAATGAGTAGAAAGATGGGTGGCCCAGAAGTGTTCAAAAATAGGGATTATTACGGTAGAGTACTTATCATCAAATACACATAGAGCACCATAGTTATCACTCAACGAGTATTATTGTTCCTTCCTCAATTATAGTAAATGTTTATTGTCAACTATGACATTTTAGGGTCACAGAATGGGTGATTCAATGGCGCAAAATACTCATGGGCACACAAAATCTCTGTGCCTCCAATAATAAATCAGACAAAAATCTCACCAGTTTCAGCTAAGTCCCTGGCAGCTAAGATAGGCAAGTAAAAGAAATATGCTTAAGACGCCTATCTCATCTATATGTTCAATTCTTACCTAAATTATCTCAGTGACCTGTTTAGAAGCACTAGAAAAGCAGAGCCAGAATCTGATGAAATCATGGAAGGAGTCGTGTGTCAGAAGCAGTAATTATGAAGCAATGATTTACAATGGGGGAAGCCAGAGAGGTAGGTTACCAGTCCAGAACTGCTCTTATGGATATGTAGCTGTAGACTAGTTCCTTAACCTTGTCAAGACTCAATTTATACCTCTGTAAAATGGGGCCATTAATGTATACTTTGCAAGGCTGCAGGGGGAATTAAGTCCCTGGCATATAAATATGTAGTTGTCCTCCTCTTGAATTCCTCCTATAACGATATGGCAGGTTTATACCGTATCATCAATGATTGGCTTGTTCCATTCATTATAATATAAGTTAAAAAAATGCATTCTTACTTAGGGACAGTGTATATCATTATACAGCAAGTAATTTGCCCAAGAGAATTAAAGAGATCTGGCAATGGTCTCAATTCCCCTTCTATGACACAAGCTTCTGGTGGGCAAGGAACATGTGTCACTCATTTTTATATCTCTCAGCATGTCAGACATAGTGCTGGTTGTGTAGCAGTGCTCAGTAAATATTTATGGACACTGATCCATTTGTCCCAAAATACTCACTTGTTCTATTTGTCCCAGTATATTCACATGTTCCATTTTATTGGTTCTATGTGGCATCCCCAAAATAAATCACGGGGAACCTCAAAATGTATGAGACACACTTTGTTCGGCGATTCCCACCTTGAGTTTGTCAACTCTTGGATTTCCAAAAGGGATCTTGTCTATCGAACTTATTATTTCATAGAGTTGAGAAATTTGGGAACCATAAAGTCATGTATTCATTCTTTTCCTGTCTTCTTTTTCCTCTGTTGGGCAAGGTGGTGAGTAGAACCACCAGAAGTGTGATGGGATCATAGATCCACCATTTGCAACCTGTGGAACTGTGGACCAGCATTGCCATCTCTTCAAATTTAGGTTATTTTTCTGATCTTGTCCAGACTTACCAAATTGAAACAAAGGGAATGGATCTATTATCCCAGGGATAACTGTATTAGTTTCTGCCTCTGGCTGTATTCAGCCTGGGAAAAACATTTTTAACTGTGAATAGAAAAGGTGGTGACTACAGGTATTTGAAGTGTTCCTTCCACTCAGCTCACAAAAGGAGTATTTTTTTATTCTCACTCGTTTGCCCAGGTTTCTAAAATCCCCTATGCTAGAGAGAGATTTATTCTCTGGGGTTAAGGCATTGCCTGTCTGCCATTCTCTTATTCAGTGTCGACAATTGGCTTCTTCGCTTATGAATTTAAAAATAAAAGCCTGGTTCCTCAAAAGATTAAACATGGAATTACCCTGTGATCCAGCAATCCCACTTCTAGGTACATACCCGGAGAATTGAAAGCAGGAATTCAAACAGATATCTTTATTCTAATGTTCATAGTAGCATTATTCACAATAGTTAAAAGGTGAACACAACCCAAGTATTCATCAACAGATGAATGGATAAACAAAATGTGGTATATACATACAATGGAATATTATTCATTCATAAAAAGAAATGAAATTCTGATACATGCTACAGTACAGATGAACCTTAAAAACATTATGCTAAGTGAAATAAGTCAAACACAAAAGGGCATAAAACACAAATATGTCCTTCAAAATATATGATCGCATTTATGTAAGATACCTAGAACAGTAAAATTCATAGACAGAAAGTGGAGTTGGTAGGGGGTACAGAGCTTCTGTTAGGGATGATGAAAAAGTTCTGGAATACTTTATAGCAGTGATGGTTTCAAAACCTTGTAACTGTACTTAATAGCACTGAATTGTACACTTTAAAATAGTTAAAATGGTAAATTTTATGTTATGGATATTTTACCAATTAAAATACGAGGAGTTATAGGCTGAGCGCTGTGGCTCATGCCTGTAACCCCAGCATTTTTGTAGGCTAAGGCAGGAGGATTGCTTGAGCCCAGCCTTGGCAACACAGCAAGATCTCATATCTACAAAAAAAATTAGCTGCGGTGAGCTGAGATCAGTGAGACCACGACTCAAAAAGAAAAAAAAAAAGGGGGGGCTGGGCATGAGAAATCCCCACAGTTCCATGATATCTAACTCTCTAAATTCACTAAGATGGAAATTGCTACTATGATGAAATTATTTTTGACTCCAATGATTAATTTTTAAATTCTAATAGGAGAAAAGGAAATGGATTTACTCACCAAGTTCAGCTCAACCTCAAAAGGGATGGATGGGAAATGAAGTCAAATGACCGAGACAAAATGATTCTTATCCTCAGAAACCACAGCTGCCACAGAGCTCTTTAATTTATTCATTGATTGACTGTGAAAACCACGGCTAAACATCTGAGGTGCCACTTCTCACCCAGAAAGTTCAATTAATATAGTGTGAAGTAAAGGGAAGCAATATTTTCTATTGTGGAGGATGATGGCAAGGGGAATCAGAATTTAAATGGATTTTTGGAAGTAAGCAGAACATGTGGAATGAGACTCACAGACTGGAAACACTGAGCCCGCCTCTGAACGACCACCTCAGATCTGGGGGATAAAGGGTCTATTTTATTTTGAAGGACATTTCAGCAGACAGTGCAAATGAGATCCAAGAAATTCAACTAACCATAGAAACTGAGGTTTCACTGCCTGCATAATGTAGGTGAAGGGTTGCTTAAAAGACTTAACACTGAATATTTCACAAGTCTCGTTTCAAAACGTAAGTGTGGTAAGATCACGATTGTGTGAAAGGTCACACCTTCCCTTCGTCTCACAAAGTTTAGAAGAGGTGGCTGCCAGAAGTAAAAATGGACCCGGAGGGGAAGGAAAGTAGAAATTGCAGACTTCTGACAATGTTTCATGCAGAAGAAGGCCTGTCCAGAGGAGAAAGCATTTGCAATGTTTCTAGTAAACACGTCGCATCAGAAATCTCTGCTTCTTGTGAATTCCCAGGCCTTAAATCACCTCTGCTAAGCTGTTTTCACCCAGCTCACTAGTGAAAGATGAAATTCTGAGAAGATGGTTTTCTTCTCAATGACTAATGCTAATTGGCCTCCTCTCAAAGTAAGGAGGATGCCTGCACTGATGAACAGCCTTATCTGTGGAGCGCAGCCTCACAGGACAGCCAGCAGAATTTGCAGTCCACGCGTTTGCAGTGTCAGCTGGGTTTTGCCTGGGACTGACGCCTCCACTCTCCACAGGGCCATGTAAACAGCCTCACTGGCCATCACTCACCTTGGCAGTTTCCCACGACTCGTTTTTGTACGTCCACTTCCTCTCGTGAGGACCATCCTGTAGGCTATTCTTCTTTTCCACAGGTTCTCTCCTTTTTCCGAGCTGCTCATATCTTTTTAAACGAAAATGGCTCCATTTTCCTTACTCCTGTTTTGTCTATCCCTTGGCAACTTGCCATTTGCGGTGGCTGCGGTGACAGTGTTTATGTTGGGCCTTTCTGTTGATAAAAAGAGGCCCTGCAGAAAGAAGAGTCAAATCTCAATTTCCCCCACCTGATTTAGCCCTTAACAAGTTTTTAAAACGCAAGTTTGCAGTAAAAGAGAATTGGATTTGAATTTCCATTCCATCATTTTCTACTTATCTCGGTCAAGTTCTTTAACCTTGCTATGATTCAATGTCCCCTTTCTATAAAATAGGATTAATAAGACATCTCAAAGGATTGTTGTAAGAATTTAATAAAATAACACATGTAAAAGTGCCAAAACCAGCTTAATACCTAAATGATAAGTGGAGGCTTTTATTAGTAGAGGCCTTTCGGTATATTGCCTACCTTGGCAATTATTTGAAAGATTTTTAATGTTGTGGTTTATTGTTTTTGTTTTGTTTTACTTTATCTTATTTTTAGTTGTTTAATTAGATACCTTACATATACAAAAAATGCATATGTGTGAGGTATAAAGAATGACTGCATAATAACCCATGAACTTGTTTAACCAAAAAAGTGTTACCATTACCTGTGAAGCATCAAGTCCCAGCATCTCATCCACTCTCCCAGATAAGCAATTATTTTTAATTTGAGGATCACTTGACTTTTTTGTTTATAGTTTTAACTTCAACTTGGTATCTCTATGCAATGTGTCTAAATTAGCATTAAATTGTCATCTAAATGTAACCACATAGCAGGTATTCTTCTGGGATTTCCTTTTTTTACTCTGGGTTAGGTGTCATCCATATGGTTATGTATAACTATGATTCATGCACTGCCACTGCTTTATGGTATCCTGTTATGTGAATATACCACAATTTATTTAAGTATTCTACTATCAATAGAAATGCCAGTTGCTTCCAGGTTTTTGCTATTACAGGGCTGCTATGGATAATGAATGTTCTGTGAATCTCTTGTTACACACATGCAAAGGTTTCACTAAGGGACATTCCTAGGAATGGAATGATTAGATTATGGGATGTGCACATTTACAAATTGACTGTAAATATGACTGATTATTTTCTAGTGTAGTTATAAGAATTTACATATCCACAGTGTACAAATGGTTTATATTCAAGTTGCTTCAAGTCTTTATCAAAATTTTACTTTTGTCTTCTAAGAGTTTCATGGTCTTTTACACATATGTGTTTAACCCAACTGGAGTGAATTCTTAGGTAGTAAGCAACAGGAGATCAACCTCCTTTTCGGTCAAGTAAATCACCAGCTGCCCCAGCACCATTTTAAATAATTTATCCCTTACCCACTAGTCAGCAGTGCCTAAAGTTTCTATATCTGGATCTGTTACTGGTCGCTTGATTTAGTTCCATTGATCAATTTTCCATCCAAAGTATGCCAACCATTGTAATAATTCTTGAGATGTTTCTGTGGGGACAAGGCCCTCAACTTGTTCTTCAGCTGTGTGTTAGCTATTCTTGGTCCTTTGCTTTTTGATATAAATTACCAGATCAGCTCATCTAGTGGAGAAAAACAAAAAAACTTAGACCTTGGTGTTTGCTGGAGAATTGCATTGTCTAAAGATAAACTTGGGGAGAGTTTATTTCATTGCTAAAATTGTTTTTCCTATTCATTTACAGAATATTCTTCATTTACTGGCATGTTTTAATACAGTTTAATAATTTTTTCCATAAAGATCTTGCTCTTCCTTTGAGAGTTTTTCCCCAAGGTACTTTATATATTTTTACTGTTATCATAAATGGTATCTTTTATCAAATTATATTTTCAAAATGTTTATGGCTGATGTATAAAAATCTGTTAATTTTTGTACGTTGAATTTTGTATTAGGCAATCTTTCTAAACTCCATAACTAATATTATAATAGTTTATTATAGGCTCTTTTTGGGTTTTCTTTTTCTTTTCTTTTTTTGAGTCGGAGTCTCACTCTGTCGCCCAGGCTGGAATGCAGTGCTTGCTGGGTTCAGGTGATCCTTCTGCCTCAGCCTTCCAAGAAGCTGGAACTTTAGGCATGAACCACCAGGCCCAACTAATTTTTCTTGATTTACTGTAGAGATGAGGGCTCGCCAAGTTGCCCAGGCTGGTCTCAAACCCCTGGACTCAGGCAATCCTCTCACCTCAGCCTTCCAAAGTGCTGGGATTATAGGTGTGAGCCACCATGCTTGGTTCCTTTTGGGTTTTCTGTGTACATACTCGTAATTATATTATCTGACTGAAAAGAAAATTGTGTCATTTCAAAATAGTGATATGACTAGGGTCTTCACCATTGTCTTCCTCCTGATCTTAAAGGAAAAGTAATCAATCCTAATTGTTCACAGATTTTGTCGGTGCAAATTTACCTACTTGCTAAAACTTCTGTGCAAGTTTTATATTCCTAGGAATGTGTCCATTTTATCTCAGTTTTCAGATATAGTCAAATAAGGTTTTTAATTATGGTTTTCTTATATTTTTAATTTTTGAAGCCCCTGTAATGATGTTCCCTTTCATATTCATTGTATTCATTGGATTGTACTTGTGCCTTTTGTCTTTTTTATCCTCAATCTGTGTAGTAAGAGACATTTCGGATTGTCTCATGAAGGGCACAGAAGCTTAGGATACCTGGCAAGCTTAGTATACTTGGATGTAGCAGAGAAAGACCTGCTATTCCCTCAGTGGCTTTTGCCACACCTGATCTCAACTTCCCAGATGACCCACAGCCCCCTTCCCCAGCTGCCCCAAATACAAATTCTCACAAGGCAATGGTTGCTAACTACTGCTATTCTCAGATGACGTCACCATGCAAACTGCCTGCCCCTAAGTTCTCTGTTTACTGCACACCCAATGCTTTTCTCACACTTGAAATTTCAAGACTGCAGAACAGCAAGGGTACAGTATCCCCAACCAAAGAAACCCCGTGACTTTGGCAATTGCCGTCTTCCACCAGGCCACAGCAATCTTTTTAACAGATTTTCTTTTTTTTTTTTTTTTTTTGAGTTGGAGTCTCACTCTGTCACCCAGACTGGAGTGCAATGGCTGCTCCCGGCCACCGCAGCCTCGACCTGCTGGGCTCCGGCAATCCTTCCGCCTCAGCCTTCCGAGTAACCGGAATTACAGGCACGCACTACCACGCCCGGCTAATTTTTGATTTATTGTAGAGATGAGGTCTCGTCAAGTTGCCCAGGCGGTTCTCGAACCCGCGGGTTCAGGCGATCCACTCACCTCGGCCTCCCAAAGTGCTGGGATTACAGGCTGAGCCACCGAGCCCGGCCTTAACAGATTTTGAATTTGATTACTCTTGTATAATCTTTTCTATTGTATTCTTTTTAACTTTATCATATGCTCTTCTTTTTTCTTTCTTTTACTTTCTTTGGATTTATTCTCTGATCTTTCTCTAATTCTAAGGCACCTACCCTATTAATTTCAGGTCCTTCTAATATAAGTATCTAAAACTAAAAACTTTCCCTCAAGCTTGTAATCCCAGCACTTTGGGAGGCTGAAGTGGGAGGACTTCTTGAGCTCAGGAGTTTGAGACCAGCCTGGGCAACATGTGAGACTTTGTCTCTACAAAAAATCAAAAAGTAGCCAGACGTGATGACACACACTTGTAGTCTCAGCTACTCAGAAGGCTGAGGCAGAAGGATTGCCTGAGCCCAGGAGCTTAAGGTTGCAGTGAGTCATGATTGAGTCACTGCACTCCAGCTTGGGTGGTAGAGTGAGAGACCCTGACTCAAAAAAAAAAAAAAAAAAAAATCCCTCCAAGTAACATGTTAAATATATGACACAAGTTTTGATGTATGATATAATTGTCATTTAATTTTATGTATTTTCTATGATTTCTTACTTGAGTCCTGTTATTTTATATGTGTGTATAATTTATTTTTATTTGCATTTTGAAAAGCTTCAAAGACACCCAATTAGAGAAACTTGTGTAATGAACTCTCTGGACTAATCATGCAGCTTCAATAATTATTAACATTCTGCCATTTTCATAATAAGTATGTTACGAATATGTGAGGGTTTTCTGTGTCTTTTTGTTGTTGTTACTAATTTATAATATAATCACATTGTTGCCAGAGAAAAGTACCTAGATGAAACCAACCCTTTGAAATGTGTTGAGACCTGATTTATATGGGCCATTTGTGATCACTTTTTGCAAATATTCCATTTGATTTTGAACACTGTGTGTCTTTGGTTGGGTGCAATCATGGGTGTGTGTGCATGTATACACATGTGTGTACATGCATATATATTTCCATTAGATCAAGCCTATGAAATGTTTTCCAATCTTGTACTAATTTCTGTCTACTTATTGAAAAATGTGTTAAGAACTAATAGGATAGAGATTTATCTTTTTCTTCTTATGATCACATCAATTTTGATTTATATATTTGGAGGTTTGTAATTAGGTAATACAAATTTAGACTCTTTATACCATATCTTTTATCATTACTTAATATCTCTATATCTGGTAATACTTTCTGGTCTTCAATTCCATTTAGTCTAATATTAATATAGTTTATCAGTTTTCCTTTGATTAGCATTGGCAGACATATCTTTTCCCTTTCTTTACAGCCAACATTTCTGTAATTTTAGCCTAAGCTGTCTACTATATGCAGCATGTAACTAAATTTTATAGGTTCGGTTAAAAATTTTTGTCTTTTTAAGCAAATTATTTTATCTATTTACACGTATATTTGAAATGATATCCATCATTGTAGTAGTCAGAGTAATGGCTCCTCAGAGATACCTACCTCCTAATCCCCAGAATCTATGAATATGTTATTATGTTACATGGCAAGGGGAAATTAGGCTGTAGACAGAATTAAGGTTGTTATTCAACTGATCTTAAAATAAAGAGGCTAGGAGCAGTGGCTCACACCTATAATCCCAGTACTTTGGGAGGCCGAGGTAGAAGGATTGATTGAGCCCAGGAGTTTGAGACCAACCTGGACAACATAGCGAGACCTCGTCTCTACAATAAATCAAAAAATTAACCAGGTACGGTGGTGCACACATTTAGTTCCAGCTACTCAGGAGGCTAGGGAGAAAGGGCCTGAACACAGGAGGTCAAGGCTGCGGTGAGCTGTGATCCTCCCATGCCCTCCACCCTGGGTGACAGAGTAAGGTCCCGACTCAAAAAATAAAAAGTAGAGATTAGCCAGGCTCGGTGGCTCAGCCTGTAATCCCGTGCCTTTGGGAGGCTGAGGCGAGTGGATTGCCTGAGCCCGCGGGTTCGAGACCCGCTTGGGGAGTGAGACCTCACCTCTACAATAAATAAAAAAATCAGCTGGGCGTGGTAGCGCATGCCTGTAATTCCAGCTACTTGGAAGGCTGAGGCGGAAGGATCGCCGGAGCCCGGCAGGTGGAGGTTGCGGTGGCCGGCAGTGGCCACTGCACTCCAGACTGGGCGACAGAGTGAGACTCCAACTCAAAAAAAAAAAAGAGAGATCATCCTGAGTTATCCACGTGGGTGCAGTGTAATCACAGGGTCCTTAAAAGCAGAAGAGGTTGGCAGAAGAGGAGAACCAGAGAGATGGCACCATGAGAAAGACCCAGCCTGATGTTTCTGTCTCTGAAGACAGAACGGGCTGTGAGCCTCTGATAGCTGGAAAAGGCAAAGAAATAGATTCTCTCCTAGAAGCTCCAGAAAGGAATGCAGCCCTGCCATGGGCTGCACTTTAGCCCATTTTGGACTTTTGACCTTCAAAACTGTAGGATGATAAATTTGTTCTGTTTTTTGAGTCAGAGTCCCACTCTGTCACCCAGGCTGGAATGCAATGACACACTCATGGTCACCACAGCCTCGACCTGCTGGACTCAGGCGATCTTTCCACCTCAGCCTTCCGAGTAGCTGGAACCACAGGCCCGTGCCACCACACCTGGCTAACTTTTTAAAATTTATTTTAGTGATGAGGTCTCGCCAAGTTGCCCAGGTTGGCCTCAAACCCCTGGGCTCAGGCAATCCTCCCACTTCTGCCTCCCAAAGGGCTGGAATTACAGGCGTGAGCCACTGTTCCTGGCCTCTTGCATATTTTCACTCTTTTTATTCCACTGTGCTGCATGCTAGATAATTTCTTGAATTTTTTCTTCCATAGTGTTTTGAATAGTTATGAGGATTTTCATCTCTAAATTCTATTGATGCTCGTTTTTTATTTTCACTCTTGCACATATTTTCAATTCATTCTTTTATTTTTTTAAACATTCAACAGACTTATTTTCTGTATCTGATCCTTCTATCATGTGAAGTTGTTTTATCTCTGCTTCTGCTGTCTCTTGTTTCTGCTGGCTTGCATTTACCATGTTTTGTTTCCTTGTTATTTTGTAATGTCTGACTGTGCATTCATATTCCTCAGAACTTTCTCTTTGGGAATTATTTCAGGCCTGTGTGGAAGACAGGATTTCTATTTCTTCTATTTCTATTTCTTTTGCCAGATACCTGGGTCCCAATGAATTCTGGAGTACTTTAACCAACTCTTGCTTTCAGGTTTTAGAAGTCACAGAATATTGTAAATTTTGGCAAAAAAATATGTGTGAAGGTAGGCTTACAATTCTGGATTTTCCAGACAGATTCATCTTCCCTCTACTCAGCTCCAAGATTCAAGGTAGGCAGTTTTCTTGCGGCCTCCTCCACTTCAGTTCAGGCATAGATTGATTTCCACTTTATCATAGCCTGAGGACGTTTCTCTTTGAGTCTCAGCTTATGCATGAGACATTTAATCAGATGCTCCAGGGGTGGGTCCTCAGTTTTGTCGAACATCCCCACTCCCCTAAGGTTTTGAAGCTGGGTTTCATACCCTCATGGGTTTCACACTCTCATGGTGAAAGATTGATTCTGTGTCTCATTGATTTATATAGGTTAAAGTTGTAACTTACCTTTTGGTGTCTGCTTCATGCTAGCTCAAAGATGTATTTGAAAATAAAGATTTCTTTAATTTTTTGCAGGTTTCTAAGAAAGTGTGTATTAGTTGACAACATCCAACCATATGTCCAGTAAAATTTATATGGTTTGATTTCAAGTAGCTGCATGTGTAGGTTTAAATCAAGATGTGTAGCCGGGCTCAGTGGCCAAGTCTGTAATCCCACGCCTTTGGGAGGCTGAGGTGAGTGGAATGCCTGAGCCCGCGGGTTGGAGACCCGCCTGGGCAACTTGGTGAGACCTCATCTCTACAATAAATCAAAAATGAGCCAGTTGTGACAGCGTACGCCTGTAGTTCCAGCTACTTGGAAGGCTGAGGCGGAAGGATCGCCGGAGCCCAGCAGGTCGAGGCTGCGGTGACCGGGAGCGGCCACTGCACTTCAGTCTGGGCGACAGAGTGAGACTCCAACTCAAAAAAAAAAAAAAATCAAGATGTGTAAGGTAAGAGGAAGGTTGGTGTACTTTCTTGTCATCCCTTTTTTTTTTTTTTTGAGTTGGGGTCTTACTCTGTCACCCAAGTTGGAGTGCAGCTTCACCCTCCTGGGGTCAGGCAATCCTTCAGCCTCAGCCTCCTGAGTAACTGAGACTACAGATGCACACCACCATGCCTGCCTAATTTTTTTTTTTTAATTGTAGAGAGGAGGTCCTGTTATGTTGTCTAGGCTGTTCTCAAACTTCTGGGCTTAGTTAGTCCCCTCACCTCAGCCGCCCAAGGCACTGGGATCATAGGTGTGGGCCACAGCACTCGGCTCTCGTCATCTCAAGTAAACTTTTCTGTAAGATACCAGTCCTACTCCACAACCTCGTCTCATGTCCATCCCCACACAGCACGGCCATTAAAATATTTTTGAACTTTCCTAATGTGGACAAAATAACTTGGAATCCTTCTGCTTTGCTAAAGCTGACTTTATCTGGGAAAATATGAATGATATTAGCCTAAACATCTTTAGACAGCTTTTTAAGAAGCCTGACCATCCAAATCATCCTCATAAAGCCCTTCCAGGTTATAGAATCATGGAGGTTTAGAGTTGGGGGTTATTACTCCGACATTTCATTCAATAGCTAAGAAAGTAAGGTCCAAAGATCTCAGCTGGAATGAAACCTGCACCCTGTACGTTGTCTTGCTCCCAAGAAACAAGTGGCTTGAATCCCAGCCCAGTTCCCTTTCACCCAGTCCTACTGCTAACAGTGCTGTTCACACAACCCAAGTCTTGTTCTCTGAGATCATCTTAGGAGCTTTGTCGTGCAGACATCTATGCCCAGAGTAACTTTTTGCATAGCCAAATAAGGCATACAGATGTATTGCTGATTTGTGATTTAAAGTACATTTCAGCTTCTATCTTAGGTCACATCTTTGATTTGGCCGCTCATAATTTTTATGTGCCATTGGTGCCCTTCATCGTCCAGTGGGAGACTGTTGTATAATGTGCACCATCCATTTATGCCCAATTTATAGACACTTCTATTTTAATTAATTGAAGAGGTTAAGAGTTTTGTATATTTGATTTTATGGCACATACTTTACAGTCATTATTTATTTGATATTGCTTTCTGGATCAGAAATGCAACCCCACCCCCACCCCACCCCATTACAGTTCCCATGGGAAAATATGGCTTGCTTTATGACAGTCATTTATGACAACAATTTCTAGAAATGAGTTATGGTCTACATATCATTTGTAGCATCGAATGTATAAGTAATGGATTTAGAATGTGTGGCCCGCATGTTATAATTGGAGGAGCAGTGTCAGTAGCAGCAGAATTTTTTTTTTTTTTTTTGAGTTGGAGTCTCACTCTGTCACCCAGACTGGAGTGCAGTGGCCACTCCCGGCCACCGCAGCCTCGACCTTCTGGGTTCCGGCGATCCTTCCGCCTCAGCCTTCCAAGTAGTTGGAACTATAGGCGCGCACTACCATGCCCGGCTAATTTTTTGATTTATTGTAGAGATGAGGTCTCGCTGCCCAGGTGGGGCTCGAACCCGCGGGCTCAGGCAGTCCACTCACCTCAGCCTCCCAAAGGCGCGGGATTATAGGCTGAGCCACCGAGCCCGGCTAGCAGCAGAATTTTGACAAATTTTCATGGGAAAACCAAGGCTATGTGCAGAAGAGAGGGTTTGGAAATAATGCATTTTTTAAAAGATTACACATTAACTCATGATATACAATGATCTCATTGCACTAGTCAAGAATGCTGAGTTTGCTATTTTATAGCAGGCTGTCTGTCTGCTGGGGAATAGTAATACCAATAATACCAATAATGGGGGGACTAGATATTTATATGATTTGAGATGCTACTTTAGAAAAGAGCAATAATGACTCAGAAGTGGATCTGTTTTAAAGTAGAGACGGTACATTAGGGGTTTCGAATGTTGGAAAACGTAAAACATGGGTTATGATAGAAAAAGGAGGCAAAGTGAATATAAGGAGAAACATCCTTTGTTCAAAGGAATTACATCAAATGCTGACTCAGCAGTAAATATTTCCGGAGATTTGTGTCTGATTATCTCTGTTTTTGAGTTGCAGCCTCATTTTGTCACCCAGGCTAGAATGCAGGGGCAGTGGCAGGATGATGGCTCACCACAGTCGGGACCCTCTGGGCTCAGGCGATTCTTCTGCATCAGCCTCCCCAGCAGCTAGAACTGCAGGCACACATTATCACAGCCAGCTAATTTTTTAAAAATTTTTGTAAAGATGAGGTCTTGCCATGGTGCCCAGGCTGGTCTCAAATTCCTAGGCTCAAGTAATTCTCTTACCTCCACCTCCCAATGTGCTGGAATTACAGGTGTGAGCCACTGTGCTCAACCTAATTCTATCTTTTATTGTATCCACCACGGTGACTTTTGTCACCATGTTAACAACCCGTTGAGCAAACATAGTGTCCTGTTATGCTAACCCAGCTTTGCCTGATCGCGGCAGCTCCTTCACCTGTAGCATCTCTAAGACCAGATGGTAATGGATGAGCTATGTTCCATGAGAAACAACGGGGCTTCAAATAGTGCTCAGTTGTATCTGGCAACATCGACAACTGTTATTCATCTCAACATTCAGACTGTCTAGTAATCACTTAATCTGATCATCATGCTCATCACATTCCTAAGACAAGAGCCACAAGACTTTCTAACTTAAACCTAGCTGATAGCTATTATTAATAAGATGGTCATGCAGTTTGGGGTTTGGGGTTTTGTTTCTGTTTTTTTGTTTTGTTTTGTTTGAGTCCGGGTCTCACTCTGTCACCCAGGCTGGAGTGCAGTGGCACGATCATAGCTCACCACAGGCTCAAACTCCGGGGCTCAAGCAATCCTTCCACCTCGCCCTTCCAAGTAGCTGGGTCTACAGGCACGGGTCACCACATCTAGTTAATTTTTTTTTATTATTATTTTTTGTAGAAACAAGGTCTTGCTATGTTGCCTAGGCTGGTCTCAAACTCCTGGGCTCAAAAACACCTCGACCTCCCAAAGCACTGGGCTTACAGGTGTGAGCTACTATACCTGGCTCGCCATGGAGTTTTCTGCCTCCTTGAGACTATGATCTTCCCAAGAATGGAGGCACTCAAGAAAGAGATGGAGGATGTCCAGTGTCTCTTCCAAGACTGTGCTCCCTATTCCCTCAAGGAAGATGTACATGACAATAAGCTAGAGTTGGAGATATTCAAATGACTGGAGAACATAGAACACAGCACAGTCAGAGTTGCGAGTTGTCACTTCAAGTCAAAGTAAATTGAGCCTGAAAGTACTGATAGGATCATCAAAATATGAGGGAACCCATGTGTTATAAAGAGAAAAGTATATATCCAAAACTCAGAAGTTCCAAGTGCAATTCCAAGCTCTTTCACTAAATAATCACATGATCTTAGTCAAGTTTCTTCACCTTTTGGGGCTGACACAGACTCAACCTTTGCCTTCTGCTTGCTTGGATAAAATTAACCTATTTCTTTTTTTTTTTTTTTTTTTTTTGAGTTGGAGTCTCACTCGGTCGCCCAGACTGGAGTGCAGTGGCCGCTCCCAGCCACCGCAGCCTCGATCTGGTTGGCTCCGGTGATCCTTCCACCTCAGCCTTCCAAGTAGCCGGAATTACACGCATGCGCTACCATGCCTGGCTGATTTTTTTATTTATTGTAGAGATGAGGTCTCGCTGCCCAGGTGGGTCTCGAACCCACGGGCTCAGGCAATCCACTCACCTCAGCCTCCCAAAGGCGCAGGATTACAGGCTGAGCCACCGAGTCCGGCTAAATTAACCTATTTCTTATTGCTCAAGGAGATATTTGTGCACATCAAGGGTCACTATCTCTCTTAATTGTTCTAGGTATGGCAGAGAATGCAGAGACAGTATCAAGAGACAGGGACCTGCCCTTGAGGACTTTATGATTTAACCCATAAATCCAGTATTTCTTACTCAGAGGAAAGCAAGAACTAACCTTTGCAGTACTAAGCATACTAGAAGAGCAGAGAGGAAAATGTGGTGCAATGGTTGAGGACAACTCCACGAAAGCACAGAAGAAACACAACTTGGAGGACACTTGAGCTGGACTGTCTAGGATGGGCAGGATTTGTTCAGGCTGAGGGCAAGAGGGAGGTTTTTTCAAAGTGGGAGTGCAGCAGGAATGGAGCCAGGGAGGTAAGGACAAGCAGGGCTTCTGAAGGAAACAGTGTTTCACTTGGAGAGAAAAGGGAATGCTGGGATTTAAGACCAGCTGGAAAGTGAGTAATGAATCTTATCACGAGTATATTAAAAATAACTCGAACAGTTCATACTTGAGAGAAGTAGGTGGGTACTGGGAATGCTTGAGTAGGTGGGTCTTGCTGAGAAGGTAGACAGGTATCCCTTTGTAAATTGGAGGAGAGAAACAATGAGATGAAACAGGATCAGAACAGAAGAGCAGAGAATAGGAGAGTGGAGGGAAGGAGCGAAGGAGACAGCCTCTGTGTGGACGCCTAGGTGGTTCAGGAAGTGAGGCTAGCGTGCAGGAGTTGTCAGGTTGTGCCTGGATGTGGGAGACACTTTTTTATGAAAAAAAGAAGTAACCTTCTGTTATAGGCTGAAAAGAGACCATTTTGGTTATATTAAAACAGTTATTTTAAAAGCTTAAAAACTTGTATTTTTTTGTAGCTGAGTTAAGCTCAGCATAAAAGCCATTTAAATTTCAAAACCCGCTCTCCCACCCTCACTGTTCTCAACCCCTCTTCTGCTCTCCTAGCATAGCCTTGCCTAACTGGGCTAGAAGACCAATCTTATCTAGTAAACCATTGCTGGTGCTTGAAGAAGAAACAGCCCAGCAAGCCAGACTGCCTAATAATTAGGCGAGCAGCCTAAGGCCGGCAGGAGTATGTTTGAAAGCCTGGAGTGGGCATGGCACACCTCCCCTTCATCTGTGAATACAAGAACATCAAACAGTTATAGGCCAGGGCTTTGAGAATAAAAGATTGTTACAATTATGTTTTAAAACAATTTAAAGCTATTATTCTGAATGTTATGACTCTTTCCTTTTGGCTAAATGTTGTTTGCCCCTTTCTCTAAAAAACGGTAGAAGAACACACATTTTTCAGTTCATCATATATATTGCTATTTTTCCTACCTTGGAATTCATTTTTTAACTTTGTTTATGCAAAATTTTTTGCTATGTAAAAAGTTTAAATTTGTATGTAATAAAAACACTTGCCTTTTGTCTTTAAAAAAAAAAAACATACTATACATCTTAAAATGTTATTTAAAATGTCAACATGACCAGGACACTTTGTGTCACGTCAGTGGTCAGGTATTGAGACTTGTTCATGTAAATTTTGAGTTATACTAAAACTGCACATAGGCTTTAAACTTGAGGTGAGTAAAGGATTATCAATTTTGGGTATAAGTACTGGATTGAATTTATGCTGCTTTAAGCAGGTTTTTTGGCAATGATGGCAACCTGTCTATAACCTGGTTATAAAAAAAATTTTTTATACTCCTTTTTTTCCCTGTCTTTGCCGCTCATATTTTAGTTGGCCATAAGAAATAGCCGCCAATTTATTAGATCGGGCCATAACATTTGGTGACTTCTCCAGTACTCTCTTTTGCCTTATATTTTTCTTTGTTTTTTTTTTACTTTAAAATTGCAGGGTACAATTAAGGGTTACTTATACAAATATTCACTCTGCAGTTACCCTTGTAGATGAGGTGTGCCCCCACTTCCCCAGGCAGATGTCGACTACCGTTAATCCCACCTCCCCCCCCATAGTTTCCCTCTACTGTCAATCGTTTTCTTATAGTATTACAGTAGTTGTGTAAGGTCTACTTATGAGTGAGAGCATGTGATACTCAGATCTTTGTTTCTGTGAAAGATCACTCAGAATTATAAACTCTAATTCCATCCAGGTTGCTACAAAATTCATGATTTTGTTCTTTTTAATGACTGCATAATATTTCATTGTGTATATGAACCACATTTTTTAAATCCAATCCTCTTTTGATGGGCATCACGGTTGGTTCCATGTTCTTGCTATTGTGAACAATGCTGCGATAAACATACATGTGCAGGTATCTTTTTTATAGAGTGATTTGAGCTCTTCTGGGTATATTTCTAGGGGGATTGCAGGGTAATATGGAAGGTCTATTTTTAGACCTTAGGAATTGCCACACTTTTCCACGGAGGCTGTGCTGGTTTACACTCCCACCAACAGTGTAGAATTGTTCCCTTTTTGCCATATCCTCTCCAGCATCTGTTATTTTTTTAGTTATTGATGTTGACCATTCTGACTGGAGTTAGGTGGTATCTCAGTATAGTTTTAATTTGCATCTCCTTGATGACTAGTGAATCTGAACATTTTTTCATGTATCTGTTGGCTGCTTGTATGTCTTCTTTGGAGAAGTGTCTATTCTTATGCAAGTTGGAACTGGCAACCAATTCCTGAGCAAAACCCGAAATGCACAGGCCATAAGAGATAAGATAGACAAGTGGGACCTCATTAAACTGACAAGCTTCTGCAAAGCCAAAGAAACCAAGAAGAGAACAGGGAGACAGCCCACAGACTGGGAAAAAATATTTGCCAACTCCATGTCAGACAAAGGCCTAAGATCAAGGATCTATAAGGAACTCAAATGTGCTGAAAAGAAAAAAAAAAACAAAAACAGCCACATTACAGAGATTTTTCTTTTTTTAAAAGTAACCAGTCATTTTATTTTAAGACAAAAATTTAATATATAAAATACTTTCACATATAAAACTCTTTTTTTCTTACTAAAAATACACCTTTATACCCATAACACTTTTTACATTTCTCTCTCTCCTACTTACTGTTTTTAAATTTTTCATAAATAAACTTCAAATAATCTCCAGAGTATGCAAAATAACCTCGAATTTTAGTAAAAACCTAGGAAGCAAGAAATTCTGAACTGTCTGTTAGACATCAGTATTTTATAAATAAGATCCCTTACATAACTTTAAAAACTTTTTAATATTATAATTATTTTTTAATTAAAAGTAACCGAGACATTTAAAGTTAAATTGTTTTAAAACACAACTGCAACAATCTTTTATTCTCAGAGTCCTGGCCTATAACAGTTCAATGTCCTTGTATTCACAGATGGAGGGGATTAATATTGATGACTCTGATAGACAGCTGGACTGCTCTCTTTCTACAATGGCTTTGTGTTTCTTGGAAGAAATGTTGTGAGCAATCTCAGTTCAGTCAGATTTGTTGCACGTCAGTAGCACTTCCAGCTCCTTGACATTGTGGACCAGAAATTTCCAAAAGCTACCGGGCAGCATGTGCTTTTTTTTCCTTGATGCTCCTGGAACCAATGTTGGGCAACAAGAGCTGGCTCTTGAACCTTCTTTGGACCCTGTTGTCAATATCTCTGGTTGCCGGGCTCGGTGGTTTAGCCTGTAATCCCGTGCTTTGGGAGGCTGAGGTGAGTAGGTTGCCTGAGCCCACTGTTCGAGACCCGCCTGGACAACTTGGAGAGACCTCATCTCTACAATAAATTTAAAAAAAAAAAAAAATCAGCTGGGCATGGTAGTGCACGCCTGTAGTTCCGGCTACTTGGAAGGCTGAGGAGGAAGGATGGCCGGAGCCCAGCAGGTCGAGGCTGCGGTGGCTGGGAGCGGCCACTGCACTCCAGTTGGGGCGACGGAGTGAGACTCCAACTCAAAAAAAAAAAAGAAAATCTCTGGTTTTCTGCCAGTTACGCTTAATCTTGACATATCAGTCTGAGTGGTGCCGGATGAACTTCTTGGTCCTCTTTTTGATGATCTTGGCCTTTGCCAGGGGTCAAAGGGCAGCCATGACACTGAGTAGGAGATGGCTGCCAACTCTGTAGACAGTGCCAAGGAAGAGAGGGGTGGAAATGTGCACTTTTAAATTTAAACAGCTTTTATGTTTGGCTTAACTCAGCTACAAGACAATACAAGGTTTTTAAACTTTTCTAAATAATGGTTTTAATATAACCAAAATGGTCTCTTTTCAGCCTATAACACTTCCTTAGTCTAACGCTCTGGATCTCAGCATCCCCAGCTTTCTCGGGGACTTCATACCATTTATCAACCTGTCTCTTTCTCTCTCCCCTAGATCCTCAAGCCCTCCTTTTCTTCTGGTTTTCTCTTATCTGCAAATAAAAATGCTCAAGCCTCACCCGTCTGAGAGAAAAAAGGAAAATCCATGTGCACTTCCAGCTGCTGCTGCTCTCTCTCTCTCTCTCTCCCTCTCTCTCCCTCTCTCTCTCGCCCCTTTCCAGCCAGTTTTCTTCAAATAATTTTCTGCACTTTGTATAATTTGTTTTTCATTCCTTAACTACTACCTGTAAACTTGCAACCTTGCCTCTTTCCAGCCAGTTGCCTTCAAATAATTTTCTGCACTTTGTATAATCTGTTTTTCATTCCGTAACCACTACCTGTAAACTTGCAACCTTTCCACTTACCAACTACCCCCTTCTCCTAAAATTCAACATGTGCTTTTTAGTCCTCATCTGACTGGACAACTGATCAGCAGTTTATCCCTCCAGCTCCTTCTTTAAATAGTTCACTGGCCAGGCACAGTGGTTCATACCTGTAATCCCCACATTTTGGGAGGCTGAGGCAGGAGAATCACTTGAGCCCAGGAGGTTGAGACCAGCTTAGGCAACACAGCAAGATCCCACCTCTATTCAAATTCTTAAAAATAGCTCGTTGTTTCTGTTCCTCTTCTGTCACACCAGACTCCTGGTTTGTCGCCTACCTCTCCTGGTTTGTCGCCTACCTCTCCGTTCTCACCCTTCTTCCCCACTCCCTGCCCTGCAGGCTTCTCATGCATTGCTTATGCTCTGTGCAAAGCACTGGTGTCCGCCCTACCTCGGCTCCATCCTGGCTCCAATGTTATGCTCACTTTGGGCAAGTTTTAAGTGATCATGTCCATTTTTTGGCCCCAGTTACCATCATGGGCTGATGATGCCTAAGTCAACATCTATAGGAGAGAGCTCACCCCAGAGCTTTAGACCCATGAAGTCCCTGGCTTCTTGGACATGTCCACATACATTTCAAACTCTACGTGTTCAAACTTGAACTCATGTTAGCCCCTCCCCACCTGGGATATTATTATATATATAAAGGGGGGAGGGAGAGGTTTTTGTTCAGGGTTCCAGGCTCATCACTCCCATATCCTTGTTCTTTCCTAAGTGACTAAAACGATAAGCATATCTTTTGTTCAAGTATTTGGCTTCTTGTCTTTGGTTCTGAAGCAGCTCAGCTTCAGAACAACTTCAGAGCAATAAAGGCGAAAGATAGTCTTGTTCTTATAACTTTGGGGCCCTTCAGGTCTCAGAAGCAGGCCTCCGAGAACAGACCCTCTCTCTCTGACTTTCTCCCAGCTTCCTTTCACCTGCTCTTTTTCTCCCCAGGGCAGGCCACAAGCACTGATAATATGCTCTGATCTTCCCTTGCCTTTCCGTCTTGGAGCTGGTCATAAAGGAGTTCTCCGACCTACTTTTTCTGATTGCAGATCATAAGACCCGCATTTCAGAAAGGGTCCTGCTTCATACCCTACAGGAGGAAATGCTGCACAGAGAGGTCAAGAAGAATCTGAACAGGCTTTCCTAGTTTCCCCCCTTGTCATCTATTAGTATAAGATCACACTCTTTTTGTCCAGTGACAGTCCTACACAGTTGTCCATGCTTTAGTCAAGCCTATCCAATGAAATCGCCATGAAAGACCCAAGAGCATGGGGCATGGGAAGCTTCCAGATGTCTGAACATGTGGAGGTGCCCAGAGGCTGGCTCCCCTGCAGAAAGCGTGGGAGCTCTGAGACCCTTTCCACCCTTGCCCTATGCATCTCTTCGTGCATATCCCTTGTGATAGCCTTCATAATAAACTGGTAAATGTGAGTGTTTTCCTGGGTAAGGTGAGCCACTCTAGCAAATTAATCAAATCCAAAAAGGGAGTTGTGAGAACCCTAATTTACGGCTGGTAGGTCAGAAGCACAGGTGACAGCCTGGAGCTTACAATTGGCGTCAGAAATGGAGGGCAGTCTTGTGGGGCTGAGCCCTCAACCTGTGGAACCTGACGCTGTCTCCAGGTAGATAGTATCAGAATTGAATTAGAGGACACCCAGCTGGTATCTACTGCAGAATCGATCGCTTGCTTGTTGGGAAAACCTCACACACACAAAAGTGTGAGCGCAGAAGGAAGAAAAATTGTCTCTTTCACAAACGCCCACATGCATACCGACTCTTCCTTCGATATGCCACTTGCTGAATGGCAACAATACCGCAAATTACCCCAACCAGAAAGTTCACATCGTCTTTCACTTCTCCCTGTCATTCATGTCCACTTCCTGTCAGTTACAATCTTGTTGATTATGCCTCTCCTGGGACATTAGAGAATCCTCAGGTAGGCACACGCCCCTGAGAAGAAACTTTATAATGTTCTGCCTATCTGGGAGGCCATTGATAAGCTGAATTGTGTGTAAAAAGGAAATATTTGAATGATGGTCAGATCTGTATTAGGAGAAAGGATTTGAACATTCAGATGAATTGATATTCACCAGTTATGGGATGATGTATAACTCTGGTGTTGAGTCTGTTCCTGGAAGTTTGTTTTTGAAGCATTTGGATAGTATTTGTTGTAAAAGCATACATTTAATCTTGGTGAAGGTGATAAGTTACTTCTAGAAGCCCCAGGAATAACATCCCTTGTTAGGTGATAAGGCATCCGTCTTAATGCCCTAACGCCCTGATAAGGTAACAAAAAGGCAGTCAGCTGGTGCTTGCCTATGAGAAGTTTGAGACTGCAGTGGGCTGTGATCATGCCACTACACTCTAGCCTGGGTGACAGAGTGAGATTCCAACTCAATCAACCAATCAGTAAAATATGAAAGATGGAGGCAGAGATTGGAGTGATACATCCCCAAGCCAAGGAATGCAAGGATTGTCAGAAGCTAGGAGAGACGTATGGAGCAGATTCTTCCCTGGACTCTTAGAGGGAGTCTTGATCTCAGACTTCTGGCCTCCAGAACTGTGAGACAATACATTTCTGTGTCCTGTCTGTGGCACTTTGTTACAGCAACCCCAGGAAAGAAATACAATTGGGAATTCCTAGAAGGGACAGAAATAAGAGACAAAAGAGACGCCTCTACAACCTCCACCACGGATTAAACAGCAGCCTCATCGGTTCTTTGCATCCCAAATAGCACTCAGATCGGCCTGAACGAAGCCTCCATGCCATCTTGCCTGGATTCTGGAACGTCCCTTAACTGGTCTCCCTACTCCTGTTACACACGAAGGGAAAGGGGAAATGGTGTGTCAAATGGAGGCAGAATCCTAACGAGGACCCGAATCTTCCTTAACTTTCATCTTCACACCAGCCCTGTGTGATGAGTAGCAGGATAAACCTCATTTTGGCTTGTAGGGGGACTGCAGCCCAGGAGAGTTGAGGTCATTGGCCTGAGGGTGCACAGCTAGACTCTGAATGGGTCTAACTTCCCTGCTCTTCCTTGGGGTACTATATCGCCTGGGGGAAAGCCACAGGAGCAAGTCGAGCCCCTAAACCACAGGAGACAGCGCCCCCATCTTGAGACAATCCTTTGAAACTGGGAAGAAGGAGCATCATCCGTATTTCTCAGTGGAGATGCTGAAGTCTGAGACTTGCCTTAGGTCCTGTGAGAGTCAGAACATGGACTAGAAACACCACTTGCCATGCTTTCTCTCTTCCATCATCACCACTGCTCATTCCTTCCTCCAGCTGCCTCCTGGCCAGGCTGTGAGAAGAGCTGAAATAATGGGAAACCCAGCAGCAAGGACCTGGATCTTCTGGGGTGATCCAAGGCTAACACTTTCAAGTATTATCAGCAACTTTCCCAAGAGTGGAGTGAGAGTTAGTGTTTATGAAGTGCTCTGAGAGCCACTGATAAAAGACTTTAAATGGCATTCAGGGAACACATTCTGAGGCCCCAAGTCTCACTCGCATTTGATGGATACATGTCTCACTTGTGTAGAAGTTGGACTCCTGGCTTTAGGTGAATTGAGCCCATTAATTAGAATCCTGTCTGAAGTTTATATTGAAGGATGCTCGGTTATTACTGCAATTAGGACCCTGGGCCGACCCTTAACTATCTCACTGGGTGGGGGGGTTGGCTCCTTGAACCCATTGTGCTCACAGTTGCTAAATTCAAGTCCACTGTCTCGCACAGAGGCAACAGAGGCTCTTATGATAAGGAGATCGTTGATTTCAGTGGTACTTCTGATTCCCATGTAAGCACAACAGTGATTAATGCATTGCTGAATAGTGCTTCCCTGTTTCCAGACAGTGGCACAATTCTGGACCTGTGACAGTTCTATACATAATTCCCACTCGACATCTAAAAGACATTTTAAAGCCAACTCAAACTCCTTTACCCATTTGCTATCAAGGGGCTACTGCCATTAGCCAGAAAAGCTGCAATCCTTCACAAGCCTGGTTGCACATTAGAAGCCTCTGGGGAGCATTAAAAAATTCTGAAGACCCAGGCCCCAGGCTCAGACATTCTGATTCATTTGGTTTAAATAGGGGGACCAGGGATCAGCATTTGTGTGTGTGTGTGTGTGTGTGTGTGTGTGTGTGTGTGTGTGTGTGTGTTGGCATCTTTCTCTTTCTTTTTAAAATTAGTAGATTTTATTCTTTAGAGCACTTTTAGATTTGAAAAAAAAAAACGGAGCAGAGAATACAGAATTCATATATACCCATATCCACATACCATCTAGAATATTTTTTTAAACACCCTGAGTGATTCACATGTGCAGACAGGGCTAAGAATTCAATTTTAGTACAGCCCTTGCCTACATAGCTAGAATACAACAACCTTCTAAAAATATATATCTGATTAAACCACAGCCCAAACACTTGTAGATTTTCTTGATATTTTCCTTAATATAACTGCTCATGCTTGAGAACGTGATTGCCATTCACTCAAGCAAAATGACTCTGCTCACCATCGTGGTTTATGCCTTTGAATTGCATAATGAGAGGCCTTATCAATTATTACAGGACTTGGAGAGTTCTCTTCCTTGTTAGATTAAAAGGAATATAAATAGAGATAATAAAGGCAGTGGTAGTCTAGAGCTCTTTTGGAATGGTTGATGATTTGCAGAGCTTAAGGAAAATTAACATATTTTCCTTAAAGGTCAAAATGTTAAAAAATGTGAATCTTTTAAATATTAGTAATAAAGCCGGGCTCGGTGGCTCAGCCTGTAATCCCACGCCTTTGGGAGGCTGAGGTGAGTGGATTGCCTGAGCCCGCGAGTTTGAGACCCGCCTGGGCAGTGTAGACCTCATCTCTACAAAAAATCAAAAAATTAGCTGGGCATGGTAGCGCGCGCCTGTAATTCCAGCTACTCGGAAGGCTGAGGCGGAAGGATCGCCGGAGCCCAGCAGGTCGAGGCTGTCTGTGGTGGCTGGGAGCGGCCACTGCACTCCAGTCTGGGCGACAGAGTGAGATTCCAACTCAAAAAAATATATATATATTAGTAATAACTCTGAAAAGATAGTTAAGCATAGTGAAGGCCCCAATCTATTTAATGAATAATAGAAAATATGAAAAAAATGTTCTATATTACCCTAAAAGAGCTACAAACGTAACGAAGTCTTTGGAGTTCATAAGCATTTATTGAACACCTACTATGGTCCAGATATTAGGTGCTATGGATAAACAATGAACCAAACAGACAACAGGACTACCCTTATAAAATTCATATTCTAATGACATATTAGAATATATACTCTTCTACTTATCAACATGTTGGGATTGTCTAACAAGAGTTGGGTATTTTAGAAATGTAAAATATTATTTTTATTTTTATTATTTTTTATTTTTTTGAGTCGGAGTCTCACTCTGTCACCCAGACTGGAGTGCAGTGGCCACTCCCGGCCACTGCAGCCTCAACCTGCTGGGCTCCAGTGATCCTTCTGCCTCAGCCTTCCGAGTAGCTGGAACTACAGGCACGCGCTACCACGCCTGGCTGATTTTTTTTTTTTTTTTAATTGTAGAGATGAAGTTTCAACAAGTTGTCCAGGCGGGTCTCGAACCCGCAGGCTCAGGCAATTCACTCACCTTGGCCTCCCAAAGTGCGGGATTACAGGCTGAGCCATCGAACCTGGCAGAAATGTAAAATAGTATCTAAATTCTAAACGTTGTTAATATCGACATCAATACATCAACATCAAAATGCAAAAGAAACTCCAAAATTCAGAATAAAAACTCTTAATAGTTGAACTTTGACTTTAGAGTACATTAGTATGCTTTGATATTTGTGTTCTGTAACAATTGAATAGTTTAAGTATAAATCACAAATCATGTGAAGAAATAAATTCAAGTTCCTTCCATAAAGTAAACAGCTTGTGGGTATGTTGGTTCTATTTAAGTTGATACACATCTGTTGTAGAAACTTGCTTGGAGGAAATCTTTATTTAGAGAAGGGTGATGGTATCTATCAGTAAGCTTTCCCTGCATAACAAATGTCTCTTAAATGAAGCAGTTTAAAACAACAACCCATTTTATTGACCTTACAATTCTGTGGATGGGCAGGGAGTTTCTTCTGGAATGGCTAAGCTAATCTCTGTCCGGCATTTTCATGAGCTATGGTCAACTGGTGGGATGGCCTTACTCATATAACCCGCAGTTGGCAGACTGACTGGCCCAGGCCCCTCCACTGAGATGAGTCATCTCTGCTCCCCATGGCCTGTCACCCTCCAGTAGGTAGCCTGGGCTTCTTCACATGATGGTCTTAGAGTTCCAAAAAACAAACAAACAAACAGAAAGACAGAGCAAGTCCCAGTGTTCACGTAATTTCCAAGTCTCTGTCTGATTGTGTCACATTTGCTATTTTCACATTGACTAAAGCAACTTATATAGCCAGCCACAGAGTTGGCATGGAAAGGGACTCAAAGCCGGGCTCGGTGGCTCAGCCTGTAATCCTGCGCCTTTGGGAGGCTGAGGTGAGTGGATTGCCTGAGCCCGTGGGTTCGAGACCCGCCTGGGCAGGCGAGACCTCATCTCTACAATAAATCAAAAATTAGCCGGGCGTGGTAGCGCAAGCCTGTAATTCTGGCTACTTGGAAGGCTGAGGCGGAAGGATCGCCGGAGCCCAGCAGGTTGAGGCTGCGGTGGCCGGGAGCAGCCACGGCACTCCAGTCTGGGTGACAGAGTGAGACTCCAACTCAAAAAAAAAAAAAAAAAAGAAAGGGACTCACAAGGGCAGAGAAAAAAATGATTGTGGTCATTTGTACAATCTACTCCAGTATTCCATTGGTAGGGTATAGGTTTTGTTATTTTATGTGAGCATTTCCCGCTTTGGTCCTTGGCCCCAATACACTCAGTTCTAATTGTTCCCAGTGAATACAGCCCCGGGAAGATGGCATGTGCCACATCCCTAACCTTCGTGCAGTTCTAGGACACCTCAGTTCATGCACATCTCCTGCATGCCCCAGACCATAGTAAGTTCCATTCAGGAGATTAGGCTTTCCTCTCCAAAAATGGCTTCAGAAATTTCATAGACAGCCCAAATCTCCAAGGGAGCCAACTCCTGTGTCTTTAAGGGAAGAGAAAGATGTTTGTGATACTGTTGTGAATATCCCTCTTCCAGGACTCAAACCCAAACTATCTTCCTCTTTCTTCAGCCTAATGTGTGAGTGAGTCACTGTTAGAATCAGTTGTGAGGGATTCGTGGGGACTGGATTAAGCACGAGGCTCAGGGAAAAAAAAGAAGAAATTTTTTTGGACGCAAAAAAAATCTCTCAGATTGGACCTCTTCTCTCAAAGGCGTGATGACACGTAATCAAGAGAAGAAGGCCAGGAGAGTCTCTTCTAGCACTTACATCTCCTTGTTTGAAATTTAATAAAATTCACTGAAAATTTTACTTGGTCTGGATTTTGGATATCAAGTTTGAAGATAATTGCCACAAGTCACTCTCTATCCTTTGCAGAAGTCCAGTAGTTAGGAGAGCAGGCTCTTGCAAACAAAATCCCCTCAAGTCTTGCTCTTATCATTTATTATCTGTGTAACCTTGAACAAGTTACCCTATGTAGGCCTCAGTTTCTCCGTCTGTATTAGTCAAGGTTCTCTAGAGAAACAGAACCAATAGGAGACAGATAGGTAGATAGAGATAGATAGATGATTAGATAGACAATAGAAGATAGGTAGGCCGGGCTTGGTGGCTCAGCCTGTAATTCCACCACTTTGGGAAGCCAAGGTGAGTGGATTGACCGAAGCCGCAGGTTTGAGACCAGTCTGGGCAACTTGGCAAGACCTCGTCTCTACAATAAGTCAAAAGTTAGCTGGGTGTGGTAGTGCGTGCCTATGGTTCTGGCTACTTGGAAGGCTAAGGCGGAAGGATCGCTGGAGCCCAGCAGGTTGACACTGGAGTGACTATGAGTGTGCCACTGCACTCCAGCCTGGGTGACAGAGTGAGACTCCAACTCAAAAAAAAAAAAAAATGGATGGATGGATGGATGGATGGATGGATAGATAGATAGATAAAGAGATACAAATATAACAGGAGAGAGAGAGATTTATTTTAAGGAACTGGCTCACACAATTGAAATCTGTAAGACAGACCAGCAGGTGAGAAGCTCAGATAAGAGTTGGCATCGCAGTCTTGAGTGTGAGTTCCGCAGGAGAGCAGGCAGTAGAAACTCAAGCCAGGGTTTTTAATGTTGCAGTCTCGAGGAGAATTCCTTCTCTTTTGGTGGACCTCAATCTTTACTTTTGAGGTCTTCAACTGGTTGGATGAGGCCCACCCACATTATGGAGAGTAATTCGCTTTATTCAAAGTCTACTGATTTAAATGTTAACCACATCCACAAAATACCTTCTCAATATCTAGACTAGCCAAACAATGGGGTACCATAATCTAGCCAAGTTGACACAAAAAATCAATCATCGTTAAAGAGAAGAAAAATGGTACCTGTATCACAGAACTGTAATGCAATAACACATTCCAAGCAATGGGGATGGCTCCTGGCATTAGTCCAAGTCACCATTATCATTCCCCATCCCCAAGAGATACATACAGTAAAGACCACTCATTCACATAAATTTGGGGTGAGCAGAGCATTGGTGGATCTGCAGCAGGTAGTCTGTCTTATTCCATACAGAACCAGAGCAGAGCATTTGAAGTTAGTTTTAAATCGATGTTTGTTTTCACAAGAAAAGGAATGTAAAAAGAGCTCTGATCCTGTAAGACCGAACTGTAGCTTTAGAGACCCGTCACCTAGCAACAAGAACATAATGCCTTCTCTCCTATAACAGGTAAACCTCTGGCTTATCTAATTGAAATTTCAGGCTTCCTGCCACACTCCTGAAAAACTATCACTTTAAAGGGATCAAACCGTACAAGCCAAACAAAGTCAGATTTGAATGGGCTACTTTGCAAATGGTAGGCTAATGAGATTTTCATTGGGAGAAGAGATTTGAAGCTCTACAGCCCATCATTTAAGTAGCTTTGTTCCTTTGGCATTCACCGAATCTCACAAAAGGAGTTCTGCAATAAAATTCCTATTTGACTCCTGTCTGGGGATCAAAGATAAACGTTAAAGCAGAAACAGAGTGTAAATTGTGAGAAAGTAAAGAATTATAGTCTTTTCACCAGGTTGAGCTATCTTTTGTTCCTCCCTCCCTCCCTCCTCTTGGACCTTCCCCTCATGCAGTCATCACAGACGCTGTACATTCTGCTTCTCAATGGCTGCTCACTTCAACCCCTACGACTGCCCTTTTCAGGGCTCCTGGTTGGTGTCTCTGACCAGACTGTCCCGTTCGGATCCACCCTTCACAAAGTTGGCCAGTTTATTCGATGCAAGACACGACCTTGCCTCATTCCACTTTTGTGCTCCAAGGTTTCAATAGCTACTGTTTTTTTTCAATAAAGCTTATTTTTAAAATTTTAACACTTTTATTTGTCTGTTCGTTTATTTTTAGAGAGGCAGGGCCGTGCTATGTTCCCAGGCTGGTCACGAACTCCTGGGCTCAAGCAATCGTCTTGCTTTGCCCTCCAAAGTGCTGGGGTTACAGACCTGAGTCACTGCGTCCGACCCTTTTTTCAGCAAAGTTTAAACTCCTTTGCCTGGCATGGAAGCCTTTTTGTGGCCTTACCTCAAATTTTCTTTCAAAACTTATGTCCACCCTTTCTATCCACCAATTCCAGCCACATACACATTTATCGTCCTCCCCAAACACATAATAAGTTTTTTCAATTCCCTATCTTTGTTTATACTGTAACCCCTTAGAATGCCCTCTCCTTGAATCTGAGTAATTCCGCATAAACTAAAACTGAGTCAAATGCCCGTAGTGAGGTCAAATGCTACTTCCTCCAAGAAGCCTTCCTTAATTTCCTTTCTCCTAAATAGAAATAGACTCTTGTCTTTCAGTTATCCCACTGCTGTGATACTTATCACATTTAGACAAGTCCACGGGGTACAATGGTTACGAGCACAGCTTTGGAGGCAGAGACCTGTGTTTGAGATCCAGTTCTATTGCTTTCTCTCTGTGTTGCCTCGGACAAATCACTTACCATCTCTGAGTCACAGTTTGTGTTTGTCTGTTTCATAAAATGTGGTACACAGTGATAGTGAAAATTAAACAAGTTAAATCATGGAGAGTGCTTAGCCCAGAGCCTGGCACATAATTGATAGTAAATATTAACTTTAAAAAAATCATATTTAACTTGCGGTATAATTTTTTTATTATAAAATCCTTTGGGGACAGAATCTATATCATAATCTCACCCAATCCCACTCTCTACAGTGCCTTCCACACACATTAGTACTCAAAAACATTTTGAATGGAAAAAGAAAGTATTCAAAATCACACTCATGGCCACACAAAGCAAGAATTGCCTATATCTGACTTTACTGGAAAGTTTTCAACTATGCAGTGTAAGACGTTGAATCAATTTCCTAACCATTTTCTTTAGTTTCGTTATTTTCTTTAAAGATCGAGAGTATTTTCCTTTAAAGATCGAGAGTTATTTTCTTTAAAGATGGAGCGTAAAGTACTGTGACTTCTCAGTAACAATGAACTTCATTCTCTCAATCTTAACATTGCTGGTTGTGATGGTTGTTCTTCGTCTCCAAACCACCATTCCCGAACACATAAGTCATAGAAGTTATTGAGTAATCATGATTAATTCAACATCGATTCATTCAAAATACATGGCATGAACTTAAAAACAAGCAGCTGCTATCTTCTTTTGGTGAAACTTCTTTACCATCTTAGGGACAGCTTTCTTGTGCAAAGATAATCAGGCCAATCTAGGAGCCATGGATTCCTCCCCAGGACCGAGGGATGGGTTTGCATGAGTTGTCTGCTCTTTGAGCAAGGGCAGACATTGGCCAGAGGATGAGACATGATGGTTCAGTACTACTGGATATGGCAAATGCCTTAACTTTCCAAGGGATGAATTAATTTCTCGGCTGCATTAGCAAATTGCTCTAATCAACTGAACTCATGAGTCGCCTTTTTTCTTAAAGACATTCCAGGTCATTGTTTTGTTCAACTCTAGTGTGTCCTTGTGGCTCTTTAAGCTAAGCCGCCACGTTTCCTGGCTTTGGCCCCCTCTTCTACCTTGGAGAAGTGAATCTCCTCTCTCTCTCTCTCTAATTTACTTTCTAAATAAACTACATTTTCCTATCTAGAAAAAAAAGAGACATTCCCAAACCTAGAGATTCATTATTGACAACAACCCCACTCATGCCTGATGTTAAACCTAGTGCCTTAAGGCATAGCCTACGCACTTGAGGGTCTTACAACCTAGTTAGGGTCATGAGATATGTCTATTTGGTGACCATGTCTTCTGAAGAAGAAATAAAGAGAGGTTGAGGCAAAATAATTAAATTTCCTGTTTCAGATCATCAGGAACCTTCTGCCGTGCTTATATTACATTATGAAAAAATAAATATATGATAAGGACCAAGAGGGGTGGAGACATGGTAAGTGCTACAGGAATAAAGAGCTGACAAGAGTAGGAACTGAAGGACTGGCAACGTTACACTGAGGAGGTTAGGTCACAGGGGTCAAGCATATAGCGTAAATGGATGAGAATAAGTGCAGGCTGGAAATACTAGTTCTGCATGTCCCATGTAGATGGGACGGGCACTATGCATCTGCCGTGTAGGAGCGAGGAGTCTCAGATACTGGTAGCACACACCATCTGATTGTTCAAGAAGAGTTAGAAGCCTAGATACTGGTAAGAAATAGTCAGATTTATCTGGAAAGCAACCGAAGAGTAGACAAAAGAAACCCAACATTGGCAAGATCTATAAATTCTTTCAATAAAAAACCTTATGTGTCTTTGTACACTCCTATTTAACTATTAAAATTTGCTAAGGAAATAGTTCATCTAATCAGTACAGTGTCAAATGTTAAATTCTGCTGCAGTCCTAAATATTTTTTAAAAATGTACATCACCCTTCCTAACTACTACTTTTTAGAGATAATAATAAAGAAGCCTGGTCAGTTCCTTAGAAGAAGAAGAAAAAAAAGAAATAGCCAGATTTTAAAATCTTGGCAACTAAGAAGAGCACTGCCGTAGGTCAAATGAAACAGTTTCTGGCAGGACTGAACTACCTTTTTGCAGTTCTGACCTTGGTCAGCTAAGAGAGCAGCATGAGGAAAATTATTTTCCTCTCTCACCCAACTCTTTGTTTTTTAAATGACTTGTTTTACCGTATGAGGAATATTTAACCCTAGTTCCACTGATATTAGAGATGCTGCATTTACTTTGCATAATTCCTTAATTTTGAAGAGGAAATTTAAGATTTATTTTCTCTCTTCCATATTATTTTGCTCTGTCAGTAGTAATTGTCCTGAGCCTCTGGCGCACCGGTAAGAGCTGCTGAAGGAGGGCTGGCCCTGATTCATTAAACTCTGCTGAGAGCAAATGGCACAGCCTCTGTCACGCTTCCCACCTCCTCACCATCTCTGGAGGAAGCTCTGGTCTGAGAGCACAAGACTGCTAGCATCTCTCCCCATTTGCTCTTTCCTTGATTTTTATTTTTTATTGTGGAAACATATACACAATAGTTTCCATTTTAACCCTTCCCAAGTCAATGTAAGTCAGCGGCAGTAAGTAAATTCGCAGTGTTGTGCAACCCACACCATCTAGTTCCAGAACTTTCTCTTCAATCCAAACAGAAATTCGGCACCCATTCTCCAATAATCTCCCATTTCTCTTCCCCCTTCTACTTTCTAACTCTACGAATTGTCCTAATCTAGAAATCTCATATGAGTGAAATCATACGGTATTTGTCCTTTTGTGCCTGGCCTATTTCGTTTAGCATAATTTCTTCAAGGTCATTCATGTTGTAGTGTGTATCCAACTTTTAAAAAAATGTGTTCCTCTCCCCCATGTTTCCTTCACCCTTTCCTCTATTTTAGTTGTAAATATATACTAAAGGAAAAATGCCTTTAGCATTTAAACTGCCTAATTATGCCTCATTTAAAGCTTTAATTCTCTTACAAGGAAAGGATCCTGATATATTCCAATTTATGGCTTTTAGTATGCTTAAATTTTAACCCTGCCACCATTAACTACCTGTACGGCCTCGGGAAAGTTATTTAACCTTTTTTTTGCCTTAGCATCTTCATCTGAAAAACCAGGATAACACTGATTTTTTTTTTTTTTTTTTTTGAGTCTAAGTCTCACTGTAACCCAGGCTGGAGTGCAGTGGCACGCTCACAGCCACCGCATCCTTGACCTGCTGGGCTCAGGCGATCTTTCCACCTCAGTCTTCCAAGTAGCTGGAACCACAGGTGTGCACGACCACACTCAACTAATTTTTTGATTTATTGTAGAGACGAGGTCTTGTCATGTTGCCCAGGCTGGTCTCAAACCCATGGGCTCAGGCAATCCTCTTGCCTCTACCTCCCAAAGTGCTGAGATTACCGTTTTGTTTTGTTTTGTTTTTTGAGACAGAGTCTTGCTCTGTCACCCAGGCTAGAGTACAGTGACATGATCACAGCTCACTACAGCCTCAACCTCCTGGACTCAAGTGAACTTTCTGCCTCAACTTCCCAAGTAGCTGGGACTACAAGTGCGCACCACCATGCCTGGCTAATTTTTTTATTTTTTGTAGAGATGACGTCTCACTATGTTGCCTAGGCTGGCCTCAAACTTCTGGTATCAAGCAATCCTCCCACCTCGGCCTCCCAAAGTGCTAGCGTTACAGGTGGGAACCACTGCACCCGGCCAGTAGTAATTTTTAAGTATGCTAATATCCAATGTTATATATAACATGCATATACATGAGCACAGTAACGCCCATGTAATCAGAAAATCTCTAGTAATTTCATTTCATTTCAGGGACTGGTTATATGATAAAAAGTGGTTGATCTTTTAAATATATAAATTAAAAGATAAATATAAAAATACAGTCTAAACAATTTATTTAAATGATCCTTGTTAATACAAACTATTTAGTAACTAGAAACCAACTACTGATAAAGGACTATCAATGCTAAGAAAAAGAGCTGCCCCAAGCTCATGCACAATTCTCTGTAAGACACACAGAGCCCTCATTCTCAGCCTCCACATTGAAAGTTGGAAACAGAAGACACACTACAAAACAGGCCCAAAGTGACAGACAACTCTCATTAGGGAAGTTGACAGAAGGATTTGGAAGAAAAAAAGGAAAGAAGAGAGGAAGGATCAGAGAGAGAAAAGGGGAATAACAGGAGGTATCCAAGTCGAAACAATGTGGGGTTTTTGACTTAGGCACAGAAATCCCGACATATCTCTCAGTGGCCCCTGAAAGCACCAACTTTTTAATAGCTAAGGACTGTATAAGGTGGTATGGATGGGAGAAAAAAATGCAAGATCCTATCTCTCTCTACAGGCAGATCACAATCTATTAGGGGACTGAGTGAGCCAATGAGTGCTAGGGTGGACAAACACAAAAATAGAAGTCCTTAAGGTACCCATGTACCACAGAGAAGGGACAGTTGAGCCTTCTCTAGTGGGGTCAGAAAAGCTTCCTGATGTATATGACATCTGCACTGGATTTTGAAGACTGTGGGGGAGCTTCCCAGTCAAATTGAACTGAGAGGGAGGGAGAGACAGATGCACCCAGGGAATGTTAAAATCGTTGAACACTGCTGGAGCTTAGAAATAGACTCGAGGCCAGGCTCGGTGACTCAGCCTGTAATCCCAGCAGGCCAAGGTGAGTGGCCAAGGTGAGTGGATTGTCTGAACCCGCTGGTTCAAGACCAGCCCAGGCAACTTGGCAAGACCTTGTCTCTACAATAAATCAAAAAAAATTACCAGGTGTGGTAGCACATGCCTGTAGTTCCAGCTTTTTGGAAGGCTGAGGTAGAAGGATCGTCAGAGACCAACAGGTCGAAGCTAGGGTGGTCATGAGTGTGTCACTGCACTCCAGCCTGGGCAACGGAGTGAGACTCCGACTCAAGAAAAAAGAAAAGATATAGACTCAAGAGGTTAGGTGGGGGAAGGTTCATGAGGAATCTGGGCATTATGCTGTTAGACTCTGATCTTATTGATGAAAGGGAGCCAGAAGAGGGGTTTAGTCGGGAGAGGGTCATGCTCAGAGGTTCACGGTTTTTGAAGGAACACACTAGCTTTACCAAAGAGTGAGTAGTGACAGAGTAGAAGGCAGGGATGTTTTCAAGAGGTGATGGAAATCTCCTGATGAGCATCTGAATCAGGGCAGTGACCATAGAGAAGCAAGAAAAATCGACAAGTAAATACAGTGCTGCTTTTATTAGTCTTCATTCATTTAACAGCCATTTAGTAAGCATTCACTGTTAACTGAAGCATTTCATTCATGTGTTATACTTTTAAGCTTTTTGAAGCATTTTTGCAAGCCTCATTATCTTGCTTGATTCCCAGAGTAATTGTGTGTCAGGAGGAGCAGGTTTTATCATCCCCATCCTGCAGATAAAGAAACTGGGGTTCAGAGAGAGGAACTTATTTGTCCCAAGGTCATACAGATAACAAGTTGCAAAGCCTGAGCTAGGCCCTAGTCTGCTTACTCTTGTCCGAGAGTCCCTTCCACCCACAGACTAGGATATCTATGACATCTGCACTGTTGCCCAAAACAATTTCCCTATTTGTGCATTTTCAGGAAACAAAGGTTTGCTCAACAATAGGCTATTGGTCATGAGAATGAAAAATTTCAAAGCTGAAATTTTTTACAGATTGTAGAGTTCTTGGAGTTATTGATCTGGACACCAATGGCCTGACAAAGAGGAAAGAATACAGGGCTGTCTCTGTTTTGTTTTTTTAAATAATCAGTGACATACGTGTGACTCTGGCACAGTGAATAAAGATTTCTTCTAAAGTGCCTGATAGGATGCCTTTGCCTACTCTGGGCTGCCAGGGTAAAATCTCTGCATTAGCTGGAAAAGCTAATAGGGCCATGAAGATCTGACTTCATCACTAAGAAAACCAAAAAGCATTTGGTGACCTATTTAGGCTTAATTTGCGTTTAGGCTCCTCCGTCATCTGTGGGAGCTGAGAGGTGCACTGTTGTTCAGCCCATTAATATACACTAATTTTGTTTGGTGTCTCCATTTTCCTGCAGCTCAATCATGAGTGTCTCCAAAAAGCCAAGGTCACCTCTTCCACCTCTTACTAAGTAGATCCTGTATTTGTTGCTCCCAGATCTACTTGTTGAAAAACATTTTCCATTCAGAGTTAAATCTGGCTAACTCTGCCATGTAGTCACATGACTTGGTCTGCGTTTTATGGCTGTAAAAAGAGATTAGTCTTGCTGTAATAATATTTTCCATTTAGACAGCAGCACTTTGAGCTGAGATGCCCATTCAAAGCCTTATTGTTTTGATGCTGACTTTTTAAAAGTCAGCCACTTTATCCCATTGAATTTTGACTGTGAAGACAGTGAAGGGCTTCAGACCCACCTGGTAGAGCGAACCGCCTTAAAGAAGGCTATGTTGGCATTTTGTTCCCAGAACCTCCATGGGAGAGGCTGCCAAAACCTCAAGTTTAGATGCCAAGAGTCAACCAAAAAAGTGGGAAGAGACCAACTGGGGAAAAAGAACAGGAAAGCATCTTAGAAATCACCAAGAAGAGTGATTTTTACATTTTTTTTTTCCAGTAGGAATCCCCTTACCCAGACAAAATATGTGCGGGGTTAGTTGGAGTGACCACAGCCTCTTCTTGTTCTCCCCTGGTGGCCTCTAGGCCTCCCAGGGAACATTTTTTGAAAACCTCTACTCCAAGCTGACTTCCTCATCTTTCAAATAAAATAAAGATCTGGAGAGTTAGGTGGCAAAGGCTGATAGCAAGTGACAGGGAGAGAGTGGTATCCCCACAGGTCTTCTAAAGTAAGGAAGGACTTAAAGAAGAACCAGCAACAGCATTCTGGCTTTCTTTTGATCGTTTCAATATTAGTTATTTTCTCCTGGAGTGGGACTCTTCAGAAGATCTTCAGCTCTGATTTCTCCTCTCTATTTTGCTCCTTCACGGTTTCTCCTTCGTGGGGACTTAGCACCTTTTCTTTTTTCTCCTTGAATCCAGGTTGAAACTTCTAGATACCTTTCAAGGACAGGACACACAATTGGCCCATTATTGAATCACAAAATAAATAGCCCTCCAGGGAAAAGAGTGTAGGCTTTCAGAGTGGTTGACCAGGCACCCCTGGCCAATGGGTCACCCTCATACCATGCTGCAGAGCTCCTTTCCTATTGCTTCACCTTCACCCTGGGGTTTGGCAACACTCCTCTTGTGCATGTCAATAAAAAGACAAACCTAAAATGCCAAGATGCAGGAAAACTGCAAGATCAACTTGCTTAACCAAGCATTTCTAGAAGGAAAGAGTCTTTCTGACTAATGCTTTTAGACTGTTTGCTTATTATTCATCTCTCACCGGTTCTTGTTTGCCAATCCCAAGCAGATCATTCATATGTGCCCAGAATCTCTGGGTAATGGGCATGCTGTAAAAATAAATGGAATAGATAAATTAGTTCCTGCGCTTTGCAAATAAATCCAGTTGAATTAGACAAATCTAAAGTCACTCAGTCTTAAAGAGCAGAGATGGTAATGAAATGAGAAATAGGCTTTTTATTTGAGGGAAAGCAACGGGGGAAAAAACTCTCGAAAGGCATGAAAATTCAAGAAAGAGAGTCATATTTTCCCAGAGAATCAGTCATTATTGCTTTAGGGGCTTTCGTCTCCCAATTGCCTTTTCTGAAGCCTCAGTTCAACTCATCACTCTAAACCCTGTCATTGAGATTTGAGTGCAGGTCTTTTTTGAGTCATTAACAGTTTGTTACTTGAAAGATTCTGCATATGCCCAGAGAGAAGATAAGGTGGTTTCCCCTCAAAATATCATCCCTCAGAAAGGAGGAAGAAGCCCTAATTCACATTGTTATTGTCCCTTTTATTATGAGGTTCAGATACTTTGAACTTCTGAGTTCTCCTTGTGTTAGACACATGGGCTAGAAACACACACACACACACACACACACACACACACACACACACACACACACACACAACACATATACACATGTAACAATCCTTTGTTGAAACTTCACAATATACCAGGCACTGTCCAAGTCCTTTATTTGCATTAACTGCCTTAATCCTCACAACAGACCTATCAATCAGGTACGACTGTGATTCCCATTGAAATATGAAGAAACTGCTAGTTTTACATCCTTAGAGAGATCACCTGATTGAATTTTTTTCTTTAAGAGACAAAGAGAAAAATAAAGATTTTAAATGTATTGTACAATTAGGGTAAATTATACTTACACAGACGGTTTACCTCTATGTCTACAAAAATTTATCTATTCAAATTGGCCTAAATAGCATTTTTTTTCCTCATATCTTCTCATTGGGAAGATGCAGTATCATCCTGTAATTCGGATTATCATATGCTTTGGAATATGCAGTAATTACTGAGCACCTACTAGGCAAGGAAGACAGCTTTGGCAACTGTTGGGGAAACCAGAGATGTGTGTCTGATCTTACCTTTGGTTCAGTTACAGTCAAGACTGACACAAGCTCACACTCATTTTCATCCTGCCTTCTACTCAGAGCCATGACTTGGGTAAGGCAAGGGAGGCCTCTCAGAAGATAAGCACCCCATAAAACACTCTACCCCAGGTGCCTTAACTTCCTCACCCTAGTACAGCCCAGCCCCCTCCCTCCTAAGCTCACACCATATACCACCATTACATACAACAGAATGGAATGTGATCATATATTCAAATTAATGGACTATGGAGAAAATGCCCAACATCTGAAGGTGGTCAGAGTAGAAGGACTAGTGGAGACTTGACATTAGTTCATTCTGATTAACAATTGAAGTTGCCAGGCCAGTCAGCCTTGAGTACCATCATTTTTGAGGAAGAGGAAATGACTTTATTGCAGGAAGACAGCTGAACAGAAAGAGCTCATTAAAATGGGTTTGATGGGCAGGAAGGAGAAAGCAAACTATTCCCCACAGCGATAGCAAGAATCTAAGTGCAGAAAATGATGAGATCTGCAAAGAAGAGAGTCCCAACTATCCCGTCTTCCAAAACTGTCAGTGCATCAGGAGCCTACTGCTACTCAATCGTCTTGGCAGACAAGTGACTCATACACTCATTCATTCAGCAAGTGTTCATTGAGCAGACATTACTCTCTAAGGTGCTGGGGGATGCAGTAGTTGGTAAGTACTGAGCATAGATAGACTCAGTCCAACCATCAGGGATATTCCAGGCATGGCTCTCCTCTGTCAGTGATACCTAGTTCAAAATCTCTCATAGGAAGTCTTCACAATTTAACCCCAGTTCACTAATTCTGCTTCTCCTAATATTTGCATAGTGCATAGCCTACATATTTTTAGAGCAAATCACCATTTTCCATTTTATATAAATATTACCAAATACCAGGAGTTTGGCCTACATCCTGTTGCTTACCACACAGAAAGCCAATCACTGAGACAATGAGTATTGCCAGGAAAGAAGGCTTTATTATATTACTGGTGATGTCAGCCAGAGAAACAGAAGACGCCTCAAATCCGTCTGTCCCCTACCTCAACTTACTTAAGTGGTTTATATAGCGTAAAAGGAAAACAGGAGGGGCAAGGAAGAGGAGTTGGTCAATAGGCAGCAGGTAGTCAAATGGGGGGGGGGGTCTAGTGACTCATTATAACCACATGTGGGAAAACAGGAATTAGGGAGGGGTAAGGAGAAGAAGCTGGTCAACAGGCAGCAGGTGCATCTCATTGTAAGTTGCTTATGCTTCAGTTCTATAGGCTTCCAGCTAGTAGGAAAATTGAACAGTTTGATAAACAGAAGTCATTGTAAAAACAGCCATCTCCATACAAATCAAAGCCATCAACATCTTTGGTAAAGGTTGTGGGAACTGGGCCATGACTAAAGGAGGTGCAAACATTTTACTTAGGAATGAATTTTGCCTTTCCAAATGTTGAATGACGAGGTAGAATAGCATGAGATTTTTTTTAAAATGTGGACTATTTCTTGATTGTCTGACATAAAGCTAGGAAGGAGGTGTGATTTGTCCTAAATGGTCGGCGCAGGGGATGTAATTTAAGAGGGCCCTTAACCAACGCATGGTGGGAGCTCGCGTTTTTAAAGTACATAAAAGCTGATAGAAATATATAGAAGCACGATCTTTATCTTGCCTGTACTGTGTATTGACCATATTTGAAAGTGAATATTACAATTATTGATTTCATTCCATGAAATTTATATTTCTATTAAAATGATACTTTATGAAATGAAAAATTGCCTTGTTTTTCATGTATGTGTCTTAGCCCTGTTCATAGTCTCTTTAGTTGTTAGCCTAATCTTCTAGGCAGTGGTTTGTAAAGCATGGTCCTCTGTTCACTGGGGGGGGTCAATGGGTTTTCATAACAGATTGCCCACCAATTCCAAAACTCTTAAATGCCTGAATGACATTAACCCATTAATAACTGCCTATAGACATTTTGCTAAATTTGCCATTTTTCAACTAAAGTTAATGATTTTCCAATAGAGATGGCTCCGATTCCAATTTACTAATTCCCTTTTACTATTTAGTATTTCACTTATTGCAAGGCTGCCACTGTACTAGCACATATGCAAATAATTGAAATTTCTACAATCTGAGAGAAGGATACTTATTATCAGCGCTGCCTTGAGTTGATCATGTTTTTAATTGCTGCTTCTTGCTTCTTAATAGCAAATTATTGTCATTTTTGCTCACCATTATCAATTTGGTTTTTTTGCGTGTGGGTTGTTTTTAACCCCACAATATATAGTAATGAATACTTATGGATTTTTAGGCTATAATTTTCCAAAACTAGAGTCTGATATGTATGCACTGCGCTCAAGGATGATTCATCCATACCCTTATTGTCAAAGCGGATAATATTTGCCCAAAATCTGCTCATGTGAGAAAATATCATTGGCGCCGGGCTCAGTGGCTCAGCCTGTTATCCTGTGCTTTGGGAGGTTGAGGTGAGTGGATTGCCTGAGCCTGTGGGTTCGAGACCCACCTGGACAACTTGGCGAGACCTCATCTCTACAATAAATCAAAAAATTAACCGGGCGTGGTAGCGCGCGCCTGTAGTTCCAGCTACTTGGAAGGCGGAGGCAGAAGGATCGCTGGAGCCCAGCAGGTCGAGGCTGCAGTGGCCGGAAGTGGCCACTGCACTCCAGTCTGGGCGACAGAGTGAGACTCCAACTCAAAAAAAAAAGAAAATATTATTGGCAATGTATGCAGTACACGATTTTAGCATGCAAATTACTTACAGTATACCATCAAGGTAAACCTAAAACTATTAGGTTATTTTACGTTTACATGATGTTGTTTTAAGATAGAAAAGCAAATATGAGCAAATGGTTTAAACGTCTTACATAAGTAATAAGCTCCTAACATATGATGTTTGTTTGTTTGTTTGTTTGTTTGTTTGTTTTGGGCCAGACTTTATCACTTCAACACAGAAATGAATAGAGCAACTCAAAATTATGAGTCATTATTCAAGGTCAATACTCCCCTAACTGTGTTCTACCAGATGTTACTAGACTAGTAAAGATGAATTCTTTATTCAAATAAATTAGGAGAAAATAATAACATATTATGTTCCCTTTTAGAGATTTGCAAGGTCTTTTAGCATATAGTGATGGTTAATTCTGTCAACTTGGCTAGACCATGATACTAAAATATTTGGTCAAACAATGGTCTGAATATTGTTGTGAAGGTATTCTTTTAGATGAGATTAACACTTAAATCAGTAGATTTCAAGTAAAGCAGATTACCCTACATAATTTGAGTGGGCCTCATCCAACCAATTGAAGACCTTTAGAGAAAAAAGACTAACCTTCCCTGAAGAAAAAAGAATTCTTCCAGCACACAGTCGTTGGACTTAAGATGAAGCATCATATTTTCTCTAGGCCTCTAGCCTGCTGATCCACCTTGCATATTTTGAACATGATACAAGTCACAACGGAGTGAGCCAATTCCTTAAAATCTTTCCCATCCCCCAATCTCTCCATGGACAAACTCACATACATACCTTATTGCTTCTGTTTCTCAGGAGAACCCTTATTAATACACATATTAAGGCTCTGAAAAGTTCAGTCATTTTTTTTAAATGTGTTTAACCCAGTATTTTTCCCAGTTTATTTAACCTCAAAACACTTTTTCATGTATTACCTATTAGTTATACGAAAAATAGCTTAGAAGATGCTTAGAATGAGGTTTATCTGTAGTCTATGTCAGCAGTATTGGACTTTGAATCTGTGTGATTCAGAAACGAATACACAAGTATTGGATCAAAAGATATCACACATTATTTTCTTCTGCACAGGTCATAGGCAGAAGAAGACAGCTATGTGTCATGTGAGCCCAATGACAAATGTCTGTTGTGAAGCCAGTTTTGTCTTATGAAAAAATATCTACCTGTAAAAAAGACCCCATAACTATGCTTTTGTAAAATGCGCTTTTATGGATGCCTTAGTCTATTTGGGATGCTAAAATAAAATTCTATAAACTGGGTGTCTCATAAACAGAAAATTATTTCTCATAGCTCTGGAGGCTAGGAAAACCAAGATCAAGTCACCAGCAGATTCAGTGTCTGGTAAGGGTCCACTTGTTCTTAGATGGTGTCTTCTGGCTGTGCCCTCACATGGTGGAAAAGGCATGAGTCTATTTTATAAGGTCACCAATCTCATTCATGCAGACTCTGCCCTCATGGCTTAATCACCTCCCCCGAGGCTTCACATTCTAATATCATCATTATGGGGGTCAGGATTTCAACATATGAGTTTTAGCCAGGTGCAGTGGTATGTGCTTACAATCCTAGCTACTAGGGAGTCTGAGGTGGGAGAATTGTTTGAGGACAGGCGATCCAGGCCAGCCTGGGCAATGTTATGAGACCCCTATCTCCAAAAATAAAAAATAAACAAAACCAAACAAAAATATGACTTTTGGAAAGATACAAACATCCACACCATATCAGTGGATATTCCTGGGGACTGGCGAGTCATACTAAAATATTATCAGTTGCAGTGTAACTGACATAAGACAGTGTACAAATGGCAGGCAGCCTAATAAGAGAACTGACTTACCCCATGAAGAAGTCTCCATATCCATGCCTTCTTTTTCTCTTCTTGTTCCTCTTGAGTATGTGTCTGGAAATGGTCCTCATTAACTCTGCTTCATCCTCAGATCTTATCCTAGAAGCCACTTCTTCCAGAACGCCTTTCTGACTTTATCTTCTACCCAAACCCACCAGGAAAGCCCATTAGACAAACCTACTCCTTTCCAATTACAAGCAAACACTGCACCTCTGCATTGGACTTAAATATTATCATCAATGCCTGTCTTTTCTACAAGACTGTGAGCTCCATGTGAATGTTAGGGTTCAGAATATGGTACCCCAAAATATGCCACCTTGTTTTTTGTTCTGTTTTTTTCTTTTGAGTCAGAGTCTCACTCCGTTGCTTAGGCTGGAGTACAGTGGCATGGTCATGGCTCACTACAGCCTCAACCTTCTGGGCTCAGGCAATCCTTCCACCTCAGTCTCCTGAATAACTGGGACTACAGTCATGGGCCACCACGCCCAGCTACTTTTTTAATATTTTTGGAGAGGTGTGATCTTGTTACATCGCCTAGGCTGGACTCGAACTCCTAGGCTCAAGCGATCCTCCCACCCTGGCCTCCCATGAGCCACTGCACCCAGTGAATACTGAGTATTTTAAGCTGAAGGAAACTGAGAAAACAGCAGAAGTAGGAAGATCCCTCTGAACTTCTTCATCCTTCCTCTCCTGAAGTGGATCTTCGAGACTAGAATTCCTCTCACCCCTTCTTCTCTGAAGCAGGCCTTAAAACCTAGAACACTCACTTGCTGACTGTCTCCCTCCATTCTCTCCTAATGATCCCCATGGGGCAGATGTCCTGCTTTATACCTGGAGGGAAGCAATGTCACACAGGGACTCCAGGAGGAATCTGCCAAGTTCTCCCTAGTTTATTACCATTTGATTGTACCCTTTTGCCCTCCAATCACGTTTCTGCGTGAATTTCCATAAAAATAGTTTCCCCTGGGTCTTTGAGTCTACATTTCTGAAGACTCCCCTGTCACATAAAACTTATACTAAAAAAAAACTTGCTATCCTTTGTTCTCCTTAATTTGTCTTTTGTTATGGAGTTGTCAGCCACGAATCCTGCAGTGGGCTGGGAAAGGATACTGCTTTTCCTTCTCTACAAAGACAGGGGCCATTCCTATCTTGTTCCTTTCAGCAGTTCCAGTGTCTAGTGATTGATCAGTGGGAACCCTGAGTGCAGGAGCAAAGACTTGAAGGGGCTTCTTCCTCTCTAATTCTTCTCATGAATCCATGAAAATAATTATTTCTTTGTAGCTAAATCTGTGTGCTTTTCCCTACTCTGATCTCTTTCTAAAGATCTTTGCCCTTTTAAAAATTCTGTGCCAAGAGTCCATGAAACATTCATATGTACACACACATGTAACAGACACATACACATGTATGTGTGCACACATTCACTTACTCTTGCAAATAATAATAAAAGCAAATAGTCATGCACCAAGCACAAGTGTGTGAAGAGAGAGGGGGACACAGGGAGCAGTAGGTGTGAGGACTGAGAGAGACTGAATCCAATTGCAGCTGTATCATTTTCTGGATCAAGTAAAATTGTGCAAAAGTTTTCAAACCTATAAAAAGCAGAGGCTCAATCTTGATTCCAGAATTGGTGTCTCTTCCCCCGCCCCCTGCCAGTTACCCAACCTAGGGCTACATTATGTACTCTGAAAGTGGGTTTCTCTTCCAAGAATTATCACTGGAAACAAAAGCATTAAGAAAAATAATGCACTGGCAGATAGACAGGCTTTCATTCAGGAAATCTGTCTGAGTAGTGGAGGGCTTTGTGTTGTAGAAGATCCGAGGGTGAGGGTGGCACTCGGTGAATGCCGGATCTGGTTACACCCCCTCTCTGCACCTCCACACCCCTCTGCCAGGCCTACGGTGACTCACATGCATTCCTCCTCTGCAGGGTGGAGCCAGAATGGCAAGGATCCTCCCTTTAGTTAGCCCCATACCTGAGCAGTCTCACCTCCCTTTTTAGCCCCATACCTGATCAAGGCAGAAAACCTTTGCCACCCATAGTGTCATCTGAAGAGGTTGCCACTGTGGGTATCCCCAGTCAAGATGCACCTGCAGGGCTCTCCCTGATTCCCCTCTCCTGGGCCCTATCCCCATCAAGTCTGCATATAAGTCTTTAGATAAAACACCATTCACTCCTGGCATGGAGGAGCTAAGACCTGGAGAAGCAAGGCGTGTCAGTGCCTTCTCTGAGTGCCCTTCTGTCTTCTTCAAGTCCCTCTCTAGCTGAGAGAGAAGTTCAAGCATGAGGAAGTGGCTCTAGCAAGAAAATTCCTACCCACCCACCTCTGCTCCTCACTAAAGGAGACCAGAGAAATTCAGACTAGAACTACTTAAATGTGCTCAATAAATTTCAGACTTTCAGAAATCTAGACTCCCTAATACAAGGAGTCTAGATTTTTGATACAAGAGGGAGTATTGAATCACAGTAAGATCTTTTCTGGTAAAAGAAGGAGTATTAAATCACAGTGAGGTCTCACTTTTAAAACCATAGGGGCTATTTTTTTTAATTTCCCAGAAAGCCAGAGCACACTTACACTAGCACCTTTGCATATCATGGATAATCCCTTAATTAGAATTAGGCCACCTGCTAAACTGAATTGGAATGTGTCAGTGTGACCCAGTTATCAAAAGACAGGATGTCTTTTATAAAAAAAAAAAAAAAAACCAGACTTGGTGGCTCCGCCTGTAATCCTGCGCCTTTGGGAGGCTGAGGTGAGTGGATTGCCTGAGCCCGCGGGTTCGAGACCTGCCTGGGCAGCAAGACCTCATCTCTGCAATAAATCAAAAATTCAGCCGGGCGTGGTAGCACATGCCTGTAATTCTGGCTACTCGGAAGGCTGAGGCGGAAGGATCGCTGGAGTCCAGCAGGTCGAGGCTGCGGTGGCCGGGAGCGGCCACTGCACTCCAGGCTGGATGACAGAGTGAGACTTCAACTCAAAAAAAAAAAAAGGCTCTCCAAAATGCCGTATTAGTGAGACTATCTATTGAGGGATACCTTTCTGGACTCAGAGCCAAAAGGCCAGGGTCGCTCTACTTCAAACTACACAAGGACTGCAAGAAGTTGTTCTATACATGGTCCACCAAGAGTGTCCATCTAGGGCCTGAGACAGGCAGCATCATTCTGAACAAGGATAACAGGAGGACCATCAGGAGCCACAAAAGCTCAATTTAAAAAAACAAGCTAGGGACTACTCATTAAAGGTGTGTCCTTTGGCCTCAGGAGGAGACACTTGAAAGTCACCTCCACTTAAAATCCTTGGTTCAGAAGTTCTTTGTTGCTTCATTGCTCATCTATTAAAATTCTTAGAACAATTGATGAAGATCTCAATTTTTTTCCCTTCATGAGGTGGAGGGAGAAAAAAACAATGCATGAGTCTATTTGAAATAATTTTATGAATTTTAATCATAGCAAATGTGTTTAACAGTAGTCATAAAATCAACATTACCACATTTACAAAGGACAAGACACCAGTTTAGCATACAAAAATACCATATATTAAAATTGGGTTCATTGGAAAAACTCAGAACTGGCTAAGACACCATCTATAACAGAGAGAGCAAGCAAGAATGCTTTTAAGACATTCAGATTTATAAACAGCAGCTTGATATCACCTCTACAAAGTCAATATTTGGCAACATTTGGACAATATTCTTTACACAGCCCAGCAGCTTATTTATCTGTAGGGCTATTTGGCCCTTTAAAAAAAAAAGTTCCTGAAATAAATAGTCCACATAGTTGTAAATGAAACATGTCAAGGACTCAAGTTAACAGCCTCTGAGCAGCATTAATCTAGCTATATCTGCCTGGAGTATTTCCTATCAAGAGGACCAGGGAGCCCACTAGTGGAGTTGGACATGTGGAAGGAACCCTGGGCAGCGGCGACATGGCTTATGTTGGGAGTCTGTCACCACCCCAAGCTGAAACCAGCTTCCACACCTGTGACGGTCAAGTGAGGCAAACACGAACAAGTGGTGGAATAAAAAAATATAGTAAACGACAGAAACCAGGATATAAACTGAAACAGCCTTGAATTCGTTTTCCCAACAGTATTGACATAATCAAGTCAGAATACATCCACAGGAATAGGCATCGCATTCTACGGTGACAAGGATGCCAGAGTTTGTATCAACCCGGCAACCAACTCTAGAGCAGGTTCTGAAATTGTCTAGTGTGGTGACAACCCACACTGAGAACGCAGTATGGGATGAGAGGAGAAATGGTTCCTTCTTGGACCCCTCATCAGCTGAGCATATTTCCCATATGTCTTCTACTTAAGCATCCTGAATTGAATTTGGTAGTCCACACTGGAATGACAGATTGTGCTTGACTGGGTTACCCATAGTTGGCCTGTGCTTCTTTCTCCAGCTGGTTGCTGCCATGACTGACCTTCAGCTGCTATATGTCTTTTGCAGCCATAATCCCTTTATTAGTTTTTCACTCTCTGGGCATATCTGCCTGTCTGATGATATAGACCCAAGGCCTCTCCTCTACCTCTTCCCAGAAGGTCTGCCTAATGGTAGGCTTATCTCTCAACCAGGAAAATCCTACAAGTACAGTATAAAGTGCCCGCCATTGTGTTCTCCCACTATTTACATAGAGATAAGAGAGATCAACTTGTTCCCCCTTAAGAGGCATTCCCTGCATCTATTTTCCTTCTGCTTACAGCCCAGACTCCTCCACCACCATCGTATCCAACCATCTGCTTTTGGATTTTAAAAAAGCAAATTAAAAACTGACTGCCCCTTTAAAAAACTGTTGTTAGAATAATCCAATAACTCACATCCCAAGAGATTACAGAAGACTTTCACATGAGCTACTAGCCTTACAGTCTATGGCGATGAATTTAGAGCAGTGTTCTAGAAGAACAGAAAGCTACAGGAGGAAACTTCCCATACACCAAAAAAAAAAAAAAAAAAAAAAAGAAAGAAAATATATGCTGATGCAGATGTCAAGAGATCCCTCAGTATTTTGTCCCAAGTATTACTGATTGTCCCTAAAAATATCACAACATGAACAGTACCCAAAGCCTTAGATTAGGATAATAAAATCCAATGAGTGAGATGAGTGTTTCAAGCACCACTACATCATAAGTGAGATATACATAGTGAGATACTCCAGGCAGTGAATCCTGAAAAAAAACCAAAGTCATTGGCTTGACTGAGGGAAATTTGTGCAGAAAAATGGAAACTGCAGGAATTCAGGGGTTCAGGAATAATGGTGCACTAGTCCTTACCACTTGAGCAGAGTTAAAAAAAAAAAGGTATTTGGAAGAAATCAAATGCCCCACCTGCTTATGTTCCTCAATGGCCATGGCTTTCCACGATAATGTCTACAGTAGAACCTACATCTTCATACGTTTGACAGGTCTCAAGTGGTTTACACAGACACTTCCAAAAGTAGTTGGTTTGACATAATGTATGCAGACCATAGCAAATTTTAGGAAATTAACATCTAAATTCAACTTTGTATAACTCACAATTTGGAAGACATGACTAACATTTTTTAATTCCAGTTACACCTAAATCATGTGTGTGTGTGTGTGTGTGTGTTTTTTGTATGTGCATGTAGTAAGTCAATTGTGACAAAAAATCAATGGCTTGAATTTCCACTTATCTTTTAGAAGTGTTTCAGGCTGAACAAAATCCAGCAACTGATCATCATTGCTATTGAAATAGACTACTCTCAAAACAGTTCCTGAATTATCTTGACTGTCTCATTCTTCTCTAGAGTTTCTGTTTGAGTAAGAATTACCTTGTTGGTGACAATTTACTGAGAATGATGGAAATGTCAAGGAACAGTGTCTCCATCTAGGTCAGAGATGACAGATTGACTGACCGACACTCTTCATGTGGAAACAAATGCTGACTGGTTGGTAGCATCATTTTTCCAAGGGAAGATAGAAATTGAAGTCTTTTGCATATCATTCCTCTCACATAAATAACATTTGTACTGCTATCTTCCTCTTAAGTCTAAAGAAAAACAAACATTTTGGCCAAAATTTTAAAATTATTTTAAAAGACAAGCTAAAAACATTCTTGCCCATTAATGAGTTCTAGAAAAAACAAATAAACCTAATTCTGCTAAATTGAAGTTGATGCACTTGGTTTGCATTCCATTTGGAAAACAAAAGTAGACTAACCAATTTTGACACAACATAGGCTTCCAAATAAAGGAAGGAAACTGATCAAAATCTAGAATAAAATAAATACCAGACTATCAGTAAGAATCTGATTATATGAAAATACATCTCAAACTGATTTTCTGCTTCCTTTGAACTCACTTAAAAAGTAATTCTAGTAGCTTTAGTAATCCTCAAGTCTTTAAATTTCATAGGCAAAGTTTTTTTAGCGTTTAAAAAAGTGCCTTTGTGCAATGCTTCAAATCTTCAATTCTTTTAGTAATAAATAAATTTAAAAAGAGAGAGATTAAAACAATATCAAATCTCACTCTAAAAATAGTACCTACATTTTAGTCTGGCATCTGAAAAATGATGCCCACATATGCCCACACCAAATACAATGACAAGCTGGCAGACTTCAAGGACAAACAAAAACAGTCTGAACATTGCAAAACATGCTTGCTCTTGTATTTTGCACCTCACTAATGCAGCAATGAAGTTTAGGTTAAGATATTGGATGTGAAAAAGGATTTCATTAGGCTTTTTTTTTTTCTGTAACATTTACTTTTTGGCCACAAGACCCTAGACACAATTTCACAATACAGGTCATGCATAGCTTGCAAGTCAAACATTTTACAGCTAGTATCTAACTACTATTTTGGGACAATAGATTCACATGCAGCTAAAGATCCCAGAAAAGGGGCTTATAAAGCATTCTTTAAGTTTCACTGATCATTCCCTGGCCCAAAGTATATAAGCAATAACCCCAAAGGACAATCAATGAATGTTTGCTGTCATACTTGAGATCACATAGTTTTTAAGCCCGGAAAGAAATTTTTTGCTTTGGCCAACTGCATATTACCAACGCACAAACTCTCTTCTTAGCCTCATTAATAACTTGAAGCACAACTATCCAGAACTGCACTGTTCAATACAGCAGCCAATAGTCACATTGTGTTGTTTCATTTCCAATGAAAATTTAAAAAATCTATCTGCTCCTTCATACTAACCCTATTCTATCTGCCTAAAAACCAATGTCGCTAGTGGCTGTACTGTACTGGACAGCACAGGTTATAAACATTTCCATCATCACAGAAAGTTCTATTGAACAGTGCTGATCTAGAAGACCCCATGGACTATACCAGCACATGGTTCAATCTTCAAGGGACCACTCTGTAAGTCATGCACAAAATTAAACTTAATTATATTTTTAAAGAAAATACCTTAGAGCTTTCTGATCATTAAGTATGACTGAAACTGAGAACCAATTTTTCTTTTTCATCACAACTTATATGCCCCAGGTCATTATATTAAAATTTTCCAAAGACAATGCTTTTGGGTGGCATACTTGGCTCTACTTAACATATTAAGCATTCTCTTGCTTAAGTCAAGATCATTAATAAAGATGAAAATTCATGCTTCTTATAGTTTGCTATTTACATGACACTCATCCTTTATATGTAAGTGGCGGGGGAGTGGACGCCACTGTTTTACAATCTTAAAAAATTCAAACCTCATGGTTTGAAAGTTGTCTTTCAGTGTCTATACTCATCCTTAAGTTAACCCTTCTTTTGTTTCCCAGAGAGGTAGATGCTAACTAGACTGAATACAAAAACCCACATAAAATACTTTAAAGCAATAGTGGCGTTAGTAAAGGGTGTCCAACAGCCCTGAAAAGGATCATAGCCAGACAGAGATGTCACTACACTTAGGAAGGAGCAAGAGGACACTGCAGTGCAAAGTTCTTGTCCCCCTTCTGCTGCATAATTACAAGCTGCCACACACCTCTGTGGTCCTCAATGAATTCATCTACAAAGTGAAGCCACCAGAGGCTGCTTTCAACTCTAACAATTTTCTGTGCTTTCCAGTTGTGACTTTTCATTGGTGTGCAAGCATAAATTCTGGCCACTTGTGTCGCTAGACTTTGGTCACATGGGTAGATGGTTTGTTAGTGTCATTGGTAAATGCCAGAAGAGGCCAGAGCACTGGGGCGCCGGATAACATTAAAATGTCATTAAGCCTATACAAATTCTATCTGCCTGGTTGAGACATGTCTCTGTCTCTGTCTCTCTGTCTGTCTCTCTCTCTGTGTCTCTCTCTCTCTCTCCCTCCCTCGCATGTGCGTGCACGTGTACACACACACACACACACACACAGCACATCATAACAAGCAGGTACATGAAAAACTGCAGGCAGAATCCATTTACATAGTTTGAACAATGCTTCTTATATCAGTAAGACTCGCACAAAAAAATTTCTCATTTTGGCTATTACTGTTAAGTTAAATTGTAAGGTCAAGAATCTACCACAGAGCCGATTAAATTTTGCACTGCTTAATTGCACCTCTAGAACAGGATTGTTTTTAAGGAAAAGTTCTGTAGACGTTTTTAACTCTACGGTTTTGCACTAAGAAACACAGGATACTGTATCATCATACACATTAGTGTCTATATATAACCTACTTTAAAAGGTGAGAACCCTAAAACGTACTACACTACAGGGTCAGTCATTTCATTCTGTACATAATTGTATGCAGGTATCACTCACAAAATTAATTTGAATATGGCATAGCTTAAAATTGCAAGGGTATAAAGTCCATTTGAAATGTAGCCTTCATAATGCAACATTTCTGTGGTTTTTGTTGTTTGATTTTGTTTTTTCTCCAAAAGAAATAGAAATTAGGTCAGACATGCATTACAGCAGCCTGGGAGAGTTTGAGAAATTGATACTAACCCAACAGTATATTATGTTACGTAATAGAGGATAGTATTCAGCTAATATGATACCTAAATTATTAATACCAAATAAATCCTAGATTATTTGTTGTATAATGCCCAATAGCTTACACAATAAAATGGTAGTTTAACCTAATTTCTAGTTTGAGCTTTCAAATACATTTCCTAAAGGTCTTACGGCAAATTTGAAAAACCAGAGCTCATAATTTTATATTGAATTCTCATGCCAATTAACAGTGTTAGCTTTGTATTCTAGTCATTATATTTTTGTTTTATTTCACATTAATTGCACCACCTTCATATACATATTTGTACTGCTTGAAGGTAACAGCATATAAATAAATTAAATTGTCTCAATCTCAGAGGGCTATTTTCTAGTTTTGTTTTTTGGAACTAGTCACTACTTGTCTTTCTTCTCTTTCCCCAACCCTCCCCGCCATTTCCAGGAATTCAGTGGAACATAAAAAGTTTATTTATGAGTGGCGTCCTTGTCACATATTAGTTGCTTCATGAATTGCACAAAAGAAATTAGATAAGAACTTTAAAGATCACAGCTATTTCTGAATACCCAGGCACAGAAATTTATCACTTAATAATACTAGCACATGTTTCTTCATGAGCATCTATGGACTGCTACACATTTAAAAATATTTGACAGTTGATGAGGAACTGTTCCACTTGCACTGAGAATATGAGTTGTTAGTCTATCTTGCCACTTTTCTCAATAAAACATATTTTGAAATACAAGAGGAAACTGGAATCCTAACCGGTTTAACCCTCACAGAACAACATCACAGAACAGCATCTTTCGAGAAATAATCACAGACCATCTATTCAAATGCCCTCCCGGGTTTGCCATCAGTTAATAACAATCACGACCATTACAATACTTCAAAACTGGGAGAAAAGACAGACTCTTCCGCTACTATTCATTTGTATCTTACAAAACATAAGACTTAAATACATAGACGAGGAGCTAGTGTTGCAGGCGATGTGTGAGAGACCCTTCACTGGGTCCCGGTGTCCGTGAAGTGGCCACTGCTTTAGATACTTGACTCATTCATGCCCACGAAGTCTTAATCCCAGGATTCTTCTGAAAAGACTCAAACACCTGAGGTAAATCAGACACGCACACACGCACACACGCACACAAATACACAATATTTACATTTCAAATTCTTATTTTGTGAGATGGCTTGAGAAAAATTGGCATACAGGTTTCCTGTGGGAGTAGGCATTTCTCATTATTTCTTGGTTTATTGCTCCCTGTTGGGCTTTCAGTTTAATAAACACGTAGCAAGTTCTAATTACAAGTGAAGAAAATGAAAGTACATGGCCAAACACAACACATTAGAGACACTTGTTCAGATATTTTCTCCAAAAAAAAAAAAACTGTCCGTTTTAAATTATTTTGATTTGAGTGCCATTCAAAATGTATAAAAAGCTCTAGCAATTAAATGAAGACTGGGTTTTATTTTTTAAAAAAGAGAGAAAGAAAGAAAGAAAGGAAAAAACAAGCACTGCATGTCTTCATTGAATTTTTACACGGATTCGCAGGTTTTATTCTACTTGCATACATAGCATCTTTGTTTAAATCTACCGCATTTAGAGATCACATTGTACACACTTGTACAGTTTAACGTCTAAGTAGAATATGTCTATCTCATAATATGATTTTGAAAAAAATCATAAATTACAGTCCATTTAGTACATGATTATGAGGATGCATGCAATCATCTCCAAAGCTGTTGCCACCAACACTCAGGACAATTCACCTGGCATCCCGTTGAGACCTCACCTCCTGCCCTTTGTGTCTGTCTTGGGGGTGAATCAAGTGGCAATCCAGAGGCCAGCGCTCAGCACCCAACGGTCAGTGTCACCCCCCCATCTTCTCACCGGGATCCCGTCACCAACCTGCTCAACCCCTAAGTTGGCACCCACAAGAGACTTCCTGCAGCCCCTTTCAGCCACAGGATATCACCGTGAAGCGCTTAGAAATGCAAGACATATTGTGGAGCACGATGCCAAGAAGGAAGACCAAGACGCAGGCCACCAAGATGACAGTGCACACCCCCGACCAGGTGGAGCTTTTCACCACGCCCCGCCTGTCCTGCTCCTCTTCCACTGCCTCCTGGGGTGCCCCGCCCTGCAGGGGCTGCTGTTCGGCGGGGATGGTCACCACGGTGACAGACTTCTGTTGGCTCCCGGGCAGCAGGCGGCAACCCATGTCGCCAGGCAGCAGCGCACGCTCCTTAGAGATGGGCAGGGGCAGCATGTAGCACCCGTTGCTGGGAAGTTTGATGAAGACCGGGGTGTGCTCGGAGGTGTGCGGAATGGCGATGACAGCCAGGACCTCAGGGTCATCGGGGAGCTGCGACACGGAGAAGCCCGGGGGCAGCTTGGTGATGCCACGGCACCATGGGCACCTCACGTCCTTCTGGCTCGTCCTCATCTGCTGGAGGCACACGGAACAGCAGGTGTGCTTGCAATCCAGCAGCTTAGGCCTTCGCCGGGGGCTGTAGTAATTGAAACAGATCTGACATTCCAGCAGAGAGTCCTGGGACAGCGTCTCCATGGTGGGTTATGAGTAGAAAGGGCAAGGCGGAAGTCAAGGTGAAGAGGAAGGAATTGGTCCTCAGAGGCCACTGCTCTGTGTCTCTCCAATGCCCGGAGGTGACGGGGCCCTCACAAGCATCTAGCGTTCACAGGTGTGTTCATTTCTGAGGGAGATATATAAAATGAAATTAATGATTTCAAAGAAGTTGGGATGCAAACATATCTAATGAATTTAGATCACTGCTCACAAGTTTTGGCACTGGGTCAAAAGCATAAAAGTTTCCCACTGTGAGACTACAGGGGAAGGATTCCTATAACATATGGAGGAAGGTAAATGAAAGTTGTCTCAGATAGCATGTCATGGCACATGCTTTGCATGTTTCTGTTTTGTTTTGTTTTGAGTCAGGGTCTGTCACCCAGGTTGGAGTGCAGTGGCACGATCATAGCTCACCACAGTCTCAACTGGACTCAAAGGAACCTTCCGCCTCAGCCTCCCAAGTAGATGGAACTACAGGCACGTGCCACCATGCTCGGCTAATTTTTCTTTTTTAAATTTTTATCATAGACACAAGGTCTCATGTTATTGCCTAGGCTGGTCTCAAACTCCTAGGTTCAAGCAATCCTCCCGCCTCAGCCTTCCAAAGTGCTGGGATTACAGATGTGAGCCACCATGCCCAGCCTATTTTGCTATGTCTAAAGAAATGAATATCTCCAATAGGTGCAAATGACGTTTCCATATTTCATACAGAGAGAGCCTGTTGTTTCTGTTTTGTACATTTTAGCAAACCCTGGGTTGTCCTTCTAAAATATACTAGAGAAACTCTTGCTTCCAATAAGGTTGTAGCATTTCCTTGAAGTACATTTCTTTCATTATATCCTCTGACCACCGTTTCCTGACTCTATTTACTCTCCTGTAATCCTTAATTGCCAGATTCAGGCTACTTCACAAACCCAGGTACTTCATGTAACTAACTTGCTCATTTTACGTATGTGGGTTAGGGTTTTTCCTTCCACATAGGTAATTAAAATGGCACTGCAGAAGAAACACATGAAGGCATCTTTCACCTTTTCCAGCAAATCTTTTGAACTGAGGTAATTCTTACCAATTGGTTTAAAAGAGACAAAAGCAGAACAAAATAAAAAACCCAAAACAACAACAACAAAATAAGCAGCAGCAGTGAAAAGGCTGTGGCGTCACAAAAGTACAATCATCACAAAAGTATCACTCAGAGTTTCCAGTCAGTTCTTTTCATTTCATTACCGTTTAGGCTTGCACCAACTAACATGACTAAAAGCAAATATGGTTGACCCTTAAACAATTCAAGTTTGAACTGTTCAGATCTACCTAAACGTGGATTTTTAAAATAGTCAGCCCTCCCCTCTGTGTCAGTAGGTTCTGCATTTGCAACCAATCACAGATGGATAATACAGTATTCTCGGAATGTGAACCCCATGAGCACCGAGGGCCAACTGCAGGACTTGAATATCTGTGGATTTTGATATTTGAGGCAGACCGGGAACCTATACTCTACAGATACAGATGGATGACTATACTATTGGTTCACTAATCAAAACCAAATATTATATAGTAGAAGGTTGTCAGAGAAAACTGGCAAGCATCTCTCAGTATAAAGAGAAAAAAAAAAAGAATAGTGTCAGCACCCTGGTATAGAGGGAAGGAAGAGAAATTCAACTTAACTGAGTTTGAGAACACCCTCTAGTGCTCCAGTGGCATTTCTGTAAAGACTGTCTAATTCTGTTTGCTATTGAAACCATCCAAATTTTATGTCTCTGGATAGAGTCACAATGACTCCAGAAAGAACTATTCAACCACTATTGCAGAAATCATCGCTAGTTCTAGAACTCCAGAAGTGAGAGTTAACAACAGATAGGAAAGCTCCTTCACATTTTTCTTAAAAGTGAACCTTCTTTTCTCTAATTTATTTTGTGAAATTAAGAGAGCACACTCTTCCCATGATCTACAATTTGTTAAAATCAAAATTAAGAATAGAAAAAGCAAACCAGTTTAAAAACAAAAAATAATCACGGATAAAAATTAAGTGAAATCAAACGCTTGACATATTTTTAAATATTTTAGCAGTATCAAAAGCACCTGAATTAAGTTATTGAAAGTGCAACATAGTAATGTAGCATTCAGAAAGTTCATGTGAGAATCAACTACCTATCTATCCACTAATCCAAGAAACATTTGCTGAGAATCTATCATGTACAAAGCTCAATGCTAAACACTGTAGGATATAAATCAGACTTTACCCATAAACAATTTAAAGTTAGGTAAGAAGAAAAAAAGAATATATGTTTCCCTTTCACTCATTTATTCATTGAATTTCTCACTGGATATCTACCATGTATCAAGCATTATGGTATTTATTGCTGTCCCTCATAACTAAGACCTTGCCACTGCCCCTAAGAAAGTCCCAGCCCTGAGGTGGGAGCTCTAAGTAAACAATTGTAATGTAAATACAAAGTACCCCAAAGGAGCTAGAGGAGTCAGCGACACTTAGAGAAAAATCTAGAGTAGGAGTAGGAATTAGATATGAAAAATCAGGGGACATGCTATTTTCAGGTTAAGGAATCATCACGAACTAAGGACAGAAGGTGATAATTACAGAATATTTCTATATTCCAGCTCTGATACTGGTTACAGGACCTTTTTTTCCCTAATAGTGGAGTAACTGATAGATGTCTTTGATACACATGCCTTTTAAAAGAAAGAAAATTCTCCGAGAGAATCTACAAGCACTCTCCCCAGGCCCAGCCAAGGACAGCAGATCCACAGGGAAGGGAGAAATGAGCTTAGTTAGGCATAGGCCACAGAATGCAGATCGTGGACAGTTCCCAGTGGGCCTTAGATTTGGGACCTTCGATTTGGGACCTTCGAGGGGGCAACAGGAAAACACCAAAAAGGTGAAGGGTACAAGAATTCATTCAGGGAAGACTGGAAAGACCTATTGGGAAGCTATTATAACATTAGACAAGAGGTAATGAACAGCTGAAGTGAATAGTGGCGACTAGGATGAGGTGTGAGCTGTGAGGAGAAGTCTTAGATAATTTAAGCAGGATCAGGTGATGCGTTACAATGAAGTTTGTCAGAGAGGAGACAAAGCCATAGTCTTAAGAGAAGGATGGTGTCATGAAGAGAAGTAGAGGTCACCAAGAGAATACAAGTTCTATTGAGGCCATTTTCCACTTGAGGTGCTGGGAAGATACTTAAGTTATTCAGGAAGATATCAATGGCTCAAAGAGAAGCTGAAAACATGGGGCTGATAATGGAGCCAAAGGTCAGGCCGGACACAAGAGATCAGGTGGCACCCACAGAGAAGAGACGTCCGTCAGAGACAAAATCGAAAGGAGAGAGACCCTTCAGGAGCAGTTGTTTTTAAGCCTGTCAGAAAGAAAGAATGGGCACAGAAGTGGGAACAGACCCATCGATGTATCCTAGCACTCAGGCAAAAGCATTCAGAGTGGTTCTGGCCTTGAGGTCACAGAGAGTGAATGCTGAGGAAAGACCTGGAGGTTGGGTGACTAGAAAGTCATGGTATTTTTGAGAGTGGAGTTAGCAGAGTATCAGGAGTTCAATGGAGTATGAAGTAAAGGGGTAGGAGAGTCACGGAGAGAGGAAGAATCGAGGTAGAACAAAAGCAGGACAGAGTAGAGAATTCAAGCAAAGAGGAGCACAGGAGGCAAGCCAAGGTGCTCAAAGCTGGACAGTCTGGCCTGTGCTGTCCAGTCGGATGACCACTACCACCGGCGCAAGGGGAAGTCAGTGTGCAGAGCTTAGAGTGAGGCAAGAGCAGGGGCTCCTGCAGACAGCAGGAAAAACCCCCAATGTGTGAGCGAATAGGGAAGAATTCTTCTCGCTATATACTCGCGGTAAAACATTTATTTTTTATTTTAAAAAAAAACAAAACACAGGGTCTGTTAGTGAATCTTAATCTTATCTATCTTCAGTGTTAAAGCCCACTGACAGAGATCAGGCAAAAGCAAGACAGACTCTAGGGAGATGTGACTATGGGAAGAATCCATCGATCACTTTGAGCTGTGGGTGGTAGAAACAACCAAATTGAAGAAGGGCGCCGAAAATTACAGATTCCTGCAGTTTTATGAATTTGGAGAGACCTGTCCTTAAAAATCATACCCAAGACAACCACCTTCAATGTAATTCCAGTTGTCGTGTTTCATGACATTCGTATCAAAATAGGGAACACCAATTTATTAATAAACCTTCCTTCCAGATTATTTACCCTACCTTCTATACAACAGTGTGGGAAGCAGCTTAGCAGAGTGGGAAAAAGAGAAGCTTGAGCCTCCAAGAACCCTGGGCTCAAATTCTAGCGCTGTCACTAACCAGCTGGGACACTGGACCAAGTCATTTAACTTCTCCGAGCCTGCCTCCTCACCGGTCAAGCAGGAATGATGGCGTTATGGTTGAAGGTCAAGTGGGTGTGGAGACTCCACATTCTGTGACACAGCAAAGGGCTCAGGACGGTGCTCCTTCTCTCCTTCCTCCTGACTCGGTGTATGATCTGCCCAGAGGCACTTCCTGGCTACCAAAAAGCTGCCACTTGGAACAGCTTGGGAGGAAGAATGCAGGAGTTCTTCTTGGCCCTACCCCAAGACCTGCGCACCCTCATTTGTCAACAAAACCAACGTGCAATTTTATCCATGAATTTATGTTCCAAGTAATGTTCCCTTAATTTGTGTTAAGCCCCCTTAAAATTAGATTACACTACTCAATTTCCAACTCTATCCAAATATGTTCGAGGCCTTATAATACAGGCTGAGCACAAAAGCAGAAAGGGAAAATAGTTCCTGTTTGCCATGCTCAGCCACTCCAGCCATTCTGACAGCAGCCTCTCTGATTTATGCCCCGATTTGTTCTACATGATGCCAGCCTATATTGCATTCCATTTTATTTTCTGGAGTGTAATTAGTAATGATGATGATTAGTTAGGTAAGGAGATGAAAATTTATGAGGCCATGGGCCAAAGCTAATGATGAATCATTCTTTCCCCTTTCACTGAAGATGCAAGTCAACTATAGAAGGGAAAAGAAACAAAGTCCACGTAGGCCAGAAAAGAAATTCAGCGTTCCTTGTCAAGTGTGTGACACACAAGCACGTCTCGGTGACTGCCTTGGGAACCTGTGTTTGGCATCACTGTTCTTAGAGGAAGAGCAAGATATGATGCTCAAATAAAATACTTATTAAGTTTTCAAAGAAAAGAGTACTTTGGTAGAATGCATAAGCACAAGTATATGTGGAAATATATGGGAGCAATTTTTAAATGCCACTACAATTTATCTTACAAGAATCTGAAGTAAAAATCAAAGAGAGAAACAAACCACAAAGGAGGAATGAGTGGCTTAGGGAGGGTGTTCTCAAAAACGGTGATGGGTCACAAGATAGAGTTTACTTTCAAATATGTCTTCATAAAACGGTACTTTGTTACATAACAAATATCCATTGTACAGGATGTTGATAAACCAAATGTGTGTGTGTGTACATGTATTACTGTTGTTGTTTGGGGGTCATAGATATTTGGTGCTTTGAAGGTTCTTTAAAAAATTGGTGTATTTTCACAAAAACAATTTTTAAAAACTATGCATAATTTTACACATCTTTGTAAAAGTGTGGGCACAGTAAAGTGAATTTGATGGGTGGGAAACAGCAGAGGTCTCCAACACTGAATTTTAGCCTGAGGATAAAAAAGTCAAACTAAATAATCCAGATAGTTTTACTCTACTTATACTCTTGAGAATCTTCAAGCATTCTGTAATAGTGGGATTAATTACGAAACCTCTCTGTGGAACTGTGGCCGGATCTGATATTGATGACATCTGACTGACCTTGAAATGTTCTATCTTATAGTCTTTATGAGGACCTTAAATTCAATGGTTTTGTTGGGAAAAATCTCAGATTCAGAGATTAAACTAGGCACTATATTGCTTTTGTTTTTTGTTTTTTAGAAGTAGCACATCTTACTGATACAGGTCACCTATTTAAATCTTCAGGAATATATAAATATTTGAAATGGGATTAAATAAAATAATTACAATTCCACTTCAGCTGGCAAGATCACTTAGTTATATTGGATCTCAGCAAACACTCCAATTAGTGACAAGAATGGGAATGCCCGGTGGCAGATGTGTCATTGACTTCTTGTCCTCTGGTAGCAGAGAGCAATCCTTCCAGGACAACTGCGACATGCATGTGTAGTCCAATTGATGTAACTACAGTCGTTGTTCTAATGGAGCAGGACTTTGACAAATCTCAACTGAGAATTCCATTGGCCCAAGCTCTGACATTTGCACTGTTTCATCCTATGAGCATCCCAGTTGCTGTATTTGACGAAGCAAAGAATCCAAAAAGTGAAAACTGTCATTTAAATGTCTTAGATGACCGAGGATGTTGGGGCAGGGAATACTGACAGTGTCGGAGCCTGCCTGGCCTAGGTGGCAGAGGCAAATGGTAAGAGAGAAAGAACAGCAACAGTTGAACAGGAAAAAAGCATCACACCAGCTGGAATGCCCAAGTCACCCCTGGGACTCACCGCACAGCCTGGCCCTCCCAGCAAGGCCCACCAGGATAACTGTGGGTTTCACAGGCCTGGCCACAGCCTTGGTGCTGTCCCTGTCTGCATGGAGCCAAAGCCATGCAGTGCCAGGAGGCACTGCTGGGGCACATGCCAATTCTCTTGCCGCAAAACACAACTAACCAGGCAGCCAGGTTTGCCAGAGAGGGAATGACTCAGCCACAGGTGCACTTCATTTAAGTCAAGTTAGCAAAAGACGAACGAATTGGATCCCTCCACAGTTTGGTGACGCATATTTAACATCAAAGCACATTGGAATCAAGACATTTTTAGGAATTAAAGCCACATGTCAGTATTGCAATGAGTGATAATAACCACTGGTTTTTGTTTGACTATCTACTGATCTTTACTATTAGGAATCAGGAGATGAAAATTTTAGCTCTTATTCTGCCCTTATGCAGGTGAGTTACTTTAAACAAATAACCTGTTGATGAGCCTCCCATTTCCTCACCTGTAAAGTTAAGACTCCAAACCAGATGATCCCCTAAAGAATCTTCTAGTAAAACTATTTCTGTGACCTAAGTAATTGCTGAATTCAGTGCTGGGTTTCCAACCATATGACAGTACTGCCAGCCTGCCTGTTTTGTGCTTCTCAAACGTGATAGATAATTTACAAATATCTGCTTATGCTCTTACAAGAATGTACATTTACATAAGATGGAGGAGTAGGCATCTAAATGACTTAAATGGGAAGCAACTTAGAAACTAAGAACTCAGAAAGTCCTCCCTTCGTGCCTTTAGCTTAATGAATGCATCTAACTAGACCTAACTTACTAACAAAAACAGCTGTAGCTTTGATTTTTTAGCAGCAATCAGCAGAAAAACTCCTTTATGTCTAATCAATATCCTTCCAAGATCAAGGAAGAGATCCCTATTACCAAAACTTGTTAGTAGATGAAGGTGGTCCCAACTCTCCCTTGCAAAGAAGCTGCTCTGTCGTCCGGCTCATACAGGAGGCCAAGGTGAACTGTGGCATCCATCAAACACATTGCTTTATCTTTACTTGCTTGGATCACCCAGTGGCAGTCAAGAAAAAGTTGCTGATGGTCATTAAAACAAGGAAGAGCTATAAAAGACTGTCAGGAGATTCCCCAGGCTCTCTGGAGAGAGAGAGTGATAAAAGATGCCAACAGACAGACAGACAGGCAGAGCAAATAAAAATGATCAATTGCCTTACTGCTAGCATTCTGGGTAGAACTGGAGTAACTGACAAGCCAATCATATAAGTAAAGTCAAAGATATGGAAAACACAAATTCTACTAAGTCATACCAATGGTTGGACATCTATAAAACATGTAGTGTAGGGTAGACAAATATTTATTGTGAAGCCACTTTCTGTATTATTATTCAAGGCACTGAGGATACAAGAGTCTTGCCCTGAAGGAGTCTGGCTATACAACTGGAAGGAAGAACTATACAAAGGGAATCACAGGAAAGGGGGAAGGGTAGACAGAGCACTAGAAAGAAACTCTTCTTCAACTGACCATGTATATTCAGTTGGTCATATATAGGGATAGACAGCATCACTAAACAAAGAACTATCCCTCCCTGTCGGAGCTGGAAAGGATATTGGAACTCAAAGAGCCTACAAGCTGACCCACTTTTTTTTTTTTTTCGTACTCCAGAGACACCGGAGATAGCAAGAAAAGTGAGGAGAAGGACACTGACATTACCTTTGTTTGGTTAAGCACCACAGGTGATTCTGTCAACATCATCCAGGCAGCCAGGCAGGCTCAGGGCTCACAAGCCTCAAAAGATGCAAGAGTTCAAGGTGGTGCCTCAAGACAAGGTCTAAAGACAGTCCCAAGCCAGGGTAGTACATGATATCATTGCTAGAGATTAAAGGTTAAAGGGCTAGGATTTGAGCATTCAAGACTGAAAGGGTCTCTGAGTAAGCACATTCCCTGGAGAGCCAAGGCCTCTCCCCGCTGCAGCCCTCCACTGCCCCTACTCCTCATGGCCAGGGTACAAAGGACCCCCAAAGGCCCAAACTTCCTGTGTGTAAATTCACATCTTGTATTTATTTATTTATTTTGAGTTGGGGTCTCACTGTCGCCCAGGCTGGAGTGCACAATCCCAGTTCAACCTCCTGGGCTTAGGTGATCATTCTGCCTCGGCCTCCTGAGTAGCTGGGACTACAGGTACATACCATCACACTTGGCTCACTTTTTAAAAACTTTTGTAGAGACAAGGTTTCACTATGTTGCTCAGGCTGGTCTTGAACTCCTGGGCTCAAGCAATCTTCCTGCCCTGACCTCCCAAAGTGCTGAGATTACAGGTGTGAGCCATCATGCCTGGCTGTAAATTTGCATTTTTATAAAATGAACCACACATGTTCTTCATGCCTAATTTTTTACCCAGCTACAAATTTTAGAACTGACACTTTAAGTCGATTTGGTTTTTAAATGTTTTCCCATTATATTTTATCTATATCAGAGACCCATATCCTTTTCTTATAAAGAGGAGGTCGTATTTGTAACTTTTAGGGCTGTGAGTCACACAATCTCTTTCACAGATACTCAACCCTGCCATCGAAGTATGAAAGCTGTCATAGACAATATGTCAAAGAGCAGGCAAGTCTATGTTCTCTGGGGACCCACTCAGACCCCCAGAGTTGGTATAGAGATTAATTTAAGCTGAAGACTTTTGAGATTCAATAGATAGAGAAAGAAGCCTTGTGGGGATTCTCTTATCTGACTAAAAGCAGAAACTTCAGAGGAATGAGAACTGCCATAAACTCCCTCTTCAGGTCTGTTCCCAAGAGAGAAACCAAGGAAAGTCTACCATAAATCCCCTCTCCAGGGGAGTTTCATGACCATGAGGAAGACAGAATGAACACTCAAATCTGCATAAACACACATGACCACTAACATTCTTACCTCTCATTTGTATTCCTAAAAGCCCATTCACCTTTCCTAAAGGTAATTACTTGCTCTTCCCATAGAAGCCTTGCAACTCACTCCCTTTCTCCTACTACATTAGGTATATAAGTCCCAAATTTGAACCAACCCCTTAGAGTTACTCATTACTGAGCATGTCTTATATGCTTGCTTAAACTTTTTCTCCTGTTAACCTGTTTTTGTCAGTTTAATTTGCAGACCTCAGACACTAAACAAGCTTTTTCAGTCCCAACAGTTCTAATAAACCTGCATTACAAAAACAGTATTTTTTTACCACACCTCTACATCATTTCCCATTGGCCCTTCCTTTAATCTCTTAAATTCAGTATATTCCTCTGGAGACAACTGCCAGAATCCAGCTTGGAAATCAGTTTGTTGCTGTAACAACGGTTACCTTACCTGAGCTTTCCGTCAAGCTACAGAATGCAAAATATTTTCAAAGTTATTGTGCATTCGGTTTTGGAGATAGTAAGGCTTATGACTGCAATGATTTTTTTAAAAATGACTGTTTCCAGACAAGAGGAAAGATTGCTGTGCAAAGAACATTAACAATGACCGGCATTTCCCTGCCCTGCCAACAACAAGTACTAATACCACTAGTGAGAACATACAAGTAGTGGTCCAAACTTTCTTCATCCTTAGAAATATGGATCTATTATGTCGACAAAATGGACAATGATACTAGAAGTCATTATGATAGCTTCAGATTAAAGGCAAGTCCTTCTGTGATGGAACTCCACAAAGACATTCCTCTGAACTTTGGACATAATTCCATAATAATGGTGATAATTAGTATGAACTTTGGACATGATTCCTCTGTTCATTTGCACAGTGACAGGAGGCCACAAAGTAGCTAAACAAATTTAGATTTGGCCAGGGTAATCTCAGCTCTATACAGCAGTATCTTATGGTAATTTCATCTTTACCATCAAGAAAGAACGTCAGGTAAATTCTCCAAACACATCGAGTCTTCTTTCAAAGCACTAAAGAACATGTATGATTTATGGTGATCAGAGCTCCATTAATTGGAGGCACCCTAAGGCTGAAAGGAGACATGGGAAGAGACAGTCTTGGATCAACTAAAAAACAAACAATCAAAAAAACACCGAATTGTTAGACTCATTTACTTTCACACATTAAAAAATATATATTTCTTAAAATTTCTGTAAATTACCCAGAGAACATTCTATATTAACATTTGAAATGAATGGCAAATTAAAAACCTAGAGGGGTTTACAGATATCTTTTTCAATAAGCCTATTCAAAAGCCATTCATAGCATTATTTTCTCTGAACAGAGAGTGTTTATTGCTGCAATCTCCCTACCTACCCTCAATATTGATGATTCATCGCACAAGTTAAGCTTCAAACTGAAGTTGCAAAGAATTCCTAAAGGCACTGGTACTAAAATTAAGCACCACAGGGAGTCAGTTGTCAGTCTGCTCATTACTTCTGCTTTTTCTTACTTCCAGCTGCAGTAACTCAATGACGGCTGATTTTCCATTTAGGAAAGGTAAGAAGGCAAGAAAAGGTACAAATCTGAAACTAGCTACTGAACAGCAGTGCAATCCAATGTCATCCATCATTAATCTATCTCTCCTAACATAAAGATAAATCCAGGAGATTTCTCCTCTTGCTGTCTCATATTTATTTTAAAGTCAACTTTGAGTAAAGTGTATCAACAATAAAATGCACATATTTTAAGAGTGCAGTTCGATGAGTTTTGACAAATGTACTCACCTATGTAACCACTATGCCAATCAAGATACTGAGGTGCCAAAAAATTGTATACACACTTTGAGATGTGATCTACGTATTACTTTTAGTTTGCCGTAATCAGAAGTGTCTGGACGCTGATGGTAACCACTTTGAGCACCTCTTGTAATTGCAGAAGGCAAATGTGAGTTGTATTAATCAGCATCCATGGAGTATTATCGTTTTAATAGAGCTTTTTCCTTGCTTGAAATTTTTTTGGCATCCTCTGTATTTCTACCCCAAAAGGTCCCCTTGTGTCTCATTCAGTTCATCCAACCTTCCTGCCCCTACCCTGCTCCTGGTGGCCACTGATCTGTTTTCCGCCTTTGAATCTTCCTTCCTTCTTTTTTTTTTCTTCCTTTCAAATAAGTAACAAGGTCTGCACCCAGGCTGGGATGCAGGTGCTATTTACAGGTGTGATCATAGCACACTAGTATTGCATTCCTGGGCTCAAGTGATCCTTTCCCCTCAGCCCCCTGAGTAGCTGGGACTCCGGTTGGGTGCCATTGCATTCTGTGGATGTGTATATTTAAAATCCAATCCACAGATTTTGGTTTAAGAAAGAGTGGTAACATTCTGAGAGTACTTTTAGATGACCTAATGCTATGATTGGCAATAAAGTCTTCATATATCTTCACATTCATATTTCCCAGAGAACACCCTACAGTAACAAACACTACTAGTAATACAGGTAATCAAATATGTGTTGAGTACAAGGCACTACTCTAAGTGTGGGGCCTTCTCCCAGAAGGCCAGTTTGGGACACAAACAACCAGGATAGACATGAAGACAACCGCAACACAGTGCGACCTGGGCTTCACACAGGAAAATCAGGTTAGAACCGGAAGAAGGAGAACCTATGCCCGTCTGGGGCAGCCAAGAAGGATTTCTCAAGGAAAGACACCACTGTATGGAGGAGGACTCAGCAAGATGCAAAAGCACAGAAACCAGAGCCTATGGCCTCCAAGAAGTGATTCCAATATCTCTGTAAAAGGGTGGTCATAACAGTTCCTACCCAATAGGGTTGTTAAGATAAGCATGCATTCATCCATGATAAGCATGTAAAACAGTGCCAGGCTCTTTCTGCTAACATCACTATGAGATGAGGCGGAAGGAGACTCGGGTACAGCCTGAAGGACAGTCTTTCAAGCAGGGTGGTGGGCCTGAGCTGTATTTTTTTTTTTTTTTTTGAGTTGGAGTCTCACTCTGTCGCCCAGACTGCAGTGCAGTGGCTGCTCCCGGCCACCACAGCCTCGACCTGCTGGGCTCCGGCGATCCTCCCGCCTCAGCTTTCCGAGTAGCTGGAACTACAGGCGCGCGCTACCACGCCCGGCTGATTTTTTGATTTATCGTAGAGATGAGGTCTCACCAAGTTGCCCAGGCGGGTCTCGAACCCGCGGGCTCAGGCGATCCACTCACCTCAGCCTCCCAAGGCACGGGATTACAGGCTGAGCCAGCGAGCCTGGCTGAGCTGTCTTGACTCATCAACTGATCAGCACAGCCCAGTGGAAGAGCAGATACAGATGGGAGTTAAGATCCGACCTCGGTTCCACTGCTCCAAAGCAGGGCTAGAGGACAGGACAGGGCTGGGCCCCACAGTCAAAATGGCCCTTCTCCTTGGTGTTCTGGTCGCAGGGAACAGAGGCTGTTCCTGTGGGCTGAGATGGGCGGAGTCACTAGGGGGCAGCAAGAGTAGAGAGGGACACAAGGTCTAGAGAGAGGGAGAGAGGGAGGGAAAGAGACAAGAACAGAGGGAAGGGAGAGAAGACGGAACAAGAGGGCAAGAGGTGAGGGGAAAAGGGGCAGAAGACCACCCAGAGCAGGGCCTTTTCCCCTCCTCTTCCAATCCTAAGTAAGGCGTGTCCAGGAAGGCAGAAGTATCCGAGAGGAGGCTAGATGCAAAAATCCTTATTTTGTGAGAGGAGGTGGGAATCCCAGGAATAACAGAGACACTGGGTCCCCTTCTTTCTCCTTCATAGAGTTTGGATCTCATCTCATAGGCCAAAGGGCTTAGGAAGACCAGAGGGTTATATAAAGTATAATGGTTATAACTGCATTATTATTGCTACCATTCTAAAGTGTGTAATTCAATGGCATTAAGTAACCACAATGTGTAACCATCACTCTTTCATCATCCCAAACAGAACTCTGCACCCATTCAACAGTAACTCCCCACCGCCCCGTCCCCCGGTACCCTCTGTTCTACTTTTTGTCTCTATGGATTTGCCACCTCTAGGTACCTCATTAAAGTGGAATCGTACAATATTTGTCTGGCTTGTTTCACTAAGCTTGTTTTCAAGGCCCACGCTGTCATAGCATGCATAAGAATTTCCTTCCTTTCTATGGCTAATACTCAATTGTGCATGATTATTATTATTTTTAGCAGAGTGAGGCGTGAATTGGCAGGGGTTCAACTGAAGGAGTCAGGAGGCCAAGGGTAGAAGGAAGGTGTGGGGATGGAGGGAAAAGGGAAGAGCAAACCAGGAGGGCATGGAGATTGTTTGGAAGGAGACAGAAACGGGAGAGTGAGGGAGGAATGTGAGAAAGATCTCCAGGTTTCTCAGGAGGCAATTGGATGGAGGTAGCATTTTTGAGGGTGCAGTTCTAACAAAATACGGTGAGGAAGGAAGGCTCTGAAGATTACAGAGATGGCCAGTACTCTCTGCATCTTGAAAGTTTGTAACCACAGAAGTCCTGACTTCTGTGTAAAATTTAGACAACTATCGGGAAACTAGCTTTACCACATACTTTTATTTCTGTGAAGTTATATTTCACCAAGTTGATTGTTAGATAATAAAAAGATTAACAGGCCTTCTAGAAAAATATGGGGAGGTGGAAGAGGCTATGGATCACACATATTTAAATTCACAGAAATCAAACCTTAGCAACCTTTAAATTCTTCTGTTCTCCGGAAAGATGCAACTAAATATTCCTGAGAGGTTCTGCATCCCAGGCTGGAGCTTTTTCTAGGTCCCCAGCTTGACAGCTGACAATGTCTCTGTCCACGGCCATGTCTCATCTTGTAGACCTCTTCCTCTCTAAACACTGGGCTGTGATTACAGAATCAACTCAGGGAAATGCTGGGATTCAGTCCTCTTCCCCTTTGTTTCTTATTTAGCTTGAGCTCCTTCTTCCTCTTTAAACAGATACATTTTACAGATTAATGAAGCCTGCCCAGCACAGGAGATGGCATATCCGGGCGCTCATTTATTAAATCACGCCAGGATGAAAATGCATGCCTGCCTCTCGCGCTCTTATTATCTCGATAATTAGAATATTCAACTTTCTAAGGAGGCAGAAACTGAAATGTGAGGTTATGGATTATGCACATTTTTATATCCAAGACCACATACAACGTATGTATTTAAGATGTAAGGGAAAAACACAAGCAATTTAGAAGACAGTGCTCACCCCTTTCAGCATGTCATTAGTCATCCACAAAGAAAAAAGAAAAAAACACTAAACACAATTTCTACGTTGAATAGAAAGCACTGATTCCTTTTATGTAAAAATTTTACATGTATATGACTTCTAATGCAAAATAAGTTGTCCTGTTAAATGATAAAACTCAAAGTTTCATTATCAGTAAGAATAAATTTACTTCTAGAACATTTGTTTAAAAGTAACCTATTTAAAATGTAAACAGTATTCTAAATATAATATTATGTGAATATATGCGTGTATGTATGTGTGTGTGTCCCATGATCTTTAAGTATATTTATACATATAGGCCACATCGAATTCAATTCATTTTCTTGAAACTAAAAGACACAATTCCTAAGCCTTAAACTGGCTTTGTTAGTCATTGCAATTATCCTTCATAATATTAAATGTATTCAATTTTAAATGAAGTAAAATATTCAAGTCAGAGTTTTAAACTATCGAGAATCATTAAATATCTGAATTAATCAGTAGTAATCAACCCTTAATAGTAATTCCTACAAATACAAAAGGATTTTTTTTTTGGTTGAGGTGAATTCATTCTAAAGCACTTTAGATTTGCACAAGTGGGAAAGTCTGTATTGTTATATGCACTATATGGATATTTCACTTTTAAGTGCACACGTATATGTACATACTACTTAACTAAAACTACTTACAAAATAAAAAGATCGATTTTTACAATACAAAATATTTATATGTCCTAAGCTAGTTTTAGCTAAAGTGATTAAGTCTCATTTGGTGAAAACTGCTATCCCAATTCAGTAAGGCAAATATATTTCCCAAACAGCCATGCATACCCAATTGAATTAAGCCTGTTTAATCCTCCAATAACTTACAGGGTTTCAGCTTTCATTTCCTTTGTGAAAAAAATTCTCAATAACTACTCTTTCTCAGAATAGTCACAAAAGTATCTAAAATCAGTCAGTTAATTTTTTTTTAATTACCCAAGTTCTACCTATGAATTTTAAAAACAGCCTAATTTAACAAGCATGCATTTTACAAGCTGAAAATAATGAAAAGTCTTTGGGGCCAGCAAATAAAATGGATAGGATTTTAGAAACCACCCAGTATTTACAGCCCACCTGTTTATTGGGTCTTGCCAGATACAGATAATGTGTTTTCAATCACCAAAGTCATTTGATGATAATTTATTTCGCCACTTGGCATATCATGACCTTCACTCCATACGGAGACATTGTTGTAGCTTTTGCCACCCTGTTCCCATTTCATGTGTAACTGCAACAGTATCAAAAATCTGCATCTGTTTAATTCAAGATATGTATCAAAGCAGAAGAAATTCACTACATGGTAATTCAGTCACTGCCAGTGAAGGGATGGCTTTCCTGGCTTTATGTCTACTCTGACACCTTTCACAGAGACATGCAATGCTAGGAGTAAAGCAACAAATACAGATTTAAATGAAAATAGATTCCTCACAAACCATCAGCTGATGTAGGTCACAAGAATCAGATTAAATTGGTTTATTGAGACCGCCAGTCTATTTCAGAAAATAATTCTCTAATGCTCTCAAGTTATCGAGTAACTTAAAATAAAACAAGGTCAAAATTAACCTACATCAGAAAGAGGGAAGAGGTAGAAAAGTCTGCAAGAAATCCAAACCTAAGGCGATTCACATCTTCCACTGCTAGAGGTGCAAGTCCCATTTCAACTTCCACCAAATCTCCCATCCTTCAGATGATCACTTTGGTTGCTGAAAGTCTCCTGTGTTTCGTCTAATGGAATATCAATGAGACCACAGAACCACAGACACACACAAACACAATTTCCTGAGGAAGTGATTCCAGAGCTAACATAACTGAACACATGGGATGTCTGTTAGTCTCATTTGTTTATTTTTCTTTAGCTGATGGGAAAACATTACGAGCACTTCAGGGCCAAAGGGACTATGCATTTTTAAATGTCATCTATCCCTGAAGCTGGATTATAATAAGCAGATAAAGAGACAAAAACACTGTGACAACAATTTGAAGAGGTTTTTCTTTCTGTCCATAAATCTAGAAGGGGCAATATATTATCGAAGGTGACCTCTCTCAATTATGGTTGCTTTATCTGATGGACATTTGCACAAAAAAAATCAGTTTAATCCACAAGACAAAATATCAAATACACTGAGAATACCAATTCCTTTGATTATGAGTATGGTTAGCAAAAAGCTGATGCAAACCCACTCTATTCCATAAATCAGTAAGTCATCATTCATCCAATCAACCATTCAATAATTTATTGAGCGCCTACTATGCACCAGACACAGAAGTAAAAGATGTGGCCCCTGATTAGTTGTCCAGTCTTATTTTTGTTGTGTTCTGGCTTGAATCCCCACACCAGCCACTCTGAACCACCTGTGCTTCTCTAAAAGCAATGCACTTCTCTGGGCTGTAAGTGTTTCATTCTCTTAGCTTGGGTTGCTGTACTTCTCTTTCTTGGCCTGAAAAAATTCAGCCCAAATGTCCATCACCTCTTCTGAGAAGCCTTCCCTTGCCCCACCAGCTGGGTTAGATGCAACTTCTGGGTTCTCCTAGGACCCATTCCTAGAAAGATCATCTTCTGTGTACTTGTGTCTTCCCCACTAGAAAGCAAGTTCCTTAACGGGAAGAACTTACAGACACACCCAGCATTTGGCCAACTGAGGGGCTCAATGGACACTTCTTTACCTGTGTCTCCCTCAACTACAAAGATGACCCTCAGGATGAGGATCTGTTCTGTCCTATACTCTCTTCAACACCTAGGCAATGACTGGCACCCAGTAAGTGCCCAATAAAAGCTTGTAGAATGAATGAAAACTGGTTGAAACTAGACCTTTTTTGAAAAACTAAGGATATGTTGCCACCAGTATTTGTAGGCAATTCAGAAATCATGATTATAATAAGAATGATGCATTATCAGCATGCTTTTATCTATCCCCTCACAGAATGGTAAGTTAGTTAAAGGAAAAGGTTCCTGGGTAGGTAACTAAATGAGATGTTAGATGACACTGCTACAAAATAATTTGAATCCATGTTCCATAATGTCTACTGAAAACCTGATATATCAGTGTCTGGAATAAGGTCCCAATGCAAAGACTTGCAAAAAGAAAAGGTTCCCTGGGTGACTTCAGTGTCAATTGAGGTCGAGAGGCACTAATATAATTTCTTATCCAGATAAAAAGGCCTCTAGCAATCTATCTCAAAACAGGCAGTCTCAAACTTGCTATTGAGAAAAAAAAATGGGAGGAGGGGAATAAGGCATTATCTGATAAAGTTACATATGATTTTATCTTTTGATGCTGTGATTCCACTTGTAAGTATTCATCCTGAAAATACAACTAACTCCATAGCACAAACTAACATATTTGAAAGGTAATCCATTTCACCACTATTTGCAGTAGGAAAAAAATCTAAATTTCTATCCAGAGGAAATTGATTAAACTATGTCCACCTTACAGAACAGAATGTGTTTGCAAAAAAAGAGTAAGAAAGATGTTTATGAATGGCTTATGAACATTTATCATGGGTCATAAATTGTCAAGTGAGAAAAAGCAAGGTGAAAGAGTAAATATATATTTGCTTATTTTTACAAAAAACATACACAGAAAAGACAAACTAATTATGGTACCCTAAAATTTAAACAGAAACAAGTAAACTCAACTCAACTAGACAGTGAAATAACATTCAAGTAACTTCTGAAGTAACTTTTGAACACAAGCACCCTGTACACCCTCAGTGAGATACATTCTTTAATAACAATGATGGTAATAGAGCCAGGTGCAGTTGCTCACACCTGTAATCCCAGCAATTTGGGAAGCTGAGGCTGAGGCAGGAGGATCGTTTGAGGCCAAGAGTTCAAGACCAGCCTGGGCAACAAAGTGAGACTTTGTCTCTACATAAAAAAAAAAGTAGAAAAATTAGTCAGACATGATGGTGTACATCTGTAGTCCCAGCTACTCAGGAAGCTGAGGCAGGAGGATCACTTGAGCCCAGGAGTTTGAGGCTGTGGTGACACGACTGTGCCACTGTCTTGGTGACAGAGTAAGACTCCAACTCAAAAAAATAATAATGATGATGATGATAACTAAAAACGGAAAAGCCAGTCTTGAACTTTACTTAGTTTGTTGGTATTGGTATAGATGCTAGTATAGTAGTAATTCAGAAACTATTTTGCATATACTGTATGCTAAAACAAATAAGCAATTGTATTGATGTTATCAGAAAACAAGGTTTGTCACCATGGAAAAAGAGATTAAAATAAGTAAGGGTGAAAAGGAACATAACTGTAAGAATTTAAATTGAAACCATCAGATTACATTCATGATTTTAAATAATATACATATTTCTAAATTTTGTCAACTGAAAGGCCTTGAAACAATGACAGTCCGGTAACAATGAGCACACTTAGTTCTTAGATCTTGGTTTCTAAATACCATTTCTCACTATAAAGATCTAAAAACCCTTGAAGAAATAGTAGATTCCAGGTCTAGGGCAGGAAAAATGCAAAGTGAACCTGACTTTTGTGTCATCAAGTAAGAATGATGGGGACATGTCAAAGGCCCCAGGAGCCAGCCAGTAGTGCAGTGGCCAAGTCTGGCAACATGTGAACATCAGAAAAAAAATAATAGTGCTATAGACTGAATATTTGTATCGTCCAAATTCCTATGTTAAAGCCCTATCCCCCAATGTGATGATATTTGGAGATAGGGTGTTTGGGAGGTGATTAGGTTTAGATAAAGTCAAGAGGTTTGCAGAAAGCCCAAATAATGGGATTAGTGCCCTTATAAGAAGAGGAAAAGGTTAGGGCAAGCTATCTCTCTGCTGTCAAATGAGAATACAGCAAGAAAGCTGCCATCTGCAAAACAGAAAAAGAGCCCTCACTAGAATCTGATCATGTCAGCACCTTGATCTTGAACTTCCCAGTTTTAGAATGATGAGAAATAAATTCTTGTTGTATAAGCCACCCAGTCTACAGTGCTTTGTTATGGTAGCCCATGACTGGCTAAGACAGATGGCAATGTTTGATAAGACACTGAATTTTTAAAAAGAAACCATTACTCCATAGTGACACTCAAAGAAAAAAAAAAAGTACAGAAACAGAAGGAGAAAGAAAGGCAGGAATAGAGAGGAGGATTTTTCCTTTTAAACAGACAAATGCTAGCTTATACATGAAAAACTATTGATCAATTTTAAAAAAAATAATTTTGCCATTTCCAGTGTAGTAACTGATTAAAGCATGAATCATCTACAGATACTAAAATCATTGGGTGAAAGGTTTTTGAAAGATAGGAGAATATTTACATATCTCAAAGTATCAGCTCACAGACTGCTTATTAAATGATAAAGAGAAAAGTTAGCTTTATAATGGAGGGATCTGGCAGGTATCACCTTAACCAAAGATCAAACTTAGCACCCTCAACAATGAAAGAGACTAGCATTATGCTTCCTGAGATGATGCAATGGGAAGGCCACAACATCACTTAGAAATCATCATGCCAAAACGTTCATCTTGCAACTAATCACGAGAACGACTAGACATGTAGGATTGGTACTGGCGCCTCAAAACTGTCAGTCATGGAAAGGAAAACAAAAAGCAGAGATTGTTCTAGATTATAAGTGACTAAGGAGACAAGGATACCAAATATAACACACCAAACACAATGAGATCCTGGATTGAGGAGGAAAAGACTCAGCAATAAAAGACATTTTCAAATATGAGCTGTATATTAGATGATGTCACTGAATTAATGATAAATTTCTTGGGTGCAATAATGGTGTTGTGATTATTTAGGAGAATGAACTCATTCTCAGATATATTTGCTGGAAGTATTCCAGGGTGAAATATCATAATGTCTGCAAATGTGGCAAAATGTTAGGACTAGTGACTTGGTACCATCCTTTCCATATTTCTGTGAATTTGATGTTTTTCAAAATAAAAAGTTAAAAAATATATATACTAAAGACTCATCTGTATTCCCACATAACAAAATACCTCATATAGATCTCTATTTCACTTTCTCAGTTATTCCTTTTACCGTCAAGATTCTTGATGGGGAAATAAAGACTCAAAACAGGATTGCCAAGTCACTCACACTTCTAGAAAAGCTGCCAATTGCCCTTTAAACAATTTGCATGAGGACCCACAAAAATAAAGCTTCCTAATTTTGTGCTTTTCTTGACTCAATTTCTATTCTATTCCAGCAGAGTTCCTGGCTCACAGCACCCGAATGCACTCTTTCCTTCAGGCTTTGCAGAGCTGGCCCAAAAGGTCTTTGGAGGTCCAGCTCTTACTCCATCCAGGCCCATCTCCCACTCTCATGCCCTCCCCCCAAGCTCTGTACCCTCCAACCTCTGGTTCCTCTGTGCCTATCTTTGAAGAAACACACACGGTTCCTCTGACTTGAAGCTTCCCTCTCCACTATACAAAGTTAGAGGCTCCCTGCCCTCAGTTCCTCAGCCCCTATTAAACAATTCCCATGCTGTGTTATAATTACTTGTTCATTCACAACTCTCACCCCCACCAAACTCTGTTTCCTCTAGAGCAGGAAACACACGTTCTTTATCTTTGCACACAATAGATTCTAAGCACATACTAGGCATTCATATCCTTTGGTGAATTAAATTAATGTGAAACACAAACAGTCCTATAATTCAATTTCAGATTTCCGTTTCAGCTTTTCATTTGCTTTGGCATGTTCAAGAACCAAAGCAGCAATCACAAAAGACTCCAAAGATCAGTCCTATCACCAAAGATGGAAGAGTCCTAAATCCTCACATTTTGGACCTGTACTTTGAGTCAACCAGATTTTTATTAGCATTAGCAGAAGTAAATCTAAGAGAACCAAGATTCAATGAAATGGACCACAGTGTGAGCGTAAATTAACCTCCCTATCTAGAATAAGCTGTCGTAATCCTTCTGAAGTCCCTGGCAAATCCCCAGCTTGGTCCAAAAGCATCTATAGATAGCCACAGACTGTCCCCAGACAGCACTAACATTCACAGCTGGGAAGAGAAGGAGGAGCCGCCATTTCCCAGGATGGCACCAGAGGGCTGGCCAAGGCCAGCATACACTGACTGATGCCCATCAGCTGCTCAAAGCCCCATTCGAGGACCAGCTTTCACCTCCACATCCAGATCTATCAAAGCCTCAACCCAGGATTTCCTCCAGACTCAGCTCCTTGACTCCCATTTACTCCCTCCATTTGTGGGTTGATGCTCCTTTACCCTAAACTGATCACATAACATCCCATCTATTCTCTCATCCTCCGTGTCCCCACAGGAACCTGCTCCTCTGCTGAAGATATTAGCAACTGCCAGTCCACTCTCACCTTCTCACACTTCTGCAATCTGAGCTGAACTTTGCCATTATCTTCCACAACTTCAGTAAACATAATGATTACCAACTGGATCCCACTTCATTGCAAAAACAAAACAACAATAACAACAAAAAAACAAATAATCCCCCCCACATCATTTGATAGTAAGCTGCAGACCTGAGGTCCCATCATCCCTGCATGCTCACAGTCTTTCCTACATAACTGCAGTACAACTACTAAAATCAGGAAATTGATCTGGATACACTACCACAGATCCCACCCAAATTTCACTAGATGTCCTCCTCATAGCACAAAGGGTTAAAATCACATGTTGCATTTTTTTTTTTTTTTTTTTTTGCCATGTTCCTTTAGTCTGGAACAGTTCCTAGTCCTTTCTTGGCTTGTATAACCTTGACAGTTTTGAAGACTGCCAGGAGTTTTTTCATGGAATATCCCTCAATTTGGCCTTATGTGATCTTTTCTCATGAACAGGCTCAGGTTACACTTTGGTATTTTTTAGGGGTGGGGGAGGGTATTACAGGTGTGATGCTGCAACTTTCTCTTTCCATCCTAGCAGGTGGTTGTGTTATGTTAACATTGATCTCTTGTGCCTCCCTGGTTTTTCCTCCTCCCTTTGTATTTAACAAGTACTTTTGTGGAACAATACCCTGAGCGGTATTAATATCCTATCCCTCATCAAACTTTCACCAATTTTAGCATTCTTTAAAATTTCCAGCCGGAGTTAATTATAACTATAATGATTGACAAATGAGTTTTTAGGGAAAAAAAAATCTCTCTTTCTTCTTTATTAGTCGGCACTCTACTAAAGGTAGACCATTCTCATTTATTTGTTATTTATAGTTATTTGTGCTCAAGTATCTTATATTATTCAGTGCATTATAATCTATTACTGCTATTTTTATTTTGCTGAAACAGGCCCAGATTTGGCCAGGGCAGATCTGATGGAGATTCCTGCTATGTTCTGAATGTTTATGTCCTCACAAAATTCATATGCTGAAATCCCATTCCCTGAAGTGATAGTGTTAGGAGGTGCGGGACCTTTTGGAAGTGATTAGGTCATGTGAGTTGGGCCTCATGAATGAGATTAATGCACTTTTAACAAAGGACCAGGGGAGCTTTTCCACCCTTGCTCCATGCGAGGACACAAGAAGAAAATGCTACCAATAAACTAGGAAACAGGTTCTCACCAGATACTGAACCTGCCAGTACCTTCATCTTGGACTTCCCAGCCTCCAGAACCATGAGAAAATAGTTTGTTAGAAAAAGTTTTTCTATTTATACACTACTTGGTCTATGGTATTTTGTTAAAACAGCCTGAATGGACTAAGACAACGTCCAAAGTCTTACTCCCCTGAAGCAGGAAAGCTTCAACATTAGTAAAATCTCCTGGGATCCTACTATGTCTTTTCTTTTCCTCAAAACCCATGACCCCAAGGGGCTGTGGCTATAGCATAGGAGATGGAAGAGTGAGGTATTCTGTCTCTTCTCTTCCAAATCTTCACTCTCTGGTCTGGGAACTCTGGCTCCGTCTGATTGCACCATCGTGCCATACTCCATACCAATCTGTGTTTGCTTCTAACTTCTAGTTTCATAGGCTACCCTTCAGAGTACCTGGGCCCTAGGCAGCCTGAGAACCCAGCATGAACCATGTTCAACTCCATTCCAGCTCCCAGAACCCAGGGTCCAGAATGGTATTGACCTAGCAAACAGGGACCTTTTTGTTCCAGAGAAGTCCTCCATTGAAAATCAGGACAAAAAAGAATTTACATTTTTAATAGAGGTAGTCCATCTTTCCCTACACTACTCTCCAATGCACAGATAGTACAGCAAAATGATATGAAAAGAGATCCTCCAAAAATCAGAACTATCTTTTGGAGGGCAGGCCCCTGGTAGGACAGGTTTCTCCTGCTAAGTGTGCTATGAACCCATTGGCATCAGGGTGCCAGCTAGCATTGTTGTGAGAGGCTGCATTCAGCTTCAGTGATTTCTTTTTTTCTTTCTTTTTTTCTTGGAGATTCTTGCAATGCATTTGCCCATTTCATGATGGGTAATTTACAAGAGCACCTGCCCACACCGTGCTGAACGTTCAGCAGTTTTTAACCAAAAATGGCATGATCCCCATGCCCCACCCTTTCTAGTCACCTGATCCTGCCTGCCCTGAGTGACATTCTTTTGTTTGTTTGTTTCCCTGGATGAAAAAAGTCCTCAAAGAAAAACATTTTGCCAATGTGAAAGAAGTGAAACAAAAAAACAACAAAAGCACTAAAATGCAACAAAAATGACGAGTTCAGAAACTGTTTTCAGCAGTGGAAAAAGTGTCTTGATGGATATATTCCATCCACTAAATGACAGGCACTTGGAAGGTGACTGAAATTTAAACATGCAAGAATCAATACACATTTTTTAATAAATAAATTCCAGGTTATGTGGGCCCCCCTCATATGCACTTTTATCATTTTGTGGAGGCAGTATTTTGACCCCAAGGCTTGATCTCTTCAGCAAGTCCTGCATTTCTGACCTCCCTTTCTTTTTCTTCCTCTGAAATCACAGGGTATTCTGCCTGGCTTCCATCTCCAGAAGCATCGGCCCACCTTTGCAATACAAAATCACACAGAAATCTTCTGGTTCCTGCTGCCTACTGGAGGACATTGGCATGGGATAAGAAAGACCAAGGGGCACACGGAACAGTCATTCATGAGAAAGAGGATCAGAAATCAGGCCCAGCTCACTTTAAATTCCATCTTCTGCTTGTTAGAAATTCCTACAGAGTTCCATACATGATGGAAGTTTAGCAACACTGTCAGGCTAACTAAGCAGTGATTTCTAGTTTCTCATAAAACGTCACTACAAAGGCCTACAGTTTTGGACATCAGAGCTTTCACTTTTCCAAGGTGGGAGAGGCATGTCATAAATATCTCTAGGCCTACAATGCGATATGACACTAGCTATTAAGGCTCAAGGAACCAATATCCATGAAATAGTTCCTTAACCATTAATAATAGTTACAAAATGTCATATGCTACTGCTGTGCTGTAAATCTATATTCTTTATTTAAGAATAATAAGTAAACAAGTTTGAGCTGGGTCTATTTTTGGTGTAGAGGAATGAGACCCTTTGTGACCATGGTTACAAACATAAATTCATTCTGATGGAAAGCTTTCTTTCTAGCCCAGTGATTCTTAATTCTGGGGGGTTACAGATCATTCTGAGAAAGTGATGAGGGGCACAGACCCCTCCACTTCAGAGGGAGTGGAGATGCCAAAAACTATACATTTGTATATTATCAGAACTGTACATCTAATTTCATAGAGTCCAATGAGTGAAACTTCATGAAGCCTCAGGTGAAGAACAAGCCTTAGGCTAGTGTATCTCAAACTTTTATGGTCCAGTGAATCACCAATGCTGCTTTGAGTGACAAGGTTCCAGAACAGGGGTCAACATGCTTTTTTCTACAAGGACAGATAGCAATATTTTAGGCTTGTGGGCCATATACAGTATCTGTGACAACTACCCAACTCTGCCATTGTAGCAGAAAGCAGCCATAGACAACATGTAACAAATGGAAATGGCTGTGTTCCAATAAAACTTTATTTATAAAAACGTAAGGTGGGTTACATTTGACCCCAGGGTTACACTAAAATGTATCACTTTCAAGCTAGCACAAGAAATATCATAGCAAACACAAAACCAAATTCAGTTCTGAGGGTTTTTTTTAAAGTTTACATTTATTTTTACCACAAGTTTATCATATTCACTTTGTTATTTTCTCCAGCAATTCTGCTTATTACATATTTTCCTACTGAACAATTTGTTATGAACCAATCATTGTTCCATTTTCTAGCCGACACAATGAGAGTCAGAATAATTCCACATTATCAACACTTCCTGAAAGACCCTTTGTGGCCTAGTTTTCTAACTCACAGCACAGTTCTATTAATTGACAGCTGACCACATACCAGACATAAAAGCAGAACACATTCTTTCACATTCCCAGTGGCCCATTTCTCTTCTGGAGGCCGCTGTCATTGCTTGAACAAGTCTAGCAGCTGTCACACTCAAGCCAACAGTCACAAGGGCTTTGTTTCCCTGGAGATGCGTTTTCACAAAAATTAGGACCCACAAGAGGCTCTTCTTTGCCCTCCCTCTTCCTTCACAGCAAAAGGTTAAATACTTGACTATTGAGTGCGCCTTTGTGGGTGAGCTGCACGGCATGTTTCTGTTTCATGACTGCGACTGGCAGCCTCTTGCCTAAAGCAACCTGACTCTACAGAATGGAAGTGGTTTAGATGGGATTTCCTCCTAAGTGTCCTGCATTTTAAAGTTCAGACTTGGCCAGGTGTCTGCCAACCTGCTCTGTGGGAAGGATTGTAGAACACCAGGTATGTATCAAAAACACTTCAACAACCATTGCTGAGTAATTAAGAAAACTATTTTCAATGCATGTACACCCTACAGAAAAGCCAGTTCTCACTAGAAATGAGTAACGTCGATCGTATGTTTCCAGCCATTTCCACTGGTTTCTCAACTTAAGCCTCAAAAAATTAGATATTAATATTATTCAGGATTGTTGGCGACTAATTAAGAAACTATATAGCACCAACCATTGTGAAACAGTATATTAACTCGTCAAAAAAATTAAACATAGAATTACCATTACCATATGATTCAGCAGTTCCACTTGAGTATATATTCAAAATAATTGAAAGTGAGGTCTTAAAGATAGATTCATATATTCATGTGTGTAACAGTATTATTTTTGATAGCTAAAACATGGAGGGGAACAAGTGTCTATAGACAGATGAATGAATAAGCAAAATATGATCTATAATACAATATGATATTTATTCAGCCTTAAAAGGGTAAGAAATTCTGACACATGTTGCAATATAGATGAATCTTGAGGACATGATGCAATGTGAAATAAGACAGTCATAAAAGGACAAATACTATGTGGTTCCACTTCTACGAGGTCCTTAGAGTAATCAAAATCATAGAGACAGAAAGTGGAATGTTGGTTGCCAAGGGCAGGGGGCAGGGAGGAACAAGGAGTTACTAACTAATGGGTATAGCATTTCAGTTTCACAAGATGAGAAGAGTTATGCAGATGGATGGAGACGATGGTTGTACAACATCATAAGCATATTTAATACCACTAAACAGTACACTTAAAATGGTTAAGATGGTAAATTTTATGTTATGTGTATTTCACAATAAAAATAAATAAGTAAAGAAAAAAACTATCGAAATGTCTAAAAAATACAAACTTTAATATTCTGCAGAGCACAAATGATGCTTACCATTTTGTATGAAAGTCAAAGTCAAATTCACAGTGAACTACTTTTCCAAAATCTCACAATTAACTTGAGAGGAGTTATGCATAATAGAATGATGGGGGATCATAAATGCAATACCCTGCTACCACCCTTCACCATGGCAAAAGGAAACCATTAATTAGCTGGATCTGGTGGAATAAGCCACGCTGGCCCTGGTGGTTCTCGTGTGCTTGCTGGTATTATTATTTGTCCATAAGATACAGGTTCAGGACTACAGGACATTCACAGTGACAATTTTTATCTAAAAGGTGAGTTTCCTTTTTGAAATTTCTAACACAAACAGGCCAACAAATTATTCATCCTGCATCTACCCAATAACTCTGGGGGTTACAAGAAAATAAAAGCAATGATAACACGGGTCTGTAGGTTGGATGTGCTTAAAACCTGTATCTCTAATGAGGGCAAGAAGATGCAACAAAACTTGATTTATCAAGGGAATGTGCAAAGTGCATTTTAACCTAGTTTTTAAAGGCTCCAATGACCTTTAGATATTCGCAATGGCCTTGCAGAAAAGGTATTTATTCACCTACTCACCCTAGTGATTAACGATTTATGTAGGACAAATAAAAAAGAGCCCATTTCAATTCATTTTATTCCCTCTGTTCCTCTCGAGGGCCGTAAGTGGACCTGGAACTGAAAAGGTTGGTGCTGTTGTAGGATTTTTATACAAGTAGGGAGGCTGGGTTAGGATGGTTTTCTTATTCACTTGCAGAGGTGACAGTTTTGGCTGTGCTGAATAAGAAGGGAAACGCTGGGGATCTCAGATAAAATCTCATTAAACAATGAAGTCAAGCTAGGGTGTCAGACCTCTCTCACTAAGCTAACACAACCAGCCTCAGTCAGCAGGGCATGCAGGGTGTACCACTCAGGCCTCCGCTCTGATGCGGCCACCTGGGAGCTTTTGTGCTAGAAAACATCAATCTCACTTCTAGTTAGGTGCTGATGTTTGAAGTTTATAGTCAAAAAAGCTGTCTCCCTTAAAGCAGGTTTTGGAAGTTTTTATATCATTTCATATTAAATGGGTAGATACATTCATATCTTAAGACATTGTTGGGTTTATGTGAAGTCAATTTTCCACCAAAACAAGGCTACAGATTACTATCCAATAATGCACACACAATCCTCACTCTTCAGAGAAATGACTTCTCACAGCAGAGGCAGCCCAAATAACAGTTCTCCCAATTAAAACCTCCCCCTAAGTAATCACTTTCATTTGATGAATCTGACAACAAGCCCATTCAAAAATTTAGTCTGTGCACACTCCTATGGTCTCAATGTTTGCATCTCCCCAAAATGCATATGTTGAAAAACCTAATCACCAGTGTGAAGGTTCTAGAAGGTGGGGCTTTTGGAAGGTAACTAGGTCATGGGTGCTGAGTCTCATGAAAGGGGTTAGTGTCCTTCTAAGATAAGCCAAAGGGAGCTCATTCACCTCCTTCCACCATGTAAGAACACAGCAAGAAGGTGCCATTTATGAATCAGGAAACAGGCCTTCACTAGACACCAAATCCGCCTTGATCTTGGACTTCCCAGTTTCCAGAACTGTGAGAAATAAATTTCTTTGTTTTTAAGTCGTCCAGTCTACGGTATTTTGTAATAGCAGCCCCAATGGACAAAGACAGAAACCTTACAATTCTCCATCCAACCATGCTCTCTCTTGTTCTTGCCTTCTCCCCTGTCTTTAAAAATTCCAAAAAGCTATCTTGGAGAGCTGCTATGGTATCATGAAATACAAAGTCAAAGCTACAGTAGTTATTCATTACCAAGTAGTAGACCCCCCCCCCTCACCTCCCTCTACCCACCATGCCTGTGCATTGTGAATATCTAATTCCATCTCAGTGCTACCTCAGCTCTCTGTTCATGTTGCTTCTCCTTCCCTGAGTTTCTTCCCTACCTCCCTGGCCTAGACAATGTGGCTGAGAAGTTAAGACAAGGGGAAAGGTGGCCCCAGACAACCAATGCACACTTCCTCTCTCCCACGTCCTTTTTCCGGGTAACTCCCTATTGAATGTATGCTAAATGTAGCCCCATGAGTACTCACTGCCGCCTGTCCAACACTGAGCAAACATGTGGCGCACAACGGGTATTCCATACATTCCAGAAACTCATAGGAACATTTATGAAAGAAGCACAGAGAAATGTCAATACTGCTCTCCTTTCTTTCAATAGTAAGAAAGTCAGAAAATGCAATGCACTGACATCTAGAAGAACTCAACTGCCCGAAGAGAGAGCTTTGCTTGAGCAGAGTTGAGGACCCAACCTTGGAAATCCACTAGTCTGGATTTAAATCTCAACGCTTGCCACCAATTAGCTACACAGCATCATGAAAGTCATTTAACCTTACTACATGTCTGTTTCTTCATCTATAACTCAGAGACTTGAGGATTACATGAGGGTAACTAGCAAGCTATCCAGCCCAGTAGTAAACATAATAGCAGCTCAACAAACACTGGTGTTCTTTATAGTCTAACTTCTCTATTGGGAGAAACTGTGATATTACCAACAAGAAAACAGGACTTTCAGAAATACATTTCTAAAAAAGAAGTAGAGAGAAAAGTATAAGAAAGAGGCACTGGGATAACATTTAAAAGCAAAAATATACTTAAAAGGGCAGCAAAACTTCAACACACGGGCCGTTCAGGGCTTTGGGAAATGTGCTATTTCCATAAGTACGGAGACTGCTTTTGTGGCCAAACTGAAAGTTTCATTGTACAATGCCATAACACTCAGCTGTGTTCTAGAAAAGGTTTGGTTTTGTTACAAAGCTGATGAAACAGCGGTGAAAGGCTCTAGGCTCAGAAAGAAATTCCCACAAGTGTCCTTGAATCTGCTAACTGTGCAGAGGTGGTTTTGAATCAATGGAAAATACAGGTATTGCATATTCTGCCCCGAGGCTAACTCTCAAAATCACCTCCAAAACTGTGGTGTAAACATTTATTTTTCTTAAAATACACCTCAGAGAAAGAGAGTCACCAAGAATGACATAATTTGAAACTTAAAGTTACCAAACATTGACAACAGTCACGCATTTGAGATCACCCCTAGGGCACCGCACAGATGTCTCAAAGTGAACATGTCCAAGATGGGGCTTGGTATTTCCCCTCAGTTAATGGTGTGGGCCTTTTGTTCTCCCCTATCTAGAATCTCTTCTCTCAGATGCTGAGGTGTTTTTCCTCTCCACCTCCTTTGAAATTGTGCTCAAATGGTCACTTCTTTTTTTTTCAGTCGAAGTCTCCCTCTGTCACCCAGGGTGGAGTGTATGATCACGGTTCACCACAGCCTCAACCTCCTGGGCTCAGGCGATCCTTCACCTCAGCCTCCTGAGTAGCTGAGACTACAGGCATGTGTCACCATGCCCAGTTAACTTTTTGATTTTTTTTTTTTTTTTTTTTGAGTTGGAGTCTCACTCTGTCGCCCAGACTGGAGTACAGTGGCCACTTCCGGCCACCGCAGCCTCGCCTGTTGGGCTCCGGTGATCCTTCCGCCTCCGCCTTCTAAGTAGCCGGAATTACAGGCATGCGCTACCATGCCCGGTTGATTTTTTGATTTATTGTAGAGATGAGGTCTCGCTGCCCTGGCGGGTCTCAAACCCGCGGGCTCGGGCAATCCACTCACCTCAGCCTCCCAAAGGCGCGGGATTACAGGCTGAGCCACCGAGCCCGGCTAACTTTTTGATTTTTTGTAGAGATGAAGTCTCACTATGTTGCCCTGGGTGGTCTCAAACAATCCTCCTGCCTCGGCCTCTCAAAATGCTGGGATTACAGGCATAAGACACCGTGCCTGGCCTCAAATGTCACTTTTTAAAGAAGGCCTTCTCTGACTGCCTTGTTACAAATTGCAAGGTCTTCCAAAACTTTTTTTTTTTTTTTACTATTTTTCTTCAGACACAGATCATCTTCTAATACTTTATGTAATCTACCTATTTGACTTTGCTTGGAGTCACCATCTCCCCAGAACATAGCCCCATGTGTCCATGTGTGTTTCATTCAGTGCTACGTTCTAGAACTGTGCATGGCACAAAGTAGACACTCATTTAAAAACAGCCTCTGGTCTTCTCAAAAATCCCATGAGGTAGTGGGAGGAATGAGCCCTTACAAACTCTATTCTGTCTCTCTCTGTGTGTCTCTTTCTCACCCACCACAGCCACTAATGTTTTCTAGGCGTCTCGATTTTTTTTTTTTGCGAGAGATATCAGTGCTTCCATAGTTTTTCTGACCATTAAAAATTATACCACATTTTTAATGATTCTACAGCCTGAGAGAGAGAAGCTCTAAGTTTTTCAGATATAGTTAAAGGAAAAAAAATCAGCACCGCTCAGCTACCATCACCTTACCCCAATAAAACTGGAAGTCAGAAACAGCATAGCAAGACCCTATTCATATGTTGACCATACACAGCACCCTGGTCTGCACATATTCTAAGCCAGACACAGAGAGGCTATGGAAGGAACTATGTACACATCCAGGCAGGGTTAAGAGTCCCATCAAGGCACCCAGGGGCCAGCTGCAGTGGAAAGCACCTACTGACCCCAGCACAGGGGTGCAAAACAGGAGCTGTCACCAGAATCCCTAAAGGCTTGGGGCCATGGAAGAGGCCTGCCCAGCAGGACATAAGTATGTTGGACTCAGGCAGGGAGGGCACAGGACATGAGGGGGGCAGAGGAGAAAGTGCTCTGAGCTCTTTCTCTTGTCCTTCAATCTCCTGCCAGTGGTCTAACCCAACCTAAAGTCAGTGGGCAAAGGAGCCAGGGTGGTGAAGCCCACAGAGGTCTGGGGAAACTGGCGGATGATCTGCAGGATGGAGAACATCCAGCACACTCCCTGTTAGCCGATGGAGCTCTTGGACTTTCAACCAGTCCCTAGAAGAGCAGGGAAGGAGGCCAGGAAAGGGGCGTGAGTGATCCTTCCTTCCTTTCTCCTCACTGTCAGCTGCTAATTTCCTGGGATTCAGGAGCCAAGCCTGTGTCAACCCATGACATGGCTACCTCTATCCTCCCTCCTCCCTCCCTCTTTTGAGGGGAGACAGATAAAGCACCAGGAGAGTTCTGCCCTGGAGAGTTGAGCATCTCATAATCTAAGTTCTAAGTCCCTTGTCCAAAACAAATGGTCAACCGTACTCAACATATAAAAACCCAAACCCAATAACTGTGTCGTGTAACCAGAGATTCCTTTTTAGAAAATCTCTAATTTTGCTACCTTGAAGTTGGCCCTGAGGAATTTCCCTGGACCCATAATTATAGCAGTGAGAACATGGCTCCCTTTCCTAAACTCATGCCAAATGTGTCATAAAGGAAACCAATCACTGAGCAATCACAATTAATCCCTGCAAAGTTCTAGGTGCCATGAGCACCCATACCTCCCAACCACCACACAAAGAAGGCTGAAGTCACCTGCCCAAAGAGATCGCTAACACCAAAGCCTGTGCGGTTTTCCAAAATATGTACAGAGAAGTCTTAATTCAAAAGTCTTAAACCAATCCAAAATCAATAGTCTTAAAACTACGCTTTCAGATTATCCAAAACAAAATGGATTTGTGCCCCAACAATTCATGTGCAGCATGCAGTTGTGTGGACTGAGTCTTCATCGTGTGAGCCCAGGAAACACCTGGCTCCTGGAGTAAGTTCTAGCAGGTACTTTGTGACCTGAGGCAATTATCTTGGTGCTCAGTGTTTCTATCTCTAAGATATCTAAATAGGATACTTCTTCATCTAAGGCTGTCAGGGACATACTGGGGTGAATTAGATAATATATTCTTCCTATTTCTTTTTGAGGCGTGTCTCTCCAAACCTCATAGCTGTGGATTTTGCCCATGGCAATAACACAGTAGAGTTGAAAGCATACATGAGTCAGACCCTTCTGGAATCAAATGGTAGCCATTCCACTGACAAGATGTTTGAACTGGAGCAAGTTATCTAACCTTGTTATTCCTCAATGCCCCTCATCGGTAAACTATGAAAACTAAGTAAACACTACCTCCTACATTTGCTGGATGACACAATGAGAACATGTGTGCAAAGCCCTTGGCATATCATCTGACAAAGAATGACTTGAAAGCAGAATGCTGGTCGGGCACAGTGGCTCACGCCTATAATCCCAGCATTTTGGGAGGCTGAGTGAGAGGATTGCCTGAGCCTACAGGCTCAAGACCAGCCCTGGCAACTTGGTGAGAACTCATCTCTACAATAAATAAAAAAATTTAGTGGGGCATGATGGCATGTGCCTGTAGTTCCAGCTACTTGGAAGGCTGAGGTGGAAGGATCACCTGAGCCCAGCAAGTCAAGGCTGTGGTGGCTGGGAGTGTGTCACTGCCCTCCAGCCTGGGTGATGAAGTGAGATTCCAACTCAAAAAAAAAAAAATGCTATCATCATCTCCTTATCATCATTTTTCATATGTGGTTTTAAGTGAAAGAACAAAATTTATTTGAGCTTTCTCTAGAATTATACTATAGTCTTAAAAACCATTCTTTTTTCCAGTCTTGAAAAGCAGAGATAAAAATAACACAAGTGGCTATTATGATCACCAATAAACTTGGTTAATAGCTCTAATCACTAATAAAACTGAGGCAGACTCAAGGTACATATAATTGATTAGAGCATGAGATGTGTATGCTAAGAGAATCTTGATGGTTGGGCATAGTGGCTCATGCCTGTAATCCCAGCACTTTGGGAGGCCAGGGTGAGAGGATTGCTTAAGCCCAGAAGTTCAAGACCATAGGCAACATAGCAAGACCTTGTCTCTACCAAAAAAAAAAAAATTTTTTTTTAAATTAGCTGGACGTGGTGGCGCATGTCTGTAGTCCAGTTACTTGAAAGGCTGAGGCTGAAGCATCACCTGAGCCCAGGAGGTTGAAGCTGTGGGAAGCCATGATCGTACCACTACATTCCAACCTAGGTGTCAGAGTGAGACTTCAACTCAAAAAAAAAAAAAAAAAGGAAGAAAGAAAGAAAAGACAAATAAATATACACTAAGAGAATCTTGGAAAAACAGGAATTCAGTTTGGACCATTTGCAATGGAAAAGGTATAAATTCACAGCAACAATTAAGCCAATTTGTGAATGCTATACTAAAAGTGCATAATTGTATGGTTTATCCAAACTGCTTCTTTGAACTCAGGGAGCCAATGAAAGCTTACTCAGGCTCCTAGCCAGCATTTGCACAGGAAATGCCTGTGGGGTCTCTGGATACTCAGGAAGCTCCATTCAGGCAGAGGCCATATACCCCACTGGCTAGCACAGCACGGGGCATACGAAACACCAATCACCCTGTGTGCTTTGATACAGGCTTGAGTGGCCAGTTAGATCAGAGAACCATGGCCACGCCCCAGGGGACCACTGGGTGCATCAGTCAACCACCTTTCTCTGCTTAGTTCCCAAGACCAACTACTGATACCCACAACTTTATGAGACATTTAAGATCTCACTCTAGTTGGTGCAAATAAACCATTTGAGATCTTACATTTCTGACCTGTCAGAAACAGAGAGGATTTACTCACCCACCCCCCACCCCCTATGGCTATTTTTTATCAATATTTTAAATTGAATTTTAAACTATTAAAATCCTTGACAAGAGTGTTCACTTTGTATAAACACTATCTATACCATAGACCTACCAGGAGTAGGTCTCCAATAAATGTTTATTGAAGAGAGGGGGAAAAAAAAAGGGGAAAACACCCAAGTTTCTGAACTGTCACAGCTTCAAGGGTGAGGCTATGGTGACAACACCCAAGAACTGGGCCCAGTTTTCTACATGCCTTATCTAGTCCTTACAACAGTTCTGTGGACTTATTTGCCCATTTCACAGATGAGGAAATGGAGATACAGAGAAGCTAAATAATTTCCTGAGTGATCCCAGCCAGTAAGTTTCAAAGCCAAGATTTAAACTGAGACAATATAATCCAGACTGTCTGAACACCCAAATTCACCCAGAAAGCTAAACATTAAGGCTTCCCTTTACAGTTGAGACAATTAAACCTAACTGGGTAACCAGTAAGCTGCACAGTACTAGAGTCAGTGCTTGGCCACTACCTTAGAATCCTAGAAAATAAAAACCTCTGTCTCTTCTCACACAGCCAAACATGAATACCATAAGCGTATTCTGTGAGTTTTCTGTCCTCTTTCCAACTTCAACCCAGAAGTCCCACTGAAAATATAACAGCAACGTCTGCACAGCACCTTGTGATTTATTAAAACAATTTTATCCATAATATCTTCCCTGTGACATACATAAGGCAGATGACATCACCTGCTGTCAAAGGCCAGGGCATTCTCGGTGACAGCAGCTCAGAGCCAGACGCCAGGCACATCTTCACCAAAACACCCAGGAATACAAGGCAGAAAGCAATTTTGAAAGACCACGGCTTCTGGAAACAGTCATTCCAAAGGAAGAAATTCTAAAACGATTATTTCTCTTCCAAACTAGAGACATAAGGACATCAGATGTAACAACCATATTTCTCAAGTCTCCAGGGACTCGCCCATCCAAAGAGAAACCCTAGAATGTCTTCCTTTTCTCTCCTTCACCATTGCTTTTTAAAAAACACTGGACAATAAAAGCAGAAAAGTGGTGGCTGATTGAAAATGTGTTTGCCATCAGGGCGCACCCATCTGCATATTAAACATGCTCAAGAGTATTGGGCAACTAAAACCTGTGTATTTCTTACCAGAATTACGCCATAGCTCATAAGCTGATCTGTGCATATCACTGAAAGATATGAGTCCTCAGCAGACTAGACCATTTCCCCCAAAACTCAAAAGAACTTCTAGAGAGAGTCAGTCTTCAAAGAGAACTGACTTATAATCTGATTCAGCAGACACAATACCTCTGCAGTGGGTCTCAACCTCAGCTGCACACTGCAGTCACCTGGAGAGCTTTAAAACATTCCAGTGCTCTGGTTTGACTTCCAGAGGTTATGTTTTAATTGCCCTGGGGTGCAGCCCGGACAGCAGGACTTTTCAAAGCTCTCCAGGTGATTCTGCTGCGCATCCAAGGTTGAGACCCACAGGTACGGAATGGAGGGCACACACCTGCCTGCTCACCTAAAAAGTGCCTCACGGGCACTAATGACCATGAATAATTTCACAATTAAGAATTATTCAATAACATGGGTTTAAAATTTTTAGGCACAAGCTGTTCGCTGCCTAATTAAGAAGTCTTTATTATTGTTCTCCTGGTCTTCCTGGCTTATTTTAACTACCTTAATCTGGAAAGCTAGATGAATATTAAAAAATTCCATTTAAAAAGTAATAACATCAAGCTGGGCTCGGTGGCTCAGCCTGTAATCCCAGCACTTTGGGAGGCCGAGGTGAGTGGACTGCCTGAGCCCACGGGTTCAAGACCCGCCTGGGCAACTTTGCGAGACCTCATCTCTACAATAAATCAAAAATTAGCCGGGAGTGGTGGCGTGTGCCTGTAGTTCCAGCTACTTGGAAGGCTGAGGCAGAAGGATCGCCAGAGCCCAGCAGGTTGAGGCTGCAGTGGCCACTGCACTCCAGTCTGGGTGACAGAGTGAGACTCCAACTCAAAAAAAAAAAAAAGTAATAACATCTATGTAGCACTTTGAGGTTTATAAATACATAAGATACAACATCACATTTAAGCATCACAAGAACTGTGGGATAGGTAAGTGTATTCGTTTCCTATTGCTGTTGTAACAAAGTATCACAAATTTAGCAGCTTAAAACAACATGTACTTATTATCTTACGGGCCTGGAGGCCAGATGTCTGAAATTCATCTCTGTGAGCTAAAGTGAAGATATTAGCAGGGCTAGTTCCTTTTGGAGCCTCTGAAGGGAGAATCTATTTTCTTGCAGTTTTCAGTTCCTAGTGGTCACCTGCATTGCTGGGGTCGTGGGTTCCTTCTTCACATTACTTCAACCTTCCTTCTCCCATCACATCTGCTACTAACACTGACTCTTCTACCTCTTTTTAATAAAGACCCTTGTGATTACATTGGGCCCACCCAGATAATCTGGCATAAACTCACCATTTCAAGACCCTTAAGTCAATCACTTCTGCAAAAGTCCCTTTTACCATGTAAGGTAATATATTCACAGGTTCCAGAGACATCTTTGGGGGCCATTATTCAGCCCATCACAGAGTAAGGCAGACAGGACCACCCCTGCTGTGCCCATCCTCCAACTCATCTGCCCATGTTTCAGTTGAGGAAACCCAGGCTCAGGGTTGCATAACTTGCCCAGGTTCCATGTCTGGGATGGGGCCAAACGTATACCTAATCTTATAACTCCAAGCCCCACTTTATTTCTACCACTCCTTGTTGCCTCCCCACCATAAGATGATGTTTGCAAGATTATTTTTCTTCTGAGCTTTCACCACACTGTAAACAAGAAGTATCTTTACTCTGCCTCAGCTATTATCTCTGTCAGCCAATGCATGCCAAATGGAAATTAGCCAAGACTTTCCCTATGGTTCAAAGGAACCAGAAAGCCCACCGAGGCAGAAATTCATTATACGGGCTTACAATGTCACAACCATCTGAAAGACGGTCACACGAGAAAGTATATGGCCAAAACAAAGAGGCAAGTTTTCAGTTTTGAGTGCGCAAAACAATATGAACTTGCTAAGACACACAGCAACGGTCTTGAGGGAAATGCATAACTGGTGACACCCGTGTCTTCTGTGTTCAATACCACCTGTGCAGAATTACATAGGAAACCATTCTCTCAGTGACTCTTTCTCCATGATTTCTCTCTTCCACTCTCTCAACCGAGGGAACTTAACAGGGGTGGGGGATGGTATTTGGGGTCTCAGTCATCTTCTGGAATAATGTATTATTTCAGCTGGGGTCATCAGAAGGTAGTGACTAAGATTTTCTACATGGAATATATTCTACAATGATGGTCATAATGCTATTGTAACATGGAATTTCTTCTCTCTGTCCTTTCACTAATGCACCAGGCAAACAAGAACCCACTGCTGAATCACAGCCACTTTAACAAAGGCAGAAAGTAAACAAGCCAAGCAAAGCTCACTGCCAAGCTTATATTTTGCCTATGCCTGTGTTCAATCTGATGTGAAAATAGCAGGGAAGGAAAAAAAAAAAATCAATGCTGCATCAGAAAGCAACCGGTATAATAGCAGCAAGTTGCATGATTTTCCTAGACTACAGAGAACTCATAGGCTCTGCCTCAAGAACTATAAAACGACAGCAAATAGGGCTTTTAAAGGTCATGTGGAAGCATTCAAACGACCAGAATATTACATCCTAAATAAGCTAATGGCTTGTGTTCACGCCAAACCCATGTTTTGGAACAATCATATTATATAATTATAACCAATGTATGGAATGATTTGAAGGGACAAGATGCCCTGACATTTGTGAAAGAGAGTTGTGGTTACTAATTCAGTAAAGCAACCCAATGTGTTTTTGTCAAGCTTTTCAGTAAGGGTGGGTGTCACAAGAGAATGTTGGCTTACCAAAAGTCAACCAGAAAGATGTAATAAAATTAGGATGCTCTAATGTAATTCACAATTTTGACAATATCAAAGTCTCAAAAATAAACTGGCTAAACTAAAAGACAGTATGCTACAAAGTATTCATTACCTCATATAGTTTAAGATGACCACTCAGTGTTTTCCTACATTCAAGTAAAGAGTTCTGAGTTCTAGTCTTGACTCTGCCTCCAACTCGCTGTGTAACTCTGACCCAGTCACTCGACTTCTCTGAGTGTCCGTAAGGGGAGAGGGCTGAGCAAGATGACCTTCCAAGGTCTTTCCAATTCTGACTCTAAAAGCTTCCAAAAGATCCATTAACAAAATTCACTGGCTGATTTCTATCTGAAATTAGATTCTAATTGAGTTGCTGAGTAAAGTGACAATAAGAAAGCCAATGTTCAAGACTCTTAAAAACAATGCTGGAGAATGCACAGAAGCTGGAAAACAGCATGGTGAAAGACACAACGGGTCCCTCTCCTAGGAAAGTTATAAAGCCTGGGGGTCCCAAGAGTTTATTTCAAAGATATGTGGGGGGGGCCTCCGCTGGGGAGACCCCTTCCTTCATGCCACCCCTGGCACTCACAGTCCCCCAGAACAGGCACAGAAGGGATGCCTGGGGCAGGGAAGTGTCTTGGGATGTGAGTCACATACCAAGAGTCCTATCTAGGACCTTCTGAACCTCCAGGTTCTGCTGATCCAGGGATGGCTATTCTTTGGAGTTGGAAACTGGAATGTTTAAGAGTTTTGTTACCCCTTTCTCCTCCTTCCTTACCTGCCACATCCTTACTGGGGTGATGGGGGATGGCGGTCGGTAAGCAATCTTTGTACTCTGTTTTTTTTTGAGTCAGGGTCTCATTGGTGCCCAGTGGCATGATCACGGCTCTCCACAGCCTCAACCTCCCGGGCTCAGGTGATCCTTCTGCCTTGGCCTCCCAAGTAGCTGGGACTACAGGTGTGCACCACCATGCCCGCCTAATTTCTTTCCTTCTTTCCTTCTTTCCTTTCCTTCTTTCCTTCTTTCCTTCCTTCCTTCCTTTTCTTTCTTTCTTTCTTTCTTTGTAGAGATGAGGTCTCACTATGTTGCCCCAGCTGGTCTCAAACTCCTGGGCTCAAGCAACCCTTCTACCTCCTTGGCCTCCCAAAGTGCTGGGATTAGAGGCCTGAGCCACTGCACCCAGCCCAATCTTTGTACTCTTGAGGGTCTGCAAAATTAGCCACAGAAGATGAAAAGTAGATTCACAGAGCCATGGAGTTCTCCTGGAATTCGGTTCCCTTGAACAGCCAGCTCCACATGACGAATATGCTCACTGAAGTGGGAGAGCCCAGGAAAACAGTGACAGGAAAATTGAGCACTAGCTATAAAACTCATCTCAAAAAGCCATCATTAGCACAATAGCGTCACCTAAGCATTATTTACACACATCCTTATGCACAATCCCTCCTCTTGTAACAGCCCTCATCTAGATATAGTGCTATTACTCAGAGCAACATTTTAAATTAATTAAGTAGTGAAACAAGAAGGAACCAGCATTTTTCAATCAAAACTCTAGAGTGAATATAATTAAAATAGGTGCAGGGAAACAGGCATAAAATAGAAAGAACTTGACTCCCTGCTTTTGTGCTGACAATTCTTACTTTCACTTTTCTTGCACATTATGTTTTCACCGTTACCCCCCCAACATGGTGTGAGAGAGAGAGAGAGAGAGAGAGAGAGAGAGAGAGAGAGAGAGAGCGAGCATTTTTCTGCTTTTCAGATGAGAAAACTGAAATGTAAGGAAATTAAATGATCTATCCAAAGTCATGACAAAAGGCCAAATCACCAAACTCCTTATTGCAATGCTTGTTCTAGGACACCACACATCATCTCCCCATGATATAATCATGGCAAAACTAAAATAATTTTTGTATTAAAAGCTACCAAATATTTTGCCTGGGATTTGCCTTTGAATACTTGAGAACTTAGAATATTCTAGTTTGAATCCTGGAAAGACGGGACAATTTTTTTTTTCTTTTTTGAGTCAGGGTCTCACTCTGTTGCCCAGGCTGGAGTGCAGTGGCATGCTCACGGGCTCATCACAGCCTCGACCTGCTGGGCTCAGGCAATTTTTCTGCCTCAGCCTCCCAAGTATCTGGGACTACAGGCACATGTCACCACACCCAGCAATTTTTTTTTTTTTGTAGCGATGAGGTCTCATTGTGTTGCCTAGGCTAGTCTCAAACTTCTGGGCTCAAGTGTCCTCCTGCCTTGACATCCCAAACTACTGAGAATATAGGCATGAGCCACCACGCCTGGCCCAAATTTTCACAAGTCACAGAAATGGCTTTTTTTCTGCAAGCATCGACAGGCAAGAGACTGTTCCCTACATTCTGTCATTATTGCTGTAATCCTTCTCTGAACCTAACTCTACTCCTTTTAAATGGCCAAACCTTCTGTTTCATGGCCTTGTTCTGATCATACAAGGACACAAAGGTGCCAAATAACCCCACACCACAGTTCACGTCTTCCAAAGACTGGTCAGTGATCAAAAATATGACTGTAGGCCTTTGTTCACACTGTTTTTGCATGATAGCCTATCACTCAACACCTCTCGGCCTCAGCCCTGCTAATCAATAGTCATTTAAAGTAAATTCGTTATGGAAGTGTGTAAACATCTACATTCAAGAGCATTTTCCAAAATAGTGCATTTGCCCTGTGATTAGAAATAATCAGACAACTAAAACAGCAGCAGAAAGAAGAAGAAGAAGAAAAAAAACTAGTCAATGCTGAGGCAGTAGGAATGAGTTCAGATTTATTTTATTTTGGGGTCTTCGCTGCTATGACCTATTGAAATAAATGGAGCAGGGTCACCCCAACAGTCAGCCATCTGTCCCAACCTGGAGTCAGGTTGCCACTGCTCTCTTCTTACCATTGTCAGAATCCCCCTCTCCAGTTCCAGGTGGCCCTCCAGTCCAGTTTCCAGGACCAACCCTAACCTTGTAGACACATGTAGATAGTTCAATGCAACCCAGTGGGACTTCACGCAGGTCTCGCTGACTGTTGGCCCGGCGGTGACCTCCTCCTCTGGCTGGTCACCCTGAGTTCCTTCTCAATTCCTTAGCTCTCTCCATCTGATGCTCGGTAGATTTCTGTTAGCCCCTCTCTCTCCCAGCCACCTGGGCCTGTCTCCCTGCAACCCAGTGCCCTGGGACAAGAAGTCTGCCCCTGAGATCCAGTCACCTCTGGAAATATTCTGCTCATACCATCTCCCTAGACTTCCTCCCATAAGCCATCACCCCAAAGGATGCCCCAGGCCCCCAACCCTCCTGTGGCTCCTCCACTTCACCTGGCAGCCAACATCCACACAGGGATCCTATCAAGCAGTCTACAGTACTAATTCCTAGGGCTAGCCGGGCCCTGAGAACAGGACTGGCAGCTTCCCAACCAACCCTCTGCATCATAGAACTTGTTCTTCCTTAGATCCCTCTGTCCTCACCTAAAAGCTCTCTATTCCATGGAGACCAAGCTAGACAGTGGTCATCCTCATTATCTCCCCTTACTCTTTATTTGAGGTCTGCCAGCCACTTGCATATAGCAAACTATTAATTGCCTTGTAGCCTTCACGATGTAGTTCACTAGTTTCACAGAGGAGAGAAAGCTGAATCCCATTTTGAGAAATGTGCAAGACTAGGGCAAAGCCAGGACTAAACTTGGGGTCTCCTGGCTTCTTTCTTGCTGCGTGAATAATATTTGGGGAAACTCCCTGTTTCTTATACAGTAACTGATGATGTCAATTACTGACCATGGAAGGGTGAAGGAGATACTTTCTAACTTATCTGACATTCCTCAGCTACGATCCTGAATTATAAACAAGGGCTGACCTCATCTCTACAATAAATCAGAAATCAGTTGGGGGTGGTAGCGCACACCTGTAGTTCCAGCTACTTGGAAGGCTGAGGCGGAAGGATCGCTGGAGCCCAGCAGGTCGAGGCTGCGGTGGCCAGGAGCGGCCACTGCACTCCAGTCTGGGTAACAGAGTGAGACTCAAACTCAAAAAATAAAAAAATAAAATAAATAAAATAAACAAGGGCTGGGGTCTCCCTACCAGCCATCACCACCATTCAGAAGCCACTCTGCAGTCACTCCACCTCACAGAATGGGACAGAGTATGCATTTTCTCAAACTCCCACCTCAGTACTTCTGATAAAACCGATTGCTTCAAATAAAACTGGAAGGACTTTTGAACTTCCCACTGGTACCATCTAAGCTTCTCGGCTTCAGGTTTAGTTTACTTAAGTGAAATAGGTAACGGAGCATGAGAACACTGTCCTGGTGCAAATGCAAACTCAAAGTTGCTTCAGAAATGCTGCGTAACTTTCACACACCACATTCCCAGGGTCTCCGCGATACACGCATTAGAGACACATACTAAAGACACAATGGTAAAGCTGAGAGTTCTGGAGGGTCAGGAGAGCTGCACTCTGTGCCCAGGGCAGCAGATGTTGCCTTCTGAGAAAAGTCTTGAAGCTGCAGAGTGAATGAGCATTAAACCACCTGTGTGTGGGGGGGTGGCACAAGATGGGTTGAATTGCTAGACCCCAGTACCTCAGAAGATGGCCTTATTTGGATATTGGATCACTGCACATATAATTAGATAAGATGAAGTCGCACTGGAGTAGGTGGGCTCCTGATCTATAGTGACTAGTGTCCTTTAAAGCGGAGGAGATACATGAGAAGACACAGCCATGGGGTGACAGAGTCAGGAACCCCAAGGACTGCTGACAACTAGAAGCTAGAGAGGCAAGGAAGGGTTCTCCACTTGGGTTTCAGAGGAACCCGGCCCTGCAGACACCTTGCTTGCAGACTGTCAGCCCCCAGAACTGTGAGAGAATAATTTTCTATTGTTTGAAGTCACCTAATCTGTGGTACTTGGTGAAGACAACCCTAGGAAACCCATGTAAGGAGGAAACAAGCATGTAAGGAGGAAACAAGCATTTATGAGGAATCATAAAAACCTCTTGATTTAGAGGCAGCAGCAGATAGGAAAGGGGAAATACAGTAAATACAGTCATCGGCCACATAACTATGTTTTCAGTCAAGGAGGAACTGCATTTTTGACAGTGGTTCCCTTAGATTATAATAGAGGTGGAAAATTCGTGTCACTTAGTGACATCATAGCCATAAGGTTGTCGCAGCACAGTAAATTGCTCACATGTCTGTGGTGATGCTGGTATAAACCAATCCATGGCACTGCCAGCTGAATATAAGTCTAGCACATACAATTATGTATAGTATGTAAAATTTGATATGATAATAAATGACTATGTCACTGGTTTCTATATTTACTATACTATACTTTTTCATGTTTATTGTTTTAGCGTGTACTCCTTTTACTTATTAAAACAAACAAAAAAAGCTGGCCAGGTGCGGTGGCTTACACCTATAATCCCAGCACTTTGGGAGGCCAAGGTGAGAGGACTGATGAGCCCACAGGCTCGAGACCAGCCTGAGCAACTTGGCAAGACCTCATCTCCACAATAAATCAAAAAATTAGCCGGGTGTGGTGGCACATGCCTGCAGTTCCAGCTACTTGGAAGGCTGAGAAGGAAGGATCGCCTAAGCCCAGCAGGTTGAGGCTGCAGTGGCAGGGAGCTTGCCACTGCACTCCAGCCTGGGTGACAGTGAGACTCCAACTCAAAAATAAAAATTAAAAAGTTAACTGTATGTAAAACAGCCTCAGGCAGGTCCTTTAGGAAGTATTCCAGAAGAAGGCATTCTTGTCATAGGAGATGACAGCTCCATGCATGGAGGTCCTGAAGACCTTCCAGTGGAACAAGAGTGGAGTGATATTGATGATTCTGACCTTGGGCAGGCCTAGGCTAATGTGTGTTTGTGTCTTCATTTTTAACAAAACATTTTAAAATGTTAATTTTTTAAAAATTGAAAAAAAGTTTATAGAATAAGGACATGAAGGAAAAAAATATTTTTGTATAGCTGTATAGTGTACGTGTATTTCAAGCTAAGTGTTATAAAATAGTCAAAAAGATAAACAAGCCGGGCTCAGTGGCTCAGCCTATAATCGCACGCCTTTGGGAGGCTGAGGTGAGTGGATTGCCTGAGCCCGCGGGTTCGAGACCCGCCTGGGCAGTGAGACCTCATCTCTACAATAAATCAAAAAATCAGCTGGGCGTGGTAGTGCATGCCTGTAATTCCAGCTACTTGGAAGAGCAAGAGCCCAGCAGGTCGAGGCTGCGGTGGCCGAGAACGGCCACTGCACTCTAGTCTGGGCGACAGAGTGAGACTCCAACTCAAAAAAATAAAAATAAACAAAATTAAAAAGTTTATAAAGTAAAAAAATTTACAGTAAGCTAAGGTTAATTTATGATTGAAGAAAGAAAAATAATTTTATAGATTTGGTGGCATCTAAATGTGCAGTGTTTATAAAGTCTACAGTAGAGTACAGTTACATCCTAGGCCTTCACATCCACTCACCTATCACTCCTTGACTCACCCAGAGCAACTTCCAGTTCTGCAAGTTCCATTCATGGTAAATACCCTAGACAGGTGGACCATTTGTTCTTTTATACTGCATTTTTACTGTACCTTTTTTATGTTGAGATATGCTTAGATGCACAAATACCATTGTTTTAACATTGCCTATAGTATTCAATACAGCAATATACTGTACAAGTTTGTAGCCTAGGAGCAATAGACTATACCATATAGCCTAAGTGCGGGTGTGTAGGCTTGTGCAAGCATACTCTAGGATGGTCACACAACAAAATCATCCAATGGCCCATTTCCCAAAACATATCCCCGTCATGAAGTGATGCACGGCTGTACGTATTAGGCTCAATGTCTCAGTTCATTTACTGTTGCTAAAGGAATACCTGAGGCTGCGCAATGTAAATGAAAAGAGGTTTATTTAGCCCACAGTTCTGCTGACTGGAAGGTTCAAGACGGGTACCTGGCGAGGGCCTCATGGTGTTTCCACTCAGGGCAAGAGGTGGAGGAGAGCTGGTGTGTGCAGAGATCACGTGGCGAGGAAGGAAGCAAGAGAGAGATGTGGGAGGTGTCAGGCTCTTTTTAACCCCCAGCTCTCATGGAAACAGAGTCAGAACCCACTCACCGACCTCCAGGGCATTGATCTATTCTTGAGGGATCTGCCCCCATGACCCTAACACCTCCCATTAGGCCCTACCCCCCGCCAATGAGGATCAAATTTCAGCATGAGACTTGGAGGAAACAAACATCCAGACTATAGCACTCTGGAACATATTTCAGAGCAGCAGCCACCCGCTTGGTTGAGTTGGAAAAAGGAACACGTTCAAGTCCCTGAACCCCTTTGAAGGACCTTCTTCTCCCCCACAAAGAAGCTGCACATTCCACTTCGGGTCCTAAGCAGGGGAAGGACCAGAGTGGGAGGGGGTAGGGAGAGGAGGGGGAAGAGTAGGAATTGAGGCTTTCTTCTCCCAATTGAGGTTTTCTTCTCCCAATTTACACACAAAATCCTCCATCCTGACCCTCCTCTCTCCTCTCTGCCTCATGTGAAAGGGACTGGATGCAGTATTTTCATGCCCAACATCTCATTTCATCTTCATGGCAACATGGGTGGCAGGGAAGGAGGCAAGAATTATCAATCCCACTTTACACACGAGGAAACTAAGGCTCAGACAGGATCAGAAACCACCCACAGAGGAGATGACCATCCTGAAAAGAACTTCAATTGACAAAGCAAGAACAAGAAGCTTTTTTAAAAGGTGGGAGGGGAAACAGCCCTAAATATTATCTAACAACAACAAAAGAAGGCAGGCTACCCAAAGGTTCTGGAAGCCATCCACCTCCAAAAACAAAGCAAATGTGTTGGCATTCGATCATCTGCTCGTGAAAAGTAGTCCCTTGATCTTTCTCAGTCATTCTGGTAACATTGCTATAGACACCATCCACAGACTGTCCTACCAATTTTTTACTTGGAAGTATCTTTGGGGGAAAAACTGAGTACTTTTTTCAGGTGTGAAAGGTAAGAACTTTGGCCTTCACATTCTACCTCATTCTGTGCTTCAACATCCTCAAATAATCCTGTGTAACCACATGGCATGTCCACAGCTGGCACACCACATAGAGGGCATTTTTCTGACTTGGAGTTTCAGCAAGTGTTCGAGAGGCTGAAGCATCACACACAGATGTCCGATGACATCTGATGACTGGATGAGTCCTCTCTCCAAAGCAACACTTGATAAGGGGACAGAAGGCAGAACAAGAGTGGGTGGCAGGTGGCCAAGGAAAGGATTAAACTGAAAAGCACTGGAGATAAGCTTGGGTGGAGAGCTCTGGCTTGAATCTACTGCCTTTTCCATATATTTTAATCTTTCCCTTTCTGAAAAACACCCAGTCACTGGTCACCAAGAGAACGTGACTTCATCTTTCATACCTCTCACTACTATGACCATACCGACGCGAGAGCTCTTCTGACACATGGGTTTTGTTCCACATCAAGAACCAAGTCTCCAACTCTCCAGACACCAATTGGACATCCAGTGATTCAACTCAGTTGTTACACTAAATACCCAGAGTTAGCTCAGACCCCACAGGTGAAGGGCTCTGCTTCACAAGACTACCCACTTCAGACACCAATTGCAAGTTCCAGGCCTCCTGTACTTCTAAATGACTGGCTATAAATCAAGGGTTCCTACAACCCTAGCCTTAGGTTTGATAATTTCCTAGAATGGCTAGCAGAACTCAGGAATCGTTTACTGACTATTACCAATCATAAAGGATACAACTCAGACCAGCCAAATGGAAGAGACACACAGGGCAAGTTGGCTATGGGGGTATACAAAGCTTCCATGAACTCTCAGAGCACAGTATGATCCCACCTCCTCCACGTGTTTACCAACTGGGACCCTGTCACTTATGTAGGCATAATTGATTAAATCATTGGCCACTGGTGATAAACTCCACATTCAGCCTCTCTGCCCTACCAGGAGGTCGAGGGGGAAGCTGAAAATTCAAGCCCTCTAATCATGGGGCTGGTTCCTCTGGTGAGCAGCACCATCCTAAAGCGAGCCAAGAGCCCACCAAGAGTCGCCTCATTAGCATAAACTCAGGTACAGTTGAAAGGAATTTATGATGAAAAATACAAGATATTCCTCTCACCTCTATGACTCAGGGAATCCCAAGGGTTGTAAAAGCTTTGTGTCAGGAACCAGGAACAAAGACCAAATATGATAACAAAAGATCTTGCTATTTCCCCTATCACTCAGGAAATGACAAGGGTCATAGGAGCTCTATGCCAAGCACTGGAAGATGAAGACCAAATATATACGAGGGCCAACAATTAAGCTCACAAATTCATCCAAGAAAAGTGCTACATACCTCATTGCTGAATATCACTATGGTCACCTTTGAAGTCCTCCCCTCGGGAAGCTATGCATCAATGCCAGTGCCTATAGTTCACCTGTCAAAGTCAATTTTGGAGCTCTTTTTCTGGAATGGCCATCAGAGCTGTCATCGTATTACCCTTGATGTCCTGAATGTCATCAGTTGTCTTCCTTTCAATCTTCCCTTTATCTTCAAGTAAAGAAAAAAGTCATTGGGGGCCAGATCAGGTAAGTAGGAAGGGTGTTCCAATACAGTTATTTGTACAGTGCTGCCAACATAAGTGCACGGTGGCAAGTTTGCAGACTGAATTGTCACACTTCAATAAATAATGACAACAACGCTGATGGTCATCCAGAAAAAGAGTTCCAAAATTACTTTGACAGGTGTTCTAGACACTGGCATCAGTGCATAGCTTCCCAAGAGGAATACTTGGAAGGTGACCATAGTGATATTCAGCAATGAATATGAGGTATGTAGCACTTTTTCTAGGATGGTTCGTGAACCTGTCGGACCTCATACACTTCTCATCATATTACAACATCACACCTCTAAAACCTGCGGCCAAGTTGTCTGGCACATATACCCCAGTACCTACTAATAATTCTGGGAAACGACATCTACAAAATGCCATGCCACACTTTGTCAGCTTGAAAATATTAAACACCACTGGAAAAAAATTTAAGGTTTCTTTTTCAGATTTAAATGTCTACTTATTTCAAAATGAATTAGTAGTTCTCTGAGTTTCATAATGTTTAATTCATTAATGATAACTACAGCTCGAGAATTTGAAAGGAAATTGCTTCCAGGATAAAATTAAATGCAAAACTCTAAGCAGTGATTCATGGCTGTTCCTATCTAAATTACTAATCCATGTGACAAACCTGGTTGGCAGCACAAAAAAAAAAAAAAAAGAAAAAGAAAAAGAAAAAAGCAATACTATTTTCCCTCCATTGCCTTTATATACTTTGCCGAATTATTTTGCAAACTGCCTAAACCCAAGTCCTAGATAATCCCCTGTGAGCAGCTTCCATTCTGGAGTGGAATTTAGTACTTAAGAGTTTCTATTGCCACAAAGAGGTTCATAATGGACTAATACCATTATGCTTCAGAGAAGAGTTTTCTCAACATTAGAGTTCAGACATATAGCCCAATGGACTTCCAAGGAAACTAATTTTAAGTTGAAGGCAAATAATTTCACGATATCTGTTCTAACCTCCAAAGAAACCTATGAAACCCTGCATAAAACTCTAAAATATAGCAATTTTATTTTAGTTTGCAAGGAAGGCTAGCCAACTGAGGTTTGAGGACATATCTCCCTGTAAGAACCATCAGGCACTACAGTCACCACGTTATCAAAAAGACAATATAATGCTTCCTAAATTTCACCAAGCCCAGGTCATTCTGCCTTCTAAAGCTTCTCTCGGGTCTGTTCCTATCTGACTGGGTTCACAGCCATGGCTTGGTAGAGGAACAGGCAGGGATATTCCTAGCCACATACTCCCACCTCCAAGGAAGCCACTGGGAGTGATCACAGAAGCCCTGCCATTTGCCAGAGAGCATCCAGGTGTTTCCTGTCAGGTTCACTAACAGGTTCTCTCTGTCTCCAATTTCTCCCCCATACCAACCATCCCGTCTCCTGCTCCCGGGTAGCAAGGCAGACCTGGGCACCCCTTGTGGAAGGCTACTCCATGCCAGGTGCTTTTCTGAAGGGGACTCCTTTATCCTTGGACAACTCGAGGAATGTGCCCTCTCTACCCCCATACTGTAGACCAGGAGACGGCAGCAAAGACGTTCAAACACTTGCCCAAGTTACAGAGCAAGGATCTGTGAAGCCAGGATTCACACCTATGCTCTCAGTCTACTTCCCCATGTTTTGAGCCATCTGATCACGCCAACATTTCACTGGCCCTCCTTATTACCAAGAGTGAGGCCTACACACAGAGTCTACAGGTCTTCTGGTGATTCAGTTGCATTTCCAGCTTCATCTGACCGACATCTTCCATCCACCCACCCCTTGCTTTCCAAACCATTTGCACATGCTGTTCCCTCTGCTCCCCTTCGGGGAGGGCTTTATAGCCCCCTCCAGTGTCTCTTCTTCCTGCCATGTGCCCCCAGAGTGCCATGTTCTTCCCTTCATCAAACATTCACTACTCCATCCAACACTGGGATGACATTGGGGGTACAACATGCTTGAGGCAATAGTTCTGTCCTCCCCACTAGCTCCTTCTCTGTCCCCACTGCTTAGCAGGGTACAGAGAGAGGGTTCAAACCTCTGGCGCTGATGAATATGCCATGGCAAATCATCAGTGGCACTTAAAAAAGCAAAAACAAAGCCCAAATGATTATTAGGTCCCTTAAGAGTAGGGGTGGGGAGATGGAAAGGGGTTTATGTAGACATTTTAAAGTGTCTGCATGTCCAAAACTTTGTTGTTGTTTTTTCTCACCAAGCATCAAGCCTTGCAACCAAGTGAGAGGGCGATGGTCTCTGGCGAGTGGGTTTAGGAAGCAGGCCTGTCTCAGATTTTAAATTGGCAAGAGGTAATCCTCAGAGCAGGAACTCAAACGTTACCCATGCATGACAAAAGCTAAGAGATGGCAAACTGAATCTTCAACTTGGTCTGGTTTATCACCATTGTTTCCTGGGGGGAGGGGAAGAGACATTTGAAAGTTCAGTTTTGCCTATTTTGAGGAAGGGGTGTACCCATTATCGCCCCAACTGTCCTGGCAACCCCTACCTCAGGAAGAACCGTGTGTAAACCAGGCTGGACTCCCCAGAGCATAAGTCCCACCTCTCAGGGATGCATTTCTGATGATAGACTTGGCAACAGATAAACCCAGATATCATCAGCAATGCAGCAGGAAAAACAAAGATAATAACTGAATTCATAGTAATCATTTTAGATGTAAAATACGGCTCCTAAATCCCATAAAATGGCCACAGATGTCAGGTGCACACTAATTCTATGAGGAACCCCACTGCACTGTAAAAATACACAAAACGCACAGAAAAACACAACTCCACTCTTATGTAAATTTAACATTAACCAAATATGCTAGCTAACACAAACAGTATATTAAATCAATTGTGCTCACCTTTTCTGAACTTAATGAGCCTCCCAGGGGCAATCTGGGCACCCCAGGTCCTCATTTGTAAAGCTGTCCAAGGAGATTCACAGTCTTGGGTAGAGCTGGGCTGTGCTTGACTCTTTCCAGTTCCCTTGCTCACAGCCAGCACGGGCATGCAGGGCAAGCTGCTGGCTATCAAGGTTGGTCTTCGGGTGTTGCTGCAGGCTTTCAGCACATATCTGTATTATGTTCGTGGCTGTTTCTCCCAGGGGAAAACACTTTAAAAATATTTCCAGGCCAGGCTCGGTGGCTAATGCCTGTAATCCCAGCACTTTGGGAGGCCAAGGCAGGAGGATCACTTGAGCCAGGAGTTCGAGGCCAGCCCAGGCAACATAGTGACACCTCATCTCTAAAAAACAAAAACAAAAACAAAAAAAATTAGTCAGGCATGGTGATGCATACTTACAGTCCCAGATACTCGGGAGGCTGAGGTAGAAAGATCACCTGAGACCAAGAGGTCAGGGCTGTGGTAAGCTGTGATCGTGCCACCGCACTCGAGTCTGGGCAACAGAGTTAGATCCTGACTCAAAATGCATATTTTTCTCTTTTCCTCCCAGTTTACTCAAAGTCTCAAGAGGAGCTACAATGCTTAGTACCAGCTCAGAGGACACAGGACAGAGGTAGGTCTAGCCTGACTGTCCCTTAGCTGGCCCTATTGGGCACCCACCCTGCACTGGGGATCCAGGAAGGCCACCACAGCTCACTAGAATAAGTACGGGTTTCAGAAGGAACTTCAAAGTCATCCAGTACGTGAGTAAAAAGTATAAATCAGTGTTTTGCCTTGTAGTTTATGTGTTGGAAAGATGTACAACAAACGCATGTGTAGACAAGTCAGGAGTGGCATTACAAAGGAACTTCATGAAAAGATCAACAACATACACAAATCTTCACACATGACTTAAAATTGGATTGACAGTGACTTGCCTATATTTGAGGTTCTTAGAGTTCTCACTTCAATGATTACATAGAAAAACTAAAAAGGGTTCATCGTTAATAAGAACACAGGTTTTCATAAGCGTTTGAGGTTCTCAGAAAAAGTTTTTAGAACATTCTAACATCTTGCAGGTAATCTCATTTGTTCTATGAATTTCCTAAATTCATCATTTCTTTTTAAGTAGAATGAGCTAAAGGAAAGCTCAGTCTTAACCATTTTAATGACCACAAAATCCTAATTAGTGAAATCCAAAGAAATGGAAAATTTCTATCCTCAACTTTCAACTGCTAACTCTACAAGCAATTACTAGGTAGGGTCAACACGCGTCAGGGGCCTTCTCCTAGACATGCTTTCAAGTAACTCAAGTATTAGAAAAAAACTAGTCTCCCGTAATGATTCATCTTTTAGGATACAGAACAATGACCCCTACTTCCAAAGAAATGTGGCCCAAGGCCTGGGCCTGATCAGAGATTTTGTCACTGGGAGGAATTAAATGTGGAATGTCCTTGTTACCCTACGAACGGCAGCACTAGGGGTAGATACCTAGAGACGCACTTTATAAAGTAACACAAGCTAGTCTGTATTATTCCATTTAGGTTTGCTTTACATTCACACCTTCAAAATAAGATGCAGCAAAGTTTAGCACCAAGAACTCTGGGAAGAGGAAAACCCATGCATGTGAGTGTTCATGCACACAAACCAACATGCATGTACCAGCGCATGCCCACACACACACACGCACACACACTCATGCAGGCATACACAAGCACACACACACATGGAAGCATATCATCTTCATGACCTCAGACAGGCCACTTAAGCACCTACCACCTCAGCTTTCATGCAGCCATGAACTTGGCACAACAATGATATAAAAGACAAGATGAGAACGTTTGTAAGCAGACGTACTTTGGATGGGAAAGCATGAGAAAAACAGCGTAAAGAAGATTTACTAGAAGCGTTTGTATTTTCTGATAGAGGCTTTTACCTTAGGCTCGTGGACTCTGATTTCAACCCGTGAAGGAAAAGATGGGCAAGCCCACCAGCTCAGGCGAGACACCACCACACAGCCCATTATACCTCAGACAAGGATGTCCGTGCCTTCCAAAGCTCAGCCTCTCTTAGAAGGAAATGATTCGGAAATATTACTTTACTGTACCCACACTTATCACTAATCCCCTGCTTTTAGGATTATAAAGAGGTTGCAGTGGGGGTGAATGAGAAAAGCACACAGAAGCCTTCAGTAGCCACATGTCATTGCAGCTGTGACATGGCCTGTGCACACCAAGAGGAAACAGGCTTTCCTGATCACAGTGTCTGAGGATGGGACTTATCACTATAAACACACAAGAGCACAGCATTTTGGTTTTTGTTTGTTTGTTGAGTTGGAGTCTCACTCTGTCACCCAGGCTGGAATGCAGTGGCACACTCACGGCCACCGCAGCATCGACCTGCTGGGCTCCCGTGATCCTTCAGCCTCAGCCTTCCAAGTAGCCGGAACTATGGGCACGCACTACCACACCTGGCTAATTTTTTTTATTTACTGTAGAGCTGAGGTCTCTCCAAGTCACCCGGGCTGGTCTCGAACCCATGGACTCAGGCAATCCACTCACCTCGGTCTCCCAAAATGCTGGGATTACAGGCAGAGCCACTGAGCCCGGCTAGCATTTTGTAAATCTGCATGTGTGATATATTTCCTGTACTCATCTCTCACATGACTTTTTTTCATTCTGGGGTCTTGCCTGCTCAGGTTTCCTACCACCCCAAGAAGAAAGAGGAGACCACACCCGCCTCCTCATCCCCTGACCTGCCATTCTTCGAGAGATCCATGGTAGAGAAAAAGGAATTTGATCCTTTTTCTTTCTTGGTGAACTTTAAAAGAAGTCTCCTTTCTACATCCTCAAAAAGGAGAATGTCCTGAAGCAAAACCTAAAAGGGTGAAATTTGGAGTTCATGTTCAGCCAAGAGGCAAACATCAGAGTGGGCTTTGGAACCACAGAATTGGCAGGGATTTGAAGTCTTTGGGGCCCAAAGGAAAAAGAAGTGAAACCCAAGTAAAGGGCCAACTCAGTCCAAGGCAAAATGGTCCAGCTGAAATGGAGCATCCCACTTTCTTTCTGTGTCCTGCCTCCTTCCTGACTTCTGATGCTCACCTGACTCCTTATATCACCCCCCAACCCTGTAGTAACATCCCACTCACCACCCTATAACTAAGTCTTAGTACAATTAGTACAGTCCATCTGTCCAAATAATGTTCCACTCTGTGGTCTTTTCACATTCCCCTCATCAGATACCCTTCCTAGGTTCTGTTACCCCAAGACCTTGCACCTGCTTCTCAGAGAGGCTGTCTAACACTTGATACAAATAATTGTCTACATAGGCCGTAGAGAGGTGAATGTGTTACCCCTCGCAAAGGCAGTCATTTTAGTGTAGGACTCATGGACATAAAGCCCAAAAAGAAAAAAGAAGGGAACTGATTTATGCTGAATTGTTTACCCGCCAGCTTCTGACCCCGGAAACATCATTTGATTTCTCTAGGCCTGCCCTCAATTCCTTTCTGAGTATTAAGTAACACATACACAATAGTTAAAACAGCACCAGGCGTCTTGCAAGTGCTCTGGCACATCAGTTATCAGAATTAACCATCCCCACGACCTCCCGAGACAGGTATTGCTGGTCTCATCTTAAATCAGAACACAGGCATGGCAAGCCTGGGTAATTTGCTGAGGATCACAGGACTGATAAGAAGCAGAGAAGGGATATCGCCCTCAGCCTACCAAGTGAACAAAATTCATACTGCTTTCTCCACACCATGAAGAAATGAATCTCTCATGATAAAACCACAGCTACTCTGCGAGCCATGGTATTGCACCACGGGGGTCCATGGTATGCCGATGGCGAGCCATCAGAAGGTAAGGCTGGTCACCGGGACCATGAACAGGAAGGCTTGTTCTGACAGGGACAATTCAAGGTCCACCTCGGAGCTGCAGAACTCTCGGAACTCTCAAGCCACCTCTTAAGTCTTAGGTTTCCCCAACTATAAAATGCGAACAATATACTTGGAAGGTGGTAAGCTCCTGACAGCTAGATGTGTTCACAGCAAAAGCTAAAGCCTCTAGGGAGAGAGTTTCCAAGAAAGGATCCTGCATCAAAGGTGGCAGATCCAATGATTGAGGTTCTTCCCAATCCGAGAGGTGGGAACATCATAAAGCAACAGGCTAGAAACTAACAATGCTTGTTTTAAAATCTTACTATCAGAGTCAAAAGTATTGCTAATGACCTTGACAACATCTGGTTTAAAACTCCTGGCAGTCTAATTTTAATCTCCAAAAGATTCCTGAATATATTTCTACTCATGTCCACCAAATTCCATGACATATTAAAAATCCAAAGTTAGGCCTCTTTCCATTCCGACTTGCTCTATATTTGAAATGCATTTACTATTCTACCGACACGAACTTCCCTCAAAATAACCTCATTATTCTCTACTTCCACAATTATGTCATTGATATAATTACCACCATCATAACTTTAGCAGCTATTTGTTGCGCTATAATTTCCAGATGAATTTCTGTTGTAGAAACAAAGTAGCCACAATAAGATAATTAAATATAACTGTATTATTACTAAAGCACAGAGTAGCAGGAATTAAAACTCTTAAGATTTTTAGCATTTCATTTTTAATACCATGCTCATCTTTGAAGTGAGCAAATAATTACTACGGAGACACTTATTGTTAGCTTATTTTGTTTCTGATAGCACTAACAGCAGCTTCTTTTTATGGGCACTTTTTCTCTATCTTTTTTTTTTTTTTTTTGAGACAGGATCTCACTCTGTCTACCAGGCTGGAGTGCAGTGACACAATCATGGCTTACCACAGCCTCCTCCTGGCCCAAAGACTCCTTCTCCAGCCTCCCCAATAGCAGGGACTACAGGCATGCCCAGCTAATTGTTTTTATTTTTATTTTTTTTATAAATGCGGTCTTACTATGCTAAAGCTGGTGCCAAAATCTTGGCAGGGCTCAAGTGATTCTCCCACCTCAGTCTCCCAAAGCGCTGGGATTACAGGTTGAGCCAGTGCACTCAGCCTATTTGTACTTTTCAATAACTATTACTGCAAAGTCTTGAAAGACCCCTGGATTGCAATGAGCTACATGTCAATGCTACTGCAAATGGAATTTGGGGTTTCCATTCTGGCTTAGCCACTTACCAGCACAGTCTTGAGCAAGTTACTTTATAAACATCACTGTGCCTTCAGTCTGCTCATCAAAAACACAGGCTAAAAACAGAACCTACAGTAAATTATTGTGAGAATTAAATTGGGTCGTATATAGAACTTCACAAAACACTTGAGATTCAACTTTTTGCCAAGCATGTTAGCTATATCAAAGATATTTAACATTTCAAATTTTACTAAAACTTCTGCAGTCTCTAAACTTAAAAACTGGCAGTCCTCACATCTTACAGCAGTGGAGATAACGCCACCATTTGCTTTGTTTTCTGCTGACATATAAACTCGATTATTCAAAAATCAGTTATGGACATCAGTATACCTAACATATTCTCCGAGGAAATAAAACTTCCTTCTCTATAACCCAGGGAAAGTGGATTTGTCTCCTGAGAAAATGGGACAGTCCGAGCCCAGGACAGCAGATCCTCACTAATTACTGGGAGTTTCTTGAGGCTGATGGGGCTGAGATTTTACTAGTAAACAAACTACATGAGAGAAAAAATTAAGCCCCCGCCTCCCCCGATGTATTTACCTAATCTAATCAATCTTAATAAGTATACTTTCATTCTGTTTATTCATGATCATTCCTCACACCAAAAAAGTAAATTTTGTCGAATTAATTTTTATGTTTCTAAAATGAAATTAATTTCATACTTTACTACTGTTCTACCTGTTTGGGCCTGAGTGTATTTTGGTTCCTGAAAACCTACCCTGACATCTTAAATGAAACCAAAGGCAAAACTATTCAGTAATCTGCCCCAATATTGCTGCCTCAATGCCTCAGTTTAATGGTGTATTAACTGACCAAAGAGAAGAATCGATCAAAGTAGTCAATTGTTTTTTGAATGGTAGACAAATATAAACTAAGCCAATGGTGATAGCCAACACATTATACTTTTAATTACAGATTCAGAAATCAGCTACCAAGGTGTAGTTAGTGTGCACAGAGATGAATTTTTCTTGATGATACAGCTGTCAATCCATCAGCCAGAAATACTGAAGATACCATGTGCAAAATAGTATGGGGTTATTAAAAAAAAAAAAAAAGCATTAGATCACTGCAGTCCTTAAGGAGACAAAGAACTAGTATGCAGCATAAGGTAACAATTCACACCAACACTTACTGGTGGAAAAAAAAAGAAGCAAAGTGTCTGAGACGCAAAGATGAATAAGATGGCCCCAGCCCTCCAAGACCCACCTCTATCACTGGCCATATGCTAAGTTCTGCAAAACATTGGAGGCAGCAAAGGCCATTTTCAGCTGATATCAGGGATTCAGAGATGGACCGAATAGAGGATTGGAGGAAGAGTTAGGATCTGAACAGAAAACGGAAGGCAGGCATTCTAAATGAGGCAACATATGAGTTAAACATTTTGGATGAGGAAAGGGTCTTCTAGATTCCCAATAGTCTAAGCAGTTCCCCTCTGAGATGCTCCTTATGCACAGTCTGTAAAATATTTTAAATCCAGGAGAAAATAAAACCAATTTGGGAAGAATAAATGAAAACTAAGTTACACCATAACTTTAAATAACACATCACTTTTCATTTTCAAAGCATTCAAGTGTCTTCCAGAAAACAAATTGTTTTCTTTGTTTCTACCATCCTCTCAACTACGTCCTTACATGGATAGCTCTCTAGAGTGTTTCTTTCCCTGTTGACAAAGGTTCGGCCTCAGATTCATAAGGACCATCTGGGCGTAGATTACTCTCAAAGATACAGCTCTGACCTCTCTACTCAATGCCATTTCCAAAGTGGCTGTTGATTTCTCCCACCTCTGGTTCCTTCCCTGTAGTTTTACAGCTGTTATAATTTATATTTATATACTTTTATAGATTATATATTTATATCTTCCATTAACCCAGTACTTCAGGCTTGAAAACCCTTATCTCCCACCTCTCATCCAGTCTCCAAACTTCTAGCAATTTCAACTCTGAAATATCTCTTGCAGTCATTCACCCTCCCATTCCCATCACCCTCCCCTGGGGCTCAGGTCTTCCCTACATCATTCTGGACCCCCAATGCTCTCCCCATCTTTGTCCCATCTTGCTCCAACCCATATCGACTGCTGCCAGGTTAAGCTTCAGAAAACACACAGCTTCATACCCACATCTGCTTCCCGTCCCCAAACCATCAAAGGTTTTCTGCCAAATAAATGCCAAAGTCCTCTTCCCACCACCTTTCCAATCCTTTGTTGTACTATTCCCACTCCCATACTCCATGCTTCAGTTAAAAAGCATTACTGGTTGCCTGGAAGACAAGCTCCTCCTCCCCTACACCCCTGTGCAGCTGCTGACCTGCTGACTCTGCTGGAATGTCATTTCCCTTGCTCACGTGTCCACATAGTCAAAATCTGCCCTTCAAGGGTATTGCCAAATGCTACTTTTCCGTGAAGCCATTCTAAAATCTCTGGACCCCCACACTGGCATTTGCAAGCCTTGTGTTCGTGTATTCTTACCCCTACAAGGTAACCTCCCAAAGAAGCATCTCAGCATCAGAAATAATCAAATCAATATGCTAATGAAGTGCCTTCCAACATGGAAGCATTATGCCAAGAGTTATGGAAGATACAAGAGAAACAGCTGACAGAAAAGTTGGGAAATTATGCTCAACCCATACAGAAATAAAGCAATGGCAGCAATAACTCTTTTTAAGTATCATACACAGATGTTAATTGAAGGCATGAAAATACAAGGGATCGCAGAGAAAGTGCATATCCTTAACAGAATGAAAAGGCAGCATACTATAAGGGCTCCTAGCATCAATGCTGGAGCTATCCTGACTGAATTCTAAGCACAGCTGTTTTTTACTTGCTTTGTGACCTTGGGCAAGTCATTTAGATTCTCCGTGCCTCAATTTCCTCACCTGTATAATAGAGATAGTAACAGTACCTTCTACCTTTCCCAGTTGGATTGTTGTGAAGATTGCACACATACTGTAGGTAAAACACTTAAAGCCTGGCATATAATTAGTACCACAAGAATCTACTAGTCTTATTTTCACTATCATGTAAATATTTTATAGGGAGGAAAAAAACAAAAAACTGGACTCAATTATGTGGAAGTTAAGGTGCCTAGCAGGATTTTACTAGAAAAGAGAGACTTTACCATCTTATTGTCAAGACAGATTTGCTGTATTTCCTGGCAGAAATTTTGACTGACTGATAGGAAGAGTGACACTCACTGGAAGTGGCTCTTTGGACAACGGATTGAGGGCTGTGCAAACGGAACAAGCACACAGCCCACTGAACCAAACACAAAGCTTCCAGTCATATACAAGCAGCCATTGTCTCCCACAGACAACTCTGCTGTTCTCATCCAGATGGGCACCAAATGAAACCACTTGGCTTACGCATTTTGGTCAGGGGTTCTGCGTAGACACAATGACAAATACAATTAATTGCTGCAAAAGAAATATAGAATGGTGCACTGAATTTGGTCTGATAAGCAAGCTTTCGGGTTCAGCTTTTTTAAAGGACACTAATCCACGGCATTCAGCTGTACTAAGCATATAAGAGTCCATTTCAAAAGACCGTCATATCATTCAGTGATTTATTTATTAATGGTGTGGGAAACAGCTGTGACTGCAGGGTATCAACATCTGTCATTTTTATCCCCCCAAAAATGTTTAAATGCATTATACATAAATTGCTGCAAATATCTCAATCTGAACTGGTACTGCAGACACACACACATATATATACACAATGAAATGAAAACTGCTAGTACACGATGTTTATTACTTATTACTGAAAGTATTTATAGTTCAAAGCTGCTTGTTATTCACATGTCAAAATTATTAGAGTGGCAGGAATAACAAATTTTATCATCTCATTTTCTGATAAAAAATAGAAGTTACATGAATTATAGCAATAAGGCTGATGCTACACAAGAACAAACAAACAAAATCTGTTCCTTATTCCATGGTTGGAATCTCTATTTTTTACTCACGAACTAGAATACTGGCATGGCTACTTCAGCAAGGAACCTGCATCCCAAGTGTCAAGGAAGGCTAGCCAGAGTTAGTGCTGAAATGAACAGCCCAAAATCTTAGTGACCTGATGCAACAATGGTTTATCTCTTCTTCACACTGTATTCCAGTGCAACTTGCACTGGAGGGAGGTTCTGCTCCACACAGTCACACAGGGACCCAGGCTCCTCCCATCTTGTGGCTCTATCATACCTCAGGCCTTCCAAGTTCTCCCCTGGATCCCCTGAAGTTGGCTAGCATAACAGAAAGAGTACAGGGGTAGAAAAGGCACCCCCAACTCCTAACTGCCTCTCATTTCCACACACATCTCATTGGTGAGTACCAGTCAGAAGGTCCACCTATATGCAGAAAGTAGTATAGTACAATGATTGTGGGAGATCTGGCCTCCTAAATGACATTTGGCAGTGTCTGGAGACATCTTTGGTTTAACTGAGATATCTGGCATCTAGTGGCTAGAGTTCAGGTATGCTACTAAACATCCTATAGTACACAGGACAGACTCCCCACAACAAAGAATTATCTAACCCCAAACGTCAAAATGCTGAGATTTTGGTGAACATCTAGCAAGTCTCTGCCACAGTTGGGTAACATGTCCATGCTTAGGTCTACCGTCATTTTTCACCAATTTATACTCTAATCAATTCCAACAAATCTCAGGGTTAATCACTTGTTCATTCGTTTGTGTCTTCAATCATTCATCCAAACTCCTGAGCAAAACAGATTTCTGTCTTAGTCCATTTGTGCTGCTATAACAAAATACCTTCAATTGGGTAACTTATCAACAACAGAAATGTATGTCTTCTATAGTTACAGAGGCTGGAAAGTCCGAGATCGTGGCACTGGTGTCCAGTGAGGAATCTCTGCTTCCAAGATGACATCTTGTTGCTGGGATCTCACAAAAGAGATGGAAGGGCCAGGCAGTTCTCTGAAGTCTCTTTTATAAGAGCATTAATCCCATGCACAAGGGCAGAGCTCTCATGGCCTAATCACCTCCCAAAAGGCCCCACCTCTTCATATCATCACCCTAGGGTTTAAGTTTCAACATGAATTTTGGAGGGACACATACATTAAAATGATAGCGGTCCCTACAGTCAAAGAATTTACAATAGAGCAATAGATACAAAATTATCACACAGGGATAGGTGGGATTAAAAAGAACAAACAGAAGGAAAATTAATTCTGCCCAAGGAAGTCAAAGGTCAATTCAAAGGGCAGGTGAAATGGGAATGATATCTTGGAGGAAGTACAGTCAGTCCTCCATATCTGTGGGCTCCACATCCATGGAGTCAACCAACCATGGATCAAAAATATTTGGAAAAAAAAAATGAATGGTTGCATCTGTACTGCACAGGTACAGACTCTTTTTCTTGTCATTATTTCCTACACAATACAGTGTAACAACTATTTACATTTACACTGTGTTTACACTTACATTGTATTTGCATTATATTTGCATAGCATTTACATTGTATTAGATATTATAAGTACTCTAGAAATGATTTAAAGTATACAAGAGGATACGGGTAGGTTATATGCAAATACCATGCCATTTTATATAAGGGGCTTTAGCATTCATGGATCTTGGTATCCAAAGGGGTCCTGGAAGTAATCCCCCATGGATTACTGAAAGGATGGCTGTATACACTTACAGTTTTCCATCAAGATGTTGTGGTTTGGAAGAGAGAAAGGAAGAGTGGGGAGAAAGGGTGTTTCATGGAAAGGAACTACAAGAACAAAGGAAGGGACTATGAAAGGATATGATTTATTCTACTTTCTGGTACAGGAAAAAGAGTAGCTGGGGGAGGGGGGGTTGTACAATTTTTTTGTTAATAGTTTCTTAGTAGTGTATTCACAACACTCATAATCTCCTAGCACCTGATGGAATTTCTCATGCAACTACATACAGTGGGTTTCGGTCAGAAACAATTCACACCCCCCAACTTGACAGAAACGTGCATCAGCACAGGGCAAAGTTCAGATAATAGCCAGAAATCTCACTGCAAATTTCCCAAAAGAGCACAACACCCATTCTTTCAAATAACACTGCCTCTGAGCAAACATCAAACTGATTCAGGCAGATAGATGGGTGACCAAAATCATCCATCTCTTGTTCCCAAAGACAGGCCAGCATAGAAGATCTCTTTCTAAGTTATGTTATACTGAGTCAGTCATCAAAATTATTTTGATCCCTAATCCTAGTTGTGAGTGTGGCTCACGGGCTCACAGGCAGCTGGGAGGACAGACTCCAGCCAGACTACTCAGGATTATACCCCAGCTCCAAGTTAAATTCACCCTGTCACCTTGGACAAGTCTCCTCTCCTTTCCCGGTTCTCTGGCCTCCCAGATAAAAAGCTTAAAGCACTTCAAACTGAAAGTACTCAGAGCACTTAATCAACGCTACCTACTATTTTATTTGTACTACAGTGATCTCCTCCATGCCACAAAATTGTCTTTCACTTGTCACAAAATACTCTGTGGAATCCAACCTAGTTTAGGAAGGAAAATATCTGATAAACTTACATGTCATTTTGTAGAACATTATTAATAACAATTTCAATTTGCTTTGAGCAAGATGCTTTTAATTATGAAGCAAACACCACCATGTAAATAATAGTTGTTTTTGATTTTTAAGCTAAAATTGAATTTTTAAGACACCATACGCCTACACAATTCTTTACTACTGTTTGTTCTCTTTATCTACTCTTCCTCCCTCAGACCATTGTCTGTCTCTCTCTCTCTCTCTCTCTCTCTCATTTTCTAATTTTCACTGTGATCAGCTTTGGGAAAACAAAGTATATTTAGCTGTTAAGTACTATAGATTATATCGAACGACAGCAGTCACCTAGCACTAAAAAGCCTCATAAAAGGAAGAAATGTGTTTTGTTACAAGTCAGAATCTCAAGGGAGAAATAAAAATGAGGGAAGTGACTCCAGAACCCAGAGGACAACAAACCTGTTCAGAACTGCTTTCTCTGCTGGTGAGGCAAGAATTCCAGATGGGTTGCAGGCGGACAACCCATCTCTAGGATTTTGGTCTCAGTGAAACCACATTCATCTTCACTGAAAGTGGTAACAGAATCAAATGGGGTTGCCCTTTGCAAAAGTCAAAGACATGGAACTGAATGAAAGCTGAGACAACTAGAACGAGGCTGAATCAGGTTTAGAATCCAAAATTGATTATCACTGCCCTCCTAATTTACAAGGAATTCTAAACTGTCTGCATGGTGTCTCTTTTTCAATTTTCATGGCAGACTGGGCTTCACCTCAAGGGAATGTTTTTTTTTAAGGGAATGTTATTTTAAAGGGAACAATAAAAAGAGGGTTTGGCATCTCCATGAACAGGCTCTACAGATACGGGTGAAAAAAATTTGTGATAAAATCTGACATTCAGTCGGGCTTGGTGGCTCAGCCTGTAATCCCACGCCTTTGGGAGGCTGAGGTGAGTGAATTGCCTGAGTCTGCGGGTTCGAGACCCACCTAGACAACTTGGCAAGACCTCATCTCTACAATAAATCAAAAATTAGGTAGCGCGCGCCTGTAGTTCCAGCTACTTGGAAGGCTGAGGCGGGAGGATCACCAGAGTCCAGCAGGTTGAGGCTGTGGTGGCTGGGAACAGCCACTGCACTCCAGTCTGGGCAACAGAGTGAGACTCCAACCCCCCCCCAAAAAAAATCTGACATTCTTATTTCCTTCTGAGTAAAGAGATTTTTCCTTGTAAATTAACAAACTTCTTGTAGGGCAGTGTGACTGCCTTGACATGCAATTCTCAAATAACTTATTTATCATTTTGTTATAAGCCCAAGGGTGTATGAACAGTTAACTTTTTAACAGATTTGACTCCACTGTTGGGAGAAAAAAAGGAAACTACAGGTTGAATATCTCAAATCCTCAATTCTCAATCGAAATGCTCCAAAAGCTGAAACTTATGAGCGCCAACTCTGATGCTCAAAGGAAATGGTCATTAGAACATTTTGGATTCTGAATTTTCAGATTTGGGATGCTCAACTGGCAAATATAATGTCTGAATGTTAAGTATAATGTAAATGTTACAAAATCCGAAAAAAATGAGAACCCCAAGGCATTTCTGGTCCCAAGCATTTCGAACAAGAGATACTTAACCTATACTAACCTTTTGAACTAATATTTAGCACTTTTGTATTGAAATAAAGACAATGTATTAAATGCATTCTGTTTGCCTGGAAGATTCCTCTTCCATAGACAAGCTGTTTACCTTTTCATTAGGTGAAGTAATAGACTATGAAGAAATCTGGCAGCCTAGGAACACAGTGACTATGGCACCTCGATGTGTATCATGATTACATGGGGAAAAGTCATACAGGTTTCTGGCAAATGCCTTCAGGTGCTATGTGCATGAGATTTACAGAACTGGCAACCACCAAAGTAGTTACAGTTTCTGGCAATTTGCTAACGTCCCAAGGGGAAACAATACAAAGGGTTATCATCTGAGGCATCAGCTAAACACCAGCAGGATCTGTGGTTTAGCTAATGACCTTATCAGTTTCCATCAACCCCACTGCTGGTAATGGAGACTCAGAGAGCGCAAAGGCGGCAAATTGGAGCACAGTTGCCCTAGGATGGAGTCAGGCCTGGCGCCTTCACTTGGTATTACAGACTCATCACCAAATTCCTCTGGAAACTTTGGGAGGAAAACACTACTGTGTACACAGTGTTATCCTCCCAACCCACACTGCCATTGTGTTTACAACATGGGTACTTTCCAGAAGGATCCTGGCTTCGAAGAAAAGACAAGGCAACTTGTCTGCTAGGGTCATGTGGTTCCACCTAAGATGAAATAAAACAGTCAAGAAGAGCATAAGCTTATACATAAATACACTGGTGATATCAGCACAATAGGAAACCTAGAGTGTATCTAGATGCAAGCATTTCCAAATTAGCTGCAGAAGAGCCCAGAAAACCAAGGCACAGACTGGCTCAAATCCTGCAATGATCAGCAACCTGGTCTGAACTGGAATGCAGGTCTCAGAGTCCTCTCACATTTCTCTGTGCAACTTTCAAAGTTATTTCTGAAGAATAAATTGATTCTACCATTCCAACAAGTCTTTATTGAGTGCCTACTGTGTACCAAGCCCAAGGCAACAACCCCGCCTTGCAGATACCACTGCTCAAGGGAAATTTCTAAAAGATCTCATTGACTCCACATTTACATTGTATTAGTCAAGTCTCCTTGCCTTTATTTAAAAAGCTCTTTTATTTTTAATAATAACAAAGATTCCATTCCAAAAAGCCTATTCCTAAATATAGGGACTGGCACCTTCTTCCATCTTATCCTGCCTCTCAAAGGATGGCTGTATCCCTAACAATGATAAATGTCCACAAAGTCTGCTTCAGGATGCTGACCAAGGATCACTGAACAAGGGTCACAGAACAAGACTGTAGGGTAACCAATGCATTCCAATTTTCCTGGGACTGTTTTGGTTTTAAGATGGAAAATTCCATAACCTAGCTATGCTCTTTGCCATGGACAAATTTGGGGAGGACCCTTAAGAACCCAGATCCTAGGAAAGAGGCAGTCCATGACTGGATGTCCTTCACATCACCTGGGAAGAGTAAGGCCACAAGAGAAGGGAGAACAGTGTCCTCTAAGCAAGGTTCAGGTGGCCTGTGGGTTAGCTCAGAACCTCTTCTCAGATTCCTTTCCTCCAGCTTCTTCTAGCTTTCTCTGGCTTACTCCTAAGAAAAGCCTGTCATTTGAAACTTCGGACCATCTAAGCAAAGCTTTACAAAGAATTTCCCATGACAAGATTCCAATGATAATGACATACAAAATAAATTCTCACATAAATGCTGAAGGCTGTAGTCATTTGGATGTGGTTATCTCCTTGGATAGCTTAAAGGCTTCTTCAGATTAGACCCTGATTGTTCATTTCGATATTTCCAGAACTGAGCACCATGACTGGTGGATGGTAAGGCTAGACAAAATGGAGGTTAGTAATAGCTGATATTGATCTAGTCTTGCAATGTGTAGGACAGACAACACATTAAGCACTTTATATAAGTCTCTCTTATTCTTACAACTGCTCAGTGAGGTTGATTCTCTCCATTTTGCAGCTGAAGAAACCAAGGCCCAATCAGACCTTGTTTACTCAAGGTCACATGGCAGAGCTGAAATTTAAGCCCAAACCCATCTTACTTTAAAAATTCCATATTTTGTAATTCATATGGAAACACAAATGACCACAAATAGCCAAAACAATCCTTAGCAAAAGAAACAAGGCAGGAGGTATTACACTTCCACACTTTAAACTTAAGACTACAATCATCAAAACAGCCCGGTATTGGTACAAGAGCAAGAATATGGACCAACAAAACAGGATAGAGATTCTGGAAGCAATACCTCAATTTCTCAACCAATTCATCTTTGACAAAGCCTTCAACAACAACCACTGGGGAGAGGAGAACCTATTCAGCAAATGGTGCTGGGAAAACTAGCTAACCACATGCAGAAGATTGAAACAAGATCCCTACCTATCACCATACACAATAATCAACTCTAAATGGATCAAAGTCCTAAATGTAAAACCTTAGAAATGCAGGAGACACCCTTATAGAAAATGGAGCTGGCAACCAATACCTGATCAAAACCCCAAGTGCCCATGCTGTAAGAGATAAGATAGACAAATGGGACCTCATCAAACTGACAAACTTCTGCAAAGCAAAAGAAACCATCAAGACAGTGGGGAGACAGCCCACAGAGTGGGAAAAAATATTTGCCAACTGTATATCTGACAAAGGCCTAACATCTAGGATCTACAAGGAACTCAAATGCACCAAAAGGAAAAAAAACAGCCCCATTAAATAGTGGGCAAAAGACATGAATAGACACTTCTCAAAAGAAGATACATGGGCAGCCAACAGACACATGAAAAAATGTTCAGCATCACTAATCATCAGAGAAATGCAAATGAAAACCACATAGAGATACCGAACTAGTACAACCTCTGTAGAAAGCAGGGTGGTGATTCCTAAAAGATCTAAAACTTGACCTTCCATATGACCCCACAATTTCCCTACTGGGAATATACCAGAGGACTCAAATCACTCTATGAAAAAGATACTGCACATGTATGTTTATTGCAGCATTGTTCACAATAGCAAAAAACATTAATCAACCATACTGCCCATTGAAAGAGGACTGGATAAAAAAATGTGGTACATATGCATGATGGAATATTACACAGCCATTAAGAAAGACAAAATTATGAACTTCGCAGCAACTTGAATGGACTTAGAGTCTATAATACTGAGAAACCTATCACAGAAACAAAGAACTGAGTACCACATGTTCTCACTCATAAATGGACCTTGAACAATTATCATAATACTATAAGAAAGGGTTTGGCAGTAGTGGGAAACAGCCAGGTGAGGCAGAGTGGGATCGGCAGTAGTGGGAAACTGCCGAGGGTGAGGGGGGTGCACACATCAACAACATGGGTACCTGCATAATTAACATTTGTATACCTAACCCTGAATTGTACTCTACATCTTTAAAACCAAAAATATTTTTAAAATTTTGAAATGAATAACCTGCAGCTATTGTTTAAAAAAGAGAGAGATAGAGATAGAGAGAGAGAGAGAGAGAGAGAGAGAGGTACCAACTAACCCCAGTAAGAACGGCCATTATTAATAAAACAAACAACAAACGATGCCGGCTAGGATGCAGAAAAAAGGAATGCTTCCACACTGGAAGCAGTTGGTGGGAATTCAAATTAGTGCAACCTCTTTGAAAAACAGTGTGGCTATTTCTGAAAGAACTAGAAACTGACCTTCCATATGACCCAGCAATCCCCCCTACTGGGAATATACCCGAAGGAACTCAGATCATTCTGTAAGAAAAGATACCTGCACAAGGATGTTTGTTGCAGCTCTACTCACAATAGCAAAAACATGGAACTAACCATGTTGCCTATCAAAACTGGACTGGATAAAAAAAATGTGGTACATATACACGATGGAATATTACACAGCCATGAAGATGGACAAACATATAGACTTTGCAGCAACTTGGATGGATTTAGAGTCTACCTACTCAGTGATCTATCACAGAACCAAAGAACGGAGTACCACATGTTCTCACTTATAAGCGAATCTTGAACAATTACCATAATACTATAAGAAAGGGGAATTGGCAGTAGCACGATACTGCCGGGTTGGGTGTGTGTAGGGGAGCAACACAACATCGATAAGGTACCTGATCTCAAATCAGGCAAAGTAGGGACCAAAGAGTGGCCCAAACTTTACCTGTATGATGACCATTTGTATACCTAATCCTGAATTGTACCTCACATCCCAAAGCTCTGGGATTACAGGCTGAGCCACCAAGCCCAGCCTTGAAACCACCTCTCTACCAAAAAAAAAAAAAAATTAACTGGGCATGGTGGCGTGTGCTGATAGTCCAGCTACTCAGAAGGCTGTGCCAAAAGGATCGCCTGAGCCCAGGAGGTCGAGGATGCGGTGAGCTGTGATCACACCACTGTACTCCTGCCTGGGTGACAGAGTAAGGCTCCAACCCCCCCCCAAAAAATTCCATATTTTAAACTACTCACTCAGGTAGAGACAAATAAGGGGAGCACACGAGGTAAGGGATCAGGAACTGAGAGAAGAATACCAGATACATTTCTTTCAGTGTCCTTTTAGCTTTGCCATCACAAGAAAAAAAGAGAAAACCAAATCAACTGTGAGTTAAGTACACACAGGAAGCTAGAAGAAGGCAGAGATTTTTGCTAAATTTGTGCCTGGCAATATTTGAGTAGGCGCTTGATATTTGAATGCATTTAACGATTGATTACCCAATATGTGGCTTAAATCCATGATGCTCAAGGTTTCAGATGCCATTTTACCCACCGCCATAACCAAATAGATGGACCCCTACCTTAGGCTTCTGAGATATCAGTGTGAAGGAGCAGGAGAGGACGGAGAGGTGCTTATCCCAATTAAGAACTGTTCTCTACTTGCAATGCTGAATTAGCTACTACTCACCTAAGTAAACAGTGATCCTACGTCTCATGCAACAAGGGGGCAAACTCTCCAAAACCCAGAGATGGATCCATGCGCTCTCCAACCAATTTTAATCTCATATTATTAACCTGCAAGAGAACAATTTGCAAACCTACCCCAGAGCAACACAACTGCAAAAATAAAATCACATCAAATACTTGATTTTCAAGACATTTATCTCAGCTCCATTCACTACCCTTCAAACTGAGTGTTATTTTAATGTTAATATATTCCCGGCCATTTTCTCCAAGCAGCTGAACATATTTCCCTCTTTCATAATAACACTCTCATAATGATCAAACATTTTGAGTGTCAAAGAAGAGTTTATATCATGTGAATGAGTATTCCAAAACCAAAAGAAGTGAGGTAAAACAGATGTATGTCACGCAGGTATTGGTGTCCATGAGTTAACTGGGGAGGGGGTGGCCAGCTATGGATATGATCACCCAGCCATGACAAATACAGGCATCAGTGTCCTCTCCTTTTAGACTGTGGGGTAGACTCTTGGGGTGTAAAGTCCTAATCCTACTTGCTAAATGTCACTAAGGAAGGGTTTTCCATTTCTTTTGGGGGGGTATGGAGAGAAGTAGCAAGCAAATAGAAGTTGGAAAACAAGCCGGGCTCGGTGGCTCAGCCTGTAATCCCGCGCCTTTGGGAGGCTGAGGTGAGTGGATTGCCTGAGCCCGCGGGTTCAAGACCTGCCTGGGCAGCGAGACCTCATCTCTACAATAAATCAAAAAATCAGCCGGGCATGGTAGTGCATGCCTGTAATTCCGGCTACTTGGAAGGCTGAGGCGGAAGGATCGCCGGAGCCCAGCAGGTCGAGGCTGCGGTAGCCGGAAGCGGCCACTGCACTCCAGTCTGGGCGACAGAGTGAAACTCCAACTCAAAAAAAAAAAAAAAAAGAAGTTGGAAAACAGATTGTCAGTGACAACTAATTCTGTCAAAATGATGACCCTCAATGAAAACCGTCACCTCCCAAACATTGGTATGCACACTACAGCCTGGTAAATCTAATTTCCTTCAACATGTATTCATTACGAATGCAAGTAGGGGAAGCTCTTAGAAATAAATTCTTCTCTTCTTAACTTCCTTTAAGACATCAGGCCAAAAGTACCTACAATTCTTTTATCATAGTAGATCAAAATCACCTTCTGTGTTGTCAAAGATTCACCATGATTGAGTATTTACTGAGTCCTTCCTGGGTACAAACATGGTGGCAAATACATAATGGGGTCAAACCTCATCCAGTCTTCATCTTTAAGGACCTTCCTTGCAAGAGAACTGAGATCCTGCAGGTCACAGTCTCTACGCCTGCCCTTCAGGCCCCCTTGGAGGGAACTATTTCCCCTAGCCTCTCCGCCAGCTAATCAGGTCCAGGGTGAGCAATGACCGGAGGGGTCCCATTCACTGGGACTCTTGGGATATGTGGCTTGATGACAAAAGACATACCAGGACATCTTTTCAATTTACCTCCCTTTGTGCAAACTGGCTTGAATGAATTTCTATTCTTTACAATTAAACAGAAAGAAAAAGACACTTCAATCTTACGCGATAATACAAGACAATCTATGACAAATGCCCTTCATAGAATGAATGAATGAATGTGAAATGAAATGACAGCTGGAGGCAATTTTCCCAGAGAACTCTGGAGTAGTAAAGGATTGCTAAAGGCTAAAGTGATCAACTTTTTTAAAAGAGTTAAGAGCTGAATATAACCTTTAACTATAGTATGAAGGGAGAGAAAGGAAGAGGACATTTTAGGCCACTTAATGTGCTAGAACTAAGAAAGAGGCTATGTGAGCATTTTGGGGGAACAGTGGAAAACCATCCCAGCAAATGTGGAGTTTTAAAGTCAGACAGAGTAAAAGCCAAGGTTCAAGGCTCCGGCGTGGTGGCTCACACCTGTAATCCTAGCATTTTGGGAGGCCAAGGCAAGAGGACTACTTGAGTCCAGGAGTTCAAGAGCAGCCTGGGCAACATAGCGAGACCTCATCTCCACACAAATTAAAAAAAAAAAAATTAGCTGGTATGGTGGTATGTTCCCCCAGTCCCATCTACTTGGGAGGCAAGGTAGGAGGATCACCTGAGCCCCCGAGTTTGAGGCTGCAGTGAGCTGTGACTGTGCCACCACCCTCCAATGTGTGTGAGACTCTGACTCAGGGGGAAAAAAAAAGTTTGGAGTCAAGCTGAGGAAAACTCTAAAAGAAGGATTAAAGGATGTGAGCTTCCTCCCACAAAGAAATAGGAGCCACTGAATGTTATTGAGTGAGGGAACGATGGATTAAACAGCCTACAGTCTAAAAGTGATAGCATTTTGCAATACAGATGATGGGGGGGGACCCACAGGGGATGAGAAATCCAAAGTGAGCATGGCCACTGTACTAGTCAAGAGAAAATAAGGTTCTCAGCGAAGACGTGGCAGTGAGGATCAAAATGACAGGGGATGTGGGACTGTCACCAAGGAGGGACAGTCGATCTGTTAATAAGTAGCACAGCAATATTAATAATGCCTTCTGTTTCCCCAGTATCTGTCAAAGCTTTTACCAAAATCTCATCAATTCTTGTCAAACCTCAGTGAGGAATGTAGACAGCGTGATTATCTGGATTTAAATCTGAACTGAACCAGGAAAGTTACATCTCCTCAGTGCGTAGACTTGAGAGGGGAAATACGAGAAAAATACAAGCACAGAACACAGTATCTGTAGATTCCACTTCATCGTAGCTTTGCTCTTACCCGGAGCACATCCTCATCTGATCAATCCTTTTTTGGCATGAAGGTCTGATACCCCAGGAGGCCCACATGATGTGAGAATACGTTTCATCGTGCAGGATGTTTGCCATGAGGTTTACTTACACAGGAATTAATCCCTCAAGTGGTAAATAAAGCATCTTTTCCGACTCATCCTCTCCACTCTCAGCAGATACAAGCAGCTTCCCCACAACCCTACAGAGGATGTACTCGGGGCCTCAGCTATGAGTCATCCAGACCAGGAGACCACAGACATCGGGAACCACCCAAGGGGGATGCAGGTCACAAGTACACTACTTGAGGTCTCCTCCTTTTTTGTTTTTATTTTTTGAGTCGGAGTCTCACTCGGTCGCCCAGACTGGAGTGCAGTGGCTGCTCCCGGCCACCGCAGCCTCAGCCTGCTGGGCTCCGGCGATCCTTCTGCCTCAGCCTTCCAAGCAGCCGGAATTACAGGCATGCACTACCATGCCCAGCTAATTTTTTGATTTATTGTAGAGATGAGGTCTTGCCTGCCCAGGTGGGTCTCGAACCCGTGGGCTCAGGTAATCCACTCACCTCAGCCTCCCAAAGGCGCGGGATTACAGGCTGAGCCACCGAGCCCGGCTGAGGTCTCCTTCTTTAAATGCTACAATGTCCGTGAGTCAGCTAGAAGCAGAAAGTCCTTAAATGTATGAGTTCAGACAGGCCCGACTTATAATGGTTAGACTTGATTTTTTCAACTTTTATGATGGTGTGAAAGTGATAAACATTCAGTAGAAAATAGAAACCATACTTGAAGTACCTATCCAGCCATTCCATTTTTCACTTCCAGTAAATCCCATGAATAGAAGTGGATTTTGTAACAAAGTTATTCAACACTTTATTACAAAATAAGTTTTGCATTAGATGATTTTGCCCCACTGTGGACTAATATATGTGTCCTGAGTAAGTTTAAGAAAGGTTAGGCTAAGCTCCAGTCAGAACGGCCATCATCAATAACTCAAAACATGACAGATTCTGGAGAGGATGTGGCGAAAGGGAACACTTCTACACTGTTGGTGGGAGTGTAAACTAGTACAGCCTCTGCGGAAATCAGTGTGGCAATTCCTAAAAGTTCTAAAAATCGACCTTCCATATGACCCCGCAATCCCCCCACTGAGAATATACCTGGAAGAACTCAAAAAAAGAAACCTGCACACGTATGTTTATTGCAGCGTTGTTCACAATAGCAAGAACATGGAACCAACTGTGCTGCTCATCAAAAGAGGACTGGATTTTAAAAACGTGGTCCATATACTCGATGAACTATTACACAGCCATAAAGAACAAAATCATGAACTTCACAGCAACCTGGACGGATTTAAAGTCTATAATACTGAGTGATCCATATTTTATCCCAATGATTATTTCAATCATAGAGATAGACTGCTGGGACACAGTGTAGCTTACAAAAGCCACAGGGGAAACAGCCGAAAAACCAACGCCCACCTCCTCTCCAGTTTCCAAGTGGGCAATGTCAGAAACTGCTTTCACGCCACAAGTGTTCTCCACCTGACCAGCCGACTTTGGTATCCAAATAAAGCAGTAGGGACTCAGAGGCCAGACAAAACATAGGAACGCATTCTGGAGCTCCCTAAATATAGTTCAAGCCTAGTCCCTCAGGGCTTCATCTTCTTCTCTCAATCTGTGCCGGTCCTTAGCCCAACCCCAGGCACCTCGAATGGGTTCTTGGATGGTCTACGTCTGGTTCTTGGTTTCCCAGCTGCTCATCTCCCAATTCAGAACTCCTCTGGGTACAACATCTTGTCACGCAAGTGAAGTTGGATCAAAGGGTGACCCCTACATCCTTAGGCTGAGTCTGATGTTCCCTTCGTCACTGTGACTTCAACATAGTCAGTTTACCATATCACTTCTATATATGAAGAACTGTCTTTACAAAAAGGACTCAAAAAAGGATCAAGGTGATGACTGAGCTGGAAGCAATACTATGTTGTTATATTCAAGGCTTATGCTTAAATATTTAAGATCTTAAATCTTTAAAATGATAATCCAGGCATGTAGTTATCACAACATGAACAGATAGATGAGTGACCAGCTCTTCTCAAAGCAACATCTTTCTACAAGCTACTAACTGCTTAATCCAGAACCCCTTACGATGCTTATTCCTCTCTTAGAGAAGAGTTCGACAAGGAAGGCTTTAAAACTTACCAGACTCCTAGCTGACACAGTTGCTGATGGAAACACAAATTTCCCAGAACTCTCTGGGTGTTCTATCAGCCCTGTGACCATAAAAAGCCTCTTGTCCAAATTGCCTTTTCTAAACATCAAAATGACAAGAGGCGATCCAAGGTTACCCTAAACATCCCTGCCCCCTTCAGATCTTATCTGTTGCCCTGCAGTCCTTGCTGTGGAAGGCCACCTCCTTGCATACCACTCTTCTTTTACCTTGGGTTGTTCCTATCAAACTCAGGAAGTCTTAGACAAGAAGCAGATGGTGAGGAAGAGAAAGACTGTCAGTAACACCTCTCTATTACATAATGCTAAGCGCACAACCTCCTGAATCAGCCTTGGAAATAACCTAATGGCCTTTCACTTCAGAGTAAGCAAACACTGAAAAGATACAAAAAGAGAGAGGTTTATAATTTTTTTAATTTAATGATCAGTGTACAATCATGGTGGTAAATATCATATCAACACATGAGTATATTACAGGTTGGGGTAGATTCTTTAAGATATTTATCATCCGTTTATTCAATCCATATTCTAGTTAGCACCCAATAGCTGCGAAGCACTGAGTGAGGTCCTGTAGGACAGACACCCTTTCTAACTTCGCCTAGGCCAGATCATGGTGGAAGTCACTAGTGCTGCTCATCTGTGTCCACTTCTCCCTTTTCAGCACAAGAAATACTGAATTGTGATTAAATGAGGTCATATGCCCGTTTAATGCCAAAGTGATGAAACTCACCTCTGCGTGGGATCACATAACTGCTACAGCAAGACCCTGCAGTGTTTCCTTCCCAATGCTGCCGTGATCTTGCAAGCCCATGTCAAGATCAAGCCTCCATCACTTTGTGTTATTGAATGACTGTGATAAGCAGGGCCCACCTACCAACCATGCTGGACGCACCACAGGAAATTTAGCCACAGAGACTGGAGGTATTTGTTACTGCAGCTTAACCTTGCCTATCTTGCTGATACATCACTGCTTAAAAAGGAAGAGAGACGTCTACAAAAGCACATTCCCCCTGTTCCATGCTGTTTTATAAATCAGATAGCAGAGAAAAGCAGAATTTGTTTCAAAATTCAAATGCAGCAGGGACGGAACACTATATTGAAAAGCAGAGGGTGCCGACAGTATAGACAGGTTCAAACAACTCCGAGGGAATAAAGAATGAAAACAGAATGACCTCTCAACAATGGTAGAATCTAACCATATGAAATTCAACTTCAGAATGTAAAGACTACAAAGAAAAAGCCACCTTCTGACAACAGGAACAGCCACCACTTACGAAGCAGTGAGCTCCCCAGTGAAAGAAGCATTCAAGTAAAGGCTGGGTGATCATATTCTCTCTCCTCAGAAATCCAACCTCACTCTTTGTTTCTCTCTCTCTAGCTTCCACTGAACTTAATCAGAATCAGGTCTTCATTCTCCATCTTCCTATAAGCTCCCTGAAGGTAATTTCTTTTTGTGTCCACTCCCTTACCCCTACCCCTTGGCACCTATCACAGAGCCCATTATCTCTCAGATGCCAATAAACATCTGCTGAATGAATGAATGAATGAACACTACAGAAAGAACACGGGCACTAGAGGGAAAGATCTATCTAATAACATCTAGGTCTCCGCTAACCTAAAGCTAAACACACTATTGCACACATCTGGGGGCGGGAAGCCTCCTTCTTAAAAGAGAAAACAATAAGCACCAACACAACACTTTATTATGATTTATTACTGTACACAATTTAAAACCACAATGAAGCCTAACACTGTACTGTGGCTATCTTTGTTCTTGGACATGCATTTACATGCACAGGCAGCTGTTTTCCCATGTGGAATTTTGTGTGTGAGGTATTTATTCTATTAAAAAAAAACACACCCTTGTTTCTATTGCATTATTACAGTCCCTATTATCCCATCACGTGGTTTTTCTTCTTGCAGAAACACAGTACACACCCTGCATTATTGCTGACATAAAAATTACTTGTCAAAATACCTCTGTCCTAGCACCATATTACCAGTCTGATCTCTCCAAAGCATTGGCCTTTGTTTCACCTGGGACCAGATAACTGGTCTGCTTTTCCTAGTGATTCCTGAATGCTTTAAGTAGAAGGATAAATGCTAGTGTCACTTATGTCTTTAAAGTCACCTTTCAAAGCAAAATGACCCTAGAGATGAATGACAAATCTTTCAAGTTTTTTAACTTCATTTTGTTCAAGGGATTTGGAGGAAAAACAGTGAGGAAAGACTCTGTCACTGATACCAAGACGCTGCTGCTGCAGTGTGAAAGAGAGCACCAGTAGCCTTTGGCCCTCAGCAATCTGTCTTCCTACAAGAAAAACCTTGTGTCCGTTTCCAGAACCATTCTTATTCCCTGCTCCTTGTGTAAGATGTGCAGGACTCTGCCCTCTAGGAGAAAATGCCAATGCCAAGGTGTCCTGATAAGTCTGAAGGTTATGTTTTCATTGCACTCTTATCAAGATAACCCCAGATCTGGTTAGGCTGACATCAAAACAGAACTATCCTTGGAAAGAAGAGAACAAGCCAGAGTTTTTGGAAAAGCACCAACAACCTAAAGATAAAATGCAGAATGAGAGCTTAACAGTTCATGGCTACAAAAATGGAAACTTCACTCGAGCTCCGTTTTCTCTATTCTTTCTGTTCCCCCCAAAAGCCCTCCCTTCCACCTCCCAATATTTACTGCTGGCACGTCTCTCTTGATATTGCAAACACTATTACAATGAAGGGACGGGGGAAAGACAGTATTTCATAAGAAGGTCACTGCATTTGACCAATGCCCTAATTGGGCACTGGTCTAATGTATAATCAGCCTTCCAATGATACCTTTTCAACAAAGGATACCCCACCTACAGACTGAAGCCAAAATATATTACTACAGATAAGAAAGCAGGCATCTCTCCAAACCCCACATTCATATACAACTGTCCAAGCACTGACCGTATCAAAATTCCCCTCAAAGGAAACCAGGTGCAATTACTACAATCCCGAATTCACCCTGACGCCAAGGACTTCTTCCAAAGGAAGGTATAAAGTCATTTCAATTGCTCTCTGGACCAGGAGTTTCAGCTGCCCCCACACCTCCTCACAGATAGGAATGACGCTGATCAGAAACCACCCAAACAGCCCTGTGCCAGCACTGCCGGCCCAAATGACCCAGAGACACCCAGGCGGCTACCCAGCTCATCGGGGTTACCTGAATCTGTCACCAGGTGCCTTTCACCCCCTTCTGCGTGATGACATCAAGTGGAAATGGTACGCGTTGGGGAGGCAAGAGGCTGACAAGCAGGAAGCACAATTGAGACTGAGCTTTGTTCAGCCTGCAGTGAAATACATGCAGGAAGGGTTAGAGACGCGCAGCAGAGAAGGAAATCCAAGCGCCCTCCCGGGCCAGCCGGGCTGGAGCGGGAGCACGGGGGAGGGGTGTGGAGGGCTGGCGGGCCGGGAAGGGGGCGTCACGGCTCCTAATTGTCTCTACAGGATAAATAACCGCCTCTCCCTCCTCCGCAGTCTCCCCCGCCCCAAGTTTCCCTCTGGTGGTAGAGCGTCTACTAGCAACAGTAACCCCGCCGAGAGAAGGAAAGCGGAGAGGGTGGCCAAGAACATCCTGGGGCAAAGACACGCTCGCAAAATACACTAGGTAACCCGGTCATATGGGAATGCGGGGCGCCTAGTCACCCGCCCAGCCAGACACAGCAGCGCTGCATCCGCGAGCATCCTTCCTTCGTCTGCCCCTGTCCGCCACCTCATCGGGTCACCGTCACTCTGTTTGGCCGATTTCTCTACTCTTTCCCACGTCGTGCAGGGCGCCCCCCGCCAGACCCCCGCCCGGGCGGGACCGGGGACCGCCGCTGGCCGGCGAGCCCCCCGCGAGCCCGGCCCGCTTTGTCCTGCCGCTGCCCTTCCAGGAGCAAGCGCCCCGGGCGCGCGTGTCCGCACAAAAGACCCCCAACATCTGGCCCGCCTCGGCGGGCGCCCTCTCCTCGGGGGGGGGCCCCGGGGCAGCTTGCACGGGCGGCCGGGCGCGCGGCCGGGACGCCGAGAGGGCTCGAGCGGGGGGATGCGGGCCGGGGGCGCAGCGGGGGCGGGCGGGCGCGCGCGCGCGGCGCGGGCACGAGGCGAGCTCCCTCGGGCCGGAGCTCCAGGGGGCATCCGAGGACTCCGCGGAGCCGCCGCGAGCGCCGCTCCCCGCCCCGGCCGGCCGGCCGCCCGCCCAGCCCCGCCAGCGCTCGGGAGGGACGCGGCTCGCGGGGCCGCCCCGCCGCGCGCCGGGGCCGCCCCGCCGGACCCCGCGCGCCCTCCCGGGGACCCCCGCGGGCGCGCCCGCCCCGTCCGCCGTCCGAAGGACGCCCCCCGGCGGCGGCGGGCGGCGGGCGGCGGCCGCCCTTTCCCGCGCGCGTCCCTGCGCCGGGCGCGGACATCCCTTCGCGCCCCCCTGCGCCCCCGGCCGGGAGGGCGGAGCGGAGAAGCCGCCCGAAACTCACCGACCTCGCTCCGCAGCGGGCTCCGCGCTGGCGGCAGCGGCGGCATCGCGGGGCGGTCCCGGCGCGCCCGCCCCGCTCCGCCAGACGCGCGCCGCGGGCCGGCGGCAGCCGCTCCTCCCGCCGCGGGGCGGGCGCGGGCGGCCCCAGCTCCCGCCCGGCCCGGCCCGGCCCGGCCGCCCTCCGCGCCCCGGGTCGCGCCCGCCGCCAGGCGCTCGGCCCGAGCGGGCGCTCTCGGGGTCGCCGCGACGACGGCCCCGCGGGGCGTGGGGGCGAGAGGCCGGGCTCCGCTCCCCGCGGCCCCGCCCCCGCCCGGCGGCCCCGCCGCCCCCCCCGCCGGCCCCCGGGTCCGGCCGGTCCGGGACGCCCGTCTGGCCGCCCGGAACCGCCCCCGCCCGCGCGCCCCCTCGGCCTCGGCCCCCGTGCCCACCCGCGGCCGGGACGCTGTCTGTGCCCCCGCGCGGGAGCAGGACCTGAGCTGGAATCAGGTGTGAAAGGAAGCCGAGCTCAGCTGCGAGAAGGGGCGGGGCTGAGCCGGGGGCGGGGAGGGCCCAGTCTGCAGCTGGGGACCCGGGACAGCCAGAGGGAGGAGTTTAGATCGTCGGGTTTCCAGAAACTGCTCTGGATTCGCGTCACCGCAGATACTTTTTGGCTGCCCCTAAAAGTTCAAGTTCACGTAGTCCAGCCAGGGTAGGGCCCTGCTTTTCAAAGAGGACTGAATGGACACCCTGCTACCTGGATCCCTCGAATGGGTGCGGGGAGTAGGGAGCCAGGAGGTGCAAATCCTGGGGGTTAGATGGAAGCTCGAACCACCGGGACTTTGGGGTTCACCTACTCCTCACCTTAAAACCTAACTTCTACCTTCGGGACATGCTTAGAATGTTTTGCTCCCCGAAGAAAATCTAAAGATGTGGTCTCTTACCTCTTGAGTTTACTGCACGTGGGAGGATGGGGAAGCCCTATGAACCAACGGGGGCTCTATGTTACCATGACCCCCTAAAATTCAAAATGTACTCAGTGGACCCGTTTTGTTGTGTTCCACAACAAAACCTGTTGATGGGATTTCCAAGTGTGCTGTCATTAAGCACATACCATAAAATCGTCATCTGAAGACAGTAAAAGCTCGATGATTATCAGTTGTGTCTGAGATCCCATTAAAATGTCGTGCTCAGCTGGGCATAGTGGCTCACACCTGCTATCCCAGCACTTTGGGAGGCCAAGGTGGGAGGGTCACTTGAGCCCAGGAGTTTGAGACCAACCTGGGCAACATATCAAGACCCTGACTTTGTAAAAAAAATGTTTAACTTTGGGGCAGCAAAAAGAAATGAGAGTATTGAAAACTCTTGTGTTGGCCAGGAGCTTGGAATAAAGAAGGTGAGTTATAATACCCCCAGATTTTACTAGGAAAGTTCAGTTTAGAAATATTATACAAGAGTGACTGTAAAGAGACTCTTAAGAATCTAATTTCAGGGATCAGTAATTGTTCCAAAATGTTTCCACTCCTTTTATCAGCTGCTTTTGGAACAATTCTTTGGGGGATTCAAGCATTCTGCATGGTGTGGGGTAAATGCTTCCATCTTTAGTCTTTCATTTCCACTGGCTGGTATTTTAATTCACAGAGCATCATGGGTGTTCTGCCTTCTGTCCAGTCTTGTAAAGCTGTCACACGGAGAAGGTTAATTAACTGGGGCAGCCTGGGATAGACCAGTTCTTAAGACTGGTAGAAGGCCAGCACCGGGGCAGGCAGGAACAGTTTGAGTCAGTGAGGAACAGGCAACAACATGTCAGAGCAGATTCTTTAGTGAGAAACTCCAGGAACAAGGCCGCTAGGACCAGGTTATTTCAGAGCTGCAGGCTGGCAGGCAGCATGGTCAGAGAATCTGGCATCACCCTGAAGACTGAAGCACTGTCCACACGTGGGAGCGAGAGAAAATCAAGGCGGCATCCCTGCCTTGAAGAACAAGCGTTATCAGGATGAGGCCCCAGCACTGAGGACCAAGCGAAAGACCTGAATATTCACTAATTCATACAACAAATATTTATTGAGCATGGCCATATACTGGGAACCCGACCCTAGGGTTAGGACAGAGAAGAAAACACACCCAAATTCCTGCCCTCATAGAACTCCCATTCGAATGGAAGGAGCAGACAACATGATAAATAAATTAAATAAATTTCATTTAGGAAGAGTGAAAAAGGGGGAAAAATAAAGTGGGAAAGGGGGTTATGAAGTCTGTACGATGGGGAAAATTTTAGATTGTTGGACAAGGCGGACCTCACTGAGGAGGTGCCATCTGAGCCAAGACCCTAAGGAAGGCCTCAGCTCAGTAAACAAGAAAATAGGGAAAGCCAGTTCCCGATATCAGAGAGGGTACAAGAGGAATGTCTGCACTTCGCTATGGGCAGAGGTCAGGATACTGGAACAGGGTCACAAGGTCAGTCAGACCTATAGCATTGACTGAGGTTGAGTCACCTGAGGTTGAATGAAAGCTGCTTACGTAGGGGGCAGGGATGGGATCTCTCATTCATCTTTGTACCCACGGCATTGGAGCACAGATGCCCCATAAATGTTTATTGAGCTGAGCCCTTAAATCTCCAAGAATGTGGCGTGAGGCTGAGATAAATGCGATCCCATAATACCCAGGGCAGCCATTCTATCGGGGATGACACGAAAGAATGCGATGATCTCTTCAGTCGCTTTTCCTGACGGTCTTTCTGATCTGGGAGGGGAAAGATTATCTTTCAACCTGTATCCTCAGCACCTGGCACACTCAAAAAGGAGGGAGGGAAAGGAAGAAGGCATGAACGAAGAGAGGGAGAGGAACTGGGACGAGGAAAGAGCAAACCGTGTTCAGTGCTTGACACCCCCACCATTCCTCATCCATTCAGTCCTGAGGGTGAGTTTTCTGTCCAACGTGTTTGAGTTTTACGTGTTAAAATTACATCTTGGAAAGGAATTGGGGTGATAGTTGCACAGCCCAGTAAATCTACCAAAAAACAAAATCAGTGAATTCTACATTTAAAACAAGTGGATTTTATGGTATGTAAATTATGCCTCAATAAAGTTGTTTAAAAGCCTTGAAGTGGGATCACATGTTTAGATAACTGTCATAGGCTGTCAATGATAAGCCAAAGAGTCATCTTTAGCCAAACACATTATCATCCTTCGTAATAGATGTTTAAACCAAATTGATCTGCAGATTTACTCTTCCCTTATGTGATATTAACTACCTTGAAAAATATATACAGTCGTTTTTAAAAGTCTAAAAAGATAGTATAATTTGTCTCAAATGGCTTACTAATGATGATTTAAAAAAAAAAATTTTAGGGCTCTCTAGAAACCTGTTCCAATGGACTTATTCTTCTAATGAGGTGTTCTGAATGAGAGAGGTACTATTTTACTTACTGTCTAATCTCTTACCTATTTAGAACCCAGTGCAATCTAAGGACAATGAAGCCTCATCTAGAATGAAATATGAAGTATTTTGGAAACCCCAAAGGATTTTAATAGGAAATATGTCCAGATTGCTTTTCTAAAAGTAGTGATGGGTTGAACAAAGCTCTCTCTATTTTTTTAACCTCATCTTTGTGCACGACACACATTCCAAAATAGTTGGCTAGAATTATGTGACCACAGTCAGGGGTAATGGTCATCACATTTGACAACCTGTTGGCACCAGTCTCCACCCTTCAGTATGGGTGATGACCATAAACTATCAGTATGGACATTAGGTGCATTCTGGCTGAACATCAGCTTAACATATGATGCCAAAGTCCTCTGGACACCCTCCTCAGTAGCAGATTTCTGCAGTTTTCTTATCGTGTGTGTACAGTTTGGGGTTGAATAAGATCCTCACAACCACCAGTAAACTGCTGAGGGCTTAGCTATAAGTACCTTGGAGGAAAACCATCATCAACTGAACTCCAATCCTTATACAGTCAACACTCTGTTCTCACTCCTTGACGGACTGCAGTGACCACAAGCCGTTAGCCAGGGAAGGGCTGGAAAGTACAGGCCCCCTCACACACCGTTGTCCCCCACCTCCACCATCTGTCCTCCTCTTTCCTCAGATGTACCCCAACCTTCTGGACCCCACATGGTTCCTCCTGTCCCCTTTATCTTTCCTTTCCATGGGCCATCAGCACCCGGCCCCTCCCCTCACGTGGCCAGAGAGTGGAACAGTGCCGCTCTGCCACAGGAGAAAAAGAACGAAAGAACCAGGAGGTCCCACCACATTGGTCAAGACCCACGTCTGAATCCAGTGCCCCTACTGGTCCCCAGAAGCTGGCTTCAGACCCTCCACGATCCATCCTTCTGGACTCACCTGAGTGGACCCGGCACAACCCTGTACCTGCCCCAGGTCCACACATGGCTTCACCCTTCACCCTCCCCACTGTCCCTGCTCTTGGACACTACCTACCCCAAGCATTCAAACTCAAGGACACCAAGTGTCTGTTTCTCTTGCACCTGGATCAAGTCAGGGCACCCTCTAGTGGTCAGGAGGAGAAGGGGCACCCTCTGCAAGGACCCAGAGGTCAGGCCCTCACAGAGGTCAGTGCAGGACAACGCCAAGTAGGATGCTCTCCACATACCTTCCATCTCTTCTTGCTTCGCTGCGGTCCCTCTGCTTTTCCTTCCCTCCCTTCCCAGTGGGTGGAGTGAGCTGGGAGAAGGAATGGAGTAAGGACCTTTTTCCTTCTATCTCTTCGTAACACCCTAATGATGTTCACAGTAGTTTGGCGTGTCCGCCCATTTGAGTGTTTTAAAGGACACACGTTATTCTGCTTCAGGTTATCCCATGTCCAAAATCAATAAATTACAATGATTCCTCTCTTGTTGGTGAGCATGTGCTGAGTCTGTGTGCCAGGCTGTGTTGCTAACCGTTACTTGCAGTATTTCCATACATGTCCTTGCAAGAGCACTTGAAGTATACGATCATGCTCCCGTTACAGATGAGGAAACTGACGCCCAGAAGATTTGAGCAACTCTCCCAGTGTAACATGACTGGTAAATGGCGAACATGGGCTTGACCCAGGTCTGCAGAACATGAAGCACTTTCCCTTAATCACTGTCCTAAGATTCTTTCCGTCGACGGTGGAATCCAGGAAATTGTGCTGGATTTGCCTTAAAGTGCATTTCAGTCTCTTCCAAGTTGTTTCTATTTTAGCTCAGGGTCAGCAAATGGCTTCTAAGCCTGGCACCGTGACTCACTCCTGCAGGGCACCAAATCTCCCCCAAGATATCACGTGGATCCGTTCTTCCCTATGGTCGCTCTAGCAGTTTCTTTGTGCCTTTCCTTATGCAGCTACATAACCTACATTTATAATTGTCAGTCCCCAAAGATCTGGCTCTTTCAAGGTTTCCAAGGGCATTTACCTCTCTGCATCTCAATCCAACCTTCTCTCCTGTCAAAACTCACTTGAATTTCCCCAACCACATTCCTTTTTTTTTTTTAACCTTCTTTGCACTCTTATAACCCACTGGTTGTTCTTTTATTCTGCGCTTACTGCTTTCTGCGTCATAGTTAGCTGTTCCCACACCTGTGACATCAGTAGATCCTGAGACTGGAACTGTTGTTCACTGACCTCATCCACCCATGCACACTCACAGCCACTGCACCATGCAGAAAAAAGTGACCATGGCCTGCACGCAGTCAGTACCTCATAAATGTTCCTTTGAAAGGACCAATTGGGACTTTACATTCTCCCTTCCAGGATCATGTTTCCTATAACCTCTCTTGGGGAATTATCTTGAAGTGGTTTCCTTACAAATCTATTACAACCCCAGTTGTTCCCACTCACCCAGAGAGAGATTTAGGATTATTCACAAACCCATCTAAAACAAAGAGGTTGGGAGTGGGCAGGTTACTGGGTTATGACATCACATGAGAATTCTCACTCGGGGTTTTGCAGAAAGAGGGACTTCCCAATGACAATTCCTACCCAAGGGATCCTTACCCTATGCTATAGGTTGATTTCTGTCCCCCCAAATTCACATGTTGGAGTCTTAACCCCCCAGTACCTCAGAATGTGAGTGTATTTTGATACAGAGTCTTTACAGAGGTAATCAAGTTAAATTGAGATTATGAGGATGGGCCCTAATCCCCACCATTTAAGCAGGGGAATTATGGACACAGATAGAGAGGGAAGACAATGTAAAGACACAGGGAACAGGCAGCCCTCTGTGAAGATGGCCACAGGGAGAGACCTGGAAGAGTCTTTCCTCATAGCCCTCAGAAGGAACCAACATTGCCAATACCTTGTTCTTAGACTTCTGTCCCCCAAAACCATGAGACAAAAAAACAAGATATCTCTGTTGTTTAAGCTACCCATCTGTGGTATTTTGCTATGGCAACCCTAGCAAAATAATACATCTTGTTCACACAGAATTGGATTCCACAACCCACGGTAGTTCTTTATCTAGGTACCATTTATTTCCTGAGTGTTTACCTGCATGGGTAAGCTAAGGACAATAACTGAGCAATTGTGCGTTCACACCGTTGAGAGAAGAAGAATAGCAATGATAGCTATAATTTATGAAGAACTTGCATTACTGTGTGTGTCGGTAATGAGATAATGTTCAATACAGTAGAGTATATAAATCACCATATTAGGTGCTTTGCAAACATTTTTCACTTAATGTTCCCATCCACCTGATTGAGGTGGTGTTGTTTCTCTCAGTTCACAGTTGTGGAAATTGAGGCTCAGAGATATTTATGTAAGTTACCCAGGATGATACTTCTAATAAGATTCAAAGCTTGGGTATGACCCATTGGTTGTCTATCTTGCTCTTCCCCTGTGTGGCATCTTCCTTTTGCTGTTGTTGTTATTCTAGCACCCTCCTCCACCCCAAGAGCCTTAGATAATCCTAACCAGCCACGCAGTCACTCACGATGGTACCATTTCTCTTGACATTGATTGGTTTCGTGATGAGGATGTGACCTACTCCTGGACAATGAGACATGAGAGGAAGTTGGCTGAAATGCCTCTAGAGAAGAATTCCTTACTATCAAAAAGATATGTGGCAGCTCCTTTTCTGTTGCTAGGTGTTACCTATCCTGCATGTGATGTCAGAACGGTGGCAACCACCTTGCAGTAATGAAAGGAGTCTCTCTGAGAACACTTTAAGGGATAGGGGTGTGGAAACCAAGGACTAAGGACATCATTTTGCCTAAGTTAACCAACCCTACAAGTGCTCTCCCTCCAAATTACTCTCTTTTTATTTTTTAATTTTTTTGAGTTGAAGTCTTGCTCCGCACCCAGGCTGGAGTGCAGTGGCACAATCACAGGCTCACCACAGCCTCAACCTCCTGAGCTGAGGTGATCCTGAACTTTGCAGCAACTTGGATGGACTTAGGGTCTATAATACTGAGTGATCTATCACAGAAACAAAGAACAGAGTACCTCAGCTAATTTTATTTTTTATTTTGTTGAGCTGAGGCCTCACTATGTTGCCCAGGCTGGTCTCAAGCTCCTAGGCTAAAGCAATCCTCCCATCTCAGTCTCCCAAAGTGCTGGGATTACAGGCATGAACTACTCCATCCAGTCCCCTCTCTCTTTTTTTTTTTTATAGCCAGCTCTTACATGGAAGTCTCCATATTTCTCAGTTTGTGAGACAATAAGTCTCTTATTGTTTAAGAGTTGTGTTGCTTTCTGCTATTTGCAGCTAAAAGCATATCTACAAATACGCTTTGATTTTCCACAATAAGACCAATTTCCACATGTCATATTATTAGAAACTAATAACCTCAAATTCACTACCATGCAGAATTTCAAAGTCCCAACAGAGAGAAACAACATTTTGTGGGTTGTTTTTTGTTTGTTTGTTTTTGGTTTTTTTAATAGCCACTTGTAAATGTATCATTCTGTGACATTAAGGATATTCACAATGTAATGTCACCATCCTCACCATCCATTTCCAGCATTTTTGGTATTATCCCAAACTGAAATTCTGTACCCATTAAATAAAAACTCCCTCTTCTTCCTCCCCTCAGCCCCCGGCAACCACCACTCTTCTTTGTCTATGAATCTGACTTTTTACGTCATACAAGTGAAATCATACAATATTTGTTCCTTTGTGTGTGGTTCATTTCATTTAATCTAATGTCTTCCAGGTTCATCCATGTTGTAAAATGTGTCCGAATTTTCTTCTTCTAAGGCTGAAAACTATTTTCATTTTATGTATATGTCATTTATGTATATATCATTTCACTTTTTTTCTGTCCATCTGTCAATGGACATTTGGTTTGTTTCTACCTTTTGTCTATGGGGAATGGTGTTGCTATGAACATGGTTGTACAAATATCTGACCGAGTCCCTGTTTTCAATTCTTTTTTTTTTTATTTTAAAGATGTGGGGTACAATTCAGGGTTAAGTACAAAATGTTCATTATACAGCCGGGCTCTGTGTCTCCGCCTGTAATCCCGTGCCTTGGGAGGCTGAGGTGAGTGGATTGCCTGAGCCCGTGGGTTCCAGACCCGCTGGGCAAACTGGCGAGACCTCATCTCTACAATAAATTAAAAAATCAGCCAGGCATGGTAGCGCGTGCCTGTAATTCTGGCTACTCAGAAGGCTGAGGCGGAAGGATAGCTGGAGCCCAGCAGGTCGAGGCTGCAGTGGCCGGGAGCGGCCACTGTACTCCAGTCTGGGCGACAAATGTTTATTATGCAGGTACCCTTGTTGATGAGGTCCACCCCCCAGCAGTTTCCCATTATTGCCAAACCCACTGCCCCCCCCGGCAGTTTCCCACTATTGCCAGTCCCTCTCTCACAGTATTATGGTAATTGTTCAAGGTCTGTTTATGAGTGAGAACATGCGGTACTCTGTTCTTTGTTTCTGTGATAGGTCACTCAGTATTATAGACCCTAAGTCCATCCAAGTTGCTGCAAAGTTCATAATTTTGTCCTTCTTTATGGCTGTGCAATATTCCATCGTGTATATGTACCACGTTTTTTAATCCAGTCCTCTTTCAATGGGTAGCACCGTTGGTTCCATGTTTTTGCTATTGTGAATAATACTGCAATAAACATGTGTGCGCAGGTATTTTTTCATATTTTGGGTATATACTCAGAATCACTGGATCATATAGAATTCTATTTTTAAATTTTTGTGGAAACTTCGTATTGTTTTCAATGACAGCAAAAACATTTGACATTTCCACCAACCGTGCACATTTTTGCCAGTTTCTCCACATCTTCACCAACATTTGTTGTTTTGGTTTTTCTAGAATAGCCATCCAAATGGATATAAGGTGATATCTCATTGTGATTTTGATTTGCTTTTCTCTAATGATTCATGTTTATTGGCCATTTGTTTATATTCTTTGGAGAAATGTCTATTCAAGTCCTTTTTTTGAACTGTTTTTGGTGTTGAGTTTTAGTCATTCTTTACATACTCTGGATTATTATTCTTTGTCAGACATGTGATTTGCAAATATTTTCTCCCTAATTCTGCAGAGTGCCTTTTACTCTGTCAAGAGTATCCTTTGATGCACAAAAGGAAAAACAGTATTTCTTTCTGGAGAATTCTCTAAAGGATATGGAGTCCATCTGTTCTTCAAAATACTGTCAAATCTATCCCTGAATGAAGTCAGGCCACCAGAGATAGACACCTATTTTAATTCAGGTTACCTCCGCAAATACATTCATTCATCCACTCATTGGGTACATATGTCCTGAGCCCCTCCCCTGTGCAAGACTAGCTAAGCAATTGCACTAAATTGCGTGTTGCCCCTGGTGTGAGGCACATTCGAAGAACTGGACCCGTGGCGCTTGTTGCTGAGTTCACAGTATGGATGGCTATCCCTAAAGAACTCTTTAGCCTGCCCCGATCGTGAAGACCCATGAGATAACTTTCCCTCTGTTCTTCTGTCAAGGATATTTGTGCTTCTGTTTCAGCCACTGATCATGTTTAATGTACCTCTTGTAACTGATCATTCTTTTCTTCTCACAGTGACCTGCTATGAACCATATGTGTGGCCAATTTCTAGCAGGCAAACTAGACATCCTGACATGCTTTCTAATGACCTAAACTTGGTCTCAGCTCCATCCTAACTTCCTAGCTTTGTTTTTTCCCTTGCCTCATTAAAAAGCTACTTTTACATTTTGTGTGGTCATCCTTCATTTTATTCCTCTTTCATGCTTCCTTAAATCCTTTCTAAAACAATAGAACCAAAAATAAAATAAATGGCTAATCAAACATTACCACTCACTATTATTGTGTTGGTCCCAATACTAAATGGAAATGCGTGGCCCTTGTCCGAAAGTGAGGAAGAATTTCAAGATGACAACAGCAGAGCATTCAGCCACCCATGTGTCAGACCCTTCGGAGTGTGGGACCCTGTGTGATTGTAGAAGACACATGCCCATGAAGCCAGCTCTGCAAACTATTATAACCCTCAAAAACCCGGGAAATAGACACCAGTTATTCTACTATTTATCATGACATTATGAGGCTGGGCATGGTGGCTTACACCTGAAATCCCAGCACTTTGAGAGGCTGAGGCAGGAGAATTCGTTGAGCCCAGGAGTTCGAGACCAGCCTGGGAAACATAGCAAGACCTCATCTCAATAAAATAAAAATAGTGGCTCAGTGTGTAATCCCAGCACTTTAGGAGGCTGAGGTTAATGGATTGCATGAACCCACGGGTTCAAGACCAGCCCGGGCAATTTGGCAAGACCTCATCTCTACAATAAATCAAAAATTAGCCTGGCTTGGTAGCATGCACCTGTGGTTCTGGCTACTTGGAAGGCTGAGACAGAAGGATCGCCGGAGCCCAGCAGGTTGATGCTGGGGTGGCCGTGAGTGTGCACGGTGCTCCAGCCTGGGTGATGGAGTGAGACTCCAACTCAAAAATAAATAAATAAATAAATAAATAAGCAAATAAATAAATAAATAAATAAATAAGAATAAAATTTTTTAAAAAGTATAATGACATTATGTTCATTCGTCTTTTTAAAATTTTTTTCAAGGACTATATGAGAACCAAAATGTTAGGTCAGACCTGCCAGAGTGGAGTTGTATGTGATCCATTGCCATGAGAAAGATGCAAAGAATTGCACAGAAGTTAGATTGTAAAATAAGGTTTATTTAAAAGTAAATTAGAGAGAGAGATAGAAAGCGCGATTGATTGATTAACTGATTGATGATTGATTTACCTCCCCAAGGTAGAGGAGAGGGCCAAAGCTAGGAAGCATGGCAGCTATAGTTCAAAGAGCCACCTGGACACACCAGAGTTTAGCAAAGCAATGATGACAGGCCGGCTTGGAGTTGAATTCTTTTAAACTTTCCCTTTGATGGGAGAAGATCATCAAGGTGATTGGGTGGTGGCCTGCTCCACATGTCAGAGGGCAGATAAGCAGAAGTACTCACGTCAGATGATAGATGGCAGGCAGATGGGTGGGCTAGTCACATGATTGCTGCCATGGTGATGGGATCTGTCTTTGTCATGAAGGTCACCAGAAGCTGATTAGGTTAACTTGGGTCTTATGGGTGGAGGCAAATACCTGAAATAGAAAAGCTAATTAGTACAAAACAAGCTGGGGAGGGGGGTGTAAAGCAATTATCGATAGCTGCCTCTGAGAAACCGGTTCTGTCTTTGGGTAGTGATTAAGGATAAGTTAAAGTGAACTGCTAGAGAAACATGCCAGTTCTGGGCAATGTTAAAATGGCTGTTCATTGGGTACACTGACTCCATGTTATGTCCTTTCACACAGTTCTAACATAATGCTGTGATATGATAGGAACGTCAATGTTTTTTGGCCAGCTGGCTGACTGGCTAGCAGGGGGGTGGTTGACTGTACACAGGACGCATTTAGGAAATAGAAGATAAGGTTAGAAAAGTTGTTAGGGTTTCGACTTAAGGAGGTCTAGAGTAGTAGAATTATTTTGGTAGAAATAAAAGCAGAATAGTTTTTGAGCAAAAGGGTGATTTAGAAAAGTCGACCTGGCAGTGAGATGAAGGATGAACTGGAGGGCAGAGATACAGTAGGAAAGAAGCCCAGCTAGGAAGCTGCTTCCCCTAGCTTCTGCCCAGATGATTAGGGCTAGAATTAGACTGAGAGCAGGAATAATATGATAATCCCAATAACAGTACCTGGTTCTTTACATTTATCACGCCTTTTCACACCACTGTTTCATTTGCTTTTTCAATAGTCCTGCTTAGAAAGTATTATCACATTTTATAGAATTGCAAATTGATTCTCAGAAAGTGTGAATGATTTCCCAGGTGGGAGTAATTAAAGAGCACAGCCAGGTCAGGTCTGCATAAGCAAGTCTTTTTCTCCTCCACCCTGACTGCACATTAAAGTTGCCAGTTGGACTTTCAAACAATAAGATGTCTAGGCTCCACCCCAGATATGCTGATTTAATTGATCTTGGGTGAGGCCCAGGAAAGGGAGTTTTCCTAAACTCCAGGGGATTCTAATTTGCAGCCAGGTGGAGCAACTCTGGGTTGCAGCACAGCCTGGCCATAAGGCGGGGCCCTGAAAATCAGAGACCTTGGGGAGACACTGCAGACAATGTACGACATGCACAGAGACATGTTGACAATGCATTGCAGAGAGGTGCCATCGTGATGACCCAAGATTCTTGTTCTGGGGAACTAACCTTCTCTTTAACTTACTTTAACCAGTCCAAGATGAATACAGATACACCTAGAAACAGCTGCATTTGGAACTGGAATAAAGGAGAAATTACTGCTTTCAGTGTTATCAAAAACAATCACTCTGCAGATACCAGTGAGTACATGGAGGGTAAATATGTTTTCTTCGGTGGATTTTGGGGATGGCAGATTCTAAAGGCAGCAATATAGACAGTGCTGCTTCTGAACTGTCCCATGGACTGCCATTTGGTGGTGCGAAATTCTGTCCTTAAAAACGTTCCGTGAGATTTTTTGCTCCTTAGATTCCCGCAACTGCACCCAGATTAGTGGCCCATGGGGAAGCAACTTGAGTCATGCCAACCATAGCAGGACCACCCTTGAAATTTAAAGGAAATTTAAGGTCATCTTTTCTAAATCACCCTTTTGCTCAAAAGCGATTCTGCTTTAAGGGGCAAAGAATTTGAGATGCTGGTTGCATGTCCAGCTGGAGAAAATCAGGAAACAGTTGGAAACATGAGACCCAATCACCAGAGTCAGGTCTGGGTTAGATCTTAAACAGTCTGGCAGATATTGGTTAATATCCCAGCTGTGGATGAGATCAACAAGGAACTCAGTAACAAAACAGGAGAGGTCTAAGGACCAGCTAGTGGAGAGCAGCTGTCCTTAGGGGTTCCTTGGAGGCTACTTTACTTTTGAGTGCCGCCATCTTTTCCCAACCATCTGCCACTGATGTCTTATTGGCATCATAGATGCATATCACTGAGTCTATCCCTAGGTCCTGAACATAACCTTCACCTTTTCTTCTCGTTCTTTTTCCTGAATCGTTTCTTTTCTCTTCCATGTGCACAGACCAGGGGAGGTGGGGCACCCCCTAAAGAGCCAGAATTATCTTTTTGGAGGGTGGGTTCCTTGTAGTACAGGCTTTCCCTGCTAGGTGTTAGAGGAACCCACTGGCATCAGTGTACCTGCTAGCGTTGTTGTGAGAGGCTACATTCGGCTTCAGTGAAATCTTTTGGAGACATTCTTTCAATACGTTTGCCCATCTCATGATGAGTGATTTTTGAGTGCACCTGCCTACATTGAGCTGAGTGTTCAGCAGTGTTTGACCCCGAATGGCATGACCCCTAGGTCCCACCTCCCTATTCAACCAATCTCACCCCAAGCAATGGTTTTTGTTTTTGTTTCCCCAGATGAAAGTCCTCAAAGGCAAACATTTTTGCGAATGGGGAAGAGGTGAAACAAAAAACAGCAGAAGCACTAAAAGTCATCAAAACTGACGAGTTCAAAAACTATTTTGAACAGTAGAAAAAGCATCTCGAGAGGTGTTTTGCATCAAATGGAGAGTTCTTTGAAGGTGACTGAAGTTTAAACATGTAAGAATAAATACACAATTTTTTAAATAAATAAATTCTGGGCTTTTTAAGGTCTTCCCCTTATGTGCCCAGTTCCCTGAAGACCATCTCCAAGGCACCCCTCCTTGGGAGACTTTCCTGCTGTCTGAAGTGTTGATGACACTTCTTTCTTTAGCCCCCGTTTCACTTCCGCGTAAAGCTCTTCTGTTCTGTATCGTAACATTTACCTACTGCTGTTTAACAACTTGCCCCAAATTTGTCAACCGAAAAAAAAAAAATCATGTAGTATCTCTCACACACACAGTTGCTGGGATTTAGAAACCCAGGAGTGGCTTAGGTAGGTGGTTCTGGCTTAGGGCCTTTCATGAGGTTGCTAGATGTCAGGTGAGACTCCTCTCCTCTGAGGGCTTAACTGGGACCGAGTGACCTGTCTCAAGATGATTCATTCACCCGGCTGCTGACAGGATACCACTGCTCCTTGCTGGCTCTGAGCAGAAGGTTTCAGTTCCTTACCACATGAGCACCTCCACAGGGTTTCCTAAGCATCCTCACAGCATGGCAGAGAGAGAGAGAGAGAGAGAGAGTAAGCGAGCAGTAAGCAATTTCCCTTTGATGACTAGACTCCCAAGTTGCATACCATCATTCTTTTCTAGCTGTTAAAGGTGTGACACAAAGTGTAGCCCACATTTAAGAACATAGGCTTCTCCTTTTGAAGGGGAGAGTGCTCCAGAATTTGAGGACGTACGGATGGTCCGTGACTTATGATGGTTCAACTTACAATTTTTTTCTTTGTAGTCAATGTATTAGGGTATCAGATGCACTTTCCACTTAGATTTTTTTAGTTACAATGGGCTTTATTGGGACATAACCTCATAAAAAGTCAAGGAGCCTCGGTATTTAAAACCACCACATGCATTTACCATAATCTTCCTCATATTCAAACTCTTGTCTTCTGATAAAAGGTACAAGATTTTTACAACCTGAAGAGTAACCAGAGTATAAACTCCTGTTTTTTCAATTCATGTGTTCATTCAGTAAGTCTTTTCAGAGTACCTATCCTGTGCATTGCAATGTGACAGATAAAAATAAGACAGAGAGCCTTCACTTCATTCCACAAATAGCAAGGACAAGTAAACATGTGTTGCTCTACAATGCGACAAGTACTGTCATGGAGAAATGAAAGAACAGAGTTGGAAGTAACTCAATTTAAGGCAGTCAGGAAAAGTTTCATGAGGAAAGTTTCATGCCCTTTCCCCCTCTACTGGTAACACAGTTCCTCTTTTTATTGTTCGGTGGAGATGAGTCCTTCCTGTCACCAAAGAATTGGGCTCATGTGCTGGACACTGTATCTTTCTAGTCATAGTAATTTGGCTCAAGGAAGGGGACCTGACACAAACTGGGCGTTGCAAGCCATTCCTTGGAGGCTTCTGGTGGAACTGATAGAAAAGAGTACCTCTCTCCTTCTGAGATCCTGGACATGCAAGCATCTTTACCATGACTGTGATCCACACGGAAGGAAGTAGAAATGGAGAGGAAGCCTGTCCTGATGGCCTCGCCTGAGCTCTGGGATTGCCTGAAGCTGCAGCACCTCTGGATTTAGTTACTTTTTTCTTCTTATGTTTATATTTTTTAAAAAACATAGAGATGGGTCTTGCTATGTTGCCCAGGCTGGTCTCAAACACCTGGTTCAAGCAACCCTCCTGCCTTGACCTCCCAAAGTGCTGGGATAACAGGTGTGAGCCACCACCCTGGCCTAGTTACTTTTATTTACTAAGAGCTATGATGAGATCAGTTACTTTCAGTGTTATTCAAAAGAGGCTTGACTACTAGAAAAGGTAAGATGGAGCTTGGTTTTGCAGATTGAGTAGAAGTTTGTCAGAGTTAGACATAGACAGGCTTCAAGGGCATGTCAGAGAGAAACTAAAGAATGTGAAAATACAACTAGAGTCTTGTGATCTAGAGCCCTGGGGAGGGCCTGCAAGGCCAGAACAAGGGCTGCTCAGGCTGGACAGTGAAAGGGAAGAGCCTGGATGATGAAACACCTTGAATTCCAAACATAGGAAGGTCGAGTGTCAGAGGGGACATTCCACTTTTCTAGCCACACTATTCTATAATAATCTATCTCTGCTTCAGAAGGGCAGGATAAATACATGTTGTATATATATGCTATTGTGTTTGCTGATTTAAAATTAGAAAGCTCTTTGGATGATATATAGCAGAGTAGTGCAGTGGCTTAAAATATTTGGGGGTCACATGAGGGTTAAGATAGTGTCCAGAGCCAGGATCAGTGGCTCAGCCTGTAATCCCAGCACTTTGGGAGGCCAAGGTGAGTGGATTGCCTGAGCCCGCAGGTTCGAGACCCGCCTGGGCAATTGGCGAGACCTTATCTCTACAATAAATCAAAAAATTAGCCGGGTGTGGTAGCGCACACCTGTAGTTCCAACTACTTGGAAGGCTGAGGCGGAAGGATCGCCAGAGCCCAGCAGGTCGAGGCTGCGGCCGGGAGCGTGCCACTACAGTCCAGTCTGGGCAACGGAGTGAGACTCCAACTCAAAAAAAAAAAAAAAAAGATAGTGTCCAGAAAAACATTATCAAAACACTAGATAAGAATCTCACCTGTTAAGGTGAGGAGCCCCAGAATTCATAACAGTGTGCTGTGTCCCTACAAACAGATAGAAAGAAAATAGAGCCTGCTTCCTGGGTGAAAGACCTGACAGCCACAAATTATCAGCCAATAACTCTTCCTCTGGATATCCTTCTCCAGATCCCAACTATTTCTAGCTAAATGGACAAATGCTTTCAGCACCTTGCTGGATGGCTTCTACCTCCAAGCTCAGTGGGGACTAGGACTCGTCCTGCTCTACTTACTTCTGCCTGGAGGCTGGAGTTGTTCAAACCTGTTAGACTGCCCTTTCTTCTCCCCACTTCTTACCCTCCTGGTCAAAGGGAGTAAGAAGAGGAAAGAAAGCATAATGAAGCTACAGCCTAGAAAAGCCATTCCTCTCCTTTTGTTCTCCACTCTTCCCTGGTCATAAAGCTGTCTTCTACCCAGCAAAGTCAGAGAACCTTGATGTAGGCTTTGGGATTCTAACGCAGTACAAGCTCTTTCAGATCTTGGATCGTATCTGATCATACCTCTATCACCTACCTCAGCATAGATCCTCAATGCATGTTTAAAGATTTGAATTTTAAGAAAGTCAGAAACTGCTGGGGAGGGAGGGACACACCTCATCAACAAGGGTACCTGCATAATCAATGTTTGATTATACCTAACCCTGAATTGTAGCCCACATCTTTATAATAATAAAAATAAAAAATATCTTGTAAAAGTAACAATGAAATTAAAACATATGAAGACAAAAAAAAAAGTAAGAAGGGGATGAGTAGTAAGGTACTGGCATTTGTAGGTGTAGCCAACACTTCTAAATACTTAATCAGTACAGGTAAGGCAAGAGCCTGGGCTACCTTAATTAAGTACCAGGATTGAGAGATTTTCCAAGGTCAAATGTATTTGTATACAAGAAGGAGGGCAATGCTATAAAGTTAAGAAAGAAGTTTAGGAATATTTGACTAATAAAGTTAGTGAAGTTGTCTTTACACCTGTATGTGTTTAAGAATATATATATATAAGCATCCCCTGGAGATGTATAATATATATACATAATGTATGTATTGTACTAAACATGTACGTATGTATAAATGTCTATGTGTGTAATAAATATTTTGCTATGCTACTATAAAATGCAAACCATTTAAAAGAAATCGAAATTAGAACTGTATATATTAAAATTAAGGAATTTAGCCAAAATTTTACCTAGCAACAAATTTATAGTTTAAAAAGCTTTCTCTGTAATTCAAGTAAGGTTGAAAAAGAAAAAGTAATCATTTGACTCTAGGAGCTATACAAATATTATAAGATATCTAAAGAAAAAGAAAACAATACTGAAGGCAAAAATCTCAAAACAGTAAGATTAGGGATTGGTCAACAAATTCAAGAGCTTTATACTTGAGAAAAAAAACAACCAAAATAGACCATGTCTGAAAAAGTAGGGAAAGAAAAACAATAGAGGCAAACACAAATTTAGAAGGGGTAGAGTATACAACAACTAATAAAGAGAAATTCATCTTTGTCCATTTCATGATGGGTACGAATGCATCTGCCCACACCACGCTGAGTGTTAAGCAGTTTTTGACCAAAAACAGCATGATGCCTGTGGCCCACCCTCCCTATTCACCCTTCTCACCCTGAGTGGCTTTTTTGTTTGTTTGTTTCCCAGATGAAAGCAGTCTTCAAAGGGAAACGTTTTTGCCAATGTGAAAGAGGTGAAACAAAAAACGGCAGAAGCACTCAACAGCATCAAAAATAACAAGTTCAAGAACTGTTTTGAGCATTAGAAAAAGCGTCTTGATAGGAGTATTGCATCAAACAGAGAGTACTTTGAAGGTGACTGAAGTTTAAACATGCAAGAATAAATGTACAATTTTTTATAAATGAATTTCAGGGTTTTGGGGGTCTTCCCTTGAATATCAAAGAACTACTTCCCAAAAAAAGTCTCCAGAGTCAAATCATTTTGCTAGTAGATTCCTTTCCAATTCTCAAGGAATGAAAATTCAAGTCCTCTGTAATTTATTCTAGGGTATGTAAAAAAAAAAATGGGAATTATTCTGTTTATTTTGTAATTCTTCCTTTCACTTTCTTTTGTTCCTATCTTTCATCACTTATTTACTTTATTAGTCTTTTATATTCAGTTAACCCCATATTCTATCAAACTTGCTGCCTGATCAAAATGGTTTAAAAAGTGTTTTTGCTTCTGAAAAGATTTTAATTATTTACCTAGAAGGGGAAGCCTGTACTACAAGGGACCCACCCTCCAAAAAAAAAAAAAATTCCTGGATTTTTTTGGGTCCCTTCTCTTATTTGTCAGTGTATTTTATTGTTACTGATTGGGTACATTTTACTATTTCTTATTTCAATTTTGGAAGTTTATATTTCTCAGGAAATGTCCAGATTCATGTAGAATTATGTATTCATGTAGAATTAAATATGGATGGTACAAGAATTGCATTTTCAAGGCTATGCTCATCTATTTAAATTTATCTTTATTAATTGTTGCATACTCTACCACTTCTAAATTTGTGTTTCTTTATTTAACTTTTCAGACATTGTCTATTTTGGTTATATTTCATAGATTAGAAGTAAGCAAAAAGTTGGCTTTCTTATCCTCTTCAGAATACAAAATTTCAATAATAAATATGGATCATGTAGGCAAATTCTATCCTGCTATTTTAACAAAGACAAATGATTTGTGATTATCATTCTGCCTATTTGTTTTTTAACTTTAACATATAATTTGTTTGTTTTGCCCAGTGTAGTTTATTTGAAATCTCTGCTAATACTCCTTAAGGTCTAGGTCAAAATTTTGACTTTCTTTTTTTTTTTTTTTTTTTGAGTTAGAGTCTCACTCTGTCACCCAGACTGGAGTGCAGTGGCACGCTCCTGGCCACTGCAACCTCCACCTGCTGGGCTCCAGCGTTCCTTCCACCTCAGCCAGCTGGAACTACAGGCGCGCGCTACCACACCTGGCTAATTTTTTGATTTATTGTAGAGATGAGGTCTCACCAAGTTGCCCAGGCGGGTCTCAAACCCGCGGGCTCAGGCAATCCACTCACCTCAGCCTCCCAAAGTGTGGGATTACAGGCTGAGCCACCGAGCCTGGCTAAAATTTTGACTTTCTAATTCTTACCTTTTCAATGACTTCATACTCATAAGGGCTATTCTTTACCAGTTTTTTTCTCTAATACTAACTGTTTAATATTCAGAATCAACTCTCAGTAAACAAATCAGAATTATGAGCAAGTGAAGAAAACTGCTTGATTACAGGAAGAAGGTTGCCATCCCTGTTGGCTCACTTGTTGGAAACTTGAACTATTTGAAAAGCTCTGAAATACTTCCAGTTTGCAAAACTGTGTTCACCAAGTTCAAGGGCAAAACTTGTGATAGGAAAATTTTGCTACCATAGTTTTCTGTTGTGCCTCTTCCATGAGGATAGGGAGGAGGAGAACTTCTTCACCTGTCTACAAAGACTTGAATTCTTCCAAAAAGGACATAGCTTTTCTGAAAGCTTTCATTGTTAATTTGGTATAACCAAAATCACTTACCTTTGAACTCTTCAGCAACCGGAACAATTATAGGTATTTCTTCTTCCTCTGTCTCCTTTGAATTTGGTTCTTGCCATGGAACTAATTGCATTAAAGTTCTCACCCTCCTCCCCTACACACATGCCTACTCTGAAAGCTTGATGATAGAAGGTTATGGTTCAACTTTGCTTCTCTGGGTCTAGCACAGTACCCAGAACTTAGTTTACACTTAATAAATGTTATTTCAAACTAAATCAAATCAAACTAAATTGGATCTAACTAAAATAATGGTATAAAGAAAAAACTATGGGAACAACAGAGGAAAGTAATTTCTAATTCTGCCTGGGGGAATTAGGAAAAGATGAAACAAAAATAACACAAAATGTGTTTTGAGTTATATAAACCATTTTGACAATACAATTTAATTGCATGGAGCAAACATGTATTTAATTGTAATAATAAATATTTACACATTTATACATAGCATTTTAATCTTCAAAACCCTTCCAGGCACTAAATAATTGAATTTTCTACATTGCAATCTTCAAAAAATCAGCCACATTGATTTAATATTTCCAACAGAGTAGTTAAATGAAAATATAAACAAATTAAAATATAGACAATACAAAGCTCAGGGCGTCCCTCCACATTATTCAGACCACCCATTCCCCCAGACGTGGTACCACCGATGCTGTCTGTGTCTGACAAATGGAAACCACTAGTGTCAACGTGGACACCAGCATCCTCTTACCATGTGCACAACAGAGACCCCATAACAGGACACTCAGAATTTCTAGGTCCTAAAGTGAAAAGTCATGGTATTCAAAGCTCAATATTTGGCTATTCTTTTCTATTTCCTTTCAGTAGTGTCTTCTTTCCTAGCAAACTAAAAAACTTCTCAGACTACTGTTTGTCTCAGAAGATCCCTCTGATCTGATCATATGAAGTGAAGTTTCTGTACTGGATTATACTTGTGCTGTGATATATGTGTCTGTAAAAACATGTTTAGCAGGAATTTTCTTGTTGCCATATATTTTGAGCACGGCCCCGATGCTGAGAACAAAATCATTGAAGTCCACCTCCAATTTATTTAAGAAAGGCTAGAAAAAATTGGAAGAAAAAAATTGGAGAAAGTTACCAGAGCACCTGGAACCAGAAGTGGAAGGCCCCAAAGGGCCCCCTCCCAGAGCCAGAGATGTCTTCAAGAGGACAGTGGAAAGACAAGGGGGAAGAAAAGTGAAGGAACTGGCCCTTCCTGCTGTCTCTTTGAACCAAGGGCGAGGCCAGAGGTGGGGAAGAAGAGATGGAATGAGAGACTAAAGTTTTGATTGATACTCAAGGAGACAATTTAGCTTCTGAAAATGAGTCACAGCTACCTAAGTAAGATTTTTCTTATAACTGAAAGCCATTCAAAAAGGTCTACCCAAGGTTCTATGGTGCGTTGGAGAATAGAGATTTGACAAAACCCCGAAGGGAAAAATAAATAATGCCATGCCCCATTTGTAATCTACTGAGATCATCCCACTCAATTAACTAGCTTTGTATCCTTAAACTATCATGTCATTTGTCCTAACATGGCCAAAATAAATATCTTGTACATAGTCTATTCTGTTAGCAGTGATAATGACTGAATTGGCCTCACCACGTGATAATTCAAACAATTGTACAAAAATCAACCATAATTATTGTTGAAAAATCCAAATAGTCACACAGAAATTGACTGAATGGCTATGTATACCTACAGCTTTAAACATGTCTCCGTTTGTTCTCGTGATATAACTCCCAATAAAACTGAATCATGAAATTTAGATCATGCGTTTGTTAACATGACAGGCATTATAATTTGTCTGGATAATCAAAACCTGGCAGACATTCAGCATCATTGTTGTTTTAGACAAATACTTTCAGTTTTCCACTCCAAGACAGGCCAGGGGACTAATCTCGAAGATTAATAAGGACACAGTTTAGCCGGAGAAACAAATTTCAGCCAACACTTCAAATGGTCCAAGCTTAAACTGCTTTTTGAGAGGACAAGCTGCTAAAGTGATGTATTCCAATCCTTCCAGTTATTGTGGAAATGGCCTCTTGATTTTGACTCGCGGGGACACCCAGAATTCATTCATCACCAGTAAGAAACCCAGAAGCCGTCTCTTTCGGCATGAACTACTTTCATTGCCACCTTTGAGAAGTCTCCGTGATTCTGACCCAGAGAAAAACATAAATCCATCAGGAGATGTCTGCATTGATTACTAAAATTCAGAATGTTTTATAATTGTAAAATAGTAACAATATTGACCATTATAAAATGGCTCACCATTTGAATTTACAACCCATAAAGCACTGGTATTTTAGGGGCAAGATTATCTACTCACAAGGCTCCTGCCCACCTCCTGTATGAGGATTCTGTTATGGGCAAACAGAAGACAAAAATGGGAGCTTTGATATGATTATAGGTCAGTGGTTTTTGAATTGTTAATGTACGGAAGATCCCAGAGGCATATGCTGAATATATAGTCCGTGAAAGATACAATTAAATAAACAAAAAGCAATTTACAAGCTGGAAAACATTTTTGGTTCTCATGAAGCGTTGGAACACATGTCCTCTAGCATCCAGCTTCACAGGGCTGAGCTGACACCACAGAAAAGAGGCAAGTAAATTAATTTCGCTTCAGAGGCCCAGACCTGAAAGAAAACAGCTTGTGGGAAAGCATTTTCAAATGCAGAATAGGAATCCAGGAACAGACACATGATTCTTGAGGGCACGGAAGCTCTCTAGGACGGGATTCATCCTAGGGATATTATGATAAAGATGAGATATATTTATTTATGTGTTTATTGATATATTTGCAGTGCTTTGTCCATTTCCATAAAGGATTCACGGTGAGTGAAAAGATCCTGGGGCATAAGGGGCATAACTTCAGAATTGATTGGGAGGTATTTTGAACATATCTGAAAATCTGTTGCACTAAGTGTGCAACCTGTGGTCATGATGTGGGGTGCGTTCTTTTTTTTTTTTTTCAGTTGGGAGTCTCACGCTGTCATCCAGGCTGAAGTACAGTGGCATGATCATGGCTCACCACAACTTTGATCTCCTGGGCTCAAGTGATCCTCCTGCCTCAGCCTCCCAAGTAGCTTGGACTACAGGCCCATGCCACCATGCAGGCTAATTTTTCTTTTAATCTTTGTAGAGACGATGTCTTGCTATGTTGCCTAGTCTGGTCTCAAACTCCTGGGCTCAAGCAAGCTTCTCAAAGTGTTAGGGTTATGGGTGTGAGCTACTATGCATTCTCTTCTGCAGTTCAAGGATGACCTTGGCCATGGCAACCAACCTCCCTATTTTCTTGACTCTTGACCCTAAAGTTGCTCATGTAGGTCACCAGTTTCTTCCCCTGAAATGCCCATCTGGTTACAACAATCCAGAGGAGAAAATGGCCCCCGTCAGCGCTGTCACATACACACATGGACACTCCAGGAGGAAACACACACACCTCTCACTGGCCCAAATCGAGACGTGACAGGTTGTAAAACTTACCAGGAATAAACACAAGCCCTCAGGTTCTCTGATTCTGCAACACCAAGTAGAGTCCAACAGTCCAATTCAACTCAGACACAAGCCACTCAGAGTTAGCATCAGACTCCATGGGCTTGAGGGTTCAATCCAAAAGACTGCCCTCCCCTCAAGCACCAGGCACAAATGGGATGCCCAGGCTATTCATACTTCTGACCAATTTGGACACAAATTTGCAGGGTTCTCACATGGCTTCTACCTTCAGATTTGCTAAGTTGCTAGAATGACTCACGGAACTCAGGAAAATGCTGCACTTACTAGGGCAGTTTAAGACAAAAGATAAAAATTAACAGCCAGATGAACAGGTACACTGGGTGTTGTCCGAAGGTGTCCTGAGCCCAGGAGTCTCTGTCCCCATGGATTTCGGATGTGCCACCTCCTTGCAGGTCAGAGAATGGGGCTGAAAGTTCCAACTTTCTATTCAAGGCTTGGGCTTTCTAGAAACCAGTCCCCTTTGGGGGCTGGCCAAGAATCACCCCCTTAGCATAAACTCAGGTACGGTTGGAAGAAGTTCATTATGAACAACAAAAGATGTTCCTATCACCCTTCCAAGAGTTTTAGGAACTCAGAGCCAAGAATCCAGAGCAAAGACCAAATATATTTCTTATTATACCACATGCGTACGTCTAGCATTAAACCCAAAAAAGCTCTGTGAGATCATCTCATCCAAACCAACTATCTGTGAGGAAGATAAAATGAGCCCATGTCCTTCTAGCACATATAATGGTGATTCAGTTTTTTTCAATAAACATAAGCCAAGTATGATGCTGGACAATGCCCAGGCTAGGAAAGAAGATGTAGGGTTTGCTAATCTCACTGGTTAACCTCAATCCAGGGCATGAAAACACATCCCTGTTTTATCTCACTCAATCCTGTTAACTGTCCCATGAAGTTGGATTCATTTCCCAGATGAGAAATCTGAGCCTTAGGAAAGTTAAGGAAGGCCAAGGTTATGTGCTAGTAAGTCACGGAAGCAGCATTTGAACTCATATCTGTCTGACTCCAGAGTGTGAGTTCTTGACTCTGCATCAGTCTATCTGTAGGCCATTGTGAGGGTAGACTGCTGTGGAACAAACTCCTCACTCAAATTTAAAATAAATGACAACAATCACAAATAACGTAAGGGTTAGGCATGTCTTAAAACATTATGCCCCTGATACTAAGATCCTGGGGGGATATATTTAATTACTGTGAGTGAGCATTTTCAGTCATAGGAGACATCTGAATGCAGTCGCAAAAAAAATGTGATATAATTGAAACAGATTTTTCGGAAACATAAAATGTCACTCAGAATAAAACCTCATTAATTTAAATGCCACTACTTCATAATCAGGGTAAAATTAATAGGAACCATGCTGAATTTTACCTTTCCTAATAAATCAAGAAATTAATTACACAGTGTGAGATTTACTCATTGTTAGATTTTGGAACATTTTAAATTAAAACAAAAATTCTGCATTTCTATTTTGACTACTATTATATTAAGCCAGACTTGAAAAACTTAATAGAGAGGTAAAATATAGTTCTTATTATAGGCAATATAGCACATAGTTATTAGAAATATTTATATAGCTAAGTCTTTTGATTTGGTTATTTTTCAAAATTTGCATAATCAATTTGATATAAGTTTATGTTGTTTAATGCCTAAATACAGAAAAATCTACACTTCTGTGGTATATTCAATATAATTCTTACAAAGAATGTGATTCTGACCCACAGCCAGCATACTCCTAAATGGACAAAAATCAGAACCGATTCCCCTGAAAACTGGAACTAGACAAGGATGCCCACTCTCTCCCCTCCTGTTCGACATAGTATTGGAAGTCCTGGCTAGAGCAATCAGAGAAGAGGAGGCAATCAGAGGTATTCAAATAGGAAAAGAGGAAGTCAAGTTATCTCTCTATGCATATGATATGATGGTGTACCTTGAAAATCCAAGAGAATCTGTCAAAGGCCTCCTTACATTGATAAAGGCCGTTGGCAAAGTCTCAGGATACAAAATAAATGTACAAAAGACAATCGAATTTCTCTACACCAATAATAAACAAACAGAAACACAAATAAAAAACACAATTCCATTCACAATAGCCACAAAAAAAATGAAATACCTTGGCATCTTCCTAACCAGAGACGTGAAAGGCCTTTACAATGAAAATTACAAAACACTGCTCAAAGAAATCAAAGCTGACACGAACAAGTGGAAAAATATCCCATGCTCATGGATTGGAAGAATCAACATTGTGAAGATGTCCATCTTACCTAAGGCAATCTACAAATTCAATGCAATACCCATTAAATTACCAACAACATTCTTCTCAGACCTAGAAAAAACAACACAGGAATTCATATGGAAAAACAAACGTCCAAGAATAGCCAGAACAATCCTCAGCAAAAAAAACAAAGCAGGTGGTATCACAATACCAGACTTCAAACTTTACTATAAACCTACAATCATCAAAACAGCTTGGTATTGGTACAGGAACAGGCATATAGATCAATGGAACAGAATTGAGATTCCAGAAGCAAAACCTCAATTCCTCAACCAACTCATCTTTGACAAAGCCCCCACCACCTACCAATGGGGAGAGGAGAACCTATTCAGTAAATGGTGCTGGGAAAACTGGCTGACCACATGCAGAAGATTGAAACAGGACCCCTATCCATCCCCATGCACAAAGGTTAACTCCAAATGGATCAGAGACCTAAATATAAAACCTCAAACCATAAGAACCTTAGAAAAGGAAGGACATACTCTCATGGAAATCGGAACTGGCATCCAATTCCTGTACAAAACCCGAAACCCACAGAACTTAAGAGAGAAGATAGACAAATGGGACCTTATTAAACTGACAAGCTTCTGCAAAGCCAAAGAAACCATCAAGAGAGCAGGGAGACAGCCTACAGACTGGGAAAAAGTATTTGCAAACTCTAGGTCTGACAAAGGCTTAACATCCTGGATCTACAAGGAACTGAAACGTACTGAAAAGAAGAAAACAAACAACCCCATTATAAAATGGGCAAAAGATATGAACAGACACTTCATAAAAGAAGACATTCGAGCAGCCAACAAACACATGAAGAAATGCTCAACCTCACTAATCATCAGGGAAATGCAAATCAAAACCACACTGAGATACTACCTAACTCCAGTCAGAATGGCAATTATCAACAACTCAAAAAATAACAGCTGCTGGAGAGGGTGTGGTGAAAAGGGAACACTTCTACACTGTTGGTGGGAGTATAAACTAGTGCAACCTCTGTGGAAAGCAGTGTGGCGATTCCTAAAACTCTAAAAATCGACCTTCCATATGACCCTGCAATCCCCCTACTGGGAATATACCCTGAAGAACACAAATCACTCTATAAAAAAGATACCTGCACATGTATGTTTATCGCAGCGTTGTTCACAATAGCAAGAACCTGGGAACAACCATGCTGCCCATCAAAAGAGGACTGGATTTAAAAAATGTGGTACATATACACGATGGAATACTACGCAGCCATAAAAAAGAACAAAATCATGAATTTTGCAGCAACCTGGATGGAACTAGAGTCTATAATACTGAGTGACCTCTCACAGAAACAAAGATCAGAATATCACATGTTCTCACTCATATAATGGACTTTGAACATCCAATGTAATAATATAAGAAAATGACTGACGGTACTGGGAAACTATGGGGGGGGTGGGATTAACAGTAGCAAATATCTGTCTGGGGCTGGGAAAACACCTCTTATCAACAGGGTGCCTGAATGAAATGTAATTGTACACCTAACCCTTAACTGTACTCCACAAAACCATAATAAAAAATACTGATTAATTATAAATAAAAAAAAAGAATGTGATTCTGGTGGTTATTTCCTAGGTAATAACATCAATCATAATAAAAACTGCAGCTTCTAAGACTTCAGTTGCATTGGGATTCTAAAGTTATTTAACAATAAAGCTCTAGGGAGACCCCAAAGGTTCTTCCAAGGTATAAAATATATTCAACTGCTTTGTAAGTATGAAACAAATATTTGTCTTAATGGAGTATTTGCTAGACTAGAATAATTTTTTTCCCTTTTTTCCGGTTCACATGAGATATGACTCTCTAGGTCCATTTTTAGTCAATGAACCACATGGACATCAATGATCCCACCAGAAGAGTTGGGCTTCAAAAGGCTTGGAATGAATACGAGTACACTCGGAATCCCCTGTGTAAGCTTTCCTATTAAAGCCCAGACACAGAGGATCATGCCTGTAATTCTAACACTTTGGGAGGCTGATGTGGGGAGATTGCTGAACCTAGGAGTTCAAGACCAGCATGGGCAATATAGCAAAACCTCATCTCTACAAAAAGTTTTAAAGAAAATTAGCCAAGTGTGGTGGCACATGCCTGTATTCCTAGCTACATGGGAGGAGGATCGCTTGAGCGCAGAAGGTCAAAACTGTGATGAGCCATGATCATGCCACTGCACTCCAGCCTGGCAAAAGAGCAAGACCCCAACTCAAAAACAAAAACAAAAAACAAAACAAAAAGCTGTATGTTTATCCTGGTTCTTAACAGTGTTGAAAAGTTGTCAATAGTAGTGACTGAAATGAAGCTGAGCCCTATGACAGTCTACTAAAATGGAGGCAAGCTTTTCAAAAATAAACGTTAATGTCAGTGAATTCAAAATGAAAGAAAGAGAACAAATTTTGGTGTGAAAAAGGCTCCCCATAATTGGAAGGCTGCAGTTAAGGAGTGGTCCTGGGCCACAGAGTGAGTGGACACAGTAAGCAAACCCACCCTGGCCGACCCTGCCTATGAGCACTGGATGCTGCACTTCCTTTACACATCTCGACTATGATGACAGAGAAACCTCATGAACCTGGGTTCCACAAACATGGAGTTTGAGTTACTTAGTGAAATCATACGAGTTCAGGCTAAGGGACCCGAGCAAGCGTGGTATCCAGTCTCCTCACTTCACAGATGGTCCAGATGAGGAAACTGAGCAGAAAAGCCATTGAATGACTCATCCAAGGTCATGGGGCAAGTTCCTAGAGAGAACATTTTCCTCTCTGACTCCACCCTATGCCATGTTCATGGTCACTGTGGTGGGTTGAATTGTGTTCCCTCCAAAGATAGGTTCAAGTTCCAACCCTCAGTGCTTGTGACTGTGACCTTATTTGGAAATAAGGTAGAGATGAGGTCATTCTGTACAGGATAGGCCCTTATCCAACGACTGATGTTTTCACAAGAGGAGAGAAATTTAGAGACAGTCACACAGAGGAAAGAAGGCCATGTGGTGACTGAGGCCAAGATCAGAATGATTCAGCTACAAACCAAGGATTGTGGGGCAACCACCAGAAGCTCAAGTATCCTTCCCTGAGCAGGCATCCTAACCCCCAGGCCACAGATCAGTATTAGTTAGGAACCTGGCAAACAGCAGGAGGTGAGCGGCAGGCTGGCGAATGAAGCTTCATCTGTATTTACAGCCACTCCCCATTGCTCGCATGACCACTCGAGCTCCGTTTTCTGTCAGATCAGCAGCAGCATTAGATTCTCACAGGAGCATGAATCCTATTGTGAACCGCACATGTGAGGGATCTGGGTTGCACGCTCCTTATGAGAATCTAATGCCTGCTGATCTGAGGTAGAGCTGAGGCACTCGATGATCTGGTGCTGGGGAGTGACTGCAAATACAGATTAACATCAGCAGTGAGGTTTGATGGCACAGAGATCACCATAAATCAATTGCTTGTCAAGCCCTATCAAAACCCTGTCAGCGAGTGGCACATGAGTTGATGTACTTCCATTGTAGAGGGGCATGCCGTGGCAGGCTTTAAGTTAGAATCTGAGATTTATTTTAGTCCTGCCCATTATTATTATTATTATTATTATTATTATTATTATTATTTTTGAGTTGGAGTCTCACTCTGTCGCCCAGACTGGAGTGCAGTGGCATGCTCCCGGCCACCGCAGCCTCGACCTGCTGGGCTCCAGCAGTCCTTCTGCCTCAGCCTTCCAAGTAACTGTAACTACAGGCACGCACTACCACGCCTGGCTAATTTTTTGATTTATTGTAGAGATGAGGTCTCGCCTAGTTGCCCAGGTGGGTCTCGAACCTGTGGGCTCAGGCAATCCACTCACCTCGGCCTCCCAAAGTGCGGGATTACAGGCTGAGCCACCGAGCCCGGCCTGCCCATTATTTTATTTACCACTTCCACCTGTGCCTCTTTTTTTTATGGTGAGGTGTATCGTAATTTAATTATATATTACAATGTAATAATAATAGAAATAAAGTGCACAATAAGTGCTATGTGCTTGAATCATCCCGAAACCACCACCACCAACCTCATCCCCATCTGTGGGAAAATTGTCTTCCACGAACCTGGTCCCTGATGCCAAAAAGGTCGGGGACCACTGCTCTGGAGCGTTCAGAGAGAGCATGGCCCCGCCAACATCTTGACTTCAGACTTCTGGCCCTTCAGAACTGCAAAAGAATCATTTCCGTAGTTTAAGCCACCAAGTTTGTGGTCATTTCTTACAGCAACCGTAAGCAACTAATATGTGTATAGCAGCATCAAAACCTACTCCATCCTAAGATAGTTTACAGTGACATACATCTTCAGTGAGGATTCATAGCTAACTGCAGACTCGTGTCACAAAAAGCATGTTTATTAAGCACTTGTCCTTTTCTTAGACGTCATATCTTACTTCATGTCATTCTCATAAGAACACAATGATGTAATAATTCCCCCCATTTTAAAGATGAATGGGAGCTTGGAGAACTTTAGGGAACTTTCGTAGAACCAATAAACTAGAATATGCTGAAGTTGAGAATTAAATCTGGAAATGAGTACTTTGAAACCCATGCTATTAGCAAATTAGCTCAGGCTGGCTGCACATGGCAGGTCAGCCTGTACCCAGAATGCACCAGAGCTATATAACACGGCAGCCCTGTACTGGACGAGAGAAATGCAATAACTGCGAACAACTTGTCTAAGAGGAAATGTCAGATATGTCAGAGTCGTTTAATATGCCACTAAAATGTCAGGTAGCAATCTGTATTCGTCTGTTTTCTGTGGCTTATAATAGAATACCCCAAACTGGGTAATTGTATTAAAGAATCAAATTTATTCCTCAGAGTTCTGGAGACTGGAGTTGCATGGTTGTGGGGGGGGACACATCTGCTGAGAGCCTTCTTGCCGGGGGGTGGGGGTGACTCTGCAGAGTCCCAAAGCGGCTCAGGGCATCACATGGCAAGGGGCTGAGCATGTTAGCTCAGGTGTCTCTTCTTATAAAGCCACCAGTCCCACTCGCATGATAACACATTAATCCATTAATCCATCCATGGATTAATCCATTCATGAGGACAGAGCTCTCATGACCCAATCACCTTTTTAAAGGCCCCACCTCTCAACACTGCCACACTGGGGATTAAGTTTCAGTGTGAGTTTCAGAGAAGACAAACATCGAAGCCATAGCACAATCTGACTGTAAGAGTTCAGCTTCCTACCAAGTATCCCTCTGTATGCTTTCATGTTTGTTTGTTCTTTCTTACAATAAGCACATGCTACATGCCTTCCTATGCCAGCCACTCCCTTGGGGGCTTCAGGGGCCACTCAAAGAAAAAATTTTGTTCTGACAAAGCTTATAGTGAAGTAACAGCTGGATAAGTTAAAAAGATTACTTCTTGGCGCAAAAAAAAAAAAAAGTAGGGGAGAGGGGGAATCAGAAAACTTGCCTATAGTTGCCCACTCTAGCTTTTTAATTTAGGATTTAGAATTATCCTGCAAGTATTAAAAATGTAGTTCACAAGACCCAGGTGCCTGCGGCCCACAACTGAATGCTTTGAAATTCTTCTCATTCACTCAAAGGTGTGGAGAAAAGAAGTTCAGAAACAGGAGACTCAGACAGAAGAGCACATTTGCTAAACACGCTCTGAGGAAGAGAAAATGGATTTGATTTAAAGTTTCCCACAGGTAGATTTTGGGGGCAAGTGAGTGGAGTTTCAGTAGGTACAAGAGGCATAAAAACAGCAACATCAAAGAGACAGGAGACATGAAAGTTTATGGCATATGCAGAGAACTGGGAGGTTCATGCAACCAAAGCCCAGTGAGGGCATGCGGGACACATGTGTGTTCACAGACATGCACAAGTGTGCGCACATATGGGTCATAGGGAGGAGTGTCGGTTGCTCATGCTGGAAAAGCAGATAAACAAGCTGAACTCTGGTGTTTACCAAAAACCACACAGGCAGGACCTGAGCTGGAAGGAAACTCTCATACATAAATGAGTCCTGCCTGTTAAACAGCCCTAGGCGGGTATGGTGGCTCAAATCTGTAATCCCAGCACTTTGGGAAGCCAAGGCGAGAGAATTGCCTGAGCCCACAGGTTCGAGACCAGCCTGGGCAACTTGGTGAGACCTCATCCCTACAATAAATAAAAAAATAAGCCAGATGTGATAGCGTGTGCCTGTAGTTCCAGCTACTTGGAAGGCTGAGGTGGAAGGATCACCGGAGCCCAGCAGGTCGAGGCTGCAGTGACCGTGAGCAACGTGCCACTGTACTCTAGCCTGGGCGACAGAGTGAGACTCCAACTCAAAAAGAAATAAAAAAATAAAATAGACAGCCTCGTCTTGGGTGAGGAAAGTTTGTTCTATCTTAACTGCAGTTCCATTGTTTTGTTTGCTCATGTTTGGAGTTAGAGTCTCACTCTGTCAAACAGGCTGGAGTGTGGTGGTACAATCACAGTTCACCGCAACCTCAACCTCCTGGTCTCAAGTCATCCTTCCACCTCAGCCTCCTGAGTAGCTGGAACTATAGGCATGTGCCACCATACTTGGCTAATTTTAAAAAAATTATTTTTTAATTTTTTTCTTCGCTGTGTTGCCCAGGCTGATCTCAAACTCCTGGGCTTAAAGGATCCTCCTGTGTTGGCCTCTCAAAGTGCTGGTACTACAGGCGTGAGCTACTGCGTCACGCATCTTAACTGCAGTTTCAATAAAGGCTTTCAATGAACAAGGCAAAGTCTTGTTTTTAAACCTGGGGTTTTTTTCCCCTTCTCCTGCTGCAGTCATCACTAATAGCCTGACCTGAACACAGAGAAGCTTCGCAACTTTCACTGCCAGTTTTTTTTAAACCTTAAAATTCCTCTAGCTAGAGTAATAGTAACCTCTTTTAGTCCCGTATGGAATTAAGATCCCTGTGAATTTTTTTTAATAGAAAAAGGATTTTCTCCTTTTACATAGCCTTGTTACAAACTTCCATAGAGACCTGCCAAGCCCAAAGATTACCTCTAGATTAGGGGTTGGCCCACATTTGTCTATAAAGGGCCAGAGAGTAAGTAATTTAGATTTTGCAGGTCATACAGTCTTTAGTCTCCATCAGGCCAACTCTGCAGTGGTCGCTGAAAGCAACCTTGGACGGTATGTAAATAAGTTAGCATGGCTGTGTCTTAATAAACCTTTATTTACAAAATGAGGCAGGAGGATATCTGACCCATAGGCCATAGTTTCTGACTCCTTCTAACATAATATTATTCCTTTGCAACCTGGGAATGTTTAGCCCATTTTTTAAACTGGTCAATTTTAATTTTGTATTACTGTTCAGTTTTCTTCTTATGCTAATTAATATTCAGATTAGTAAATTATCATATGTATCTGTATTTTCATCAACTATGTTACATCTTGGGACAATATTGTATAAATTAGAAAACATTCAAAAGAATAGTTTTACTGTTTTAATTTCATTGTTATTATTAACACACTTATAAAATCCCTTTAGTCTAGAAATTTCTTTGTAGAGAATGTGGGAAGACATCCAAAATTAGCCCCCCCACCCACCCACCCAGTAGAGAAAGAGAATGAAGACAGAGAGATAACAGAGGGTCTTTTCAGCCTTGGCTTTGTATTTTAAGATTGTATTAAAAGTGTGACTGGGAACTTTCCCTGCACTTTTGAGCTAGAGGGTCATCCATCTTATTATTCCACTCTATACAATATTCCTAATCAGTTACATAAAGAGCATAGTTTCATGTAGTTCTTTGAACCAGGAGGATTCAGGACTCAGAAACTTACAATCCAACAGCCCCTCAGATAGAGGTAGGTCTCAATTATATGTGAGTTCCTTTAAATAAAAGAAGCAGAGAGAGTAACTTATGAATGAGAAATTAGATATAAAAGTGGGTATTGGCCAGGTGTGGTGGCTCACACCTATAATCCCAGCACTTTGGGAGGTGGAAGCTAGAGGATTGCCTGAGCCCAGGAGTTTGAGACCAAACTGGGCAGCATGGCAAGACCTTGTCTTTACAATAATTTAAAAAGTAGCTGAGTGTGGTGGTGTGGACCTGTAGTCACAGGAAGGCTGAGGTGAAAGGATCGCCTGAGCACAAGAGATCGAGCATGTGCAGTAGCCGTGAGTGTGACAATGCACTCCAGTCTGGGCAACAGAGTGAAACTCTGACTCAAAAAAAATAAAAAATAAAAAAGGATATTTATCAACTGGGCATGGTGACTCATGCCTGTAATCCCAGCATTTTGGGAGGCCAGGGCAGGCAGAGGGCTTGAGCCCAGAAGTTTGAGACCAGCCTGGACAACATAGAGAGACCTCATCTCTACAAATAAAAAAATTAGCCGAGTGTGGTGGCACACACCTGTAGTCCCAGCTACTCAAGAGACTGAGACAGAGAGATCACCCTAGCCCAGGAGTTTGCGGCTGCAGTGAGCTATGATTGTGCCACTCATTTATTTATAATGAGAAAAGAAATCTCAACAGATTACATATGTTTATACTACAACCATTTCCTTTTGAGTTACACTTAGAGTTTCCACTACAAATTTTTACTGCTTCATAATTGTGAAAAATATTACAAAATAATCTAAAATTAAAGAATGTATAAAAGTAATTAGAGGCCGGATTCAGTGGCTCAGCCGTAATCCCAGCACTTTGGGAGGCCGAGGTGAGTGGAATGCCTGAGCCTGCAGGTTCGAAACCTGCCCAGGCCACTCATCTCTACACTACATCAAAAATTAGCCAGACGTGGTAGCACATGCCTGTGGTTCCGGCTACTTGGAAGGCTGAGGCAGAAGGATCGCGGAAGCTCAGCAGGTCAAGGCTGTGGTGGCGGAGAGCATGCCACTGCACTCCAGTCTGGGCAACAGAGTGAGACTCCAACTCAAAAAAAAAAAAAGGTAATTAGAATACTTTTATAATTGCTGTTACGTTAAAAAGAGTGGCATAATTGTGTTATCAAATTACTCTTTGTATTCAGGTTTTGTTACTGGAATTTCTTTTTTGATATTGTCACTTGTTTTCTCAGGCTATTCTGCTGTGTTGGTGGCAATTTTGCTTGCTGTTTCATCTGGAACAACTATGCTTTGTCAGGACAAGATGTGTCAGATATGCTAAAATTGAATCTGATATGCCGGGTTGCATAAAAACAAGCAACTTCTCAAAAGGTCGTTTCATTTCTAGTACTGCTACACATATGTCACCTACAAACCCCAGAATTCTGATACGTTTTGTTTCAAAAGATTCACAGAATAAAACTAAGTCAGAGTGGAAACAGAAAGTGGTGTCAATCAATGGTGATTCTAAGATCTGCAAATGTAAGTATGACTATGTGTACACATTGCTAGGGACTTAAAAGGATCCGAGCACAGCATGAGGGAACACTTGGAAGCTTCAGCTTCCTTAGCGTGACAGTGAATCCACCTCTGACCTTATAAGTCTTTTAGTCTGAGCCCCAATCAGCCTCGGTGTAAACATCCCTGTGACGCCAAGCGTATTGCCTCCCAGGGGAAACCCATTCCATTGGTAGGCATCTTGAGTTATAGAATTCTTCCTCATGCTAAACTAAAATCTACCTCTAAATGACTATTATCTGGTGGTCTAAGTCTCCCCTTTAACTGATCAATCTAATCACTCTTCTATAAGATATTCATCAAATATTTGAAGACAGTGGTCATGTCATCCACTGTCTTTATATACTTTTTTTAATTTTAAAGATACGGGGTGCAATTCAGGATTAGGTATACAAGTGGACATCATACAGGTAAAGTTTGGGCCTCCCTTTGCCTGGTTTGAGATATCATCCACTATCTTAATTTAAGTTCCCTAAGAAGCAGACTGTGCCTCAAGAATCTGTTCAAATGCAAGCAGTTTATTTGAGGGGTTCAGGAAACACCCTAAGAGAATAGGGAATCAAGAGAGAAGAGAAGGCAGCTGATAAAGTGTGCGTGGTCAATCCAGTTACCTACTGTAGGAAATCCATCTCCATCCCACTAGAAAACTCTGAGAACCCAGAGTAGAACATGTGACTCCAAGTTATCTCACCTGAAAGGTGAGGGAACTGGGGATTTGTATGCCAGCTCTAATCAGGTAGGGCTACACTATCTATTTGTTTATTCTCTTTTTTCTTTAGCATATGAGATGAAGTCTCATTACATTAGCCAGACTGGTCAAACTCTTGGCTTCAAGTGATCCTCTTGCCTCTGCCTCCCAAAGTGCTAAGCTTATGGGCATGAGACACTGCATTCACCCAAGGGCTGCTCTTGAATATTAATATGCACTGGCAGATCAGACTCCAGCTTCTAGAGAAAGCCTTCAGACAAAGACATGCAGAGGTGATCGCTGGAAAGCAGCCAGTCTGCGTGGCAGGGGTCAGGCCTAAGGGGGCATGGGTAGCACATTCTCCATGCCAAAGTACCCCAGGACCTTGGAGAGTTCTGCATGTCACAGTCACAGATCTCTTCCATTTGCATCTATCAGGTGGGCTTGCCTTTGTCTGTTTTTCTGGCTTGACATTGAACATGACACTCCACGCATGACTGTGACCATGCCTTCCAGTGCTTATATTTCTGGTTCCAGAAAGTACATGGTGCACAACACAGAATGGACACCATCGTTGATCAACGGTAGAAGAAAACATGAATAGGTTCAGTCCCATGAACTGGGGCTCCCGAGTGGCTTTTGCTAGAACCATGCCCAGGTAGTTCAACTGGAAAATTCCAATTTCTTTAAAAATGCCAGACACATTCACTCTCCTAGTCACCTATCACCTGAAAGGAGGTTCTTGTCTGGTGAGCAAGGTGAGATCAACACAAGGTTAAATTATGGAGAATAGAAGAACACTTGTTTATGTTAGACAATCAAAAATAGTCAAATTTTGACCACAAAGTGACAAAATTTTCCTTGTGATTCATTACTGCAGTAGTTTTGTTTTTTAACTTTTTTTTTAAAAGATGTGAGGTACAATTCAGGGTTAGGTATACAAATGTTCATTATGCAGGTACTCATGTTAATGAGGTGTGTCCCCTTTCCAGATTGCCACTACTGTCCAATCCCACTTCCCTGCCCACCTCTTGGTAGTTTTCCACTACTGCCAATCATTCTCTTATAGTATTACGATAATTATTCAAGAACACGTGATACTCAGTTCTTTGTTTCTGTGAAAGATCACTCAGTATTATAGACTCTAAGTCCATCCAGGTTGCTGTGAAGTTCATGATTTCATTCTTCTTTATGGCTGCATAATATTCCATTGTGCATATGTACCACATTTTTTAATCCAGTTCTCTTTTGATGGACAGCATGGTTGGTTCCACGTTCTTGCTACTGTGAACAATGCTGCGATTAACATATACATGCAGGTATCTTTGTTATAGAGTGATTTGAGTTTTTCTGGGTATATTCCAGACAGGAGGACTGCAGTAGTTTTAAAATAGATCCAGAAATTCTTTGCTACTCCTGCTTCAAAAGAGGAGCTTAATTTCCATTCCCTCGAGTGTACGTTGTTCTTTAACAGAGTAGCTGTGTGAGATTTCCAAGAGCAGGTCAGTCCAAGGACACTGTGGCGACCTCCTCACTCTCTCAAGACACCCTCAGGAAAGCCGACTGCCATGTTGTGAGACACTTTAGGGGACGCTCACATGGTGAGAAGCTGGGGCCTCCCGCCAAGAGCAATATGTCACCTCGAAAGTGGGTCCTCCTATCCTGGTCAAGCCTTCAGAGGACTTTGGTCCTGGATGACATCTTGATGGTAACCACCTGGAAGACTTTGAGCCAGAACCACCAGCTAAGCCACAGCCAGATTCTTGACCCTGAGAATTTTTCTCACACCTGGAAACAACAGTACAGAAATTCAAATGGAAACAGGAATGAATACAAATAGCCAAAACAATCCTTAGCAAAAGGAACAAAGCAGGAGGTATCGCACTTCCAGACTTCAAAGTTTTTTATAAGGCTACAATAATCAAAACAGCCTGGTACTGGTGCAAGAACAGGCGTATAGACCAATGGAACAGGATAGAGATTCCAGAAACAAAACCTCAATTTCAACCAATGCATCTTCAACAAAGCCTCCAACAACAACCACTGGGGAGAGGAGAACCTATTCAATAAATGGTGCTGGGAAAATGGCTGACCACATACAGAAGAATGAAACAGGATCCCAACCTATCACCATACACAAAAATAAACTCTAAATGGATCAAAGACCTAAATGTAAACCCTCAAATGTTAAGAATCTTAGAAAACACAGGAGACATCTTTATGGAAATCAGAATAGCCAACCAATTCCTGATCAAAACTCCAAAAGCCCATGCCATAAGAGATAAGATAGACAAGTGGGACCTCATCAAACTGACAAGCTTCTGCAAAGCAAAAGAAACCATCAAGAGAGCAGGGAGACAGCCCAGAGAATGGGAAAAAAATATTTGCTAACTGCATATCTAACAAAGGCCTAACATCCAGGATCTACAAGGAACACAAGCATGCCAAAAGGAAAAAACCAAACAGACCCATTAAAAATTGGGCAAAAGACATGAATACAGACTTCTCAAAAGAAGACATATGAGCTGCCAACAGATACATGAAAAAGTGCTCAATCTCACTAATCATCAGAGAAATGCAAATCAAAACTACAATGAAATACCACCTAACTCCAATAAGAATGACCATCATTAATAAAACAAAAAACAACAGATGCCGGAGAAGATGCAGAGAAAGGGGACGCTTCCACACTGTTGGTGGGGATGAAAACTAGTTCAACCTCCATGGAAAAGAGTGGCAATTCCTAAAAGAGCTAGAAATTGACCTTCCATACAACCCAGCAATCCCCTGACTGTGAATATTCCTGGAGGAACTTAAATCATTCTACAAAAAAGATACCTGCACATGCATATTTATTGCAGCACTATTTACAATAGCAAAAACATGGAACCAACCGTGCTGCCCATTCAAAGTGGACTGGATTTAAAAATGTGGTACATATACATGATGGAATATTATGCAGCCATAATGAAGAACAAAATTATGTACTTTGCAACAACTTGGACTGATTTAGAGTCTATCATACTCAGTGATTTATCACAGAAACAAAGAACTGAGTGCCACATGTTCTCACGCATAAGCGGACCCTGAACATTTACCATAATACTATAAGAAAGAGATCGACAGTCGCTGGAAACTGCCAGGGGAAATGAGGTGAGCACACAACATCAATAAGGATACCTTATCTCAAATCAGGTGAAGTGGGGACCAAACTTTACCTGTACAATGACCACTTGTATGCCTAATACTGAATTATATCCCACATCTTTAAAATAAGATTTTTAAAAAAGAAAAGAAACTGTGAAAAGATGTTTGGTTTATTTTTTTTTTTAAGTTGCCATACTTTTGTCTTGTGAGATCATCAAAAAAATTGTCAGTTTTTTTTTTCTTTTTTAGAGAGACGGGAGTCTCACTCACCCAGGCTGGAGCGCAGTGGCACAATCAATCCTGGGCCCAAGCAATCCTTCCACTTCAGCTTCCCAAGTAGCTGCTGAGATTATAGGTACACACCATCATGCCTGACTATTTTTTTTTTTTTTGGTAGAGACAGGGTCTTACTGGGTTGCCCAGGCTGGTCTCTAGCTCTTGGGCTCAACCAATTCTCCTGTCTCAGCCTCCAAAGTGCTTGTTAGCTTTTTACCTTAAAACGAAAGAATTCTTTCTTGTGATTATTTGTCCTCAACCCTGTTTTTCTCTAATTCTTAGTGAAATTCTAAATTGTTTATCAATAGCTTTCCATTACCATTTCTTGAATTGCACATGTTTTTACCTATCTTACCAACCCCAAATCTCTGAAAAGTAGATGCAATCTAAGTCTGCTTATACCTGCACTCTTGGGACTTTAATCCCATCAATGGATGGCTGCATTACCCTAAGTACTATGGAATAATTATCCTACTTGGAATGGGAGGCAGAGGCAGCAGGTAGGCGGACAGGGCTTATTTGGATGTGTTTTCATTCATTATCTGTTTTAACTTTCTTTCCCCAGATGCTTTCCCAAATTATCTTGGAAAAACTATATGTGAAACCTACCTAATTTGGGTCCAGCCCATGAAATTGTCTATTTTTTTTTTTTTTTTTTTGAGTTGGAGTCTCATTCTGTCACCCAGACTGGAGTGCAGTGGCCACTCCCGGCCACCGCAGCCTCAACCTGCTGGGCTCCAGTGATCCTTCCACCTCAGTCTTCCAAGTAGCTGGAACTACAAGCGCGCGCTACCACGCCTGGCTGATTTTTGATTTATTGTAGAGATGAGGTCTCGCCAAGTTGTCCGGGCGGGTCTCAAACCCACGAGCTCAGGCAATCCACTCACCTCAGCCTCCCAAGGCGTGGGATTGCAGGTTGAGCCACTGAGCCTGGCTATGAAATTGCCTTTTTGTCCTTGGCACCTGGTGAGCAAAACAGAAACAGTCCTAGCCAACCCATTGACTCTGGCCAATTAGTGTTTCAGCAGAGAAGTATGCATGACATAAGGCATGGGTTCCCAGTGCTTTCCAGACTGCTGTGGGGAAATCATAAAACAGTCAACTGGCACTGGTTGGAGAGCTACCCTTTGCGCATTGATACTGCTTTTTCAACAGCAGCTTCTCCTTGTGGTGGACTGAACTTGCATTGTCTTCTTTCTTCCTCAAACAATGGAAACAGCTTCAGTTCCAAGTTATTGCGTGCCAGAACGTATTTCTCTTATACCTGTTCAAACACCTATAAGGTGTGAAAAGGCTGACGGCAGAGAAAGGATACTTTGTGGTTCTCAAGTTACAGGAGACTAAAGAATTGAATTTATACCAACACTGGGATAAACTTAAGAGTATTTTCTCTTACAGTTATGTCAGAGCTAGAGAGTAGAATGTGGGTAGTAGATGTAAATATATATGTTCTGTGTTCTTCATTTTTTTCTACATTCTTTGAAACTTCCATGTTCAGTAGAATGTGATCATCCATAGTCACTGCACTGTAATCATCCTTCAAAAGAAACGCATGTTTTACTTGTAATAAAAGTTGTCAGAGTGAGTCGGTGAGTTCATGAGCATCTTAGATGGTGGACTTGCACCTCTGATCCTGGTCACTCAGCTATCCAGAAGTTGATAAATCATCTGAAGGCTTACAAAGGTCCACACCAGTGCCAAGTTTGATCCTCTTCCATGTATATGCTTGTCTGTGGTCTTCCTTGCCTTCCCACTCTGGGGTCTCACTCTGTTGCCCAGACTGGAGTGCAGTGGCACGATCATGGCTCACACAGCCTCTGTCTCCTGGGTTCAGGCACTCCTTTGGCCTCAGTCTCCCGAGTAGCTAGGACTACAGGCCTGCATTACCACACCTAGTTAATATTTTGACTTTTTTGTAGAGATAAAGCCTTGCTATGTTGCCCAGGTCTCAAACTCCTGGTCTTTAGCAATTCTCCCACTTTGGTCTCCCAAAGTGCTGGGATTCAAGTGTGAGCCACCAGGCCTGGCTCCCACTCACACTTTTAATAAAGATATTATGAGCCAAGTCAAACTGATACTTCTCAAGAGTTTATTCCCATTGCTTCCATTGTTCTGCAATTATGACTTAGATCCAACACAATTCAGAATCTTGTGCCAATCCTAAAGTTTTTCCAAATTCTGTATTTTGGGGACAAGATTTAGAAAGCCTGGCACACAGTAGGCACTCAGTAAATGTTTGTGATCCTGGTACATATACGTGACTTTTTTTTTTAACTGAGGCAATTTCTATTTTCAATAGTAAGTAGAAGCAAGATGTCTCTGACATCTGACACATTGACCTGAGATCCCATCGATAACAGGAACACTACACAGAATTTCTAGAAGAAGCAGAGCTCTTCCAGCTTCTTTATTATCATATCATCTCCCACTCTTAATGGATTATTCCAAAGATCCATAGATATTAGAAAAAACATACCGGTGCTTACCGTCATTTAGTCCATAGGACATAGAATTCAGAAGTCTAAAATGTGTCACTCCCTAAGTTATGAAGACCTTTACAATATACCAACTGATATTAACTCGGTATTAGCATGATAGTAATGGTCCCAGGGTTTCCTTTTAACAAAATTAAAGAGAAAGAGGGAGAAGGAGAGAAAATAGAAGGAGAGAGGACCCTTCAACCCTCAAACTCAGCATATTCATATGAGCATATAAAAATAAAAAGACGCCGTGCTCAAGCTAAACTTTTAAAAATTCCATCCTGGGAGTGGTCATTTTCTCAGGAAATGAATCCTTCCCATCTCCTTATTCTGGTGAATAAATTAGAAAGATTGATGAAAGCACTTTTCTTTCAAAAGTCCTCTGTCAGTTCAGAGCAAGGAAAATTAAAATACCAAACAAATTCATCCATCAAGCTATGCCTCTTGTCTCCCTTTCGTCTTTCTTCTACCTCCTAGAAGTAGAAGATCTCTCAGTCACCTTGCTTTTACTCCCTATTTGATGGTGAGAATATTTATAATACTTAATACTTGCTATGTCTAAAGATACTGGTACTTCAGTACTTAATATTTGTTACATTCATAGGATCTCAAAGAACTTCATGATTTTTAATTTGGTGTCCCAAGCAATTTCAAAATTAGAATAGGCAAGGAAAGTGAGCTTTAAAAAATCCAAAGGACAACTCCTACCTCCTAGTAAAAACTTGGGAATTTCATCTGGACACTGGAGCTCCCTATGACATCTAACCACTGGATACATGACTCTTGCAAGGATATCAGACAGTAGAAGTTAGATTATACTGTGGTAACAATCAACCCCTAGACCTCAGTGATTTATAACAACAATGAATGGGGCAACCCTCTCAAGTCCCCTCCCACAGTGGGAACTTTTCTGTCCTTTCAATATATCCTACTTTAAATAATAATAATAATAGTAATAATAATAATGAATTATTTCTCGCTCATGCCACTGTCCATCACAGGGTGGCTGTGATTTTGTACCACATCGTCCTCACTCTCAGACCCAGGCAACTGAAGAAATTTCTGTTTCAGACATGGCTAGTCTTGTGGCAGAGAGGAAAAAACACATAGAAATTAACATGCTGATTCCTCAAGCTTCTTCCAGAAGAGGCCCATGCCACCTCCACTCATGGTCTATTGGCCAGAGCAAGTCCAATGGCTCTGTCAGTGGGACACAGAAACCTCTCACAAGGAGAGATAGCAAGTATCGGGAATGTTACCTGACCTATCACAGGAAGAGAACTCAGTTTTCTTGCTTATGAAAAAATATGACCTAAGTGACTTCTCAAATAAAGCTTGTGATGTAATGATTCTGAAAGTCACTTGGCAATCAAGTAGAGCAGTGTAATTTTAGTTCATACCTGACTGCTATACGCACCATAAATGCAAGCATCCTTATGAAAACAACAGGCAGAGTTAGGAAAGGTTGCTTGTTCAAGTCATGTTCAGACTAGATTATGTGGAAGATGTTTACCAGCAATGACCAATATTCTTTTCACCTCAAAATTTTATAATACTATAACACAAAAGGGGTCAGCAAAGTCTGAGAATTCTGTGAAAATACTTTAGCCAAGTTTTTTTTTCAGATGTATCTATTCATAATTATCTTAAAACTTTAAAATTTAGAAGATTCTAAGCCTCTAACCAGAAATCTTTGCCCCTGAAGTGTTTACCGAAGAGAAATCTTAGAATATAATTCGATATTGACTTGTGCAAAGAAAGCCCACTAGTTTCTGGTTCTCCCTTAAATTGTATTGTGAAAATCATATCTATCTGGATATACTGAAATGGGGGGTTGAGTGTTTTAGTCATAATTCTTTTAAAAAATCTGAAAACAAGTGTTGGGAAAAAGAAGATAACTAAAATGTACTGATAAATGGTTTATGTGTTACAGGTTCAGAACACCTTATCTGAAACTCTTGGAGCCAGGTATGTTTCAGAATTCATAACTTTCACTTTTCTGAAAGGTAATACAGTGCATATACCATATATTATTTAAAACCTCCCATCAAGGTATAAGGCTGGACCCATAATCAAATATATTAAATATAGTTAATATCCTAGCATTAAAATGTGCCAATACCATTATGTGTGTTCAGAACTGGTTTTTTAAAAATGAGTTTGCTGCAAGTTTTTAATAAAATTCTGGGCTTTCAAAGCTTTGAGGATTTGGGAATTGTGGATAAAGGACTATGGACTTGTGTTTGTTTAGTATTTTAAATATTCCTATATATCTTAAGGAGTATAAGCAAGGTGGATAAAAGCATGTATAATATTCTACCTTTATCTTAGAAGAAGAGGAAGAATGAATATTTTCTTACATTTCAACATTTTCCTTATACTAAAAAGAAAAAAAAATAAACCAAAAACTAAAACAATGGAGGCAGATGGAACAGAATGGAAAAGACTGCGATAAAAGCTTGCCTTCTCTGAATATATCTTGACTATACACCAAACTTACATTTTCTAAAGGTGCACTCCTTAAAAATCAAAGGCAAAGTAAAGCAAATGAATAAGCTAGTGGAGAACCCAGCTGACAACATGACCATACAGAAAAAGATTATTTCAATGAGCCTAGAACATAAAATTTAAATGAACATCCTTTAGTAAAATATAATCTAAGGACAAAAAGAACTATTACAAAATATACTGTTTTCAATTATCACATTATGGTGGCAAAGTTGCAATTATTTTCCTGAGACTGTTTTCTGCATATTTTGAGATAAAGCAAATGAGTAAATATGTTGATTTGAGTTGGGCACTGGTATTTTCAGCATCAAAAAAGGTGATACAGAGGTATTATTGAAAAAGGTAAATATCAAAAACCCTGAGAAACTGCAGGTGAGTTGGAAGTATCAGTATGAACTCAACAACCACATTGAAAGGAGAGTATATCTAAAACGGAAAAAATGAGAGGGGAAATCTATGCTTAAATAGACATAATAGGCCAGGTTCAGTGGCTCAGCCTGTAATCCCAGCACTTTGGGAGGCAGAGGCGAGTGGATTACCTGAGCCCGTGGGTTCAAGACTCACCTGGGCAACTTGGCAAGACCTTGTCTCTACAATAAATAAATAAATAAAAAAGAGCTGGGCATGGTAGTGCACGCCTGTAGTTCCAGCTACTTGGAAGGCTGAGGCAGAAGGATTGCTGGAGCCCTGCTGGTCGAGGCTACTGTGACCAGGAGCATACCACTGCATTCCAGTCTGGGTGACAGAGTGAGACTCCAACTCAAAAAAAAAATAAAAGACTTCATAAACATGTTTACTTTTTATGTTTACCTTAATAAACATGTGTTTCCTTGCTCTGCAAATCAAGAAGACCTAGAAACAGCAATCAACTCAGAAGCCATGAGCACTGAAAAGCAAGAAGACTATGGTGTCTAAATACAATCTTTCATTAAATGGAACAGGGCTCCTTGGAGCTACAGCAGATTCCAGGTGTGGAGTGGGAAATACAGAATATAAGCCTGGAACTCTTCTTGTCCCAAAGACAGACAGCTATGAAAAACCACTGGTGTCATGTCAAAAAGAGTCAAGAGTCAGTTTGAAGAAGCTACCAGGGGCCAAAAATAGGACAATTTCAACATCAATAAGAATAATAATTCTTATTGTGGATTGAAACCGGTCAAATATATTCAAATCTATGAGACAAACTCACTGGTCACTTTTCAGAGAATGCTAACATCAACACTAATTTTGAAAATAGGTAAATAAAAGGAAAAAAGCAAGCAATTTGCCTACCTTTCCTATACAGACTATCTCTCTGGGTTACTAAATAATAGATGAGGAGACATTTATCTTTGCAGAAAAAAAAAGCTATTAAGTAAAGAAAGAATGGTAGGATTAGAATATCACTCTTTTACAATCCCTAGTTAAATAATGAATCTAGTCATAGTTCATCAATTATCACTAGCATAACAAAAAAGAAGACAATTGGATATTATATCCTTTGTGATGGAAGTCACAAAAAATAGAACTTGAATTCAATCAAGCCTCCATATTTTATTATCAATTTATAGCAAATACAGGGAACAGATGAAGATTCAAAGTGACATCATGGGGATACACTGGGCACCATGTTGTATGTTTTATTCTGATGTTTTGATACCTGGGGCCTTGACCATGGGGGACTGCCTGTCCCATATGCATTTCATTTGCAAATCAACAATCCAGAGCTATCCCTACCCTTCCACCTGTATACTCCTCTGGGCTTTTACACCCCAGGCCTATATTCTCTTGCCCTAATTACCCCAAGACCAGGTACCCTAGAGACAACCCTTATGTCTTAGAGCTCAATGAAATTATTCAACAAAACTGGTCTTAGCTTTGCTTACCCTGCCTTGCCTTGCCTATGGAAACCACAATAAAAGCTCTTGCCCACGTTTTCTTTATGCTGTTTCCGCCTTCTGAAGCACCTGGGGGGCCCCCTGTGGCATAGCATGGCTCCTCCCTCTTGGGAACTGTAAGTAACAAATCACTTCTCAGTAGCAGTCACCTTCTGATCTGTTGTCTTCATCATACCTGAATAGTAATGAAACCTACATTTTAAAACATCTTGACAGTGAGAAATCCTATAAAACAAAGAACAAACAAATTGCAAGGGGATTTACTTCAATTGAAAAAGAAAAAAACAAGGAGATAAAACAAGAGGGAAAGAGAACCTATAGTTTGAATAGTCATAAGAAATTTATCGACCAATTACAATGCAAGGACTTTATTTTACTCCTCATATGAACCAACTGTTAAAAATACTATGAGACCACTGGGAACATTTGAACACTGACTGGGCAGGTGATTTATGATATTAAGGAATTCCTGGTCATTTTTTAAAGCGTGATAATGGCATTTTGGTTATAGTTTTTAAAAAGAGATCTTATCTTTCAGAGATTCATACTGAAATACTTATGAATTAAATGACATGATGCCTGTGATTTGCTTTATGACAATCTGGAGGGGGGTGGTGTGACAGGTTAAAGTAGAGAAATATTAAGATGAGCTTAAGGTAATAGGTATTAAAACAGGGTTATGAATACATGGAGCTTTGATATATGTTCCACTCTGATTAATTCTGAAATGTTAAAAATTTTCTTTTTAGTTTATTTTATTATAAAGATGAGGTACAAGTCAGGATTAGGTATGTAAGTAATCCATGTGCAGGTGAAGTTTGGGCCTCCAACTGGCCCTCACCTCCCCTAGGTAGGACCAGGTACCCTTTGTGTGGGTATATTCCTCCCCTCTCTCCTTCCCCCATCAGTGTCCCACTACTGCTGATCCTTCCCTTGGGCTATTGTGATTAATGTTCAGGTCACTTATGAGTGAGAACATGTGGTATTCAGTTCTTTGTTTCTGTGATAGACCACTAGGTATGATTGTCTCCAACTCCACTCAATTTGCTGTGAAGCCCATGATTTTGTCTTTCTTTGTGGCTGCATAATATTCCATTGTGTATATGTACCACATTTTCTTTATCCAGCCTACTTTTGGTGGGCAGGAGGGTTGGTTCCATGTTTTGCTGTTGTGAAAGTATGGCAATAAACATGAGTGTGCAAGTGTCTTTTTTGTAGAACAATTTGTGTTCCTCCAGATATATTCCCAGAAGGGGGATGGCTGGATCATATGGAAGGTCAGTTTCTAGTTTGAAATTTTTCATAATAAAAAATAACAACAAAATCAGGAGGTTTTTGAAGAATGTGTTATGTGCTTGTTTTTGTTGTTGTTGTTTGTTTTATAAAATATAAATGAACTCAGAATGACTAAGTAATCTGCACACTTGCTATTAATAATACACAGTGGAGTCAGAATTCAAATCCAGGTATGCCTGACCATCCAAACCCCATGCCCCACAAAGTCAAAGGAGAGGCCATCTGGAGGCTGCTCGTCTGGGCTCGTCAATAAGAGAAGATCGTGTTTGTCTGTATTCCCAGAAGGCCAGGGCCAAGGAGAACCACTGCACTTGGTGCAACAGCAGCCGCTGCAACACAGACTTCCTTGTCTTTTAAAAATTCCCCTAAACACTCACTGTTGCTCTGCAGAAAGTGAACCAGGATGTATACAAACGAAGCCTGTCACCTTGAGCATGCAGAGACACACGCTCAAGATTTTTTTTTGGCATCATTCTCTTTCCCAGTAGCTTTTAGTGAAATACAACCTTTCACTTTCAGCTTATGAACCACATAAAATCATCTCGCTATTTTTGCCTGCACTTTGGACTTCAAATGCCATGTCTTGGCTCGAACACATTTCCCGTTTCTTATTCATCAGACTTCCCTCTAAATTGCTTTTCACTGCTTGCAAGAGCTCAAATATAATATTAATAATTGTCCAAAAAACACCCACCATGCCTTCCACTTATTTAGGGCTAGGAATTGCATGAAATGCTTTAGAAATATTATCCCCTTTAATCCTCAGAATAACCCTTCAAAGGTCGAAGATTTGTCAGCATTGAGGCAGTTCAAAGAGAGAGCTCTGGGAAAGGAATTAAGGTAGTCCCAAGATTTGAATTAACCTTAGCCTTGACAAAGGATTTAGTAACCTGGACACTAAGAGCCTTGGAATGATTTACAAACCAGTTCTTTAAATATCACTTTGTCCTGTCATCTGTGACTTTTGAAATCATCCTCAAAGTAAAAGACCATGAAGTATCAGTAATCTGCTCCCTCCAATCTCCTCTGTAACAATGATCAAGCAGCAGCCAATAATTCTTTTCTCTTTCTTGAGTCCAGTATTTTTTTCTGAGGACTGCTAGACATTGTTTTGGCATCTCACAATATGTAAAGCTACTTAGGAAAACTAATACAGTCGGAGCTTGCAAGTCCTTTCTGAATTTGCCTTTTGGGTTTCTTCTGCGTGGAATGGAATTGTGAGAAGGTAAAGATGCAACTAAGGAAACTTTTTTCCTTCTCTCCTGGTTTGTCATTACCCGACCCACATGCCAGGCCCACATCATGGTGTTTGCCACTGCTTTTCTTCATTCCAACGTCAAATTTTCACTTGAACACATCTACTGGAAATATTTCAGCAGCCACAGGGCAGAGTGAACGCTGCTCTCTCCTACAAGAATTTCACCTTCTACAGACTAAAATTTAGAAAGTTATCAACTTCTTGAAAGGGTTAGGGAGTGTTCAGATTCAATTTCCTGGTTATAGCCTTTAAACTGCTTCCTAGTTCTGGTGCATTAAATCCTAGGCCTGGAGAAAAATATTTGCCTCCGATGTGCATTTCAGAAAGAAATGCCAGTTTGGTCTGCATATTGCTGTTTTGGGGCCCAGTGCTTTTATTTCCCCTCTTAGCCAGTAGGACAGAAACTGTGATTTTAAATTGTTTTAATCCTTCCAGCTAGATATTCTCCATTCCTCATTGGACATCAGCAATGACAGCACTGTCACAGTCCTAAGATCCTAATCACCTGTCATTCACATTCCCACTTCAAAATTAAAGGTATGAGCAAATCTTTGAAAAATAGTGTTTTTCTTTATTTGATGTACAAGTGCTATTCTAAATAATTCACTAAACAGATATGTTATTCCTTTAGGAGTTATGCCACAATTCCTCCTTTAAAACTCATCTCCATCTTTCCTGATTAACCCACCCTCTCTTGAGGGTTTGTTTTTTTTTTTGGTGTACAGGCCTTAAGCACAAATGTATCACTTTGCCTTGATTACTTAGTTTGAGTTGCTGTTGCATACACTTATTGCTTCTGTTTATAGGTAGTCTTATTAAATAGATTGGAAACGCTCCAAGAGAAGAAATTGTTTTGCATTTTATTTTATCCTCTGGTGTAGCAGTTGGCACTCAGGTGGCAATCAATAAATTCATAGTAACTTGTTACCACAGCAATTAATTATTGGGGCTAATGTCAAAAGAATCAAAGTGATGGCTTAATAATAATCACTTGTAGCCATGATAATAATCATAATGGTATTTCTTTAAGTTATTGTCTCTACTGGCAAATTTTTTCTAGACAATACTTATGAATTTTGCATGAGGTTGCTGTCGTTTTGACATTACTGTTTCATGAGATTTATAATCTTGTAAACCTTTTGTCACTGAAACAATGTGGAAAGATAAAAGTAATTTCAGTAATATGTTGAAAATGGTATGCAGTTGAAATGTTAGCACAAACATCCTGTAATATAAAGAAAGACATGTTTCAGAAATATTCTAAGCTGGCAACAAGTTTTGATATAGAAAGAACGACCATCAGGCCCTGTCCAAGGAAGTATCTAAGTTGCAATAAGCAAATTTTATTGGGTCCCAGTTGAAGGTTAACTGATTTAACATAGAATAACTCCTCTTCGGTCAGACTTTTTGAGCATCATGTGTTAAAAGAAGATACATTCAATTCCAGGACCTAGAAACTTAGGATGGTGGAAGGGAAGGTGGCACTGCTACAAGAGCCTACCACAGCAGAAACATGGCTCATTCATTCATGTATTCATTCAACATAGGCACATGTCATACTTTTTTGTAGCTCACAGGCCAGTAGCAAAGATGGCCACAAACATCATGGGATCATGGAACATGTACCAAAATAGAGGCGTTGGACAAACACCTCTATTGGAGGTACCTCTAGCCTCAGCCCAAGGCCCATACCCCCTAAATCAAGCTTGGAAGCTTTAAGCATGCTTTTGTATGAAGCATTTATTTCTCAGATAAATTGGAGACATATTCCCCCACCCCAACTCCAAAAAGTTAGAGGTAAAAATCCCGCAATACAGCATTGCTCAAAGTATATTGCAAGGACCACTAATTCTGCAGGATGATAATAATGGCTGTAAGTTACCTGAAGGAAAAAAGAAAAAAGGAAGGTAGGGAGGGAAGAGGAGGGGAGGGGAGAGGAGAGGAGAGATGAACGAAAATTAGATAAGAGAGGTAAGTTCCTGGTCACTGGGGTCTAGACTGCTAAGATTTAGTTAGAGTAGGATTTCTTAGATCCCTTAAAATGTTATTGTGCATTATGAAGGAGCGGAATGGTATACGGTATCTCCCACAGTTAGCTAAATGTAGATTTCTGTTTTCAATGGACATTTATATCATTGAACAGTACTCTGAGGAATATTGTCCTGGAGCTTTTCCAAGTCTCATTCCTCTCTATCTTCTTCCAGGAGGAAGACATCAGACTTATTGCAAACATAGCATAAAGTAATCAAAATATGTTTGTTGACTCTTAACAGTCAAATATTAAGTTCCCAGAGAAGAGTAAAAATTCATTTCAGCAATCAAAATACTATAGTTGATGGATCTTTTAAAATGATGTCTTCCTAGTTCAAATATGTATAGCCAAACTATTTTTCCCAGCTCCTAGGACTAGACTCTGTCTACTGCCCTTAGGGTGCCCTACTTTTAGATTTACAAATTGGAACACAAGCTTGGTTTCCTGTTTCTCTTGCAGGATTGGAAAATATGTTGACGCAGCTTAAAAATCATACACTATAACTCAGAAGCTTAGGTAGACTCACTTTAGGCAGACTAAAGGAGCTTCTGTAAAACTTGTAGTGGTAGATATTGGTTCTCAACTCTGGCTGCATATAGAATCACCTAGGAAGCTTTAAAAAATCCCACACCAATATCCAGGCCTCACCTCAGACAAATTAAATCAGATTTTCTAGAGGTGAGGCCAGAGAATTATTTTTGTAAAAGTTCCCTGGATGTTTCTAATGTACACCCAGGATTGGGAAACACCCACCCCAAAAAATCCAATCAAAAGTCACAAAAAAGCTGCCACCCTGCCATTATTTTCGGGACTTGTTCATTCTTTCTCTCTCTCTTTCTTTTTCTTTTTCTTTTCTTTTATTTTCCTCTTCTTCTTCCTCTTCCTCTTCTTCAAGTTTTAGAATCTTTCTTTTATGCAGTTTTTTTAATGTCAATAGTTTTAGGGGCATAAGTGGCTGAATTGTAGAGTGGTGAAGTCAGGGCTATTGGTGTACCTGTCACCCAGATAGTGTACGTTGTACCTGATGGGTAATTTTTCATCACTCACACAGCTCTCATCCTCCCCTCTCCTCTTCTGAGACTTCAATGTCCGTTGTATCATTCTGTATGTCTTCGTGGACCCGTAGTTTAGCTCCTAATTGAGAATGTGGTATTTGGTTTTCTCTTCATGAGCTACTTCACTTAGTGTAATGGCCTCCAGTTTCATTCAAGTAGCTGCAAAAAGCATTATTTGGTTCTTTTTGACAGCTGAGTAGTATTCCATAGTATGTGTGTATGTGTGTGTGTGTGTGCACACATATGTATATATGCACTTAAATAAGTGTGTGTAATACACACATACACACATATATATAAAGATGTGGACTCAACCTAGGTGTCCACATCTTTGCAATTGTGAATTATGCTGCAATAAACATAAGTGCAGATGTCTTTTTTGTAGAAAGACTTATTTTCCTTAGGGTAGATACCCAGTAGTGGAATTGCTGAAGCAAATAGTAGATCTACTTTTAATTCTTTGAGAAATCTCCATACTGTTTTCCAGAGAGGGTGTGTGAGTTTCCATTCCTATCAACAGTGTACAAGCATTTCCTTTTCTCATCCAAGCCAACTTCTATTCTGATGGGGTAAAGTGGTATCTTAATGTGGTTTTAATTTGCATTTCTCTGATGACTAGTGATGTTGAACTTTTTTTTGTACGTTTGTTGGTCGTTTGTATATCTTATTTTTTCTTTTTGAGAAATGTCTGTCCATGTCATTTGCCCATTTTCTTTTCTTTTTTTTTAGAAAGCAAGATTTATTGAGAGGACAGAAAAGTTCCCACAGTTGGAAGGACCCATCATTTGCCCATTTTCTAATTAGATTGGTTTTTTTCATGCTGATTTGTTTGAATTCCATGTCAATTTTAGATATTAGTTCACATCAAATGCATAATTTGTTAATATTTTCTCCCATTGTAGGTTTCCATTTGCTCTTTTATTATTATTATTATTATTATTTTGCTGTGCAGAAGCTTTTTAGTTTAAGTCCCAAATATTTTTCATATTGTTGTATTTATGTCTTAGACAAAAATTCTTTACCTAAGCAAATATTCAGATGAGTTTTCCTAGGTTTTCTTCTAGAATATTTATGGTTTCAGGTCCTAAATTTAAGTTTTTAATCCATCTTGAGTTAACTTTTTTACACGGTGGGAGATAGGAATCCAGTTTCATTTTTCTCCATGTGGATATCCAATTTTCCCAGCACTATTTGCTGAATAGAGTGTCCTTTCCCCAGTGTATGTTTTTTGTTTTTGTCTGCTTTGTTGAAGTTGTTTGTAGGTATTTGACTTTAATTCTTAGTTTTCTATTTTGTTCCATTGGTCGATGTATCTACTTTTGTAACAGTACCATGCTGTTTTGGTTACTATAGCCTTGTAGTACAACTTGCAGTCAGTAAATGTGTTGATATCTCTAGCTTTGTTCTTTTTGTTTAGTATTGCTTTGGCTATTAGAGCTCTTTTTTGGCTCCACATGAATTTTATGATGTTTTTTCCATTTCTGTGAAAAATAACACTGGTAATTTGATAGGGATTGCACTGAATCATTAGCTTGTTTTAGGTAATATGGTCATTTGAAAAATATTGATTATTCCAATCTATGACCATGGGATGTTTTTCCATTGTTTATATCTTTACAGTTTTTTTCATCAGTGCTTTGCAAATCTTCTTATGAAGATCCTACTTCCTTGGTTAAATTTATTCCTGGGAATTATTTTTTTTCTTGTCAGCTATTATAAACCAGATTGAATTTTTGATTTGAGTCTCAGCTTGATCATTATTGGTGTATATCAGTGCTGCTGATTTATATATGTTAGTTTTGTAATCTGAGACAAATGAATTCATTTATTAAACCTAGGAGTCTTTTAGAGAAGTCTTTAGGATTTTTTAGGTATAAGATCATATCATCAGTAAACAGAAATCTGAACAGATAGTTCTAAACAGATAGTTTAATGAAACAGATAGTTTAGCTTGCTCTGACTAGGACTTCCAATAGTGCTGGATAGGAATGGTAAGAGTGGGCATGCTTGTCTTGTTCCAGTTCTGTGTGAGTGTGCTTTCCATTTTTCTCCACTTAGCATGATGTTAGTTATGGGTTTTCCATATATGGCTTTATGATTTTAAGGTACATTCCTTCTATGCCTATTTTATTGAGAGTTTTTTTAAATTATGAAAAGATACTGAATTTACTGAATGTTTTTTTCTGTTAAAATGATCATATGGTTTCTGTGTTTAATTCTGTTTATATAGCGAATCACATTTATTGACTTGTGTATGTTAAACCATCCTTGCATCCCTGGGATGAAATGCACCTGATCATGGGAAATTATCTTTTTTATGTGCTGTTGGATTTGGTTTGCTAGTATTTTGTTGAGGATTTTTGCATCTATGTTCATCAGAGATTTGGTCAGTAGTTTTTTTGTTGTCTTTTTCTGACTTTAGTATCAGGGTGATATTGACTTTGTAGAATGAGTCGGGAAAGATTCCCTTCTTGAACTTTTGGAATAGTTTCAACAGGATTAATACCAGTTCTTCTTTGAACATCTGGCATAATTTGACTATGAATCCATCTGGTCCTGGACTTTTATTGTTGAAAGTTTTAAAAAATTATTGACTGAGTCTCACTACTCTATTCGTCTATTCAGGGTTTCTATTTCCTTTTGATTCAAAGTTGGGGGTTGTATGTTTTCAGGAATTTATCAGTTTCCTCTAGACTTTCTAGTTTGTTTGCATAGAAGTACTCAGAGTAGACTTAGATGATCTTTTGTATTTCTACAACTGTATTATAACAGTTGTAATATCTCCATTTTCATTTATGATTGAGCTTACTTGAATCTTCTCTCTTCTTTTTTTGATTAATCTAACTAGTAGTCTATCAATTTTGTTTACCTTTTCAAAGAACTAACATTTGATTTCAGTGATACTTTGTATTTTTTGTTTGTTTTCTTGTTTCAATTTTGTTTAATCATGCTCTGATTTTTATTTCTTTTCTTCTGTTAGCTTTGAGTTTAGTTTGCTCCTGTTTCTCTGGTTTCTTGAGGTGTGACATTAGGTTGTCAATATGTGATCTTTCCATCTTTTTGATGTAGGTCTTTAGGGTTATAAACTTTCTTCTCAGCACTGCCTTTGCCGTACCCCAGAAAGCATGATAACTTGTTTCACTGTTATTATTCATTTTAAAAGATTTCCATTTTGATTTTATCATTTACCTAAATATTATTCAGAAGCAAATTGTTTAATATCCATGTGTTTGTATAGTTTTGAAAGCTCCTCTTAGAACTGATTTCTAGTTTTATTTCACTGTGGTCTGAGAAGGTACTTGATATGATTTTGATTTTTTAGAATCTATTGAGACTTGTTTTGTGGGTTATTTTATGATCTATCTTTAAAATGTTCAATGTAGTGATGAGAAACATGTATATTTTGCAGTTTGGGGGTAGAATGTTCTGTAAATGTTTGCTAGTTCCATTTGCTCTATAGTCCAGTTGAGAAGTCCAGCATTTCTTCATTGATTTTCTGCCTTGATGATCTGTCTATTGCTGTCAGTGGAGTGTTGAAATTCCCCACTTTTGCTATGTTGCTGTTTATCTCTTTTCTTAGGTCTAACAGTATTTGTTTTATACACCTGAAATCTCTGGTGTTAGGTGCATACATATTTAGTATTCTTAAATATATGTATCATTTATATAACGACTTTTTTTGTCTTTTTTCACTGTTTTTGATTTAGTCTGTTTCCTCTGATATAAATAAATTCACTCCTGTTTGGCTTTTTTGGGGGGGTTCCTATTTGTGTGAAATATACTTTTCCACCCCTTTTTTTGAGTCTATTAGAATCTTTGTGAATTAAGTAGAGATCTTGAAGGTAGCAGATATTTGGATTGTGTTTTTTTTTTTCCATTTTGCCAATCTATACCTTTTAGGTGGAGCATTTAGACCACTTACATTCAAAGTTAATAATGACATGTGAATACTGTTTTAGTCATCATGTTGATTGCTATATAGTTGCTTTGTTTTCCCCATTGTACTACTGTTTCATAAACCCTGTAAGTTCTACACTTCCAAGTGTTTTTTCTTTTGGTGCATTTCGACCTTTAGTTTTGATGTTTTGAACTTCTTCAGTCATGGCATCTTTCTTGCAAGAATGTGTTTATTCTTTAGGGGACTTGGAAGGTATGACTGGAGATCCCCAAAGTCTCCAGGAAACACTGCATATTGTCATATTTTTAAAAACTTACACTCCTTTGCTCCCATCTTAGTTAACCACATGAAATAACATGGGGGAAAAAAATCAAGTTTGTACCTTGATATAAGCCAAATTAACACAGTTATCCTGCCTAATTATGACCCCCTAAGATAAAAACTTGAGCAGGTCCTATAAACTTTAACTTAATATATATATTAGTATATAATAAGAAATTTATGCCATATATATACATATATATATGTATATATATAAATATATAGATATAGATATAGATATACATTTCATCCTCACTTGCCTGAGCTGACAAAACCACTTTACCTAAAAATTTCACTTACTAGATGTGCTGTTCAAACCAAGACATGCTTGTTTTGGTTCCACAATTGATTTCATGCAGTAATATAACTTTACTATCACTGCCTTTTTTTCTTCTTTTCTTCCTAACACTGTAGTTTTCTGACTTTGTTTCTATTTGTGTTTGCTGATAAAGTCTGGGTTCCTTGTATAGTTTGAGGAAAGGCACTAATTTATTCTTTATTAATGCCGGAAAAATATCTATATTTTTAATCTCTATCAAGTGACAAATAATAGAATTGGTTTATCTATCTTTTTGTCAGTTTATTTGATTTGGGGAGTCTGATATCTTTGTTATTGAAATATTGGTACCAACCTTCTATACAATGAAGAGAGACATATTTTAGAAGTAGTCTAAGCCTGCAACAAGCTTTGAAAGAGAAAGAAGCATCAACCCTGTATAAGAATGTACCTAACTTGCAATGAGTTTATTTTCTTGATTCTCAATTGAGGATTATCTGGTGATGAGCCCTTGCCTATTCTCTTTCTTTCAGATTCTCTGGAAGAACTGAATTGATGGGCAGTCACCAGCAAAGACTATCTCCCCTTCTATGAACACTTATTACTCAAGAAAATTTTCTGTGCCTACTGACAAGGCAAACAGCCTTTTGATATTTGCAATGGCTGGACCTGTGAGTTTTATATTCTGCATTTATCTTTTACCTCTACTTGAAGTTGTAAGACAGAAACTACTAATTCTTTTCATGTATGGAAAAACGTTATTTTTCTCTTCTTGCAAAATGAAAGTGATTAATGGAAGAGGATTAAGATGGTAGATGTGAGGCAGCTAGGGTATGTTTCTCTTACAAAGTAAACCAATATAGAGAGAGCTTCCTCAGCACCCAAAGTGCATTCAACAATTAATCAAAAACATAATAATAGCCACAGAGTGCAAAGCAGAAAAAAAAATCCATCAACCAAGGCTGGAACTAGCCAGACTCTCACCTCCATCACTCTCACCTGGCAGTCCCCAGATGCAGTGGGAAAGGTGAGTGAAGGGAATTCAGGAGTTCTGTGCTCCTGCTGTGAACTGGAGGGCCTTCTGAGCATAACCCACATGAAGTGGTGCAACACCAGCTGCCTTACAGCTGCTATCTAGCCAACCTGGCTAAAGACAGGTCCCAAAGGCAAACTCTTCAGTGGCAGATAGTTCCAGGCTGAGGTGGGCTGCCATGAGAACACCTGAGACCCTGAGGCTGGCAAGAAGCAAATAGCCTGAGGTGAAGGCAAGAAGCTGGTGGCACACATTGCCATATCAACCTCTCACTTCCCAGTAAACTATTTTGTGCATGCCCTACATGAGAGGTTACTCCAGTGGCCTGGGACTCCCTCCTAATCCCTACTGAGGTATCCAAAAGGGCACACTTGTGGGGTGCTTGGTCTTGTTTTCCTTCCACATGCAATCCCCTCAAAGGCTCAAAACAGACAGAGAAGTTGAGTAATCCTTAGAACTCAGCTCTCCACCTGGACTGGATGGGCACTTTCTTGGAGGAACATCTGCCAGGGAGAAACCCCTTAGCCACCCTCACAGTCAGCTTTTTCCCACAAGTGCCACCTCCTGGTCATAGGTCAACAGCCCAGATCATCAGATATCATACCTCAGCTTCAAGGAAAGCCTAATCCCAGACCCTAGCTAACACTGCTTTCCAAGCCACTCTGGCCACTCAGGGTGCCATGAGCCAGTGCAGGTAACCAACACAAGACTACTACAGCTGGCAATTAAGAAACTCACCACACCAAGGCTATATATAACCAAAGGAACCCTACAGTGCCTACATCAGCCTCTGCCAACCTCAAGTAAAAACAAATAGTCTATCCAAATGAGAAGAAAGCAGAAAAATAATCCTGACAATATGAAAAAACAGAGTTCTCCAAAACCCCCAAAAGCCTACATTAACTCTTCATCAATGGACCCTAACCAAAATGAAATCTTTGAAATTCCAGACATAGAATTCAAAGGATCATTATAAAATTGATTAATGAGCTTCAGGAGAAAATTGAAAACCAGCATTAAAAAATTTTAAAAACTATTCAGGACACGGATGAAAAATTATTCCAAAGAGATAAACACCTTAAAAAACAAACAAACAACAACAAAACTCAAACAAGCTGAAATTCTAGAAATGAAAGAATCATTCAGGGAAGAGTACAAAATGCAGTGGAAAGTTTTAACAGTAGACTAACACAAGCAGAGGAAAGAATTCCAGAACTTGAAGACAAGGCTTTTGAATTAACTCAAGCAGACAACAATGAAGGGAAAAGAATGAAATGTTTTGTTCCACTCTCTTGAGAGAGTGGAACAAAACATCCAATAAATGAGGGATTATGTGAAATATCCAAACCTAAGAATCATAGGTATTCCTGAGGACGAAGAGAAAGCAGCAAGTTGGGGAAACCTATTTGAGGGATTTATGGAGGAAAACATCCCTGGCCTTTCCAGATATTTAAATATCCAGATAAAAGAAGCCCAAAGAACTTCCAGAAGATTCACCGCCAAAAAGTCATTCGCAAGACATATAAACATCCAGTTATACAAACTTAATGTAAGGGAAAAAATTTTAAGAACAAAGAGGTATCAAATAAACAACAGATTAACAGCAGACTTCTCAGAATAAAAAAAATTTTTTTTTTTTAGTTGGAATCTCATTCCATTGCCCAGACTGGAATGCAGTGGCACACACACTCAGGGCTATCTCAGTGTCGATCTGCTGGGCTCTGGTGATCCTTCCACCTCAGCCTTCCAAGTAGCCAGAACTACAGGTACGCGCTACCATGCCCACCTAATTTTTTATTTATTGTAGAGACGTGGTCTCTCCAAGATGCCCGGACTGGTCTCGAACCCGTGGGCTAAGGCCAAATCCACTTGCCTCGGTCTCCCAAAGTGCTGGGATTACAGACTGAGGCACCAAGTATAGCCTCAGACTAAATCTTACAAACCAGAAAGGATTGGGGCCCCATCCTCAGTCTCTTCAAACAGAATAAGAGTCAGTCAAGGATTCTGCATCCCACAAAACTAAGTTTCAAAAATGAAGGAGAAATGAAGTCTTTTTCAGACAAGCAAACATTGAGGGAATTTACCACCACTAGACCAGCTCTATGAGAAATGCTCAAAGGAGTTCTAAATACTGAAACAAATGGTCAAAATACACCAGTAGAAAAACCCTGGAAATCAGGAAGCTCACAGGTCTTATGGAGTACCAATACAATACAGAAAAATAAATAGGTAAATAAATAAAACCACCACATAACCAGTATGTTGAGTGGAATGGCACTTTACATACCACTATTAACTCTGAAGATAAATGGTCTCAATGCTCCTCTAAAAAGTTATAGACTGGCAGTATGAAAACACACACACACACACACCCCAAATATCTATTGCCTCCAAGAGACCCACTTAACACACAATGGCTCTTTTAGATTCAAGATAAAGGGGTGGGGGAAAATATTCTATGCAAATGGAAATAAAAAATGAGAAGAAGTAGCCATTCTCATAACAGATAAAACAGACTTTAACAACAGTAAAACAAGACAAAGATGGATAGTATATAATGATAACAAGATCAATCCAATGAGAAGACATAACAATTCCAAATATATATGCACCTAACACCAGAGTCCCAGCATTATAAAACAAATTCTACTAGACCTAACAGAGAGAGAGAGAGAGAGATAAAAAGCAATACAATAATAGTGGGAGACTTCAACCCTCCACTGACAGTAACAGAGAGATTATCAAGGCAGAAAGTCAACAAAGAAACATTGGAGTTAAACCAGACCCTAGAGCAAATAGAACAACATACTCAGAGCATTCCTACCTAAAGTCACAGAATATACATTTTTTTTTAATCAGCACATGGAACATTTTCCAAGATATGATATGATATAAGATATGATATCATATAAGATATGATAGGCCACAAAACAAGTCTCAATAAATTCAAAAAAATCAAAATCATATCAAGCACCTTCTCAGACCACAGTGGAATAAAACTAGAAATTAACTCCAAGAAGAGCTCACGAAACAAATAAAAACATGGAAATTAAACAATCTGCTCCTAAATGAACCTTGGGTCAGCAATGAAATGAAGATGGATATGTAAAAATTCTTCAAAATGAATGACAGCAATGAAACAAATTATCAAAACTTCTATGACACAGCAAAAGTTGTTCTCAGAGGAAAATATATAGTCTTAAGGCCTACATTAAGAAAACTGAAAGATCACATTGGCAACCTAACATCACACCTCAAGGAACCAGAAAAACATGAACAAACCAAACCCAAGGCTAGCAGAAGAAAAGAAATAATGAAAATCAGAGCAGAATTAAATGAAATTTAAATTTAAAAAAATACAAAGAATCATTGAAACAAAAAGTTGGTTCTTTGGAAAAATAAACAAAATTGATAGACCACCAGCTAAATTAATTAAGAAGCAAAGAGAAGACTCAAATTAGCTCAATCAGAAATGAAAATGGAGACATTACAACAGACACGATAGAAATTCAGATGATCATCCTAGACCATTATGAACATCACTATGCAAACAAACTGGAAAATTCCTGGAAACATATAATCCCCCCAAACTTGAATAAAAAAGAAATAAAAGCCCTAAACAGATCAATAATGAGTAGCAAGGTTGAAATAGTAGTTAGAGATGTCTCAAAAACAAAACAAAACAAAAATCCAGGACCTGATAAACTCACAGCTGAATTCTACCAGACCTTTAAAGAAGAAATGGTACCAATTTTATTGAAACTATTCCATAAGCTCATTCCATGAGCTATTCCATAAGTTCATTCTACAAGGCCACACAAAGCCAGGAAAAGACACAACAACAACAACAAAAGAAAACTACAAACCTATATCCCTTAGGAACATACATGTGAAAATCCTCAACAAAATATTAGTTTTGTTGAAACCAAATTGAAGAGCACATAAAAATATAGTATACCATGAAATAGGTTCAACATAAGCAAGTTCAGCATAAGCAAGTTAATAAATGTGACCCACTACATAAATAGGATCAAGAACAAAAGTCATATAATTATTTAAATATTGCAGAAAAAGCATTTGATACAATCCAGCATCCCTTCATGATTTAAAAAAAAAAAAAACACTTGGCAAAAGAGGCATAGAGGGAACATTCCTTAAAATAATAAAAGCTATATATGACTTTTAACAGCGGATGTTATCCTAAATGTAGAAGAGTTGAAAGCATTCCCCCACAGAACTGGAACAAGGCAAGGAGGCCCATTCTTACCACTCCTATAAAACATAGTAGTGGAAGTCCTAGCCAGAGCAATCAGGCAAGAAAAAAAAACAAAGAGTATCCAAATTGAAAAAGAAGAACTCAAACTATCTCTGTATGCTGACTATATGATCTCATACCTAGAGAATCCTAAAGACTCCTCCAGAAGACTCCTGGACTTGATAAATAAATTCAGTAAAGTTTAAGGATACAAAATCAGCACACACAAATCAGGAGCACTGCTATACACCAATAGCGACCAATCTGAGAATCAAACCAAGAACTCAATTCCATTTACAATAGCAGCCAAAAAGCTAAAATACCTAGGAATATATTTAGCCAAGGAGGTGAATGATCCCTACAAGGAGAACTACAAGCACTAATGAAAGAAATTGTAAAGGACACAAATAAATGAAGAAATTTCCCATGCTCATGGATTGGAAGAGTCAACATTGTTAAAATGGCCCTATTAACCCAAAGTAATCTACAGATTCAATGCAATCCCTATCAAACTACCAATTTCATTTTTCACAGAATTAGAAAAAGCAAAATAAGATTCATATACAACAAAAAAAGAGCCAGAATAGCCAAAGCAATCCTAAGCAAAAAGAACAAAGCTGGAGGCATCATATTACCTGACTTAAAATTATACTGCAAGGTTGTAGTAACCAAAATAGCAAGGTACTGATACAAGAGCAGACACATGGGCCAATAGAACAGAATAGAGAATCCAGAAGTAAACTCAAATACCTACAACCAACTGATAGTTGACAAAGAAGACAAAAACATCCACTAAGAAAGGACAATCTGTTCAACAAAAGGAGTTGGAAAAATTGGATAGCTACATGTAGAAAAATGAAACTTGATCCGTCTCTCTCACCATATACAAAAATTAGCTTGAGATGGATTAAAGACTTAAATGTCAGACCTGAAACAATAAAAATCCCAGAAGAAAACAAGGAAACCTAGGGAAAAAACTTCTGGACATCAGTCTAGGCAAAGAACTAAAGCCCCAAAAGTAAATGCAACAAAAAAACTAAGTGGGACTTAATTAAACTAAAAAGCTTCTTCACAGCAAAAAGAAATAATCAATGGAGCAAATAGGAAATCTACAGAATGGGAGAAGATATTCACAAACTATACATATGACAAAGGACTAATATCCAGAATCTACATAGAACTCAAATGAATCAGCAAGAAAAAAGCAAATAATCCCAATAAAAAGTAGGCAAGACATGAACAGATACCTCCCAAAAGAAGATATACAAATGGCCAGAAAACATATGAAAAAATGTTCAACATCACTAATAGTCAGGGAAATGCAAATCAAACCAACAATGAGATATGACCTTACACCAGTCAAAATGGCTAGCATTAAAAAAAAAAAAAAAAAAGATGCTGACATAGATACAGAGAAAAGGGAATATTTATACCCTGTTGATGGGAGTGTAAATTAGTGCAACCTCTATGGAAATCAGTATGGAGATTTCTCAAAGAACTAAAAGTAGATCTATTAGTCAATCCAGCAATCCCATTATTAGGAATCTACCCAAAGGAAGAGAGGTTGTTATATTAAAAAGACACCTGCACTCACATGTTCATTGCAGCCCAATTCACAATTACAGACGTGGAATCAACCTAAATGCTCATCAACCGATCAGTGAATAGTGAAAATGTGGTAAATATACACTATGGAATACTATTCAGCCATCAAAAAGAATGAAATAATATCTTTTGCAGCAACTTGGATGGAATTAGAGAAGGTCATGCTAAGTGAACTAACTCAGGAACAGAAAACCAAAGATCTGCAAAGACATAGAGAATGGTATAACGGATACTGGAGGCTCAGAAGGGGGAGGGGGGAATGATGGGAGGAAAAATCACCTATCAGGTACAATGTGCACAGGTGGGGGTGGTGGATACACTTAAATCCCAGACCAAAAACCATTGGTATCCCTTAAAGCTATTGAAGTAAAGAAAGTGATTAACCTCTTCTAGTACAATTTGTTTATTACCTTTTGTATTAATTTCTATAGCTCCTCTTTTTTCTTCTGCTTCCCCTTGTTTTTATTCTCTCCCATCTCTCAAAAAACTTTCGGAGATTAATTTTATTTTGTTTGAGGTCTGTAGCTCACTAGTTCAGTCAGATGTAACATCAAAGAGGGAAAAAATGAACAATTAACATATTTAGCAGAGCACTTGTTTTGATTGGCCTATAGAAAATACAAATTTAAATTATAGAAATTATAAATTTATATGTAAACTTAAAATAATAATTTCAAAAATGTAAAATAAATGTTAAAGTAATTGCAGAAAGAAGGTGGAAAATCAAATTTAATTTAATGCTTTCAATGTGGTTTCCTTAAGGAAAAAAAAAAAAAAAACTTCAAAAGTTTGCTAAATCCCTACCTCAGAGGAACAAAAAAGTTTAACTCTGAGACAAGTTAATAGCTTTGGTTATAGGTTACAGGAAAAAAAGCAAAGGAGCATGAAGGGACTAAAAGCACAATTTAAAGAAATTTTCATATTTGGTTTGTAAATATAGAAGTTTGTAAAATATGTCTATTTAAAAACTTAAGACATAATCTTATATAAGGTAAACATTTTTTTTTTTTTTCTGGGTTGGAGTCTCACTCTGTCGCCCAGACTGGAGTGCAGTGGCCGCTCCCGGCCACCGCAACCTCGACCTGCTGGGCTCCGGTGATCCTTCCGCCTCGGCCTTCCAAGTAGCCGGAATTACAGGCATGCACTACCACGCCCGGCCGATTTTTTGATTTATTGTAGAGATGAGGTCTCGCTGCCCAGGCGGGTCTCGAACCCGCGGGCTCAGGCAATCCACACACCTCAGCCTCCCAACGGCGCGGGATTACAGGCTGAGCCACCGAGCCCGGCTTAAGATAAACATTTTAATTTAAAACACTTATGTTTCTTTTTGATTTGCCACAATACAAAAAATAATACTCTGTACAAAACTTGGACTTATTTTCTTATGGAAAGTCTAATTAATCTGAGTGCTTTAAAGTTTTATGATTCAAGAAACCTATGGTTATTCTGAAAATGTGAAATTACTTACCCTATTAAGTAAATTATAGTAACAAATGTCTTTTGAAAGGGTTTACTCTTGTTAAAAGTTTATAATTTTGTATGCATAAATATATACATATCTTTATATTAAATTCCTATTGTAATTAAAATTTACATAGTATCTTAAAATATACAATTGAGTGGCATTTGGTGCATTCACAATGTTGCACACCACCTCCTCTATCTAGTTCCAAAGCTAGATGCAGTTTCATTACCCCCGAAGAAAACGTCAACATACACACTAAGCAGCTGCTCCCTATTCCTTCATACTCCCGGCCCCTGGCAAACACCAACCTTCTTTCTGTCTCTGTGGACTTTCCTGTCCTAGATATTTCATATAAATGGAATCATACCGCTTGTAACCTTTTGTGTCTTGTTTCCTTCACTTAACATAACGTTTTTAAGATTCATCCACACTGTAGCATATTTCAGTACTTCATTTGTATGACTGAATAACATTCCATTGTATGTATATACCATATTTGTTTTTGTTTTTCTTTATTTTATTTTCCTTTCTTTATTTTTTACTTTATAAGGCAGAGTCTTGCTCTGTTGCCCAGGCTAGTATTAAACACCTGGGCTCAAACAATCCTCCCACCTTAGCATCCCAAGAAGCTTGAATTACAGACGCACACCACTGAATAAACCCTTTTGCTTGTTTGTTTGTTGGTTGGTTTTTTTTGAGTTGGAGTCTCACTCTGTCGCCCCGACTGGAGTGCAGTGGCTGTTCCCAGCCACCGCAGCCTCGACCTGCTGGGCTCCGGCGATCCTTCCCCCTCAGCCTTCCGAGTAGCCGGAATTACAGGCGCTCGCTACCACGCCCGGCTGATTTTTTGATTTATTGTAGAGATGAGGTCTCGCTGTCCAGACGGGTCTCGAACCCGCGGGCTCAGGCAATCCACTCACCTCAGCCTCCCAAAGGCGCGGGATTACAGGCTGAGCCACCGAGCCCGGATGAGTAAACCCTTTTAAAGGACATTATTATAATTTACTTAACAGGACAAATAATTTTACATTTTATGAATAACCAACTAGGTTTCTTGAATCGTAAAACTTTAAAGCACTCTGATTACTTAGGCTTTCCATAAGAAAATAAATCCAAGTTTTGTATAGAGTATTGTGGTAAATCAAAAAGAAATATAAGTGTTTTAAGTTAAAATGGTCACCTTATTTTTTTAATTTTTAATTTTAAAGATGTGGGATACATACATTTTACTTATTAATTGGTAAACATTTGGGTTCTTTCCACCTTCTTGCTATTGTGAATAGTGCTGCTATGAGCATTCATGTACAAATATTGTTTGAGTACTTATTTTCAATGCTTTTGGGTATACATACAGGGGTAGAATTGTTGGGTCATATGGTAATTTTATGCTTAACCTTTTCAGAAACCACTAAATTATTTTCCACAATGACTGCACCATTTTACATTCTTATCAGCAATGTTCACGGATTCTAATCTTCCACATCTTTGCCACCATGTATTATTTCCTGTGAGGTTTTTTCTTCTTTTATTTAGCTTTCCTAGTGAGTGTAAGGTCATGTGTCACTGTGGTTTTAGTCATTAGTCATTTTCCAAATGACTAATGATGTTGAGCTTCTTTTCATGTGCTTTTGGCCATTTGAATATATTCTTTGAATAAATGTCTGTTTCAAGTCTTTTGCTCATTTTTAGTTTGGGTTGTTTTGTGTTGCTGCTGTTGAGTTCTTTATATATTTTGGATACTAGACCCTTATCAGATATATATGATTTCAAATATTTTCTTCTGTTCTACAGGTAATCTTTTCACTTTTTTGAGAGTGTCCTTTGATGTACAAAGTTTTTAATTTTGTTGAAGTCTCAAGTATTTTTTGTTGCTGTTGTGCTTTTAGTGTTATGTCTAAGAATCTATTGCCAAATTCACAATCATAAAGATTTACCCCATGTTTTCTTCTAGGGGTTTTATAGTTTTATCTTTTATATTTAGATTGTTGATCCATTTTTAATTAATTTTTGTATTTGGTGTGAGATAACGGTTCAATTTCATTCTTTCACAAGTGTGTATCCAGTTGTTCACCTCCATTTGTTTTGTTTGTTTGTTTGTTTGTTGTTTTTTTGTTGTTGTTGTTGAGTTGGAGTCTCACTCTGTCACTCAGACTGGAGTGCAGTGGCTGCTCCCGGCCACTGCAGCCTCAACCTACTGGGCTCCAGCGATCCTTCCACCTCAGCCTTCCGAGTAGCCGGAATTACAGGCACGTGCTACCACGCCTGGCTGATTTTTTAAATTATTGTAGAGATGAGGTCTCGCCAAGTTGCCCAGGTGGGTCTCGAACCTGCGGGCTCAGGCAATCCACTCACCTCAGCCTCCCAAAGCGTGGGATTGCAGGCTGAGCCACCGAACCCGGCTCCATTTGTTAAAGAGATTACTTTATGACATATTACTTTCCTCATTAAATGGCTATCTGACAAAATTTTGTTTCTCCACAACATGTCAGTCAAATAATATTTTCAGAATCATTCGTTAACTTTAAGACTTTGAACTAATAGAAAATTGAGCTACTAGAACATACCTTGCATGCCTGAAAACACTAATTTTATTGCCATCAGTGAGGAGGTTAAAAATGGATGTCTATAACTTCCTACTATAAGAATTTTGTTAAAGAGGCATCTGATTGTAGAGAGATGTGTTTACAAGATCATGAATGTGCTTTGTTTTGCTTCAAATAAAATTGTCCAGTTGTACCAGAACATGAAAGAAGGTAACAAGACAACTTAAGGAGATACCACACTATAGAAAGAAGGAAAAAGTAAACTTACTAGCTTAGGTTTATAATGTCTAAATGTAGTGAGCTTGAAAAAAAGCAAAGAAAAATGTTAACATTTTTCTAATTTGGTTCAGTGACAATTGGTTTATTCATAAGGTGAAAAGAGCTTATGTATCATTTACTGCAAAGCACTACATGAATGGTAATCAAAAAGAGTAAACTAAAAATATTGGTCTCCTTCTGTTAAAATGATAAAATTGACCCTTGAGTATATATAATGCTCCTAACAAAGACAAATAATTTTTTAAAAGACATGTTAAATAACTTTCTGTGCCCAGATATCAATGATTCTCTTTATCACTAAAATACTCTAACTCGTTGTTTTTTTCATGCTTTTGGATCAGTTTTTAGCAGATCTTCAGTTCTGAAAAAGTTATAGTTCCTAGCAATCATTTTTACTTATGGTTGTAAAAAAAATTACCTGAAACAGATCTTTGTCTTCATGCATCTATGACTAATCTCCTCTGACAACTCTTTCGTCTTTATTAACTTGCCCAAATTCAGGACCCAAAGTAAGAACATCAAAACTGTAGAGATACCTACTATACCTAAATTATCTTAGGAGTTTTCCAGATGTCCATTGAGAATGCCAAAGATTTGACCTTTCACCTTATAAGAAAGGAGATAATACAATACAGGGGAAAAGATAATTGAAATAACCTGGCATTCTCTGATTTTAATATACTTGACACTTATGTCCACAATATGAAAAACCAGGAAGTAAAAAGCAGAAGCGGAACTTCTCTGTATTAATTACATATAAGTAAAATTTTATTAATATAAATATTTTGGTAATCATGACATATTATATCAGGAACATACTTATGTTCACAATCAGAGATGGGCATAATAACTATCAATACATCAATTTTTAAAAGAGACATCTTGATTTTCTGTGAACATACACTTGCCAATTGATGACAATCGGAATACATAGAAATAAATTAAAGACTCTGAAGATTTGACAACGTTCTCACTATTTACAATGCGCTCTCACCCTCAGAATAAGCACCAGTTAAATCCTTATACATTGATTGTTTATTGCATCTCAGTAGAGAATTATATTTTTCTACATTCTGATTCTAGAGTTATTATAATAAATTAACCAGAGCTTTTGAGTCTTACATTCACAAATATTTTCTTCTCTTCCCTTACACTCATCTGAAGGTCCTGCTGCAAAAACAAAACAGAAATTTAGGCCTAAAGAAATATCAAAAGAGCTTAAGTAAAAGACTGAACCAGAAACAGCTGAAACTACAGAGCATAGACTCATAGGTGTAGGCTTCTCACTACGAGCCAGTATCTTCAACCAGACTGCAAGACTGCACCAAGAGACTGAGTCAGGATCCCAGAACTTTTCCCCCAGAAACAAATGCCTTCATGGAAGCAGACTGTTTAGTCTAACGTCAACAAAATACAAATGAATGCCCTCGGGCTAGATGAATAAAATGAATGGATTTAACTGTGGTCAGGATTCTATTTCAAATAGATATGTCAAGAAAACCCTTTTCTTTTTTCTTAATCTGGCACTGACCCTCAATTTTACAGATTACACTTGTCCAAACTGGTATGAAATCCTCTTTAAATGGTATTTTGCTCCAATAGAACCCTTAGGATTCAGGGGGAAAAAAATTCTATGAAAGATTCGAATATAGAATATAAATTAATAAATCGTGAGAGGAAAGTTAGGAATAATGATTTTACAAAAAAAGAGATAGAACAATAATAACAATAGTTAAATATTATGCAAAGTGCCTTTACTAAATTCCTTTACTCTCTGTAACTACAATATTATTTACACAAGAATATGCTCTTTTTCCAACCAAAGTATAACTGGATAAATCAAATTTATAACCATGATCATGTCAGAAATCTCATCTAATTAGTTAAGACAAGCCCGTGGACTACACCTTCACAGGTGGGAATAAGTCCTTCAATGTCCTCCCATGAAATGGGTCTGCAACCTGCTTTGTGGCATAATTATAGAACCCCTGCCTCAAAGGCAGGCCAGGAATATCGACAAAAAAGATGTCAGAGAGAAGGGTACCTGCTATCTGCAAAAGTTAAGAAGTACTTTGGGCAAAGCCTGGTAGAAGTGAATTAAATGATTCTTAGTTCCCAATCTCAGTGGAAACTGACAAGGAAACTAAAATACTTTTGAGACATAAAGGTAACTTGTCCTCCTCTGAGGATTTACAAGACCTCCAGGTAGTGCTAACTTTTAAACCTTAATAGGATTTTGTTCTAGCTTTACTAAATGTACAACAAGGAGGTCTTTGTGTATTAAACACTCATTCCCCTTAAGAAAATAAAACTCATCAAATAAAGCAAAACATCAAACAATGATACTGAATCAGAAAATTGCTAAGCATCTTTTATGATCAAATCTGTACCCTAGGGGCAGGAACTTGAACAAAAGAGGCATTTTTCTCTGCTTCCATTATGATTGAACAATTATAATGCTATAAGAAAGCAATTGGCAGTAGTGGGAAACTGTCAGGGGAGGGGGGATGTGGGATTGGCAGTTGAGGGAAACTGCTAGGGGAGGGAGGGGCATACCTCATCAATAAGGGTACCTGCATGATCAATGTTTATATACCTAACCCTGACATGTACTCCACGTCTTTATAATAAAAATTAAAAAAAGAAAAGTATATGACATTGCATAGTCAGGAAAAAAGGGGGGGAGGAGTTTGCAGTCTGAGATAAACCAAAAGAATAGGGTCACTCTGTCTATGTTTGATCCCCAAAGATAAAATCGAGTAATTCCCATAACCCTGCCTGACTCCCTAAACAAAAACCATGGCTTTATCCCTGACTTTCACAATGTCCATACGTGTGAGTATGATGAGCATGTGAAAAACTTAGTTTTCCACCATGAACAAAGTAATATAAATCTGACCACCTTGTAAGCCAGTGGTTCTCTTCCTTTATTTGATTCTTTCTATGAAGGACCAGTCCTTTGGAAACCTGATTCCTTTCACCTCTTTGCAAGTCAATTTTTTCTCATTTCTTCTTTCTGAACACTTTTGTCCATTAGTTCATCAAAATTTGCAGAAAATCTTCTCATTTTAGTTTTAATCAGACACTCCCATGGGTGAGGGTTACTCACTCATTCAGGACATTTTTTTCATGTCCTATGTGGCAATGTTTTGCCAGGAGAAGGGGCCACCCTGGCTGCCCTCCCCAGGGTCCTCAAAGCCACAAGCTTGAGTTTTCACCATCGAAGGAGCACATAGCTGCTATCACCACAACTGAGTTCTAATTAGTCCTTCGGGGCTGCTGGTCTGCAGGAGTTCAAATGTGAGGGACCCTTAGTGCAACCTGCTTAGGGACTCAGCACTGCTCAATGTGCAGCATCTGTAAACTCAGCCCTGTGCGGTCTCTGTCTCATTCTATTTCCATAACCTCTTGTCCTGGTTATATTCAGGAAGTCCGGCCCCTGGTCCCCTGGAATGTGCTAAAGCAGAAAAGGCAAAAGCTGCACTGCTATTCTTGGTCAGGCTTCATAATGAGGAGCTTCCGATTCTCTACAAAATGAGAGAGATTCAATTGGGTGAGGTCACCAGGTCCCATCTCCCTGAGAACACTGCTATTCGGAGCAAACATCCTTCTCAGAGGGGTCCTTAAAGTTTAATGACATCAGTCGACTGCAGCCGGACCCTGTGAGAACACAATCTAAAAATGAGCCTCTGTGAGCTGTCTATGACAGAGGAGCTCCAGTTTACCCTGTGTGCGATTTTAGATCATCAAAGGTGACATTGAATGCTGTCTCCTAAATTTCAATCACAGCCTTAAGCACCCTGTGATTTACCCAGTAGCAGTTCTATGGCTCTTTGGAAACAAAAGACCACCTTCGCAAGGCCAGAGGAAATGCTCCCACCTCAGCAGAAAGCAGAGAAACAAAAAGATGACTGCACAGTGCACCTTTAAATATACATACTTTGAGTTTGGGGGGGTCTCACTCTGTCACCCAGGCTGGAGATCAGTGGCATGATCATGGCTCACTGCAGTTTTGATCTTGTGGGCTCAGGCGATCCTTCTGCCTCAGCTTCCCAAGTAGCTGGTACTACAGGCGCAGCCACCTTGCCGAGGCTGGTCTTGAACTCCTGGGCTCAAGCAATCCTCCAGCCTGGGCCTCCCAAGTGCTGGGTTTATAGGCATGAGCCACTGCACCCAGCCAGATTTTTTTAAAAATACATCTCACTCTCTTTTTGTTCAGAATTTTCATATGATGACATCCAGCCTCTTAACACTTAACATCAACCTCAGTGAAAGCAAAATAAATACCAAAAGGAGGGAAAAGCGTGCCCTTCACATAGCTGCCTGCTGATGCATTTAACAAGGATGTATCTCAAATAAATACTATTGAGTGAAAAGGGCAGACACAATGTGTGTACATTGCTAAGATTCCATTCATATGAAGCTCAACGACAGGCAAAATTAATCTATGATGACAGAAATCAGGAAATGGTTGCCTCTGAATGGTGTTATTGATGGGGAAAGGGGTCGAAGCAGTGAGGAGTAGAAGAAATGGATGTTCACAGGGGCATATGGATGTGTAAATATTCCTCTACTATATGGACTTCTCCTACCTCTAAGTGATGCCTCAAATTTTTAAAAAAAGAAATGGTTGTTCACAGGGGTGTGTGTATATGCAAACATTCCTCCACTGTATGGACTTTCTACCTCTAAGTGATGCCTCGAGTTTTTTAAAAAAAGAAACGGTGCTCAATGTTAGCTCCTATGACAGTCTTTCATACAGTGAGTTTCAATTGTTCTGCTCTCAGATTTTTAAGGCAAATGTGAACTTTGTCCATAAATTTTTATCTTCCAGCTAAAATAGGCATTTTTATTTCCAAATTAATGTTTCTCAAATGCTTAGAGATTGTTAATCTATCTTTCAATTTCAAATAGCGTTCTCTGTTCTAAAGGTATTATAGGGATTTTTTAAATGTTTAAATAAAATATTTGTTTATTCCTGGGAATTTCATGACACCAGTTGAGACAAATGGAAATATTCTAGATGATGAAAGATCATACTTTTGACTACTATATTAGCCTGTCATCATACCTGGGAATATAACAAGTGAATGATTTTGGAATAAATGTTTTATTTAAATAAATAAACAAATAAACCCCACTGCCTACACATGTTAGCCATCAAGCTGGGGCTTAGAACACTCTCTCAGGGTAAGTGGCAGGGCCCCTTCCCTGCCCTGTCTCTCAGTCCTCTCCTTCCCAAATTGCCCAATGCTGCTTACAGTTCCTCAAAAGCGAGTGACTGTCCCACGGCTAATCTGGCCCATGTTTCTGGTCGACGGGGTCGCTGGGACACAGCCAGGGCGCACACTTCTCTCTGTGCTCACCAGCTGGTCTGTGTTTTCCTCCTTTTGACCAAACCACTGCAGCGGGGTGGCCAGCAAGGGGACGGTCGTGGTCTGACATCTCCCTGCAACCCGGATCCCTTTCACCATTCCCGTTTGGAGATACGTGTGTCTCCAACCTGGGGCAGTCTGACCTGCAGACCCTGCCTGCTTCTGACTCTGCAGCCTCTCCTAGGACGTGCCCCACCCACGCTGCTGTCTGCTCCGTTCAGGTCCTTTTTCTTGGTGAATCACAACGTCCACGTGCTCATCGGTGCCCCGTTCGTGAGTCACTGAACGTGATGGAACCTGAACGGGAGCAGGAATGCTCAAGGAAGCCTTGAGCCCGGAGTCACTGACCTCGGCTCTCCGAGCTCACCCCTGGGTCACAGAGCCGCAGCCAGCGCCTTTTCCCACCCCTCCAGGGCAGTGACTCAGACTCTCTGATTTGATTTGGGTTTTTGTTATTAGGTTTCACTCTGTCACAACAATACGGGGTTGCTATCAGTCCATTAGGCATCGGAATTGGGCTGCTTGAGCAGAGCAGAGGGAAGCTTGAAGACGTCCCTCCCTGAGCTCAGATGCAAAACTGTATTGAAGGGTCAATATTGGTACTGATTCTCGCTTCAGTGGGTAACATTTTAAAAATAAGAGCAGAGGAATTTTTTATTGACAAGATCCCTTATAACATCTCTGAGTTCTGAGGGAAACTGTCACCTGTGTTTTATTTTTGCCTCATACTATATAGATCAACAGCAGAGGAAATCTCTGCATTTGTACTCCCTGGAGACCAGACAATGTTCCCTGAAACCTGACATGTACCTTGAGAGCACTGGCGGTGGGCGTGAATTTCAAGATCATATTTTTCTCTCCAAATAATTGTCCTTGTCCATGCTCAGGCAGGTGTTTTCTCACATAAATCCCCGGGTTTAAATTAAAATCCAAACAGAAGGAAAACGCTACTCATTTTTAACCATTTAAATATAATAGCTTTCTGCCTCCACATAATTCTGTTCATAGATTGTGCAGGGTCTATGAGCACTATTTTTAAAATTTATATCAGAGTTTTATGCTTGCAGGAATGATTTATATTGTTTAGTTCATCAGCCCTTGTGGCGCCTTTGAAAATCAGAGCAGAATTATATTCCGGTTTCACAGGTTAATAAACGAAAGTCAAGGTCATGCCTGAAAAAGCATTTAAGAACCCGGGACTTGAGTTTCCAGTGCATGTCATCATTCCTAAGTTTTTCCAAATCCTTTGGCTTCATATCCATGTCTTCTCCATAAGTCACCCAAAGCAGTCGAGAACATCCCTCACTGTGACTCGATGGATGTCATGGGACAGTGAACCTACAGGAAGCCCACAGTTCCTTCATGTGGGCCTTGAGGTTCCTGGAGATCAGACCCTGGAATAGTTCAACTTGACTCTTCCATGGTGACCAGCCCGACACCAGCGTGGGAGCCATTTTATCCAAGAGCCACCTTGTGTTACCCTCCAACTGATCAATGAGCCACCTACAGTCAAAATCCAACACCAACCAATTAAAACTGCCATGTTTCAATCCTTCGTTTGCATGGCAGGAACCCTGAGGCATGACAGGAGTCCTCACCCTCACCAGAAAACTCCCAATTAAACAACCTCCAATTACTGGCTCTCCGCAGGCAGCTCCCCTACGGCTGCCATGCCCACTGTCTCTCTTGCAGCGTGGTCAATCAACCTGTCTTTTTCTATTTTAATCTGGTTTGGGTGATTCTTTCACCACTCGCGACTCTGGCCGGTAACAACCAGCATCCCCCCAATGTGGTTACTCTGCCTTCAGCAAACGTCTGTGTTTTGGATTCTCCTTCAATGTCGAAAGCCAGTTTGTTTTGCCACTTACCTCTTACCCAAGATGATATTGTGACATTTACTGTTTCTTCTGTATGTGGTTAAACGTGATAGGCATGAGGCAAAAACCTTGGAGATACACAGGTGTTTATTTCAACTGGAGGATATCTGCTAAGTTTCTCCCCAGAACATTCTCTCCTGCTTCCCAGCTTGTGGATGGCAATATTATTAATGGCTCTAAACATGAAACATCTCCTCTGATAAAGGAAGATCTTACTTAACACTATTAAGAGAGGTCATTGCCTTGAACAGCAAATCACATTTTTTTTATTAGATAAGGGCCTACACATTATTTTGTGAAGAAGAGACAAAATCCTATCAGCTGGAAAGTAGGCTTGAGAACTAGTCTGACGCCCAGATCTTTACCTTGTCATCTGTTTCCAGGACATTACCTGCCACTATTCCGATCACTAATCGGGGAGCTTTCTGCTATACAGCAAATGAACTAAAACTCATGAGTTGGTTTCATTTCCTTTAAAGTCTGTTCATTACTAAGAAGCACCAACCCTCAAGCTTATTAAACCCAGAGTGTGGGCTGCTTCTAACCGGGGGCTAAGTCCATTCACTGTAAGAGAACTCAATTTGCGTCTTCTGCCAGCCTCCCGGGATTCTCCCTCACCTCCTGGGAGGAGTTGGAGCAAGTCTCCACTGCTTCACCGGAGGCCTCATTACCGTCAGCTCACCAGAGACAGTATATTTATCTGTGGACCGTGAATCATCACCACCAAGCATTCTCAACGGCAAAACCGGGCCTTCTACTACCCCGAGGCTGTCTCTTAAATACAAGCAATTCTCCACTTTTTTAAAGTTCATTTTAAAGCAGTTGTTAGAAATGCAGAATGCATTGCCTCAGTCCTTCTCCCTACCACGTGCAGCCTCTGGATCCTGGAAAATTTTTATTTTACAACTAAACAGCTCTGGTCCACCGCTACTGCCATGAGAACCGTTGTGGGCAAATAGATAAATAAGTGTTTGAGTTTTTGGAGACTTTAAGTGTTTAGAAGAATGAGAAGCAGGAACGGTTTCCGGCAGGGGAGACATTGCAGTTAGAAATATTCTGAATGCAGTTAGAAACACACTGAATGACTAGACAGGTAGAAATTACCCTCTGTCACTCTGCCTAGAAATGTTCATTCTCAGCTGGCACAGAAGTTGGGTGGGGAAGGATCTCTTGAGGCCAGGCTGGGCAACACAGCAAAACCCCATTTCTACAAAAAATTAAAAATGAGCCAGGCATGGTGGTGCACACCTGCAGTTCCAGCTACTCGGGAGGCTAAGGTGGGAGACTAGCTTGAGCCCAGAAGAGTTAGAAGCTGTAGTGAGCTATGATTGAGCCCCTTCACTCCAGCCTGGGTGACAAAGCAGGACCCTATCTTGAACTCCCAGCCTCAATCCTCCCAAAGGGCTGGGATTACAGGCATGAGCTGTGAGACCCAGTCTAAGATCCCATCTCTAAAATTTAAAAAAATTAAAGGACTCGCTCTCTGCTGTTAGCCTATCGTAAAAGAAAGATTCCCCCCACCCCCGCTGGTGCCCTGGACTCCAAACACATGTCCACATACACCCCTCATGTGAGGCTTGACCCTTGGCATCTCTGAGTCTGGATAGAACACCCTGGGAGGCTTTCTCCACTCCCTCTGTCTTGGCCGGGAGACGGTTAAAAGGCAATTTCTCATCATCTCCCAGGTTCTGAGGAGACATGAGGCTTTCTTCCTCATAACACCCACCCCACCCCCAAGAGCAAAAACTACAGAATAGGAGCCCACTTAGCTTCTGTCTAGGATGGAGTCGTCAGCTTCAGCATAGCTCAGAACTCAAGCTAGAGTCAATGCTCCTCTCATTTTGGTGGCTCCTCGTCTGTGTAGGGGACCAGGACCCCAGGGAACTGGTACTTAGTGAATCTTCCTCTCTTTCTCTGTGTATCTACTAAACTGAGAGCATCTGGTCACATCTTTTCAGAGCCAGTCAGTGAAACCTTGGACTTGCTCAGCTTCTCCTTGTCTCATGTGTGCTTGACACATATTCATTACCTGAGATTCATTTGGGTCAGAGGTAATTCTTTCAAAATTCCAAATAACTCCAGAACCACCACTGTCCACTTTTGGGGAGGCAGGGAAGCAGTTCATTGACCTCCTCCAAGGATGTGTTGAAAGATACAGATGCGTTCCTTCAGACAAATATAACTGCACACAAATTTGTACACATGTTCTGGAAGTGTATATACTCCATGGACCTCAGGCAGAAACCTCTGCTGTAAGGGAATCTCAGTCCTATCAATCACTCATGCCATGAAATAAAATATTATCAGATTGCTTTCTTCATATGTATTAAGGGTCTCCCATATGCAGGCTCCATGCTAAGCCAGTGGGCTGTAACAGTGGGCAAAGTCCTCAGGGAGCATACAGCCGGGTCGGTCTAATGTGGAAGACAGATGTGAATCACCTAGTCACAGAAATAAATCCAAAATGCCACTGTAGTAAGTTAAAAGGACAGACACGTGGTACCATGAAGACTTGTTATGGGAGAATTTGATCTAGCAAAAGATCAGAGAGGCATCTCCTGAAGAAATGAGATTACACGGAGAGCTAGAGAGTGGCAGAGGCAAAAAGGGCAGCTGTCCCAAGGCCTCGTGGCAGGTGGCAGCCAAGGGTTCGAAGGATTGAAGGAGGCACATGCAGCTGGAGTGCAGGGAGCAAGTGACAGCTTGGAGGAGATGAGACAGGAGAGGTGGGTCAGGGGCAGACCGCACAGGGCCTCCCAAGCCTCAATAAAGAGTTCTGACCATCCTGTGAGAAAAATGCGGAGATATTCAGTTGGGGTCAGTGGGGGAGAGGGAGCTGGGTGACGTGACACGATTTGATTTGTGTTTGAAGCTGTGACTGCAGCATGGAGAATGGGCTAGAGGGGGCTGGAACAGACAGGAAAGAACACTTAGGACCCTACAGTGGGAGCTGTGTTAGAGTCGAGGGAAGGGACAGATTTGAGAGCTACTTTTTAAATTTTTTAATTAGTATGGATACACAAAAGTTGTACATTTTTATGGGGTAGATGTGATATTTGGATACACACCTAAGGTGTGTTATGATCAAATCTGGGTAATTAGGAGATCTGCCATCTCAAGCCACTGGGCCTGGTGCTGCGGATAAGACGCAAAGAATTGCATGGAAATTAGATTGGAAAATAAGGTTTATTCAGAAAGTAGATTAGAGAGAGAGTGAGAAGAGGGGGGATCCACCTCCCCCAGATTGGGGAGGGGTCCAGAAAAGCCTGACCACTGCTACTTGAGGGTGAATGCTCTGTAAACCTTCCCTTTGGTGTGGGGGTAGGTCATTAAGGTGACTGGTGGAGGTCTGTTTCATGTCATCAGGAAGGCACAGGAAAGTGCAGCACGGACATCCCAATGAGGGTGGGCTAGTCACATGACTGTTGTCATGGTGATGGGTTCTGTCTGTGTCTAGGTGACAAAGGGCTGCTTACAATAGATCAGGCCATCCTGATTCTTTGTGGCTAAAAGAAACTTAGAGTAGAAAAATAAACAGTACAAAGCAGGCTTGGAGAAGGGGAGTTGTAAGTATCAATAGCTATCTCTGGGAAAATGGTTCGGCGTTTGGCTAGAGGGTAAATTAAAGTGAACTGCTAGAAAAACAGGACAAAGCTAAGCAATGTTCAAATGGCTGTTCTTGGCCTTTGCCTTGCTAGATTCTGGCATGGCCGTGTTCTCTTTGAGCCATGACTGTCGCCATGCTTCCTGGCTTTGGCCCCCTCCCCCACCTCGGGGAGGTGAATCTTCTCTCCCCCTTCTCTTTTTTGTTCTCATTTATTTTTAAATAAGCTATATATATATTTTTTTGAGTCGGAGTCTCACTCTGTCACCCAGACTGGAGTGCAGTGGCTGCTCCCAGCCACCGCAGCCTCGACCTGCTGGGCTCCGGCGATCCTTCCGCCTCAGCCTTCCGAGTAGCCGGAATTACAGGCACGTACTACCATGCCCGGCTGATTTTTTGATTTATTGTAGAGATGAGGTCTCACCTGCCCAGGCAGGTCTCGATCCCGCGGGCTCAGGCAATCCACTCACCTCAGCCTCCCAAAGGTGCGGGATTACAGGCTGAGCCACCAAGCCCGGCTAAACTATATTTTTTATTCTGAAAAGTAATGGCTGTCCTTTGGCTGAGATGATTTCATTAAATTTTCCATTTTGACATTTCACCCTTTCATCAAGCTTTATTATTTTTTGGTGCTAGGAACGTTCCAATTTCACTCTTCATTATTTTGAAATAAGCAATAAGTTACTATTAGCTATCGTCTCCCTATTGCACTATAACTAAACACTATCTAATTGTATTTTTGTACCTGCTAGTCACCCTTTTTTTTTTTTTTTATCTCCCTCCCACCCTGCCCACTAGCCTTCCCAGGCTCTGGTAATCATCTAGCTCCATACGTTCAATTTTTAATTTTTTTTTTAGCTCCCACACATGAGTGAGAACATGCAACGCTTGCCTTTCTGTTCTTGGCCCATTTCACCTAACCTAATGTTCTCTGGATTCATTCACGTTTGTTGTAAATGACAGGATTTCATTCTTTTTGTGGCTGAATAATATTCCATTGTGTATATATACCATATCTCTTGATTCATTCACCCATTCGATGGGCACATAAGTAGATTCCATATCTTGGCTATTGTGAGTAGTGCTGTAGTAAACATGAGGGTACAGCTATCTCTTTGATATAGGATTTCTCTTCTTTTGGATATATACCCAGAAGTGGGTTTTCTGGAACATATGGCAGTTCTGTTTGAGAGTTATTTAGGAGATAAAGTTGGTAGGACTTAGCTGAAACATCTAGGTAGGTCTGAGCACTGGAGCATGGGTCACTCAGCTAGGGGTTCCAGGAGAAGGGCCAGCAGAAGAAGCGTGCAGGAGGACATGCATTCCTTCCCTGTTTTGTAGAGTAAGATGAGAAGTGAAAAAATTTCATTACGACTGGATTTTTGCCTTGGCTGCCTTTTCTACATGTTTCCACTGCCCCATCAACTCTTCATTCAAATGGTACCTGCTTGCATTTCTCAGGAGCTAACAACTCCAGAATTAGAAAGAAAACAGATGGCCCAATCTAACACCTTCTCGCTGACATTCAGAGGTGAAAATACCACCCAAGATTTTGGATGTTGTTGTTTTGAGTATACAAGAAATGTATCCTCCCAAAATGTATTCTGTTGAACCCGAGTCCTCTGAGACCCTCTTCAAACGTTTGATAAAATAAGCTTGTTACACATTTTGTATTGCCACCCTTTTTTGGACATTCATGATGCTCATTAGCATATTACAGATCCAGAGAAGCCCTGCACAAAGAACATTCTAGAGCCAGGTTTCCTGATGTCAACTTTTATATCCTAAGACTCGCTAGTATTCCAAGTGCACACCTTAGGAAACTTATCTTCGAATCTTACTATTATTTCTATAGTCCAACTACATTATGAACTGGAGAAGTTTCTTGGGGCTGTTCTTTTTGGCATTCTCCATTGATTCTTAGTCTCCAGAGTTCTCGAGTCACTGTCTGGCTGCTACTGCAGGATCCCACCCAGGGCTGTCTCATCCTTTCAAAATGCTCCATGCTCCACGGTCATCCAGTTCCTCCTCAGTTGCTTTCAAATCAAAAGCCTGTTTCCTGATATCTCAACTATATAGGAGAAATACAGTCTATATACACTATTAATGCCGATGTAAAAATAACTAAGAGCTTGTCACATCTTCCCTCTAGAAGTTACATCTTGTCCCAAACAATCCCTCATTGTTGTGATTTTTAATGAACCAACAGTTTTAGAGCACACCAGGGGCAGAGATTTGGGGGCCAAGGAGCCACCTTATAAAGCAGACCAGCCCTGGTTATTTCCTCTAGGAGCCGCCTTATAAAGCAGACCAGCCCTGGTAATATCCTCTAAGTGATTTTTCCTCTTCAAAATTCTTCACTTCATCTGCTCTTAAAATCTTGAAATCTATCATCTTTTCTTTTTTTTGAGTTGGAGTCTCACTCTGTCGCCCAGACTGGAGCACAGTGGCCGCTCCCAGCCACCGCAGCCTCGACCTGCTGGGCTCCGGCGATCCTTCCGCCTCAGCTTTCCAAGTAGCCGGAATTACAGGCGCGCGCTACCACGTCTGGCTGATTTTTTGATTTATCGTAGAGATGAGGTCTCGCTGCCCAGGCGGGTCTCGAACCCACGGGCTCAGGCAATCCACTCACCTCAGCCTCCCAAAGGCGCGGGATTACAGGCTGAGCCACCGAGCCCGGCTATCATCTTTTCAAGTCTTTCCATTATTTAGTCGCGTGATACTCCAGGAGCACCAATCTGTGTGAGTTATAGAGAGAGAACTGTTCACAGTTTTCCAGTCTCTTCTGCAGTGAGGAAGGCAACAGGGAATGGGATCTGTAGTGCAGGATGGTTTATGAATCAGGCTCTCGTCAATTCACATAATTTTTGTGACATGTTTAATTCTACAAAGTTCTCAAAGTCCTGTGGAAAGATAAGAATGATATTAGTGCAGCAGTTACTAATAACACACCAGTTGATGTCTTCATGTGCAATCTTTCTTCTCTAGGCTGAAGCAAGAATTGTCATCTTCGGTTTCACTAGTACTTTGGCAGCAGATTCTGTCATAGAGCCCTGGGTCTTTTTCCTTTGTTTAGCTTTTGTTTGTTCATTCTTCGAGCCTGTCATGAATGTGACTCAGCTCAATCAGCTCTTCTAGATCTTTCAGGGTCTTCTTATGTCCCGATTGGGTTAAGAAAAGCTACAGGGTTGGAAATGCAAACTAGTGCAACCTTTCTGGAAGACAGTGTGGCAATTTCTGAAAGAACTAGACATTGACCTTCCATATGACCCAGCAATTCCCCTATTGGGAATAAACCCGGAGGAGCTCAAATCATTCTACAAAAAAGATACCTGCACATGAATGTCTGTTGCAGCTCTATTCACAATAGCAAAAACATGGAACCAACCATGCTACCCATAGAAGCTGGACTGGATTAAAATAATGTGGTACAGATACACAATGGAATAATTATGCAGCCATAAAAAAGGACAAACATATGGACTTTGCAGCAACTTGAATGGATTTAGGATAGATCATACTCCGTGATTTATCACAGAAACAAAGAACAGAGTACCATATGTTCTCACTAATCTTGAGCAATTATCATAATACTATAAGAAAGGATTGGCAGTTGAGGAAAACTGCTAGGGGCAAGAGGGGCACACCTCATCAACAAGGTTACCTGCATAATCAACGTTTGTATACGTAGCCCTGAATTGTACTCCACATCTTTAAAAAAGAAAGAAAGGCTACAAGGCATTTGCTGAGAGCACATTGCACCCTCTACTACAAAGAAACTCCCTGGCTATCTTTTTCCAATGGGCTGGAGCAGGTGGTGGGTGTCCAGCCCAAGGCCACATCCTCAGGGACACACACAGGGCCCCTTTCCATGCTAACCCCATGGCTTCTCCTCTGGGAAGTGTACATTCTCCTGTTTCTTGCTGTCAGAAACTCTTGACCACTGACCAGATTACCTAAGACACCTATCGTTTTTAATAAGAATGTTTTCTTCCCTTTATCTGGTAATGCTTCTATACTGTTGATGGGAGTGCAGGCTAGTTCAGCCCCTATGGAAAGCAGTGTGGTGATTCCTAAAAGAACTAAAGATTGACTTTCCATATGATCCAGCAATACCTTTCCTGGAAATACACCCAGAGGAGCATAAATCATTCTACTAAAAAGACACCTGCACCCACATTTATGGCTGCACTATTCACCATAGCAAACACATGGAACCAACTCCATTGCTCATCATAAGCAGACCGGATAAAGAAAATGTGGTACATATGCATGATGGAGTATTATACAGACATAAAGAAGAGCAAAATCATGGACTTCACAGCAAATCGGATAGAGCTGGAGACCATCATACTGAGTGATCTGTCACAGAAGTAAAGAACTGAATATCAAATGTTCTCTTATAAGTGGGACCTGAATATTAATTCCATTTGCACAGGGGAAGGACCAGCAGTTGATGAACACTGCCAGGGGAGGGAGGAACGGGGGGGGCACATAGCATCGCAAAGGGTACCTGGTCCTAAACTTGGGAAAGTAAGGGCCAGTTGGAGGTCCAAACTTCACCTGCACACAGCCTACTTGTGTAGCTAATCCTGGCTTGTACCCCACATATCTGTAATTTAAAAATAAACTAGACTGGGTGCGGTGGCTCAAGCCTATAATCCCAGCACTTTGGGCAGCCAAGATGAGAGGATCACCTGAGCCCACGGTGAACAGCCTGGGCAATTTGACGAGACCTCAACTCTACAATAAACAAAAAAATTAGACAGGCATAGTAGCGCACACCTGTAGTTCTGGCTACTTGGAAGACTGAGGCAGAAGGATCGCCTTAACCCAACAGGTCGACACTGGAGTGGCCATGAGTGTGCCACTGCACTCCGGCCTGGGCAATGGAGTGAGACTCCAACTCAAAAAATTAAAAATAAAAAACTAAAAAAAGAATGTTTTCTTCCCTTTATCCTATGACAATATTCCTTAACCTCTCAATGTTAACACTTTTCATTCCTACAATCGTCTCTAACATTTTAATCAAACTTCACCTAATTCTCCCACTCCAATTTTGATGCTTTGACAATAGTGTCAGTTGCTTCTAAGAATTCCTTCAGGAGCTGCAATCAAGAGTGGGGTCTCTCTGTCTCTCTCTCTCTCTCTCTCTCTTTCTATCTGTCTCTGTTTCTCTGTCTCTCTGTGTCTCTCTCTCTCTCTCCACCCTGCCCCATTCCCCGGGAGAGAGAAAGAGAAAGACAGACATGAATAAGAATTCTCAGAACCCACTTCAGGAAGCTCTCTTAGAAATATTGCTAGTACCTGGTATAATTTAAGCAGAACACCAAGACCTAAAACCTGACAGTGTTCCTGGAAACAGAAGATCCTACTATTGCCAACAGTTTGAAATCTTCAAGTGCTCACATTTTTCAAGCCACTTTGCCAAATAGCTAAAAATGATGCAAGTCTGCACTATTTCAAGCCATATTTTCGAAGTTCTTTATGAGAGGGGTTACCTCTGGCCCATGTCCAGGAGGATGGGAAAATGCCAGCCAAACATGGTGAAAAATATCTGTATAGCTTAGTTGTTGAAGGGGAAACAAATTTAATGAATTCCAGGGATAAATCACCCACACTGGCAATTTTATTGCTCTTCTCTTGGAACAACACTGTTTTAAACTTCCCTGGGATTGGCCCAAACAGAACACACGTAGGTAGTATCATTAGTCAGGAGATTAGAGCCACAGTGAGAGGGTTGTGGTATTTCTACCACGCGAGCAGTGTCAGCATTTGGTACACTGTTCTCATGAATAATTGCAAAGTGTAGACCGAGGGGAAAGGGCCTAGAATGAATCAAATATCGTTTTAAAGAAAGAAAACCTCACAGGCCTATTTGAAGAGATACTTTGCCATAGTCCCACTCCCTGAAAAAACACCTTTAGCTTTTCACTCAATATTGACTCAAACCTAGAGAAGTGACTATTGTTTCTATTCAGTTGACCTTGCTGGAAGTTATCCATATACGGGCAGCGGCTGGGAGTAAGGAACAGGAAATTCCTTTTTAGAGAAGACGGTTTGGAAATTTGACAGTGAAAACCTGAGGAAGAGTTGGTTTGAATATAAGTGGTTTGGGTCACTTATTCCTCCAGTCACTGACATGAGAGACGTCCCTGCCAAATCAGTGGGAGGACCATAAACTGGGACAAACTGTGGGATCAACCTCCCACACTATTTCAAGTCATATTTTCAAAGTTCTTTATGAGAGGGTTACCTCTGGCCCAGGTCCAGGCAGATGGAAAAATGCCAGCCAAACATGGTGCTTCCCTGTCTCTAGACTTCTGGCAACAAAGACTTTCAGCAATTTTCCCATCTCCTTGTTCAAAACTGAGTCTCTGTTCATTCATTCAAAAGCTACAAGGGCCTAGGCATGGGGGGAGCTGTGTGATACTGTAGATTGCAAAACCTTAACATAAGGAGAAAAGGAGTAAGGAAAACTCTTAAACGTTCGGCCTTCTGGATCTTAGTAGCCCAAGTCATTAAGGGAGATGTCCAGAGTTCCTTACAGATTATAGTTTATCATAGGTAATTTGCCTAAGAACCAGCTTAGACTGAGCTTGCAAATAATGATAATTCTTTATTAGTTATAATAAAGGAGGGAGTTGAACCACTGCTGCTGACCTTTCTAATTCTGTCATGTACTGATTCCAGTAAGTTATAAGGTTGGAGTTCAGCCATAGGATAACTTTCCAAAGATTTGGAAACAAAGCAGACAGCCACCCAGGGAGACATCACTAGGGTTAGGCCTTAAGGAAGTAGACAAAACCGTAGTCTCCAAAGAAGCCATGCAAAAACAGTTGCTGTACTGGCTCCCCCAAGATTCCACCTGGTTCAAGACAACATGAATCTAGGTGTGGTAACCAGTATCCAAGGTGGGTTCCAGTGATCCTGCCTCCTGGTGTGTCCTCCTCTCCCACATTGAGAGGGTTGGCCTGGGCAACCAAGAGGATGTGCAGACCTGATGGTCTGTGATGCCCATGCTAGTTCATAACAGGCATCGCATCTTCTGTTTCTCTCAGATCACTCACTCTGGAAGAACCCAGCTGCCATGTCATGAGGACATTCAAGCACCCCTATGGAAAAATCTGCGTGGTGAAGAACTGAGGCTTTCTGACAACAGCCAGCCCCAACCCCTGCGAGGGAGCTTTCTTGGAAGCAGATCTTCTGGTCTCAATCAAGACTTCAGATGAGTGCAGCCCTGGCTGACATCTTGACAGCAACCTCTTAAGAGACGCTGAGCCAGAACCACCTGCCTCCTGATCCACAAAAACCGTGAATATTTGCTGGTATTTCAAGCTGTTATGTTTTGCAACAATATGTAGCTATAGATAACTACTACACCAGGTATATTACTAAATATAAAACCACTGGTAACCACAGCTCAGACACATGAAAAAGCCTTTGTGCGTACGGACTTGCTCTGAATGCCTAAAAGTAACCATACTGACTTGTCATCGCTCTCCACTGAGTCTTATTTTATCCTGCTAGAATTTAGCTATGCTAACGATTTGGAATGTGACCGTGCAGGGGAATAGAAAATATACAAGGCAAATAGAGGGTCTGGTTAAGTAGATGAGAAAAAGGTGGTGAATTAAATCTTTTTTTCCATTGGTAATGTCATGGATACATTTACTCAATAAGTTCTCAAAGTAATGTCTTAGGAAGCTGGAAGAGGAGCTGAACTTCCCCAGAGGAAGTCATCTTCAAGTATTGGCCACCTCACACTCCTTGGCAATATCAGGTAATTAGTCTTACGAAGAATCTCTGCAAGAGTTGTCAACCCAAAACTATCATACCTCATTCTGACTCCTAAAATCTCCTGAAATTATGTTGATACAAGATTTAAAAGTAATAACTTGCTTCGCCTCTTTAGCCCATGCTCTTCTGAAAATGTAAAGGCATATTTACAAATGTTCATTCTAGGGTCATCAAAATCTTGTTGATTTTATCTGTGTGGTATTGTTGAGTTAAGGTTGGGCTCAATCTAATTTCCAAAGATTCCCTGGGCCTGCCCAGAGGCCCTGAATGCAACTGACACACAAATAGCAGCAAAAGGACTGTGACCATGTTTAGTTTGGTGCTGTCTGGACTTCAAAGTCACCCAGAGCTTTGGCATCAGCCCCAAAAGTAATTTTCCCAAACACACAGACCAAGGAACTTCCACCAAAAGATTAAACTTCAAATGGAAAAACAAATATTGAAAATAAAAAGAGGGAAAAAATGTAGTCCCATCCCCCAAAAAGACTTCTATAAGTCAATGCCAACTGTTCAATGAAACCCCAGCCAACCAAAATGTTAAGAAAAGACACAAGAGAGTCTCTGAAAAGATAAGGCTACTGAAAAGGCCTCTGGCAGGTATATTTGTACAACCACTTTACCAATGTTTCTTGCAGATTTTATTAGTTTGCATTTAAAACACAAAGAAATTAGAAGTAAGATGTAGGCCTAAATACATTTTTCTCAAACTTCTCGTTCTTTGGTGCATGGCTGATACTTCATAAACAGGAATGGACAGTGAGAAGTGAACAAGTCTCTGAAAACATCTTAAGCTGACCAGAAGTTAACAACCACTCACTGATTGGATCATATGACACTGATAACACTTTGTGTTCCTAGAAAGTGAGGACTGCCCTAGGTACATGGTAATAACTAACAGCTTGAAAATGGGGTATGCTTCCTCAAAACTGGATACTAATTAATGCTTTTGAAATTGAAAAAAGAGATGGGGCCAACAGAGTGAATTATTTGCAAGTGTAGAGGCCAGTATTATATATTTAAAAATCAGTATTTTTTACTGATTATAGTTTAGCTGTCCGTTACCTGGTGCCCCATCTTTGTGATCTCAATAAGCAGGGATAATGTGGGTACGTATTATAGAAGGTACCATGTGGGGTGTGAATGAGAACATAGAAATGGCTCATAAACACCCTGCAGGTAAACTGTTTTTGAATTAAAATGGATCTAGTCCAAACTGGACCACTGAATCGACTAGTCCTTTGATCTCTGTAGGCATAGAAGAAACCCAGCAATTTTTCTCTCGACAAAGTTAGATATGCCTGCATTTTCCTACAATTCAATCTATTTAGTCAGTTTACTTGCTGTATTTAACTGCTTCTCTGTGGTACCTAGACTTCAAACTTGACAGTGATCTGTCATAGTGAATTACTGCAGTGTGTCTCTTCCTGAAATATGCCATGCAGATCACCAAATGGACTGTGGATGCGAGAACACCCAGCAGCCATCAACCCCGGGAAAATGTCTAGGTCCATGTCAAAATGGGGATACTTCCAGCAATATGAGTCCAAGATGCTTATATGAAATTCATTCTCAGGAAGAATTAATGTCCACTTTCTGAATAGAAGAAGAAACAGAAGGATAGAAGCTCTTTCTTGGTGCCTGAAAGATAGAGGGCAGGGTCCCAGAGAGGGTCCAATTATGTAGCAAATGTGAGTTAAGGGCAATCCAGACAACTTTGATGTTGCTTCACAACTTGCCAAGGGCACAATTGAATCGGAATGCAGCAGCCTCCAGAGGACGTGGAACTCTGTGACCTATGTTCAGGGCTCCTCTGCACTCTTTCTCCTGGTTGGGCAGATGACATCATTTGACAAGTCATCTTGCATGATGTCAGGAGCTTCAGGGACGTGGAGAGATATCAACAGAATTTAGACAAGACTGAAAGGTAATGCTCTTTGGGATTCATTCCCAGTCCTATCACTGACTCATAGAATGACTTTATTATTCCCATTGTTATTAGGGCTTTTTTATTGAAGACTGATACAATACTTAACAAGATTTGGAGGTCGACCCAGGACCATTCCTTGGGACTTAGTATCTAAATTAAATGTAAAACTTTCTTTGGAATATGATTATAGAGAAAGGCAGATGTGAAGGTTATAAAAGCTAAGAGAAGTGGAGTTGGAAATGTTGATGCATCTTTCTCCTCTTTTTAAACTTTTTTTAAAAACTTGTTGAAGTAAAATTCAGATAGCATAAAAGTAACCATTTCTGGGTAGACAATTCAGTGGCATTTAGTACAGTCACAATGCTGTACAACCACCACTCCAAACTAATGCTGTACAACAAACACTGCTGTACAACAATGCTGTTCAACCAACCCTCCAAAGTGAAACCCATACCCACTAAGCAGTCAGTCATTCCCCATTCCCCTGGTCTACCCCCCAACTCCAGCCACTCCAGTTTTCATTGTGTCTCTATGGATTTATCTATTCTGGATATTTATTGTAAATGGAATCATAAGATATGTACCCTTTGTGTCTGGCTTTTTTCACTTAGCGCTATGTTTTTGAGGTTCATCTGTGTATTGACATGTGTCAGTACTTGATTCCTTTTTATGGCTGAGTAATATTCCTCTCTGTGTATACATAGTGTTTTGTTTATCCATTCTCACTTGTTGTTGGAGATGTGGGCTGTTTCTACTTTGGGACTGCTGTGCTCTCCCTTCTAATTTCTATCCCCTCCCTCCATGTACTCCAAACTTTCTCCTCCTTTTGATTTACTTTTTTTGGTATATCCTTCTCTTTGGAAGACACACGTTATTTTTAATTTATCGCCAGGGATTTTCTGGAGGACTGGGAACAGGAGAGAGGATTGTGGGCCAAAAGATAAGGATGGAGAGGGCTTTGGGGAAGAACAAGGACAGAAAGGATGGCATACAAGAGCAATTAGCAGGAGCACCCAGGTGGAGCAGAAAGTACAGGAAAAAGACACACTAGAGGGATGCTTTTGTAAGTGGGCATTCCGTCCAGAAGACGCGGTGATTTCCTCAAACAAATTTAGAAAGTTGGTTGAAAACTCACTTATACTATTTCTTCTACTACCAGGAAGAACATTATCCAAAAGTTTAGTGTTTTAAAACAGTATTGAGGCCAGGCGCAGTGGCTCACACCTGTAATCCCAGCACTTTGGGAGGTCAAGGCAGGAGGATTGCTTGAACCCAGGAGTTCAAACATAGCAAGACTTCATCTCTCAAAAAAATCATTAAAAATTTTTATAAAAATATTTCCCTCTAAGTCTCTCTCAGTATTATTACTCCAGATATTTCCATTAAAAGAAATTGACTTAAATCCATTGAATCTTTTTTAAAATTTGTTTTATTTCTAATTGACAAATAATAATTCCATATATTGATGGGGCATAATGTGATGTTATTATACATTGTGGAATAATTAGCTAATTAACATATCTTTCACCTCATATATTTATCATTTCTTTGTAGTGAGAGTGTTTAAAATCTAGCCATTTTGAAATATACAAGGCATTGTTATTAACTATAGTCACCAGACTGTACAACAGTAGATCACTGGAGCTCATTCTTCCTGTCTAACTGAGACTTTGACCCTTTGTATAGCATTGCCACTCCTCTCTCTTCTCTCCAGCACAAGCTAATTTTCACTACCAGTGACCACCATTCTCCCTCTACTTCCGTGCCTTTGACTTCTTTAGATTCCACATATAAGTGAGATCATGCGATATTGGCTAAGACGTCCATTTAGAAGGAGAACTGAACTTCAGAAAAGGATTTCAATAATCAAGAACTGAAGGAAACACTGGTACCTATTTTCTTGGAGGCTTCTCTGTTAAAGGAATTGTTCAGTTAGAGAAGAATGAACATCTATTCCTGCCACAGATAGGAAGGCTCCAATTCATCTTTAAAAAAAAAAGGAAAGAGGAGAAAAGACTTTTTTTAAAAAAGACTATTAACTTTTAGAAAGTTAAAAAAGACTTCCAACTTTCAAAAAGACTCAGCTCACGAAGGAATGGGAGGCCTCTGTGCCCTGCATATCTTCTTATCTAATTAATATTGACAGAGATGAGACAAAAGAGAACACAAAGGAGGTAAGTAATGGCAGCCTTTTCTTACTTTCTTTGTGCATACATATTACTGAGCCCATTCCTGTGTCTCCATGTTGTTTAAGATAGCTGTGAAAATACTGCTTTGGTGGTAGAAGGTCAGCAAGTCCAGCATATTTAAGCAATTCAGACTGTCAGCCTGTCTGGAAAAAGTTTTAATACGACACCTCCTGAAGCCCCTCGTTCCTTTTCTCTTGTCAAACTTCCTCTTTTCATTTTCCCTTTAAGGTCATGAGAGATTGAAAAGTAAACTGTGTGTGAAGTTGATCACCAAGTAGAGACGGGTACCAGAGATGGCATGGTTTAAATGGGGGCATCCCCTTGATGGAGTAAAGTTCAAAACGCAAGGCAGAAATAAACCCAGACCAAAAAAAAAAAAAAAAAAAAAATCAGGTATGGATTATGATCGAATGCTCTGGAACCCCATCCAGCCCCAAGCAGACTATTTCTTTTCCATTGTTAGAATGTGTGTGTGTGTGTTGTGTGTGTGTGTGTGTGTGTGTGTGTGTTTAATTATGTATAATTTAAAAATTCTTCCTGGTGCATGTCAGATGAGAAGCCCAAATTCTCTGCTGCAGATTAGAAAAAAGATACCGTAGCCATCTTCAATGCTTTAACTGGTAACTAGTTCTTAACAACAGGATCCCAAAATTCTATGGGCTTTTCTCCAGCATCCAGGAGGAAGGAGATAAAAGATAGAAAGATTTCTTTTCAAGAGACAGAGTGGGGAGCAAACAGCTGGACCTGTTGGTTCTCAACAAGATTAGTATTTAAATTCCAAAGGGATAATATCAAAGAGGTCATTTTAAAAGACATCTAAATCACAGCTCAAGCCTACTAAGTGGCTGCTGGCCAGCGGGATCCAAAACAGTGGTTCTCAAAGTGTGGTCCCTGGACCGGCCCCATCAGCAGCAGACTCACCTGGATGGGTTACAGACTTCTGACTCCACCCCAGGCCGACTTGGGTACTATCACAGAATAACACACACTGGGAGGCTTGAACAACAAAAGTTCATTTTTTCCCAGTTCTGGAGGTTCGAAGTCCAAGATCAAGGTGCCGTCTGGTTTGGTTTCTGATAAGGCATCTCTTCTTGACTTATAGACAGCTGCCTTCTCATTGTGTTCCCACATGGCCTTTCTTCTGTGTGCACTTGGAAAGAGATAACTCTCTGTGTCTCTTCCTCTTCTTATAAAGCCAGGAATTCTACTGGATTAGGCCTTTACCCTTATAACCTCATTTGACTCTAGTTACTTCCCTAAAGACGTTCTCTCTAAATACCATCACATTGGGGGTTAAGCCTTCAACATATGAATTTGGAGATGGGGGGAACACATTCAGCTTAGCTCCTACTGAATTAGAAACACTGAGAGTGGGACCCAGTTAAAACTGTGCTTCAGGCAGCACTCCAGGTGATGCTGACACTTGCTAAAGTTTGAGAACCTCTGACCTAAAAATGAGTAGATTGCTCTTACAATATCTAAATGTATGTATATTAAAGACAAGCATGCAGTCACCACCTCCTTTGTGTTTTCTCCCATCTGATCTCTGTTAATATTAATTAAATTTTTTTTAACATGCAGGTCACATTCACAGAGGTCTTCATTTCTTCATGAGCTGATTCTTTTTGTTTTGTTTTGTTTTGAGTCAGGGTCTTAGTCACCCAGGCTGGAGTACAGTGGCATGATCACAACATTCATGGCTCATGGCAGCGTCGACTTGGGTTCAGGCGATCCTTCCACCCCAGCATTCCAAGTAGCTGGGACTACAAGCGGACACCGCCACGCTGGGATAATTGGCTTGTTTTTGTTTTTGTTTTTGTAGAGACTAGGTCTCACTATGCTGCCCAGGCTGGTCTCGAACTACTGGGCCCAAACAATCATCCCGAGTCAACCTCCCAAAGTGCTTGAATCACAGGCATGAGCCACCGCACCCAGCCTGATTATTTTATAAAAGTTAAAATTCTTTGAGTATTTGAACTTTAAAAGTGGGCCTATAGGTTGGGCTCAGTGGCTCAGTCTATAATCCCAGTACTTTGGGAGGCCAAGGCGAGAGGATTGCCTGAGCCTGGGGGTTCAAGACTAGCCTGGGCAACTTGGTGAGACCTCGTCTCTACAATAAATCACAAAAACTAGCCAGACGTGATAACGCGTGTCTGTAGTTCCAGTTACTTGGAAAGCTGAGGCGGAAGGATTGCCTAAACCCAGTATGTCAAGGCTGCGGTGGCCGTGAGCGTGCCACCACACTCCAGTCTGGGCAACAAGAGTGAGACTCCAACTCAAAAAAAAAAAAATGGGCCTATAGAATGTGCCAAAATGATCAATTGTGTTGATTTTTTTGTTGCCATGACTAAGAGTGTTTCCATAAGGATTTTTGGAAGCACAAAAGGAATCCACATATAATGAGAGGAAGAGGAGCCAAGCCATTTAATGGGGCTAAAAAGGGCTTTTCTGCTGGGACAGCTGCCATTAGAGGGGTGACCCGCAGCGTTTGCATATTAAATATGGTCATTCTGTTCCTGGCCCAGCAGTGCAGGAGAAGCAGAAGTTCAGAGAGAAATATCCTGGGCCAAAGGAAGGGGCTTGTTTTTCCCAGTGGGGAAGTTTTATGGCAGCACTTTGGTCATAAGCTATTGCTTTCTGCCTAAAGCAATACAGGCAGAATAAATAGCCCCTTCCAGCCTGTGGAGAAAAAAAAAAAAACCACAGGACAACACAAAAGAAAAAACATTAGAAAAGAATTGAGAAATATTTTCTAAAGGTGGGCAGGACAAAAACAGAGAAGAGCTGTAATAAGACATCTGACCTTGTGCTCAAGAGGCCAAGGTCGAACCCCTTAGAGAATCACAGAGCCTGGACTTATTTTTAGAGAATAGATAGACAAGATAAACAGCAAGACTTACAAGCAGTATAAGATAGAAACTCCGTTTAGCCCACCCAGTAGAAAGTGAAATAAAGGGAAAATGAGATACTGTGCAATGTGAATTTTTTAAAAAAATCATTTCTCCAACTGGGTAACACACAAAGATACAAAGGCAAACACAAATTAGAGAGAACAGTAGACACAATAACATCATCAAATAAACAAGTGTTTCTTAACAAGAATTGGGGTCGAAAATCTCGCCCCTCAAGAAAACATTCGGCAATGCCTGGAGACATTTTTGGTTGTCGCAACTCACCAGAGGAAGCGAGGGCGCTACTGGCATCTCGTGGGGAGGGACCATGGCACTCATCGTGGCGCCACACACAGGGCGGACCCCCTCCACAAAGATGCACCTGGTTCCCATGGCAATAGTACCAAGATTAAGAAGTCCTATGTCAGAGGAAAGAAAACAGCTTTTCTTGTGCAAATATGGTAACACTCCGAAGTCTCTGCCCCTCTTTGCTCACTCTTCAAGAATCCATTCAGTTACTTCAAATTCTGGGGGAGTTCTGTAGCTATCAAGGCTCTTTGCTCCTACCATTCTCATAGTGGTTAATGTCTTGTGTTGCACTGATTTGTGCCTGTGCTTTTTTTCCCACTCACGGGACCCTGACCTCCCACCAATTAAGAATTTAGTCTTCTCTATATTCTTTATCATGTTGTAAGTATTTGGTAATCATGGTTTGAATGGGCAAGTGAATAAATGGATGAGAATGAATGAATGGATAGAGAACTTTTTCTGGGCTAAGTGGATCAAACATTCACCTGTGATCAGCATCCTAGCTGATACTGTGTTTAGTCTGCAAGGGAGGCCTGCCAACGCAACAAAATCATATTCAATTAGTCTAGTGCAGTACAAGACAAGGATTACTGCTCTCATCATAACTAGATGGGTTTCTAATCACACCTCAACTCCAAGCTTGGAACTAAAGGAAATAACAGAAAAAGACCAAAAGAGCATAACAGATGACACACAGATTTGTCAAGTTATAAAGGCAAATATTATCTATAATTTCAATATGTTTTGCATCCATGAATTCTTACTTCATTGCAAAATGTGTTTATACGGTGACTCAACTGAAATCTCTAGTCACCAGAGATAACGTCATCCTGGAATTGGTCATGGCTCTAAATGGACTTATCCTAAATCACAGTTTCCTTGATTTCTGAAGGTTCTATCAAAAACCTTCCCCATTTCTTGTGGGTGGTTGTTCTTTCTGGACATTCATATCAATAAAATCACACCTCTGCAGGGGTCCCTTATATGTCATCAGCATTCATATACAGTAAGCCCCCTACATACAAACCTTCAAGCTGCAAACTTTCAAATGTGACGTGCGTTTACATGTCCAATCGTGTAAGTTAGTTCACATGACTGGCATACTTTTCAAGGCAATTAATTGTAAACTTTAAAATGTTTTCTTTATTTGGGGGATTTGTTTTTTCTGTATTATTTGTGTGAAAAGTATTATAAACCTATTACAGTACAGTACTAGATAGCCGATTATGTTAGTTGAGTACCTTGGCTAACTTAGTTGGACTTATGAACACATTGGACTTACAAACACACTCTTGGAACAGAACACATTTGTACTTACTGTATATCCAGACTCATTTCTTTAAAAGTGATGCTGTTGTGAACATTCTAGTCCTTGTGTGTTTGCACATGTTATCAAATTTATTAGTTAGTTCCAAATACAGCTTATGCACCTGCAGCAATACATGAGAGTTTCCTTATTGCTTCATATCGTCGCTAATACAGTCATGCTTCCCTTAACAACGGGAAGTCAGTGTGTGAACATCATAGCGTGTATACACACAAACCTACTACAGCCTACTACACACCTAGGCTAAATTGCACGGCCTGTGGCTCCTAGGCTACAAACCTATACAGCATCTGGTTGTACTGAGTACTGTAGGCGATTGTAACACAGTGGGCATTTGTGTATATAAACATAGAAAAAATACAGTATAAATATGATATTATAATCTTATGGGACCACCATTGTATATGGTTTGTCGTTGACTGAAGTGTCATTTATGTGGTACATGACTCTAAAACTTGAACTTTAACATTTTTGTCTTTCTAATGTGTTACAATGTTACTTTCATTTTCATTTTCGTGGAAGCAGGTCAGGGAAAGCATCGTTTAATGTTTATCATCCATTCTGATCGCCTTTTTTTCCCGTATTGCCAGTTTGTTAGCCTTTGCCCATCTTCCTTTTGGATAATTATTCTCTTATTGACTTAGTATCTCTCTGTAAATTATAGTTGCTCATCTTTGACAAATATCTTCCCCTACTCTGGATTTGTTTTTTTAACTTTGTTATGATGTCTTTTGTTGAGCAAAAGCTTTTAGTTTTAGCAATGTAAATCTTACTCATCTTTTTTTACATTTGTATTTTTCTGTCTTCATTAAGAAAGTATTTGCCATGTTGAGGTCATAAAGCTACTCTCCTATATTTTCTTTTAGAAGTTTTGGTTTTCAAATTTATATAGCATCAATTAGCAGTATTAGTTCTCCTAGAATTTATTTCTTCTTAATGTTAAAGGTGAGAATCTAATTTCTATACACAGTCACTTATCATGTTTTAAAATATGCATGGGTCTGCTCCTGGGTTCTCTATTCTGTTCCACTTATTCTCTCTCTCTCTCTCTCTCTCACTTTCATTCTCACTCTCACTTTCACTCTCCCTGTCTCTCTTTTTATTCTCATTTGTCTGAGTCAATACTGCTCTTCTTCAAATTTATTATAACATTACATAAGACTTGATATCTATTATGACAAGTCCTCCAAACTTGTCCTTCAAATGACCTTGGCTGGTTTTGGCTTTTATTATTTCATATAAATTTTGTAATTAATTTTTCAAGTTCTTTTTTGTTGTTGTTAAAGTCTGTGGAAATTTTTATTTTAGTTTACAGATTAATTTAGGATACTTACTAGTTTTGTGATATTGACGCTTTCCTTCAATAACATGAGTAAACTGTCTTTTTGTGTTGTTAAGTCCTTTTATTGTTTTTCAATCATTATATTAAAGGTGCTGCACATCATTTGTCAGGTTTATCCTTAAGTATCACATATATTTGTGGCTACCGTGAATAGACTCTTCTGATATTTTTTATCTGAATATTATTGATGATTTTTAAAATATCAGTATTGTATCTGAATGTCTTGATAGACTGTGATTAATCCTACAGCTTTAGCTGTAGATATTTGATTTATTGTATTTAGGTAATCATATCTGAAAATAATGACCACCTTTTCCTTTTGAAACTTACACTCCTATTTATTTTTCTTAGATTATTCCATTGGCTAGAAATTTTTTAAAGCAATTATAGAACTCATCTTTCACTTATTGGTGATTTTAATGGAAATGCTTCCAATTTTTACTGTTAAACATGATGTTTGATGAAGGTGTTGGAAAGGCATACCTTATCAAGTTAATAAAGTTTCCTTCTATTCCAAATTAGCTATAATTTTCATAAAAGGATGTTTTATCAAACACCATTTGTGCACCTATCTAGATGATTGTATATTATTCTCCTTTATTCTGTTGATGAGCAGATTACATTGTTAATTTTTGTTGGATAAACCAGTCTTGCAATCATGGACTAATCCCTACTTGTTCATCCTGTGTTATTCTTTTGTTTGTGGCTAGGCTTGGCTAGCTAGTATTTTATTTATGACATTTGTATTAATATTCATAGGTGAAACTGGTTAGTAATTTTCCTTTCCCATTGAGTCTTTGTAAAATTTTAATATCAAGGTTACACTTGCCTCATAAAATAAGTTGGTAAATGTTTCCACTTTTTCTGTTCTCTAGAAAAGCTTAAAATTTTTATTATTTCTTCCTTAATAGATGCTAGAAATCAATCCACCTAAGTCTAATATTTTCTTTGTGGTAAGATTTTAATAACTGATACAATTTTTTAAATATTCAGTAATACTCAGGATTTGTATAACATAAGTTCAATTTTGGTAAGCTGTATATTTCTAGGAATTTGTCCATGTCATCTAAATTCTCAAGTTTATTATATTTAGATAATTGTTCATTATACCCTCTTATTTTAATGCTTCTCTATTACATATTTGCTTTTTATTTCATTGATTTCTACTTTTATTGCTCTTATTTTTATTATTTTCTACTTCATACTTTTGTTGGGCTTTCTAACTTCTTGAGATGGATGATTAGCTCTTGTATTTCAACCTTTCTTTTTATCTCACCCACGTTTCTAATGTTATATATTTTACTCTAAATATTTATATCTTTAGCAGCATTTTGAAAGTTTTATGTGCTGTATTTTCATGATGATTTTGATCAAAATATTTCTTCTCTGACTCATGGTTAATTAATTAATTAATGTATTTTTTGAGTTGGAGTCTCACTCTGTCGCCCAGACTGGAGTACAGTGGCCGCTCCCAGCCACCACAACCGCGACCTGCTGGGCTCCGGCGATCCTTCCGCCTCAGCCTTCCGAGTAGCTGGAACTACAGGCGCGCGCTACCACGCTATTTTTTTTTTGACTTATTGTAGAGATGAGGGCTCATCAAGTTGCCCAGGCGGGTCTCAAACCCACGGACTCAGGCAATCCACTCACCTCAGCCTCCCAAGGTGTGGGATTACAGGCTGAGCCACCGAGTCCGGCTGACTCATGGTTAATTTAGAAGTACATTGTCTAATTTCTAACCATGTAGGGATATTCTAGTAATCTCTTGATGTCTAGCTTAATTCCATTGTGATTAGAAAATATATTCTACATGATTAATGATTTAATCCTTTAATATTTCTTTCTTTGTTGTTGTTGTTGTTGTTGTTGTTTTTAAAGACAGGTTCTTGTTCTGTCACCCAGGCTGAAGCACAGTGGCACAATCATACCTCACTGCAGTGTCTAACTTCTGGACTCAAGTGATCCTTTCAGGTGTTAGCCTCCCAGAAGTTGCACCACCATACTAGACTAATTTTTAAATTTGTTTTATAGAGATGGAGTCTTGCTATGTTGTCCTGGCTGGTCTCAAACTCCTGGCCTCTAGCAATCCTCCCACCTCAGCCTCCCACATTGCAGGGACTACAGGTTCATTTCTTCAGTCTTGCTTTATGGCTAAATATACATTAGTTTTTACAAATTTTCCAGGTACTCGAAAAGAATGTGCATTCTGTAGGGACAAAATTACTATACACATCTACTAGATTATATTCATTAATCATGTGTTTCAAATATTCTATAAAGTTATTGGTTGGGTTTTTGTATTTTATTTTTGGTCTACTTGTTCTATTAGTTACTTTTGAAAAGGTAAATTTAAAGTGACAAGGATAATCATGGATCTGTCTATTATTTCTTAGTTTATCCAAATTTTACTTTGTATATTGATGCCATATTGTTAGGTACACACAAATTTAGAATGATCATATCCTTCAGGTTAATTAAACTGTTATCAATATAAAGTGTCCCTCTTGACTGGTAATATTTTTGCTTCAAAGTTTACTTTGTGTGCTATTAACATAGTTATAACATGTTTCTTTTAGTTAGTATTTACATGACATATTTTTTCAGTTATGTTCTCTGTGTCTCTTGAAAGCAGTTTGTAGTTGGGTTTTCTTTTTTAAGCCCTATCTGATAAACATTGTCTCTTAATTAAAGCATTTAGTCCATCCTTTGTATTGATTATTAATATATTTAGATTTTAAACTCCCACCTTATTATAGGCTGTGATTTATCCTGCCTCTCCTGCATTTCTTTTTAGCCTCTTGTTTTCTTTTTCTTTTTTTTTTCTGAGTTGGAGTCTCACTCTGTCACCCAGACTGGAGTGCAGTGGCCACTCCCGGCCACCACAGCCTCGACCTGCTGGGCTCCAGCGTTCCTTCCACCCCAGCCTTCCGAATAGCCGGAATTACAGGCACACGCTACCATGCCCGGATGATTTTTTGATTTATTGTAGAGATGAGGCCTTGCCAAGTTGCCCAGGCGGGTCTCGAACCCGCGGGCTCAGGCAATCCACTCACCTCAGGCTCCCAAAGTGCAGGATTACAGGTTGAGCCACCGAGTCTGGCTTCTCGTTTTCTTTACATTGATTGATTTGAAATTATTTTTTTTGTGGTAAAATGCACATAATGTAAAATGTACCATATTAACCATTTTTAAGTGTACATTCCAGTGGCATTAAGTACATGCACAATGTTGTACAGCCGTCATCACTATTCATTTCCAGAATTTTCTTGTCATCCCAAACAGAAACTTTGCATTACTGATTCTTTTAATTCCACTTTATTCTACTTTGGAAACTTGCATTCTCTTACTGATCTATATAAATTATCATTTAAATAGATTACAGCATGTATCCTTGATCTATCAAAATCTAATGTTAACTAATAGTCATATCTTATTCCTGGACAATGCAAAGATCTTAAAACACTAACTACACTTGACCATGTTTGCCTCTTGAGCTATTATTGTCATGGATTTTAATATATGAAGGAGATATATACACGCAAATATATGTATATACTTCAAATGGCTTCTTTATTGTTTCATACAGTCTATATTCATTTAGTTTTACTTATGTGTTTGCCTTTATTGCTCTTTATTCAGTCTTTACATAGTGTATTTGTGATCTGGCATCATATTCCTATATTTGAAAAAGGTTTTTTGGTACTTCCATTAGTGTGGTTCCATTGGTAACAAATTCACTGTTTGTGTTTTGCCTGAAAATGCCTTGGTGCCTTCATTTTTAAAAGATGTTTTTGCTGTGTATAGAATACTAGGTTCAAGATTATTTTCAACACAATCAAGACTGTATGACATTAATATAAGAATAAACATATAGATCAATGGAATAGAATTCAGAATCCAGAAATAATAATTCCAAATACACTATGATTCGTGGATTTTTAAAGGGTGCCAAATAGTTAAGGGGGAAAGAATAGTCTTTTCAAAAAATGATGCTGGGACAATTGAACAATCACATACAAAAGAATAAAGTTAGGTCACTAGCTCACACTGCACACAAGATTAATTCAGAATGAATCAACTAAATGTTAGAAATTAAAACTGCAAAACACTTAGGAGAGAACATAGGTGTATATCTTTGTGATCTTGGATTTGTTTCTTAGATATGACATCAAAAGCACAAGTAGCCAGAGCCATTATCTTCTGGCTTTGGTTATTTCTGTTGAGGAGTCTTGTTTTATTTGCATCTTTGAAGTTAATTTGTAGTTTCTTCCCCCGAACCTGCCACCCCCAGCTGCTTTTAAGAGTCTCCTGCTGTCTTTGGTTTCTTTGAGTTTTCTGCTCACCAGTATCTTTTCTGCTTTTCAGTTCTTTCTCGCCTTTTGCTGGACTTTGTTTTCTCACATGGAAAGCCATGTTCGGGCCTGCCCGTAGAAAACCCCTACACGGACATGCATGGAACTGATCTGAATCCCGCCTCACAGGGGCTGATTCAGTAGGTTGCAAAATCTGCAGTGTAGGTTCAAAGAGAGGGTTGCATAAGTACCAGTCAGCAAGATTACCGTTCCCAGAATCTTTACATCAAGCCTGAGTGATGTGCTTGCCGAAGAGCAGCATTACCAGATCTACCTGCAGAAGAAATTACATGAATAAATAAAAGTTGGCATTTATGCAGCCGAATCCTCTCAGGCTTGGCGAATTTTGGGTTCCCAAGGACTGCAGACCATTCTCATCACTCTCAGTGCTTCTGTTAGGGAAAGGGTTGACGTTTTACATAACATGAACATTTTTAATGTTAACATGGACAACATTCTACCATACAATTTCTTTTCTTTTCTTTTCTTTTTTTAATGAGGCCTGGCACTTAATTACTTCTCAACATGAAGGGCATCATACACATTTTTAAACAACTTTTTTCTAACATGTAATTTTTTCCACACTATTTTCTAACAAGGCCAGGTGTTACTGAATGTTTTCCTTATCCTCCCAAGTAGAAGAACCTTAGCAAACTTTATCATTGAACACCCTTTCTCATCATGACATTGTTTCCAATCCTTATTGTTTTAACAATTATTTTTAATGTTTAATTTTGAACAAGAGTTAAATTTGATGAGACATTTGAACAATTTATGGACTCCCCATTATTACTTTTATCTCTGCTTTCCCTGGAAGTTCTCATTTCTTCTTGCTGAGTACTTATCGTAATAGTTGTTTTGTTGAGAAATTAGCGGTGAGAAGTTATAGAGTTTTTATATCAGAAAATGTCTTTATTTGGCCCTCATTCTTAGAAGATAATTTATCTGGGCCATTGCTTTCAGCTATGGCCACCATGTTTTCTAGCTTCGGCCCCCTCTCCCACTTTGGCGCTCTCTCTCTCTCTCTCTCTCTCTCTCTCTCTCTCTCTCTCTCTCTTGCTGTCATTTACTTTCTAAATAAACTATATTTTCCAATCTGTAAAAAACACAGATAATTTATCTGGCTTAAAATTCCTAGTTGCAATTATTTTTCCTCAACCCTTTGCTTCCGGCATGTATTGTGGTTAAGCTAAGGAGAAGTCAGGGTGGAGAAGTCAGCTGTCTGCTTAGAGTCATTTCCTCTGAACTACTGTCTTAGTCCCTTTTGTGTTGCTAAAGCAGAATACTGGGTAATTTGTAAAGAAAATAGTTTTATTTAGCTCACGGTTCTGTGGGTTGTGAAGTTCAAGCACATAGCCTTGTGCAGCGTCAAAATGTATTGGTGAAAGTCAAAGGGGAAGTGGACATGTGCACAGAAGGAAAGTCCAAGGGGCATCTTGGCTTTAAAGCAACTCAAGACAACTAAACCATTTCCACAACACCTAAACTAGTCTTGTCAAAACAAAAACTCACCCACTACTGCAAAACCGACACAGAATCATTTATGAAGTTTCAGTTCCCAGATTTCCAACACCTTCCACTAGGCCCAACTTGAGATCAAATTCCAACATGAGTTTTGGCAGAGACAAACCAAATTATAGCAGCTACTTGGTTTCTTCTCACTGACACTCTTTCATATTTACCCTTATTTTTAATCCTTTATAGATTATAAAGGAACCTCACTTGGTGAAGATTTGTCACTATCCTATGCCTTGATGTTTAGATTGTACTTTGTTTTATTTTTTATTTTATTTTTATTTCTGTAGAGATAGGGTCTCGCTATGTTCCCCAGGCTGATCTCAGTCTCAGCCTCTCAAAATGTTGAGATTACAGATATGAACCACCACATCCTGCCTAGTGTGCACTTTGAATTATCCTTATTTTTAATTTAGCATTCTAGAAATTACTTACTCCTTGTTCCCCCAGAAAAAAGGCTCTGCAAACTTTTCCTGGAAAAAAGCTAGATGGTAAATATTTTAGGCTTTGCCACCCACATACTAGGGGGGGACACAAAAAATCAAAATTTATTTATTAAAAATTGTATATTTATCCTTACGTGTTTAAACTTCATTCCTCTTCAAAGTACTCTCCATCTGATGCAATACACCTATCAGATGCTCTTTCCACTGCTCAAAACAGTTTCTGAAATCGTCAATTATGATCCCTTTCAGTGCTTCTGCCCTTTTTTGTTTCACCTCTTCCACATTGGCAAAACATTTCCCCTTGACGTTTTTCATCTGGGGAAACAAAAATAAGTTGCCCAGGGTGAGATGAGGCAAACAGGGAAGGTGGAGCACAGGGATGATGCCGATTTTGGTCAAAAACTAAACACTCAGCTGGTGTGGGCAGGTGCATTGTCATGGTGAAAGAGAACCAGTTACCTGTTTGCCACAACTCAGGATTTTTTCTTCTACAAATCATGATGCAACCTTCTCAAAACTTCCAGATACAAACTTCTGTAGACTGTTTGATCCAGAGGAACACATTCTGAGAGTACTACAAAGGGTTTGCCATCCAAAGAGATAATTCCAGTTTGGGGGGAGTTCCCCCACTTGTATAGTTTCTGTCACATATTCATCTAATTTCTTCTTTTTTAAAACAATGTTTTAAAGTGAAAAAAAAAATTTTATCACAGGTTGTGATAAAGTTTGCCAACTCCCACCCTAGAATTCTAGTAACTACTTACTAGTCTCTAGAACACACAGTGAATAGTCTTCATCTCCTTCCCAGTCAATCCAGTTTTCTATTCAAAACACACACACACACGTGCGCATACACTCACACGCACACGCGCACACACACACAATCCAAATATACATATGCATCTCCACAATAGGACAAACCACATCATGCTTCACAGGAGTTAGTTCCAATCCCTTGAAACCCAGGGTATCTGCAGAATTGTAATCCAGACATCTAGATCTGTGGTTCTGGAAGAGTCCTGCAGGAAGACATTTTACTTGGCGGAAATGGTCTTGGCCTAGTGTGTTTATTTTTAACATATACATATCTGAGAAGGATGATCCATAAAACAGGGTTCACCCTCCTTATTTTGTGTGATGCACTCTGATATGTTTCTCTCCCATTCCATTCTATTTCATTATTTTTAAAATGTCACTACTCACTAAATTGCTTTGACAACTGTCTTAGTTTAGGGGGGCTGCTATAACAAAATACTGTAGTCTGGAAGGCTTGTAAAACACATTTATTTTTCATAGTTCTCGATGCTGGAAGTTATAGATTAGGGCTGGAAGTCATAGATTAGGGTGCTGGAAGATTTGGCATTTGGTTGGGGCCAACTTTCTGATTCATAGGTAGCATCTTTTGGCTATATCCTCGTATGGTAGAAGAGGCGAGAAAGCACTGTGGGGTGTGTTTTATAAGGTTCTTGGGGATCACCTCCCAAAGGCCTTGCCTCCAAATACCATCACACACTAAGTTTCAACATATAAGTTTGGGGGGAACATAAACATTCAGTCTATAGCAATCGGTTGTAGCCTTCGATCTGGGAAACATGGGTTATGATATTCTTTTTAGTACACTAGAAGTTAAATAGCACTTTGCGTGCTGACTTGGGACGCTAATCATCATTTATAACATTGTTTCACTGGGAAATGGTATTCTTATGTCCAAGCAACTGGAATAGAATCCAATTTGCCGAACTCAATCCATCTGTGAACGGGGCACTTCCAGGTCTAAATAAGGAACATTTTTATATGAGGAGTTCATTTAGACCAAAACAAGAAAAAGCTGACAACCTGCATTCCTAAAGTAATTCCAATACTCTCGTTTACTTGGAAATAGAACTCAGGGAAGTAGTCAACCTTAGCTTTATGCAACTTCTTTTCCCTTTGCAAAAGGTCTTAATTTAAATTTCCGAAGGCAGCAGAGCAGTCATTTATTTTCCTCATAACACATGAATTGGAAGTTACTTTAATGTGTTTGCTACAAATATAGAATTCTGCAAATTGCCTGAAGTGTTTTCTAAAATTTACTCATTTTTGTTCCTACAGTTCTAGTTGTGTCTTAGGCAAGAGCTTCCCCATCCTACCTGGTCCTGGTGGAGAGAAAGATTTAGGCAGCTTGGGACGTATTTCCCCGTGCACTCAGGCTCCATCATCGCTACTAGTGTACTTCTAATGTACTCAGGAACTTCCAAAATATCTAATGCACTCAGGAACTTTCAAAATATCATTAGGAATGACAAAGCAAGCTTGGCCTTATTTTTAGGGATTTCCAAATCTTTCAAGTTTATCTTATGACAGTTTGAACAAGCCTAACCTGGTGAACTGTAAGCCATGTGTGTGTATCAGTAGTTATCCTCAGATTTCTTTTAGAGATCCATACATTAATAATTTTATGCAATCATTTCAGGAAATATTGGGATTGAAAGTACATGGGTGTATCCTACAAATTTTTATTGCTTTTCAAATGGTGAAATCACACTTTACCATCATTTTTTTCTGCCCATCAAAAATAAAACATAAATATCCCTTCAAGATGGTAAATACAAGGACAAAAATCATTCTTTTTTTGGAGTTATAACACTGAGAGGTGCAAAGTTACTCTTGCCCATGGTCCTCCAGGAAGCACTAAGCAAAATCCAAGGGAGTCCAATGCCTAAATGTCCATGAACTGCATATTTTCTCTATATCTTCTGTTCTGAGTCATTCTTATGAGCAAACAGTGCATGCATAATATGAGTGGTATGAGGGAAAGGCTTCAACCTTTTAGATTGTGACCTTGAGTGATTTTCTTAACCTAAATAAGATCAGTTTCCTCATTTATAAATTAGAAAACAACATATTCACATACGATACATGTGCATACGATGGGGTATTAAGAAGATTCAGTTAGCTGAATGTGAGAAGGACTTAATATAGAATCTGGCACAGAGTAAGCCGCTCAATAAATGTTAGTTTCTTTTCTCTCCCTGTTTTTTTTTCCCTCCAGGTTTTTGTTTCAAAATCAAATTTAAAAAATATGTTTGTTGGGGCTTCCATTTCCAGACAGGGGACTAAGCACTGCCCCTATCTGCCACATCTCCCACTGCAAAAAGATCCACTCAGACTAATTACAGCCTCACCAGGTCCCAGGATCACAAGGAGAGATGGGCATTATCAAAGGGTTTACAAAGGGTCATGACTTTGGACCTGAAAAAGGAATGATGGTCCTAGCATACAACGTGATAAACAGATTATTGGTGTCCACATCTTAAGAATTTACTTATGGAAAATTTCGATGTAATTATAGAACAAAATGTAATGTTACCAACCTTGACTTGAGGTTGAATAGTACATTTATTAAGAGTGGGGGCAAAATGTGGTACATTTACACAATGGAATATTATGCAGCCATAAAGGAAAACAAAATTATGAACTTTGCAGCAACCTGGATGGACTTAGAGTCTATAATACTGAGTGATCTTTCACAGAAACAAAGAACTGAGTATCACATGTTCTCACTCATAAGTGAACCTTGAACAATTTTCATAATACTATAAGAAAAAGATTGGCAGCCGGGTTCGGTGACTCAGCCAGTAATCCCGCGCTTTGGGAAGCCGAGGTGAGTGGATTGCCTGAGCCCACAAGTTCGAGACCCGCCCGGACAACGTAGTGAGACCTCATCTCTACAATAAATCAAAAAACTAGCAGGGCGTGATAGCGCGCACCTGTAGTTCCAGATACTTGGAAGGCTGAGGCGGAAGTATTGCTGGAGCCCAGCAGGTCAAGGCTGCAGTGGCCGGGAGCGGCCACTGCATTCCAGTCTGGGTGACAGAGTGAGACTCCAACTCAAAGAAAAAAAGAAAAAGATTGGCAGTAGCGGGAAACTGCCAGGAAGGTGGGGAGAAGCGGGATTGGCAGTAGTGGGAAAGGAGGGGCACACCTCATCAGCAAGGGTACCTGTATAATGAACATTTATATACCAAACCCTGAATTGTACCCCACATCTTTAAAATAAAAAAAGGAAAAAATAAATAAATAAAAATCACTGAGTTTCAGGTATTCTGTCATAAGCAACAACAACCACCACCACAAAAATGGGCTAAGACAGAGTGTATTCAGTCAAGAATCTACCTTGCCCAAAAAAATAGGCCTGACCTTTGCCTTTGACTTCTGGGAAGGAAAATCTAAACTCTTGAAATGTCATGCCTGATAGTGTGTCTTTCTTTGCCTATGGGCTTAGGTCAAGCAGACAGCAACAATGTGGTTGAGAAAAGGAGGGTGATTTGGGTCACGTGGCATCAGCTTGACCTCCTGAAGGGTTGAAAAGAGACAGCTGTGCCTATGGGGTGGATACCCAATAAAGACCATGAACACCAAGGGTCGGGTGAGTATCCCTGGTTGGTGATACTCTGTGCAATTATCACACATCAGGAGGGTAACATGGTCCTGATGTCATCAGGAGAAGAGGACACCTGGATGCTTTGTGCTTGGTACCTTCCTGGATTCTACCTTATGTATTTTTTTCCTTTAGATAATTTCAATCTGTATATTTTTTCCGTGATAAACCATAACTGTGAATATATCAGTTTTCAGTGAATTTTGTGAGTTGTCCAAGTGAATTATCAAAACTAAGGGTGGTTTTCAGGAACTTTCTGACCTTGTAATTGTAAGTCTTCTCTCTCTCTCTCTCTCTCTCTCTCTCTCTCTCTCTCTCTCTCTCTATCTCTCTCTCTCTTTGAGGGAGAGAGTGGTCTATAGGGACTGTGTCCCTCTAACCCTACAATTGGCTAAACTCTTGCAGAGAGGCAATAAGGAACCAGGTTGTGTAGAGCCTTGCAGCGAGGAAGATTTGCACTACTATTATGAGAGAGAAGGTAAACTACAGAGAGATTTGAGAAGAGGAAGGACTTGATATAGATTAACTGTTAACAGGTCATTCTGGATGCTGTTTTGAGAAAGAATTGAAGGTAATCAAAGGCTACTGAAGGTGACCAAATCAAGAAGATATTAAAGAGTTTATTGCAATGATCTGAGGGAGACAGGATGGTAACTAGGACCCAGAAGTAGAGGTGAGTGGTAAGAAGAAGTCAAATGTTGTATATAAAAGCAGACCCAAGTAGGCTTTCTTTCAGTTAGAGGAGTCAAAGATGATATGATTTTTAAATTTTTTTTTAAAAGACGTGGAGTACAATTCAGGGTTAGGTATACAAATGATCATTATGCAACTGCCAGTCCCATCCTCCCTCCCCTGGCAGTTTCCCACTACTGCCGATCCCTTTCTTACAGTATTGTGACAATTGTTCAAGATCCACTTATAAGTGAGAACATATGGTACTCTGTTCTTTGTTTCTGTGATAGATCACTGACTATAATCGACTCTAAATCCATCCAAGTTGCTGTGAAGTCCATATGTTTGTCCATCTTTATGGGTGCATAATATTCCATTGTGTATATGTCCCACATTTTTTATCCAGACTAACTTCGATGGGCAGCATGGTTGGTTCCATGTTTTTGCTATTGTGACTAAAGCTGCAACAAATATGCATGTGCAGGTATCTTTTTGGTAGAATAATTTGAGTTCCTCCATGTATATTCCCAGTAGAGGGATTGCTGGGTCATACAGAAGGTCAATTCCCAGTTCTTTCAGAAATCGCCACACTGTCTTCCAAAGAGGTTGCACTAGTTTGCATTTCCACCAGCAGTGTAGAAGCATTCCTTTTTCTCCGCATCCTCACCAGCATCTGTTGTTGTTTGTTTTATTAATGATAGCCATTGTTACTGGGGTTAAGTGGTATCTCAATATGGTTTTGATTTGCATTTCTCTGATGATTAGTGAGACTGAGCACTTTTTCATGTGTCTCTTGGTTGCCTGTATATCTTCTTTGGAGAAGTATCTATTCATGTCTTTTGCCCACTTTTTAATGGGGCTGTTTTTTCTTTTTGGTTCGTTTGAGTTCCTTGTAGATCCTAGATGTTAGGCCTTTGTCAGATATGTTCCATGATATGATTTTTAGCCTAAGCAACTGTAAGAATGGAGTATCCATGGTCTAAGATGGAGTAGACCCAGGGAGGAGCTGGTTTTGGGTAATGTCAGAATCTTAGGTTTGGATATGTTAATTTTGAGATGTTCATTATGTATCCAAGTAGAGGTGGCAGGTAGGTAACAGGATAATTGATTGTGGAATTCAGGGGAGAGGACCAGGCTGGAGATACTTATTTGGTAGTCATTAATCCACAGACGATATATAAAGCTGTGAAACTGCAAGAGGTCACCAATGTAGAAAATATAGACAGGAAAGAGAAAAGACCCCAAAACTGAGACCTTGGGCATGTCAATGTTCACAGGTCAGAGAGTTGAGAAGCAACCAGCAATGAAAATTACATTAGTTTCTTAAGGTGCACTTGTAACCATTAGAAAAAACTGCATTAACATCAAAATTGGATAAAGATGAGTGAATAAACAACATTACTGGTAAATCAAGAAGTAGCATATTATCTAAAGACATTCACATAGCCACTAGAAGAACTAAAAACGGGAACTGTTAAAAGTATTCAACTCTAGGAAATTGGACTGGAGAAAGAGCAGAACTGTAGTAGTTTATTGTGAAACCATCTGCATAACAATAACAACAACAAAATCCATGTGCATGTAATTTTACTATGGTAGGAGGGAAATGAAATTTAAAATTCACTTAATGTGGAAAACACGCATCTTCTGCAATAAAAGTGATCATTACATAGTTTTCATGATCTACATGCCCCTGAAATAATTCAACAGAAAATATGCCCAGGTAGAATCTTCACTTTTGAGATTTTTACATATCCCTGAAAAAGGTTTTCCACACTTCTGCTATGTTTTTGAGAAACATTATGCAACATAGTTCACATAGTTCTGCTAGCACAACTCCACAATGACCACATTTTCTGCCCTGAAGGACTCAGGCTCTCCAGACGTCTAGAAAACCCAGATTCGGGTCCCAGTACAACTGACCCAGACACTTGAGCAGAAAATGATAGGGAGGTGTAAATTAAGAGCAAGTGAAGAAGGGTTTTGAAAGTTCTCTGGGCTCATAATGGCCTCAATAAGACCACAAAAAGGAAACCACTACATTAACTATGATTAACTATGAGGAATTACCACACAAGTCCAGCAACACTCATGAATTCACTGTGGCTTCTAGAAGCTGCTCATCATACAAATGTCATACATTAATAGAATATACAAAAACCAGGAGAGTTAATGTGCTAACAATGAACCAGAATCTCTTTAGAATTGGCTAGCAGTCAAGATAAATTTTCCCTTTTGATTCAAATCTGATGATCCAGATGTTGAATAAACAACAAAGTGCTAAACACAAAACTCAGAATTGTAGTTAGAAAAGATCAGATAGAGATCTTCTAGGCTGACATAGAGAAGGGCAAGAAAGTCATTGCAATGACATTGCCAATGTTCCAATTCTTAATTTAGGTGGTAAACTCACAAGAATGTATAGAACTATATGTTTCATAATTTTCATATACATCATGTATATTCTTTTGTGTTTATTAGATGGTTCCTAATAAAAACATTTTTTATTTTCATTATAAATTGACAATTTAACTGTCTATATTTATAGGGGAAAAGGGATGTTATGATTTATGAATACAATCTGGAATAATTAAATCAAGCTAGTTCACATAGTTCACCATCTCAGATACTTAACATTTTTTGTGGTGAGAATATTTGAAATTTACTCTCTTAGCAACTTTGAAAAATGTAATCAATATTATTAATGTATACAAAATTAAGTGTATACAAATTAATTGTATAAAAATTAATGTAGGCCAGGATCGGTGACTCAGCCTGTAACCCCAGCACTTTGGGAGGCTGAGGCGAGTAGATGGCATGAGCCCGTGGGTTGGAGATCAGCCTGGGCAACTTGGCGAGACCTCATCTCTACAATAAATCAAAAAATCAGCCGGAAGTGGTAGTGCACGCCTGTAGTTCTGGTTACTTGGAAGGCTGAGGTGGAAGGATCCTCAGAGCCCAGCAGGGCAACGCTGGGATGGCCATGAGCATGTATGGCACTGCACTCCAGCCTGGGTAACAGAATGAGACTCCAAATGAAAAAAAAAATTAATGTATACAAAATTAAGGGAAAAAATATCAAGTGACCCAAACAATGAAATAGTGCAAAATTATTTCATTTCCTCAATAACATTAACTTATAGCCTCCTTTTTTACCCATCTTCCAAGTTCTTCAATACTTAATATTTCAGTACTTCAAATAATATCATGTGGGTTAAAGTGTGCAAATATTTAGAATCAAGTCAACTAAAATTCAACACCTGTGTCCTCTAAATCGTTTAAGTCAAGACTCAGCTGCTAATTTTTATTATTACTCTACTAGTTTTCCCATTTAACTTTTTCCTATGCATTACCTTGATTGTGTCAACAGTTACCATCTTTCTTTTTTAATTTTTGAGTTGGAGTCTCACTCTGTCACCCATGCTGGAGTACAGTGGCACACTGACGGCCACCCCAGCGTCAACTTTCTGGGCTCCAGCGATCCTTCCACATCAGCCTTCCAAGTAACTGGAACTACAGGCACATGCTACCACAACCAGCTAATTTTTTATTTATTATAGAGACGAGGTCTTGCCAAGTTGCCCAGGCTGGTCTGAAACCCGCAGGCTTAGGCGATCCACTCACCTCAGCTTCTCAAAGTGCTGAGATTACAGGCTGAGTCACCAAGTCCAGCCAACAGTTACCATCATCCTACAAACTCTAGTTTGGAGAGTGATATATTCTGTGGTCAGATCTGACCTCACAGAAACAGTAATTGCTTCTGCCAGAAAGGTCACAATATCTTTCCAATGGGCGGCTGCACTCACTCCCATACTGAATCCTAGATCCTGGAGCCTCAGCATAAGCTGCCCCTGGACCACCACTTGGCCAGCTGGGAGGGGCTGATGTGGAGGAGTGGGTTGGTTGACCTTAAAAGATGTGACTTGAGGCTAGGCATGGTGGCTCAAGCCTGTAATCCCAGCATTTAGGGAGGCCGAGGTGAGAGGATTGTCTGAGTCTAGGGTTTTGAGACCAGCCTGGGCAACTTGGTGAGACCTCATCTCTACAATAAATAAAAAAATTAGCTGGGCATGGTGGCGTGCCTGTAGTTCCAGTTCCTTAGAAGACTGAGGTGGAAGAATCACCTGAGCCCAGCAGGTCGAGGCTGTGGTGGCCAAGAACACGCCACTGCAGACCAGCCTGGGCAACAGAGTGAGACTCTGACTCAAAAAAATTTTTAAAAAGACTTGTCTTGGAAGTTCACAAGACTATGAAAGAAGTCTACGTGGTGATTCACACTAAGAGGTTCTATAATGTAGCAAAATATTCACTCACACTCAGGTCACCAGGATCTTTGTTGTTGACTGACTCCAAAGATAAACACCAATAATTCCTCCCACCCTGTAGGTGTCTGCAAGTGCCCCAATCAACAGGTGGACTCTATTGCCTCATCCTGAATCTGAGCTGACCATGTAACTTGCCTTAACCGGTAGAACATGGAAAGAGCAAAGTAGCGAGAGCTCTGGGTCCCGTCCATAAGATTCCCAGCAGCTTCAAGTTTCATTCTCTTAGAAACTTGAGCCTCCATCTAGAAAGCCCCAAGTACTCTGGAGAAAAGGCCACATGGCAATAGAAGGAGAAAGAGACAGAGAAATAGAGAGAGAGGTCTGGTCATTCCAGCTAAGGAGCTAGACATGCCAGCAAATCTGTAATCATATCCTAGAACTGCCATAACAAAGTAGCACAAACGTGGTGACTAGAAACAGAAATGTATACTTCACAGTTCTGGAGGTTACAAATCTGAAATCAAGATGGTCCGCAAGGTTGGTTCCTACTGGATGTTCTCAGAAAGAATCTGTCCATGCCTCCTCCAGCTGGTGGATGCCAACAATTCTTGGCATTCTTTGGCTTGCAGCTACATCACTCCGATTTCTCTTTTGTCGCATGGTGTTACCCCTGGGTGTACAGGTGTCCACTCCTCTTATAAGGACACCAGTCATACTGGATTAGTATCCTCTCTAATCCGACATGACTTCATCTCAACTCATTACATCTGTAAAGACCCTTATTTCGAAGAACGTTAGGCAGTAGGGATAATCAAAACGGTCCTTTTGAAATATTAGGTGATTTGACCAATTCTCAACTTAAATTACAAATAAAATGTTATGATATGTAAATAAAATTACTAGTAAAAAGATGACAGCCCTGAAGTTTTTGCAAAAAGCTGTTGCAATTTTTATGCACTGACCTACATAGTAATCATTCAATTGTTTTCCTTCACCCAAGGGTTTCTGAGGGGTGATTTCCTGTTTAAAATGAGAAGGAAAATGAGGGGGGTGGATCTATGCCTCAAAATGGCTGTACAAGGCTGAGTAACATGGAAGGAATGTGAAATCTCTGAACCAGAGAAAGAGTTTCGTTTGTTACGGAGAACAGTGGATTTTATCACACTTGATCGTCCCTGGAAAAGAAAAAGGAAGGGAATGAATTCTGTTACAACGGATGTCTTAGTCTGCAAAGATTAGAAAGTAAATAGACTTAAGGTATTAAAAAAAAAAAAGAAGAAGAAGAAGAAGATATGGTTCCTACCCAGGGATTCAATAATTCTATCCTCATCTTATTTAGACAGACCAATTCAAGTCTTCTACAAATCTAAGATCAAACCAGATGAAGAAAGTGATATGTTGCCAATTTTCCATTACAGCCTCTAAAAAATATGCAGGATGAGGAACAGTAAATGTTAGTCTCTTGTGACCCTAGAAACAGCGTAGGCTGATACAAAACTGGTGAGTGAGAAAATATCAAATGAGAAAAGAACCTTCAAAGAAAGAAGAAGGGTCATGACTATCATAGCCTACTGGAAAAATAATTCCCAATCTTCACAAAGGACAAGGACACAGTAGATTCAAATTTAAGTTGAAGGGCGAGGGATCCTTTCCATTTACTACCCTGTGCCTTTTGGCGTTTCAAATTCCTCCTTTGAGAATGAGGATAATAATTGTTACTTTCCTCTAAAGGTGATGTGAAAAGCAAACAAAATAATCAATGGGAAAGCACTTTGAACAGCCCCAAAGTATACAACAATGATAAGGTTTCATTATTATTATTCAGGATACATTTAAGCATATTCATTAGAAAAACACTGCAACGACTATTTCAACTAAGACTGATTAAAAGGAATTGCTAAAGAAACTCAAGGAACAGTGGTGGTGAGGCAGCCACGATCTCAACAGGATGTTAAGTTCTAGTGCTCCTGACTTCTCATTTTCAACCCACTCAGTAATTCCAGACCTTTCTTTTGCAAGATGCTTCCTCTATACCCTTACCCTCGTGTATTTTCAACAATAACTTGTAAATTATTTGCAATAGGTGAGCTTCCAGTTATCATCCTCCAGGAAAACCACCCTCCTTGAATCTCCACACCAGGTTCAGCTGTCACGTCCTATTTACTGTTAAGTCAAACTCAGACCACTGCCAAGGCAAAGCCGGTATCTGAAGCATATGTTTTCTCCTTAGGATCCTGATTGTCAGCCAGTTTGGCATCTTATGAGATTATGGAAAGAAAAAGACTGAATTTATTTGTCTATGCCACCACAAGGTCTCTTGACATTTGAGTTTCTAAGCAAGCCTAAAAGAAATGAGTTAAGTATTAAGTCCCGCTAACCAGGTACAAGACAACTTACAAAAATCATTTGATGTCATCCTTACAAATGTCATCTAATAATGATAATATTACTCTCCCCATTTATGGGTTGAGGATCTTCAGTTACTCATCGAAAGCCACAGAGCTAAAATGCAATAGAGCCAGAACATGAACCTGGGTGATCTGATTCCAGAATTTAAGCTCTTGCTATGACACAATACAATATCTTCCTTGGAATCTTCATGCAGAAACTATAGAATTGATGGTGAAACTTACACATTTCTCACAAATTTAGTTTGCTGGCGCTTCTTCACTATAGATGAGCAGGCAAGCTGTGGCATGACTGTATTCTTTTGGTGGAAATGTAGTCATCCAGTTTTTACTTTTGGGTTTTTTGCTTTTGTTTCTTGAGTTGGAGTCTTTGTTGCCCAGGCTGGAGTGCAGTGGCATGCTCATGGCCACCACAGCCTAGACCTGCTAGGCTCAGGCAATCCTTCCACTTCAGCTTTTCAAGTAGCTGGAACTACAGGCACGCGCCACCACACCCGGCTAATTTTTTGATTTATTGTAGAGACGAAGTCTCTCCAAAGTTGCCCAGGCTGGTCTCGAATGCGTGGGCTCAGGCAATCTTCTCCCCTCAACCTCCCAAAGTGCTGGGATTATAGGCGTGAGCCACCGTGCCTGGCCTTGGCTATGTTATGTATGGTTTCTTCTCCTCCTTCTCTTCCTGCTCCTTTCTCTCTTTCACCTTTTCTTCCTTCTTTTCCTCTTCCTCCTTCTTCTACCAAATTCATCATAACAGTTCTTCTGTACTCAATAATGAATTATTTAGTGATAGCTACAGTGAAAGTCTCAATTCTTTATTTTATTTAATTTTATTTTATTTTGAGTTGGAGTCTCACTCTGTCGCCCCGACTGGAGTGCAGTGGCCGCTCCCAGCCACCGCAGCCTCGACCTGCTGGGCTCCGGCGATCCTTTCGCCTCAGCCTTCCAAGTAGCTGGAACTACAGGCATGCGCTACCACGCCAGGCTGGGTTTTAGATTTATTGTAGAGATGAGGTCTCGCTGCCCAGGTGGGTCTCGAACCCACGGACTCAGACAATCCACTCACCTCAGCCTCCCAAAGGAGCAGGATTACAGGCTGAGCCACCGAGCCCGGCGAAAGTCTCAATTCTTAAGTGTAACATTCGAGACTCTCCATGATCTGGCCCTCTCAGACTTTCCCATTATCTTCCTTCTCTTTCTTCATTTGCTGAAAGCACTAGACAGACGTATTAAGAATCACAACCTGAGGGTCCCTTGCCTATGTATTTTCTTATGGTGCACTTTTCATGTGAAATGATGGTTCCCATCTAGAATTAATTTTTGTCAAAATTCTAAAAATCTGGCTAGAAATTAAATAATTACCTGGAATAATAACATCACAGGCTAACTAAAATATGCAGTTTCTTGACTTCTGGCCAAAAAAAATGCTAACTCAATTATGAAATACCGATGATCTCATCTGATTGGAAACTCTGATTAACAGTAAGCTGCCTTTTTCTAACCAATGGAGAAATAAAGTACCTCTTGGTAAATGCAAATTTATAATGACAAAACCCTTTAAGCAACATGGGATGGAGGAGGGGATAGATAATAAAATTGTTCCTTGGTGATAGGAAGTTTAGGAGTCAATTGACTTCAGGTGGTCTTTATTCTAGACTCACTCTTCCTTATTGAAATTCTTCAAGTTTTGGTATCTCAAATGAACTCTTCTTCCTCCATGAAGTTATCTTCTGTATTATCAGGGAAAAGTAATCCTTCCTTGCTTTTTGATCCCGTGACATGATGTATATGCTGTTCTCACAGCAGTGTGCTTTTTGTTTTGTTGGCTCTAAGATATTATCAATTATAATCTGTACTGTTATTTTATATACAGCAAAGACCAGCTAAACTATAGCACACCATCTTGATTTTAAAATGAAAAAAAAAAAGTGCAAGAAATGTGTTATGACATTTAGGAGAAGCAACATTATGAGTAGTTTGCATTTCATTTTCCTTACTACATCTTTAAAAGGGGAACTACTGTGCCTTACTTGTTTGTTTCCTTAGGATGTATACTATGCCTTACATGGGGTATATATTCAACATGTGTGTTTATTGAATTGTTAGCTTAGAACTGTCCCAAGACTCCCAAAACTGGTGGCATTAAGACCTTTAATCCATTTCTGTCTTTTGCTTCTACAAGAATCATCCATAAATTAGACAATAAAGAAGAAAACATATGATACTAAATATATAGGATATGTAGACTCTCCATCTATATATCAGAAATAAGCATTAAAAATTATTTGTTAGTTTTCTATTGTGCTTTTGATTCAGATAACTTGAAGAAGTGCTACACAGAAAAGGTCTTATTTGCAACTCTTGAACAATTTAAAAATTGGGACAAGCAGGGAAGAGCAGGACGAAAAGAAAAAATGGATTCAAGACTGAAATCTCTAAGTACATACATATGAGAACATTAACAAACAAAAGAAAAGAAAAACCCTAAAATTTCTTGTCTTTATCCCGAAAGACACCATAGTCTTAGTGGACCAAAGGATATTTAATTGGCTGGATGGGTGGAGGATTCGATGGAAAATTTAGTCAACTATGACTACAGCAATGCTGCATAACAAACAACATCAAAATCTCAATGCCTGGTGAAAAGGGAACACTTCTACACTGTTGGAGGGAGTGTAAACTAGTGCAGCCTCTGTGAAAAGCAGTGTGGCGATTCCTAAAAGCTCTAAATATCGACCTCCCATATGACCCCGCAATCCCCCTACTGGGAATATACCCTGAAGAACTCAGATCACTCTATAAAAAAGATACCTGCACACGTATGTTTATCGCAGTATTGTTCACAATAGGAAGAACCTGGAAGCAACCATGCTGCCCATCAAAAGAGGACTGGATTAAAAAAATGTGGTACATATACACGACGGAATACTATGCAACCATAAAAAAGAACAAAATCATGAATTTCGCAGCAACCTGGATGGAAGTAGAGTCTGTAATACTGAGTGACCTCTCACAGAAACAAAGATCCGAGTATGACATGTTCTCACTCATATAATGGACCTTGAACATCCAATGTAATACTATAAGAAAATGACTGATAGTAGTGGGAAACTATGGTGGGGGAAGGAGATGGGATTAATAGTAGCAAATAACTGTCTGGGGACAGGGTGCCTGAATGAAATGTATTTGTATACCTAACCCTTAACTGTACCCCACAATATCATAATAAAAAAATATTGATATATAAAAAATTAAAAAATTTAAAAAAAATTTAAAAAATCTCAGTGCCACACAACAATTTGCATGTATTTCATATGTATTTAGTTTACATGATTTGGCTGGGTGTTCTGCTGATCTTGGCTGGACTCACCCATATATATGCTGGTCATCTGGGAGTCTGCTGGTCTAGGGTAGGCTCAATTGGGGCAGTTAGATGGAGATGATGTGCTCCATATATCTTTCATCCTCTTCCTTGGCGCAGAGACCAGGTCTGCACATGGTCTTCTCATGGCTATGGGCAGGGCATATAAGAACAAGCGGAAACATACCAGTCTCTCTAAGGCTGAGGCTAGATCCATAGTTTCACACACTCACTATTGCCACATCCTACTGGCTAAAGCAGCAATATAGCCAAACTCAAGTCAAGAGGCAGGGAAATACACCCTGCCTCTTTAGAAGAGGACTTGCAAAGTCAGGTGGCAAAAGGCATAGTTACAGGAAGGGATGAAAAACTGGGATCCATGAAGCAATTCTACCCTCTATAGTAATAATGGCATTCTGCATATACATTATTGATATAGAGTTTACAAAGTACAAGTATTTTCTCATTTAATTTTCACAATTAGATGTCAAGGGTAGAGTGGATATAATTATTCTTACTTTATTGAAAAAAGGTAAACTTGGAGAACTTAAGAAACTTTTCTAAGATAGGTTCTGTTAAGCGATTGAGATGGAATTCAAACCCACACTACAATAGTTCTTTGTGTATTACCACATATTGTTCCACTGTAGGCATACAGTTTATGTGTTTTCAGTAAAGGACTGGTCAATTAAGAACAACCCCTGATATTGGACTTTATCTTTGGGAACAACCAACCACACCCAAAGTTTCTTGGAAGTCGGCTCTGACTGGTTTCTAAGCTACATACATAAGTACAAGTTGCTGCTTGCTTTCAGATAAACATATTAATTTCTGGAAGAGATTGAACTGAGAGTACAAAGAATGATGAAAAACCAAACTGGTGGCAGCACTGAAGTGTAAACAGTATCACACACTGATAAACTGCGTATGGATTTTCCGTCTTCAACTGATTGGGAAATAAACTAGTTTGAGGTGATGAACTGTAACATGTTGGAAGTAATTGGTTTAGTAAGAAAAAGGGTGTTAGCTTAGAAATATCAATACTACTACCCTCCTGGTGGATTAATATACAGCATAAACAGAACAAAATCGGAGTTCCCCAGCGAACTGAAAGTTTATTATTTCAATTACCACAGTGTACATCTCACAAACATGGCGCTCAGAGTACGTGGGCTTTTACATCTCCCCCAGAAATACTGGCACCTTGCTACTTGCTCATTGCCATGTATAAACAGACTGTCAAAAGACAAAATTACAACACATTTACTTTAAAGATCACAATTGGCTTTATTGTGATTCTAGAATCAGGAAACACTTTATTCCATAAAGGAAAATAAGTGTTACAGTGAATCTAACAGATGAGGTTGGATTTGTAGACAGAAAAAGGGCTGAAGAAAACAGAAACAGGCAGGCCCACTGCCTCACTCTTGCAATCCCAGGACTTTGGGAGGCTAAGGATCCCTTGAGGTCAGGAGTTGGAGACCAGCCTGGGAAAAATAAAATTTTTTTAAAAAATCAACCAGGTGGCATGACTACAGTCCTAGCTACTTGGCAGGCTGAGGCAGGAGGATCACTCAAGTCCAGGAGGTCAAATCTGTAGGAAGCTATGATCATGCCACTGCCCTCCAGCCTGGGTGACAGAGCAAAACCTTGTGTCAAAAAAGAAGCAGAGACATATCTATATCTTTATATAGAGAGAGAGAGAGAGAAAAGAAGGAGGAGGAGGAGGAGAAGGAAGAGAAGGAGAGCAAAAAGCAGATTGCCCATTTCAAAGTTAGTAGGGCACAGCTAGAAGAGTCTGGTTAACATCAGGTTGCTGCAGGTTACTCTTTGTTGAAGTATTAAAACCGAGGGAACTTCATTATCATGCTGACTAAAGATTTAAACTGACCTGTTTGAGAAATTAAGGTATCTCTCTCTCTCTCCTGATTTCTTATAAGGTCAGATAGCAACTTAGTTATGGTTTGGAGAGCATGGGTGATTCCATTTTAATTTTCAGTCTGATCTACTGGGGCCTAGTGAAGTTCAGTCTCAAACGATGGCTTCCTAGAATTTTCCATTTAACAGGACGGAAAAAGCATGGAAGTCAAAGTCACCTAATAAAATAAGCATTGGAACCAGGTACAGTGGCTCACACCTATAATCTCAGCAATTTGGGAGGCCAAGGAGGGAGGATAGCTTGAGTCCATGAGTTTGAGATCAGCCTAGACAATACAGTGAGATCAGATCTCTACAAAAAATACAAAAAAAAATTAGGAAGTTGTGGCTGTGCCCGCCTATAATCCCAGTTACTCTAGAGGCTGAGGTGGGACGATTACCTGTGCCCAGGAGGTCGTGAGCCATGATTGCACCACTGCACTCCAGACTGGGCAACAGAGTGGGACTCTGACAAAAGAAAGAGAGAGCAAAAGATCAAGGGAGGGGAGGAATGGGAGTAGAAATATAAGAGCTCATTGAAGTTCCAATTCTTAATCAACCCACCCTTCAGTGGAAACCTTCCTTGACACCCCTGTCACACCTACCCAAGGTTAGGACTCTTGTTATGATCTCAGAGCATCCTACGCTGTTCTTTTGTAGCATTGTGTCAGTTGCAAATTGCTATTTATTCCTGGCATCCATTGTGATGCCTGTGGCATCCTACCTAGACTGTCCACCTTATGAGGAGAGATCACTATGTTTCTGGTTCATCTCTCATATCCTGGGACTTTGAAAAGGCTTGCCACAGAGTAGGCCCTCCTCACATTGGTCAGATGAAGACTGACTGTGTCACCAATTTTTAGCACTTCTACCTCCCTACATCATGTTATTTGTGACCCAGAATGGAGGGAGAGAGCACTGGGGAGACATGCTCCAGATCACCTGCCTGCCCTCCTTTTTGATAGCTTCTCCTGGCAAGTAAGATGCACCTCTTTCTATCACTTTTTTCTGTCTCTGGACACTGGACATCATGCTCGTGCTCTAGATGCATTGCCCTTCTTTGGGTTCCTGAACACACTGCAAGTCTGCCTGCCCCGGGGCCATTGTCCTCACCACCCCTTCTGCCCTGAACACCCACTGTCTATACATGCCCTTCTCGCTTAAATGACTCACCTCCTGGCTCCAAGTCAAACATCACCGCAGGGAAACCTTTCTCGACTCCTCAGGCTAGGTCAGATGTCCCATCATGGTCTCCCATAGAATCACCTACTGCTCTCTTTGGTAGCACAAACTACAGTTGCTATTTTTCATTTGTTTGTGCTCCATGAAGGTGTGAAAATTTTACTTGCTATCTTACATTTCTGATTTTTGCTCACCATTTAGCACCCAGAGCTCAGCACTGTGCCTGGTATTTGGTCAAAACTCAATAAATATTTATTGAATCAATGAATCAATGAAATACACACATATCTCTTGTGTCCCTTCCTCTCTTCCCATCAGCGTGAGTACCTAGAGATGATGGGTCCGGTTCTACAATACATTTGAATTTCAGTGACCCAGGTTTTAGCCAGAGCAATTCCCAATCAACTTTCCAGTATCTTTGCCTAACTAGGGCAAGACTTTGCCCTTACCACAGTAAGGTATCTTTTACTTAGGTCTCTTTTGAATCACACACACACACACACACACACACACACACACACACACACACACACACACACACCTCTCTCCTTACAGACAGACTTCACCTCTAACCAGTCATTAGTGAGCTTTCTCTTGATAACTCTTTTCTCATTTATCACAGTTTATAACTTGTATTTTAAAAACTCCTTCTACGCCCGCCCTTCCACATATGGCCGCAGCTTGTTTGCAAAGAATGCTGATCATGCTTTCAAACAAAACTGTTCCCATATGCTGGTGATTCATTTTTCCCCTTCCTGCCTTTGCTCCATTCGTTTTAGAATTGGTGTTTAATTTTGAAACCGATGCTGTAACAGGAAGTGACTTGGGGGAGGAAGAATTAGAAGCGAGGGGCCATGGGACTGAGGCAGATGAATGAGACGGTATGTTGCTTATTCAACCCACAGATGAGATCAAAGACTGTTATCCCGAAAAAAGCCCTTTAAAAGAAGGCCAGATCCCCACCTGATCCCTTTCTTCCAGTTTAAAGCAGGGGCATAGGGAATACAGGATCTTTTCTCCATTTCTGGAATGCATGATCATCCCGTTATCTGCATTACAAGGGAACCCTAGGGCTCAGTTGCTGACCAAAGTGGCATTTTGAAAAGTGCAAGTATCCTGTCTCCAGAGAATATTAATGAAATCAAAGAATGAGTTGGCTGATATTTTCTGCTGCCTATTGCAACTCAGTGCATGACCTTTTAATGGAGTAAAATGTTTATAAAACTAGCCTGGCATTTTTGGATAATTTATTCATTCAACAAATATTATTTGGTATCCACTGTGTGCCATAACACATTTCTAGGCATAGGATATGCTACAGTAGTGAGACAAACAAGAGCGGTATCCCTGCCATCATGGAGCTTGCATTCTAATGGGAGAGGACAGACAATTAAACAGCTGAGCAAGAATATATATTAACATGTACTAGAAGGAAATAAAATGAGAAAAGGTCTAAGTAATGGAAAGAGTGGTGAAGTTGGAGAGTTATTTGGAAAAGGATGGTCATATTCCAACAAAGTGGCTTTTGCCCTCAAAAATGGGGTTCTTCCCTGTCCAGTGTCACAAAGTCAATATACAAAACTGAAAGTGGGGATCAAGCAGGGCAGTCTTTAATTTTATGACCACAGAAAGGAAAAGTGAAAGCAGCGTTCCCCAATAAACTTCTGAATGGGTGGGAGGTGAGGGGTTTAAAATATAAGGTTTCTTTAATGAAGGAGTTGAACATCAAAAGCAAGGGGAAGAATATTCATGTCTTTTCTAGGAATGGGTGGAGATTTCCGAGAATTCACTCCCCCCCCTTTTCTCTGCTTTCCCGGGCGTTTCTTGTCATGACTGCCAAGGGGTGTGCCATTTAGTATGGAAAGCATATTAGAATGAGGTTAGAGACTCTTTGGAGGTCAAGTCAGCTGCTATCTTGGATCCTATTGGTTTTGGCTGATCTGGTCAAGAGAGGAACTTCTGTCCTCAGGACTTTCTGTTTCTTAAAGATAAGCAGAGTGGGTCACCATAGATATTAGCTATGTCACCTAAGCATTACACTTGGAAAAGTTCTCATCTATCAGGTAAAGAAATAAACCTCATGGCCATGAGAGTGATGGGGAGAACACTCCAAGCAGATGGAAAAGCAAATGTCAAAGTTCTTTCTTAAAAAATTCTTTAATTTTAAAGATGTGGAATCATTCTACCCCGAATTCTAATTCGGGGTTCAGTATACAAATGTTCATTATGCAGGTACCCTTGTTGATAAGTTGTGCCCCCCGCTCCCCTGGCAGTTTCCCACTACTGCCAATCCCTTTCTTATGGTATTATGATAACTGTTCAAGGCCTGATTATCAGTGAGAACATATTGTACTCTGTTCTTTGTTTCTGTGATAGATCACTGAGTATGATCGACTCTAAATCCATCCATGTGGCTGCATAGTATTCCACTGTGTGTATGTACCATATATTTTTTTATCCAGTCCAGTTTCTGCAGCATGGTTAGTTCCATGTTTTTGCTATTGTGAATAGTGCTGCAATAAACATGCATGTGCAGGTGTCTTTTCTGTAGAATGATTTGACTTCCTCCGGGTATATTCCCAATAGGGGGATTGCTGGGTCATATGGAAGGGCAACTTCTAGTTCTTTCAGAAATCGCCACACTGTCTTCCAAAGAGGTTGCACTAGTTTGCATTCCAACCAGCAGTGTAGAAGTGTTCCGTTTTCTCCAAATCCTCACCAGCATCTGTTGTTGTTTTATTAATGATGGTCAATCTTACTGGTACCTCAATGTGGTTTTGATTTGCATTTCTCTGATGATGAGTGAGGCTGAGCACTTTTTCACGTGTCTGTTGGCTGCCTGTATCTCTTCTTTTGAGAAGTGTCTATTCATGTCTTTTGCCCACTTTTTAATGGGGCTGTTCGGTTTTTTCCTTTCGGTGTGTTTGAGTTCCTTCTAGATCTTAGATGTTAGGCCTCTGTCAGATGTACAGTTTTTCCCCATTCTGTGGACTGTCTCCCTACTCTCTTGATGGTTTCTTTTGCTTTGCAGAAGCTTTTCAATTTGATGAGGTCCCACTTGTCTATCTTATCTCTAATGGTGCGAGCACTTGGGATTTTGATCAGGAATTGGATGCCAGTTCCAATTTCCATAAGGGTGTCTCCTATATTTTCTAAGATTCTTATAGTTTGAGGTTTTATGTTTGTCTTTGGTCCATTTAGAGTTAATTTTTATATATGGTGATAGGTAGGGATCCTGTTTCAATCTTCTGCCTTTCAATCTTCTGCATGTGAGCAGTCAGTTTTCCCAGCACCATTTACTGAATAGGTTCTCTTCTCCCCAGTGGTTGTTATTGGAGGCTTTGTCAAAGATGAGTTGGTTGAGAAATTGAGGCTTTGCTTCCAGAATCTCTATCCTGTTCCGTTGGTCCATATGCCTGTTCTCGTACCAATACTAGACTGTTTTGATCATTGTAGCCCTATAGTAAAGTTTGAAGTCTGGAAGTGTGATACCTCCTGCTTTGTTTCCTTTGCTAAGGATTGTTTTGGCTATCCGTGGTCATTTATGTTTCCATATGAATTTCTGTATTGTCATTCCCAGGTCTGAGAAGAATGATATTGGTAACTTAATGGATATTGCATTGAATCTGTAGATTGCCTTTGGTAGGATGGATATTTTAGCAATGTTGATTCCCTATCCATGAGCATGGAATATTTTTCCATTTGTTTGTGTCTTCTTGGATTTCTTTGGGCAGTGTTTTGTAGTTCTCATTGTAAAGGTCTTTCACTTCTCTGGTTAGGAAGACGCCAAGGTATTTCATTTTGTGTGTGTGTGTGGCTATTGTGAATGGCATTGTGCTTTTTATTTGTTTCTCTACCTGCTTGCCGTTGGTATATAAGAATGCAACTATCTTTTGCACATTTATTTTGTACCCTGAGACTTTGCCAAAGTCCTTTATAGAGCAAGCAGGTATTTGACAGATTCTCTTGGATTTTCGAGGTATTGTCAGCAAAGAGATAACTTAACTTTCTCCATTCCTATTTGGATACCCCTGATTTCCTTATCTTGTCTAATTGTTGTAGCTAGGATTTCCAACACAATGTTGAACAACAGGAGTGAGAGTGAGAAGGCTTGTCTTGTTCCAGTTTTCAGGGAAAATATTTCCAGTTTCTGTCAGTTTAGCAATATGCCAACTGTGGGTTTATTTTAGATGGTGCTTACTATTTTGAGGTATGTTCCTTCTATCCCTACATGTTTGAGGGTTTTTATCAAGAAGGGATGCTGGATTTTATCAAAAGCTTTTTCTGCATCTAATGATATAATCATATGTTTTTTGTTTTTACATCTGTTGATGTATTGAATTACATTTATGGTCTTGTGGATGTTGAACCAGCCCTGCATCCTGGGGATGAAGCCTACTTGGTCATGGTGGATGATTTTTGAGACATGTTTTTGGATCCGATTTGCTAGAATCTTGTTGAGGATTTTTGCATCTATGTTCATCAGTGATATTGGCCTGTAGTGCTCTTTTTCTGTTGGATCTTTACCCAGTTTGTGTATCAGTGTGATGTTAGCTTCATAAAACAACTTGGGGAGGATTTCTTCTTTCTCAATTGCCTGGAATACTTTCAATAGGATTGATGTTAGCACCTCCTCATACATTTGTAGACTTCTGCTGGAAAGCTGTCTGGTAAAGGGCTTTTTTCTTTTTGTAGGTAGTTTTCTTATAACAGAGTCAATGTCCAGGGTTGTTATTGGTCTATTTAATTTCTCAGTGTCTTCTTGTTTTAACTTTGGGAGGTTGTGTGATGTCAGAAAGTCCTCCATTTCATTTAGGTTATCAGGTATGCATAGCTGTATGTGATAATTTTCTGAACTTTGGGGGGATCAGTTGTGATTTGATCTTTTGTATTTCTGACTGTGTTTATTTGGGCTTTTTCTCTCTTTTCTTGGTCATTCTGGCTAGGGGTTCACAATCTTGTTAATTCCTTCAAAAAACAAGCTTTTTGTTTTGTTGATGTTTTCTATGATATTTTTGTCTTCTGTGTACCATATTTAGACTCTTACTTTAGTGGTATGGATTCTTCTGCTAAAGTTAAGGTTATGGTGTTCTTGTCTTTCCAGCTCCCTTGGGTGATTTGTTAGACTGTTAATTTGTGTTCTTTCCATTTTCTTGATGTGTGTTCATAGAGATATAAATCACCCTCTTAGAACTGATTTCATGGCATCCCAGAGGTTTGGCAAGATGTTTCTTCATTTTTATTTGCTTCCAAGAATCTTTTAATTTCTGTTTTGATTTCAGTGTTGACTCTGTAGTCTTTCAGCATCATGCTGTTTAGTGTCCATGTTTTGTGGACTTTCAGGAAATTTTATTGATGTTGATATTTATATTTACTCCACTGTGGTCTGAGAAGGAGCATAGCAATATTTCAACCTTATGGAATGTGTTCATGCTTGATTTATGGCCAAGGATGTGATTGATCTTTGAGTATGTTCCATGTGGTGGTTAGTAGAATGTATATTCTGTGGTTATTGGGTAGAATATTCTGTAGGTATCTCTTAAGTCTATTTGGTCGAGCATCAAGTTGAGGTTCTGGATCTCCTTTTTGATTTTTTTGCCTAGGGCTGTTAGTGGGGTATTCAAGTATCCAGCTATAATAGTGTTAGAGTCAATATCTTTTTTTTTTAGTTTACTTAGTAGTTGCTTTAGAAATGCTGGTTTTCTTGTGTTAGGTGCATATATGTTTAGGATGGCTATTTCTTATTGATGGATTGGAACTTTTATCATTATGTAGTGTCCTTTCTTATCTTTTAAAATTTTTGATAGCTTAAATGTTGTTTTGTCTGATATTAAGATTGTGACTTCTGCCTTTTTTTTGATCCATTTGCCTGGAAACTCATTTTCCATCCTCTAACTTTGAGTCTGTGTATGTGACTCTTGTGGTGAGATGAGTTTCCTGGATGCAGCAAATAATTGGGTCATGGTTTTTTATGCAGTTTGCCATTCTGTGTCTTTTCAGTGGTGCATTTAGTCCATTCACATTCAGGCTGATTATTGAAATGTGATATTTTTTATCTCCATCATGAGGTTCTTATAAAGTTTTTGTTTGCTTGCTTTCTTTTAGTTTTGGGATTGATGCATGTGTGTGTTTTCAAGCTTGCAGTTGCTATGTATTCTCTGTTGATTCTGTGCTCTGCTGTTCTCTTGGGAAGTGTGTGGTCATTTTTTTTTTTCTTTTTTCTGCGCTTAATACCTTTCTAAGCATCTCCTGTAGAGCAGGCCTGGAAGCTGCATAATCTCAGGGACTGGATGTCTGGGAAGGATTTTAATTCTCCATCATTGATGATGCTGAGCTTGGCTGGGTAAGAAATTCTTGGTTGAAATTGTTTATCTTTGAGGACTTTGAATATTGGACTCCAGTCCCTTCTTGCTTGTAGTGTTTCTGCCAATAGGTCTGTTGCTATTCTGATTGGTTTTCTGCAGTATGTAGTCTGACCTTTCTTTCTTGCTGCCTTTAGGATCTCTTCTTTTGTGCCTACTTTGTGTGGTTGGATTACTGTGTGTCTAGGGGTTAGTCTTCTCATTTGATGTCTAGTAGGGATTCTCTGTATCTCTTGTGTTTGGTTGATCATATCTCTGGTGAGATGGGGGAAGTCTTCTTGGATAACCTCCTGGAATACTTGCTGCAAGGTGTTCTCCATTTCCCTGTCTTCTTCTGGGATTCCAATCAGGTATAGGTTCAGTCTCTTGATATAATTGTGTATCTCTTATAGGTTTTATTCTTTCTTTCTGAGTTTCCTTTCTATTTTTTTACAGACTGTGTTAATTCCATGTTCTGGTCTTCAAGTTCTGAGATTCTTTCTTCTGCTAGATTAATTCTGCATTCCATGCTTGTCATCTTGTTATTTATTTCCTGAGTGAAATTTTTTATTGCCAAAATCTCTGTTACAAGTTATTTTGGTGTTCCACCTTATCTTTTTTGAGTCTTATTCACTCTTTCCATCCATTCCCTAATACCTGTCATATTCTGGGGCCAGTTGTTGGTGATTTCCATTGTTTGAGTTCTGAAGTATTTTTTTCCAGGTGTTTTCTCTTTGTTACTCTTGAAATTACCTGTGGTCTTCTGTTGTTTTTTCCTCATTTGTGACAGATCTCTTGCTTTTCTCTTTAGTGCTGTTGTTCAGGAACAGTAGGAGAGGTTTTCACTTCTGATGTTTGCTCAGCTCTCTATTCCTCCCTGACCCAGGCTCTGGATTTGTTCTATTTTGAAACAGGACTGTGGGTTGGAAACTTTGCTGTCTCTTGTAGTTTTGAGGGTCGAATAAGGTAAAGGACGGTGAGCTAGGATTCAAAAACTACTAGCAAATCACAATGTTCACTGATTGTGGTATAGGTTCCCTGAGGCCCACTCCTCACCCCCACTCTATATGATGATGCAATGGGTATGTTTGTGTACCCCCTGAGTCCAAGATACAGTAACAACAATGAGGAGAACAGAGAAAAGTAGAACAAAATAAGATGGACAAAATTTTTTTTCAATTAACAGAAACACACAGAACAATGAAAACAGAAACCAAAGCAAAAGACAATTGAACACCCATACACACCAAAACAAACTGGAATAACAACAAAGCAAAACAAAACAAAAACCAACAACAAAAATCCAGGAAAACCAAACACACACACACATGCCCAGCACAAAATGAGTGGAGAAGTAAACAAAATAATGGAAAAATAAAAACAAAGAAAAAGTAGGAATTCAGATTAAATCTTCACACATATATTCACACACACACACATTAAACTTAAAAAAGAGAAGAACAAAAGAGCAAAAACAAACCAACAAAGCAAAATCCTGAAAGATGAACACTCAATCATTCACATACACACATAAATAGAAAATGAAAAACAGAAGAAGAAAGAAAAAAATGGAGGAATGCAAATCATATCCTCACATATACATTCTTGCACAAAGGAAAAGTATTCTAAAAATTAAAAAAACTAACAGGCAAAACAAATTTAAAAATTAAAAAAAAGTTTTTTTAAACCTGCCCTCTTGTGGCAGATTCTGTCACAAGAGATTATTCCTCTCATCTGCTTCTCTGTTGTCTCCTGCAGAGCTTCCACCTCATTTACTATCTCCCCTGTGTCTGGACCAGGGAAAGAGGAGGGGGAGTGTGGGTGGGTGGAGCTGCAGTCCTCCCCTCCCACTCTCATATGATCAAGGGAATCTCCTCAGGTAAGGAGATGCAGGACTGCCTCTTCCCCAGGTACTCATAGGGGGTGCCCCAGCCAGGCCTGTCATGGAGTGGAGTCCTCCTATCGTGGCTACCATCCAGGCTCCACCTGGGTTTGTCCCTCTCAGTTGTGGCCCAGCTGTGTGGGTCTGATGTTCAGAGGATTGGTGGGGGGCCGGGGGGTTGGGTCAGCCCCGGATTCACCACTGATCTCTTTGGAGGTCTTCCTTGTCCTTTTCTGGCTAAACTCTTTGTCCTGAGGCTGAATAGGGTAAGGGGTAGGGTACCTGAGACTCAGCACTTGTCCTGTTCTTCTGAAGTTTGTGCTTTCAAGATATTCCCTCTGGGTCACGATCAACCCCTGACTAGTTGTAATCCACCGGTCACAGAAATCGGGTCCGTTGTTCTGTTGGTGAGTACATCAGAGCACTTTCCTGCCCTGTTTTCAAGATGGTGATGGGGTGCCTCTTTCATCTTCTCCAGTGGGGCTCTCCCTCTGGGCCACCTCCACCACCCTTTCTGGCCAGGCACTGAGGCAGAGTCTGGAGCCAGCAGTCTCTCCAGCTTCAGTGGTGAAGCAGAGTCTGGAGCCAGTAGTCTCTCCCCTGCAGCTTCTTCCCAGGAAGATTTTTGTCAGTTAAAAAAAAATGGCGCTCAACTTCTATGACCTGGTAAGCGGTAGAGATTCACCAGAGCAGCAGCAGCACTAGCTACTTCACCAGGAGAACCCTAGCCACTTGCTCATGAACCCCCACTTAGTCTGTCTCTCCCAGCATCTTCTTCCCAGGAAGGGTTTTGTTGATTGAAAAAAAATGGCGCTCAGCTTCTGTATCCCGGGAATCACTAGGGTTCGAGTCTACCAACTATGGCACCAGCCACTTCACCAGGAGATCCCTGTCTGCTTGCTCCTGAGCCCTCACTCAGCCACTCAGATGCCCACTCACTCACTGACAGGTACACAAAATTTTCCATATACTCACTCACTCACACAGGGACTCACATAATCTGACTGGCTCAGCTGCCATCTTCCTCTCTCTCACCAAAGTTCTGAGGCAGGAATATACCTAGTATGCTTGAGGTACACCGAGAAAGCTGATGCTATTACAATGAAATATCAGAGATAAAGTGAGACAGGTCAAAAGGGAGCCAATCAAATAGAGGCTTGTAGTCTCTTACTGCTTGAGAAATGAGGGTTTTACTCTGATAACCGAAGAGTTTTGAACAAGGTGTGATGTGATCTGATCAGACTGTAGGCATGGGACAAGGACTGACACGGGGAGACCAGTTAGGCAGGAGTCCAGACAAAAGATAAGGGTGCTCTGAAGCAGGGTTGTTGCAGAAGAAATGGAATAAAGATGTATTCGTTTCCTGTAACAAATTACCACCACCAAGTAGTGACTTAAAGCAATGGAAGCTTATTCTTTCACAGTTCTGGAGGTCAGAAGTCCAAATCCTGTGTCACTGGGCCAAAATTTAGACAGCAAGGATGTAGGACCCTCCAGAAGCTTCAGAAAGAACCTGTTCCTTGCCTCTTGCAGCTTCTGGTAGCTGCTGGCTTTCTTTGGCTTGTGGCCACATTACTCCAGTCTTCAAGGCCAGCATCTTCAGATCTCTCTCTCTCTCTCTCCCTCTCTCTCTCCCCTCCATTTCCTCTTCTCTTCTGGGTATATATCAAATCTCCTTCTGCCCACCCCCCCCATAAAAATGCATGTAACTGTTTAGGACCCACCTCAATAATCCAGGAAAATCTCCTCATCTCACACCCTTAATTTAATCACACCTGCAAAGACCTCTCCCCTCTTTTAAAAACTTCTATATAAGATAGTTTGTACTGATTCCAGGGATGAGGATATGAATATCTTTTGGAGGCTAGTTTTAAGTTTACCAGCAAAGAGATGAGAGAATGTATATTTTCTGAAGGAATAATCTATGGGATTTCCTAATAGATAACTTTTTGAATGGGGAGTAAGGCGTCAAAGCAACGAAGTTTTCAATCTGAGCACCTGGACTCTTCTTTAGAGGAGGATTCTGGGGAAAAAACAGGTTCAAGGAAGAAGTTAAGAAGCTCAGTTTTGAATATGTTAAGTTTGAAACCCCTATTAAATATCCAAGTGGTGATTTAAGTAGCAAGTTAGACATAGTCTGGATTTCAGAGGAGAAGACCAGACAGGGGTTATAAACTTGTGAATCATCGTAATATGGGTAGACTTTAAAGTCATGAGACATTGAGAGATTACATGGTGGCTTTGAACTGTGTTAGCTTGGCTAAACTGGAATTATGTATCCCAGAATTTCTTTCCTTGTATGGTTCCAGATTAGCATTGACCAAAAGAGAAATTTGCATGAGATTGGAAGGAGAAAGGGAAACCGGTACTGTTACTTCTTGAGGGAAGTCTGATTAGATACTGGGGGAGTCAGAGAGGTTCTGGTGGGCTCCAGCTTGTTCTCACTCTCTCCACTTCGCATCCAGCTCCTCTGTGAACTGCTGGCCCTGCTGACAACAGCAACCTCTGGCCCACCAGCCCACCCCATAGACTCTCCATCACTCCTTCCCAGTCCTCCCCACTCAGCTGATGTGCCTTTGGAAATGTCAAGTCTCCCACTCACACCAGTGCTTCAGGAGGGCTGGTGGTGACTTCTCTCTGACCTCTTCAACTCCCCCTTTCAGACTCTTCCTTCCCTAGTTTCTTCTTCAATGGCATAAATTCTCATTCAGATATAAATCCAGTTCCATTATGCTCATCGTGGTTCTGCTTCTCTGAATAAACCCTGACTGTCTGTACCCAAGGAGTGAATCCAGATGGTGACAAGTGTTATAACTGAGCCTAGGGATAAGAGAGAAAGGCGGAATCAGGGAAGAAGACTTAGCGGGAGTGTCTCATGAGCAGGCTCCTTGCTCACTGTAGAGTCTGAAGCTTACACAATCTTGAGTCATCTTGAAGAAAAATAATACAAAATTTAAAATTAAAACTAAATACAAAAGTGAGTATACATGTAGAATGAGAAGAGAAATCTCAGATTGCAATTTTTCAAAGCTGACAGATAAAATAGGTAACATGAAGGTCCTTTGGGTCCCACCCGGATAATCGAGGATAATCTCCCCATTTCAAGATCCTTACTTTGGTAACACATCTGCAAAGATCCCTCTTCCCTTTAAAAATAGCTATGATGTGTATTTTGCCACACTTTTAAAAACTGGAAAAAATATGTAGTACATTATAACTGTATTCTTCTTTTTTTTTTTTTTGCATTGAGAAGTCCCTGATGCAAAATAAAACAACAACAACAAAACTACTCAATGCCTTTGTATTCTTGATAAGAGAGGACTTCCAATTTGATGAAGCATCAGAGAATTGCATTTTACAAAAGTACTTGAAGTTTTACATATCTTATGCTGAGAAGAGGTTTTCACAAACTGCTTTCCAAACTTTGTTTCTCTTTCCCTCTGATGAACTGCACGCTATAAGATGCATGGATACTATTTTTCCATTTCTGGCCCCTCACCTTTGCCACCTGATGCCAGCTAAATTAGCACACTAGACTGGAGGAGTTTTCCTCCAGGAAGGCATTCCTACCCCAGAAGGATAGAAATAACTCAACTATGCACAGCAAGGACTACAAACCACATAGATATATCCCACTAAACCCACACTAAAGGTACCTCCAACTCAACTTATGCTTAACTCAGTCTCCAAAACACTTATGGTCATTCCAGTATTCCAGTTCCATCTGAAACTTTTAACTTTCTAAAATGGACACCTTCAAACTATACAAAAGTAGATAGAATAGTATAGTAAATTCCCATGCACCCACCACCCACTTTCAAAGTTTATTAATTCATGGCCTGTCTTATTTCCACTACACTCCATCTGTTTTCCCCCTTCTTGTATTACTTTGAAGCAAACTCCAGATATTATAACATTTCATCCATGAATATTTTAGTATTTCTAAAATATATCCTGTAAAAATAGTAGTGATGCCATAATTATACATTAGAAAACATAAATAATTTTCAATGTTGTCAGATATTGTATTCACATTTCAAATTATCTCATGAGGTTCTATAAATTTATTTTATAGTTTGTTTGAATCAGAATTTAGATAAAGTTGTGATTAATTGATATGTCCCGAGTTTTTTTAACTTATAGATTTCTCATATCTTTTTTCTTTGTAGCTCATTTGTTTAAGAAAGTTATTTATTCTATAGAGTTTCCCATGGTCTGTGTTTTTCTTTCTTCTTCTTCTTCTTCTTTTTTTTTTTTTTTTAAGATAGGATCTCACTCTGTCACCCAGGCTGTAGTGCAGTGGCACCATCCTAACTCATTACAGTCTGGAATTCCTGGGCTCAACCAGTCTTCCCACCTCAATCTCCCAGACAGCTAGGATTACAACCATGCACCACTACACCTAGCTAATGTTTTTATTTTTTATAGAGATGAGGTCTCACTATGTTGCCTGGGCTGGTCTTGAGCTCCTGGCCTAAAGTGATCCTCTTGCCTGGGCCTCCCAAAGTGCTGGAATTACAAGGGTAAGCCACTGCACCTTCCCTGACTCTGTGTTTTTCTACTCACATCCTTATGTGTCATGTGTTCATCGTACTCTCCTGTCCTCTGAAACTCCTCTAGATTGGTCACTGAATTTAGAAGATTCAGATTTGACGTTTTTGGAAAGATTGGAAGCACTTACTGTCTTGTTGCTTCTTCTTTTTTGATGAGTTGGTGGTGAGCAATGTGACCTTAGGTTGGAGTGCCCAAAATTGATCCAGAGACAAGGATCACTGTGAAAGTGACTAATTAGCACCTTGAAGGAAATGCAAGAAGCAGAATGGGAAAGGAAGGAAGCCAAACAAGAGCGTGAACTTAAGCAGAATCTCAGAGGGTAGTTTCTTCCTGGTCCTGTAGGGAAACACAGCAATGTAGGCAACACTGCATTGACTCTAGGTAAGGATCTAGTTTTCATACACCTATACTTCTCAGTGACTAATCAGGAGTTTCTGGCATAGGTAAGTACTGTCCGGGCCCTCCACCTCTGTGTATATCAGGAGGAGATCAGAAGAGATCCAAGTGGAGCATCCACATCATCTTTGTATAAGAGGAAGTTTGACCCATTATGTTAAAATATCTTACTTTGCAAACATTAGAAAAAAGATGTGTGTGAACTTATTGCTATAGTCCTTCCTGGAACTTTAGAAAGAGCCCAAAAGCCCATAACAATAAGGATTTCTGGCACTTAATCTTCAAGATAAATATATCTCTGTTGTGAAGAAGAAAGGAAACAAGAGAATGTGGTATCCTGAAAGATATCAAGAGAATTTATTTGTAAAAGAGAGTGATGGTCAGTTTTAAGATCCCGTGATTTACCAGATCTGTTGGTCTTACTGCCTTTTTATTGTCTCTTAACTACTTCATGTCTTCATAGCTGCCATTATCCAGTTTAAAGTCCATGACCCAGAATTATAAGCACTCTCAACTGCTTTGCCTCTGTTGATGGGTTAAGATGAAGGCCTTTGTAACTGGCCATTTAGAGATCATTGGAGACCCTGACAAAAGCAGAAAAGACAAAGACCCAATAAGAAAGAAAACTACGGGCCAATTTCCCTGTTGAACATAGATGCAAACATTCTCAATAAGATTCTAGCAAATTATATTCAACAACACATATCAAGGATTATCCATCATGACCAAGTGAACATCATTCCCGAGATGCAAGGCTGGTTCAACATACATAAATCAATAAATGTAATGTATCACATAAAAAGGTGTAAAACCAAGAACTACATGACTATTTCATTAGATGCAGAAAAAGCATTTGATAAACTCCAACACCGCTTCTTGATTAAAAAAACTCTTAAACACCAAGCTATCTGTGGCAAACTTGCAGCCAACATCATGCTTAACAGTCAGAAGCTGGAAGCATTCCCTCTAAGAATTAGAACAAGATGAGGATACTCATTCTCATCCCTCCTATTTAACATACTAGAAGTCCTAGCCAGGGCAACCAGACAGAAGAAAGAAATTAAGGGCATCCAAATAGCAAAAGAGGAAGTTAAATTATCCCTCTTTGTAGGTGATATGATTCTATACCTAGAAACCCCTCGAGAGTCTGTCAAAAACCTCCTCACACTGATGAATAACTTTTAAAAAGTCTCAGGATATAATCAGTGCACAAAAAACAGTTGCATTTCTATACACCAACAAGTAACCTGAGAATCAAATAAAAAACACAATTCCATTCACAATAGCTACACACAAAAAAGTGCCTCACCATCCATCTAACCAAAGTGGTGAAATACCTTTACAATGAGAATTACAAAACATTTCTCAAAGAAATCAAGGATGATACAACCAGATGGAAGAACATCCCATGCCCATGGTTTGGAAGAACCAATATTGTCAAGATGTTTATTCAACCCAAAGCAATCTACAGATCCAATGTAATTCTTATCAAATTACCAGCATCATCTTTCACAGATCTAGAAAAGACAATACAGAAATTTATATGGAAGCAAAAAAGAGCCAAATAACTAAAGCAATTCTCAGCAAAAAGAACAAAATTGGGCAGGTCACACTTGCAGACTTCAAACCTTACTATAAGATTACAGTAACCAAGACAGCATGGTAATGGTTCAAAAGTAGATACAAAGACCAATGAAACAGGAAAGAAAATCTTGAAATAAAACCATATACCTTCAACCAAATCATCTTCAACAAAGCCAACAAAAACAAACATTGGGGAAAGGAAACCATATTAAGCAAATGGTGCTAGGAAAACTAGCTAACCACATGCAAAACAATGAAACTGGATCCCTACCTATAACCCTAAACAAAAATTAACTCAAAAAGGATCAAGGACTTAAATGTGAAGCCTCAAACTATAAGAATCTTAGGAAAAAAAACTTAGGGAACACCCTCCTGGACATTAGCCCAGGCAATTTAATTCATGGTCAAGTCCTCAAAAGCAAATGCAGCAAAATCTAAAATTGACAGGTGAGACTTTATCAAGCTAAAATGTTTTTGCACAGCAAACAAACCATCAAGAAAATAAAGAGTTAGCCTTCAGAATGGGAAAAAAATATTTGCAAGCTATACATCTGACAAAGGCCTAACATCTAGATTCTACAAGAAACTCAAATTAATTGACAAGAAAAAAAAGCCAATCAATTAATCAGAAAGTGGGCAAAGGACATGAATAGACACTTCTCAAAGGAAGAAGCCACCAAACATATGAAAAAATGCTCAGTTTCACTAATCTGCAGGGAAATATAAATCAAAACTGCAATGAGGTGCCACCTCACAGCCGGTCAGGATGGCTATCACTAAAAAGTCAAAAAACAATAGGTGCTTTTTGAGGATGCAGAGAAAAGGGAATGCTTCTACACTGCTGGTAGGAATGGTGGGTATGTAAGCTAGTTCATTCTCTGTGGAAAGCAGTGTAACATTTTCTCAAAGAACTAAAAATTGAGCTATCATACGATCCAGCAATCCCACTTCTAGGAGTATGCCCAGACGAATATAAATCGCTCAACCAGAAAGACACCTGTGCACATATGTTCACTGCAGCACTATTCACAATAGCAAAAATATGGAATCAACTCAGATGCCCATAGAAAGTGGACTAGATAAAGACAGTGTAGTATATATGCACAATGGAATACTACACAGTCATAAAGAAGAACAAAAGCATGTCCTTTGTAGCATCACAGATGCAGTTGGAGACCATCATGCTAAGTGAACTATCACAAAAGCAAAAAACTGGATACCACATTTTCTCACTCATAAGCAGATCCTAAACATTGGGCATGTAAGCACAAATTTGAGAAGAACAGCCAGGTGCAGTGGCTCACACCTGTAATCCCAGCACTTGGGAGGCCAAAGAGCGTGGATTTCTTGAGCCCAGTAGTTCGAGATCAGCCTCAGCAACATAGTGAAACCTTATCTCTACAAAAAATACAAAAATTAGCCAGAAGTGGTGGCATGTAGTTCGGCCAGCCTTGGAGGCCCGCCTGATTGACAAAGTCCAGGTGTGCTGAGGACCTCCGTCCGCAAAGCAAGTCTGGGCAGCTGAGGCCCTTCTGTCTTCTGTCTTTGCTGTTTGATATGGCTGAAGAATTCTGTGCAGTCGCGGAAGAAGAAAATGGCAAATTTATGTGAAGTACCCACAGCTAACCTGGAAATGTCATGGTTCATTTTTCCATTTCCCACTATGTTGTTTGGCCTTTTCTAACATATGCAATGGTTAAACTCTGAAGCATATCAGAATGCTTTCTTTCACTTGGTTATAAGTTACTAGATGTTGCTTGAGTAAAAAATGATATAAGTATACACTCCTTATTTGATTTAGAATTATGTAATGTTTAGACATAAGGTTTATTAGAAGCACAAGTTTATAGTAAGTTCATTATGAATTCATTATAAGTTCTAACACTTATCTAGGAGTTATGTAGGTGATTTATAACACTGTTTTCTCAGATTTAGGATGAAGATTAATCGTTAAGGTTTTTACTTAATTCAATAGTTATAATTCTAAGTTAACGTTTATAGAGTGGGCTTTCACTGAATTCATAATATACTAATTGGATACTTTTATGATAAATTAACTAAAGACAGAAAGTAACCTTGGGGGCCTGGGAAACATCACTAAAAGCTTCTTTTGAGTTTTCTTTAGAAATAAACACTGCAGGATAAGAGAAAAGTAATGAAGACACCTGGACAAGAAAGGCGATTACGAATCTTTGTAGGTCATAGAAGCCCCAAAGAGAAAACTCCTTATACATGGAGAAATGCGCACTGGGAAACTTTCTTGAAGTACTTCAAGGACTGTAATTTGGGACTGTTTCGAAAAGAGTTGCTGGTCGTGCTATTCTAGACATGATAATTGTTTTATCCATGTATTAAACGTAATTGGTAAATGTAATATCATGCAAGTTTATATAATCAATATACATATATATGATGGTTGACAAAAATTATTAGGCTCTGGTTATGTTTAACAAGGTTTTTACTTTGAATCGTTAATTAAGTTTTAATGCTGTAGTTTAGTGTTTTATAATTACTTTGAAGATTGTTTTAGGTTCATAAGTTTAAGTTCACATAATAATAAAATTGGTGTCTTAAAGATAATAATAATTGCTCAAGTGCCTATCTTAAGACAAAGATGTTTTCCAGGAGGTTGCCAAGCATAAGGGAAAACAGCCAAACCACCCCCCAAACCACCATTATCCTAAACTTAAAAGCTCATTAGCAATTATGCAACCATAATAATTTTTAGTTGTGTTAGTTTTATTTCATTATGTTTAGTTCACTTTATATGTTTATTTGGAGTAAAGATTAGTGTATGTATTTTCACAGTAAGTCACTTTCATAGTTATTCTTTAAATGTTAGCCACTGTTTTTGGTCAAGTTAATGGGCTTCATATTCCTACTATAACTAGGTACAATCTATAGTTTTGTTTTGGTGATTTTAAGACCTTTTTAATTAGACAAGTGATGTGAAATAGAAATCAAAGTAAATCTTGTAGATTAAGTGATGCATTATGTTTAGTTTAAGTAAAACTCCTTTTAAACTTATCTTAAGACTCATTAACTGAAAGTAATTAGTGTTTTGGGCCTGTTTGTTGCTTCTAAGACCACTAGATGGTGGTAACTTTTAAAGGATATGTATGTGAAGGAATTTTCTTTGTCTTGCTCCTTTATGAATGGTATAAAAGCTTTCTGTTAACTAACATTAAATAACATCTGTCCTGCAAGCAGGTGTTCAAGTATATTGTTTTGTCGTAAGTTCCTTCTTTCATCTATTCGTCTCTCCTTCAGGAAATCCCACACCCAGCAGGAACAGGAACCCTGCAGCATGTGTCTGTAGTCCTGGATACTCTGAATGTTGAGGTGAAGGATCACCTGAGCCCAGGAGGTCAAGGTTGCCGTAAGCCGTGATTGCCAGGATCATGCCATTGCACTCCAACCTGAGTGACAGAGTGAGACCCCAACTCAAAAAAAAAAAAGTGGGAACACCAAACGCTGGGCAAATATCTAAAGGAGGGAGGAAGGGAGAGGGGATAAGGGGCACATAACCACCCACTGGGTATCACGTCCACTACCAGGGAGAGAGAGGGCTCACCTGCATATAATTTACTTGTACAGCAAATCCTCACAAGTACTCTAAAATAAATTTTTTAAAAATGTAAATAAATGAGTCAAAATAAAATATGAAGTTTTTTAAAGCCCAGGAAAGGTGGAGTATTGGGAACAAAAGCCTAATCAGAGTGACTTCATATAGAGCTTATGAGAGAGAGATTGGAGTAACAGTCACACCTCCACGCCCATGGGAGATTGGTTCCAGGACTCCCCTTGGATACCAAAATCTTTGGATGCTCAAGTCCCTTATATAAGATGGTATAGTATTTTTATGTAACCTATATATATCCTCTAATACGCTTTAAATCATTTCTAGACTACTTATAATACCCAGTACAATGTAATAATATCCAGTAAATGCTATATGAATACTTGTTATGCTGTAGTGTTTTTTATTTGTACTTTTTATTGTTGTATTGTGATGTTCTATTATTTTCCTTAACATTTTTAGCCTGCATTTGGTTGAATCTACAGATGCAGAATGCAAGGATACAAAGGGACAACTGTATAGCACATTTTTTCATGGAGTTTTGCTGAAATGGATAGCAAAATAACGGGGTGATTGCTAGACAGGAGTGTGGAGCTAAAGGTTGATTGGTTTGTTGCCAGTAAGATGGGGAAAGTAACACCATATTTGTATGCTGAGGAGAATGATCCTACAGAAAGGGACACAGAAGGAAGAACTGCTAGATATTTACCCCTGATGAAGTGAGAGTAGACAGAACCTATAGGACAAGTGAGAGGGTTGACATTGATGGTTCATCCCCAACAACAGGAAGGAGGCCAGACAAAGAGGAGTGTGTGAATAGATTTTGGGATGAAAACAGAAGGAAGTTAAGTGATGCCTCCAACTGAGGATAAAGAGAAGGAGGTGCAGGCTTGAAGAAAAAGAAAAACATATAAAAATAGGTGTCTAGAAGAGCTGGAAAGTGAATTGACTAAGAAAATGTAGCAGGATTTCCAGGCAGCTTGAGGGGCCCACATGAGGGTCAGTTATGAATTTGCAGTAAGACCAGCCAGCATGCTTGGGTGTTATTCTTCAGCCACAATCAGTTGTGAGGTTGTGGGAGCAAACAAGGTGGAAAAGTGGTTAGTGAAAGTTGAGTTTTCTCTAGGCAATTTGGCTACAGAGGCAAAGGAGTTGAGAGTGCTTATAACTCTGGGTCATGAACTCTAAACTGGATAATGGAGGATGTGAAGACATGAAGTAGGCAGAGGACAATGAACAAAGAACAGAGTACCATATGTTCTCATTCATAAGCAGACCTTGAACAGTTATAATACTATAAGAAAGGGACTGGCAGTAGTGGGAAACTGTCAGGGGAGGAGGGTTGAGAGTGGCAGTTGAGGGAAACTGCTAGGGGAGGGAGGGACACACCTCATCAACAAGGGTACCTGCACCATCAATGTTTGTATACCTAACCCTGAATTGTACCCCACATCTTTATAATAAAAAAAGGAAGAAAAGGCAGTAAGGTCAACAGATCTGGTAATCTGCAGGATTACTAGGCTCCCAGAAAGAGTGTTCTGGAAGATGATCAAGTAATTCACTTCCACTTGAGATTGCCGAGGTGATGTCTAGTGGTAATGACAAAGGCTAAGATTTGACTATGGGAGTGAGTGGTTGAAAGAGAGTAGGAAGGGAACAGATCATTGAAGAGAAGAACAGATCACTGAAGAAAAGAACAGATCATTGAAGAGAACAGATCGTTGAAGTTAAAAAAAAGAGGCCCATCTATATGACTATAGCATTGATTGGTATTGGAAGGCCCATCTATATGGCTATTGTAATGATTGAATCATAAATTCAATATTCTGTGACCAATTACTGAGGGAGGTCATTCCTATAGCAGCCTTCTCCCTCTCCCCTTGTACAACCATCAAGAAGACCATTATTTCTCAGTAGTTTCAGCCAGAGTAGGTCTTCTGGGATGCTTTGTGAACAGAGTTTGCCCAATCAACTCAAATGGGACAATAAGGCAAAAACACCAATGCTCAACACCAGGCTACTTGCATCCTTTACAGTGTCCCTTTTGGAAATGAATACCCAGTTCTGAAAGGGAGAAGATACCCTGGTGCTCCAAATCAAGTCATATGAACCTTAGTTTTGTCATTTAACTCCTAAAATATTAACCAACTACAATATTGAGAAAATTACAATCTTTTTGTGGAAGAAATGAATCTATCTAGTGCTGAACTTTTCTCCACAGAAAGCTAAAACCTTTGCTGTCATCTGCCAGCATCTGGGCCCACAGACTGGATCTCCTTTCCTGTAACTGTGGATGGATTCTGTGCTTCTGAAGTCAGAATGTGGTGAGAACAAAGCCATTTATGACAAGATGGAGCTAATCAAGGATCCCTATAGTACTCACCTTCTAACAGAGAAACTTCCAGTTCATTTAGACTCATCAAGTACTGGCTTTTGCCAAATTCTGACCATTTTCCCTTCACATGTCTCAACACTGACCCACCCCACTCCCTGTCCTTTTTCAAAGCCAGACTTCTTCCAACAAAATACAGAATGTGACTAATACAGCTATTCAAACAGATCTAAGAAGATTAATCCAAGTCTCAAAACACCCAAAGCCTAGAGGAGGCATAAAGGAGAAGGAGAAAAGGAAGAAAGACAGGTTTTGATTTGGATAGTAGGAGTAGTATTTGCTAAGGATGAGAAGTTTGAGCTGATGAATAGACGAATATGACCTCAATTTAGGGTTTTGTGTTTTTTGTTTGCTTGTTTGTTTTTGCACCAGGATCATCTCATTGCCAACATCTGCCAACATCACACTGGCAGGGAAAGGGAAATTTCAGGGGCCCAAGATTCCCTGCTCTGTCCATAACCAGAGTTTACATCATGACTTATTGTAGCCTTCTTTATGGCGCCCTCAGCTGGCTTCCATACCAGTTACAGCTGCAGTTTGAAATGTTGCAGCCAAGATCATCTCTTCGCCCACTCCTGGTCAGATTCTGCCTTAGAGTGGGTTGATTTGGGATAGGACCTCACCACATGCTTCCAGGTCCTATGGAGCACCCTGGGATAACCCTGCTCCCTTGAGTACATCTAAACTTCTCCACGGAAACCCTCTCCCATCTCAGGATGTTTCTCTAAAGCTCACCTTCTTGCAAAGAACTGACTGCCCGACCCTACTTCCTAGCGTGTCTCCAGCCATCAGTCAGAAGTCTCAAACTCATAGAGGAAGTCTTTGACCCCCAGACTGAACAAGGACATTCATTACCTATCTCTAAGACATTCTTGCTTGCCACCCAACAAAAATGCTATCTCCAACCTTGTATGGCTCTCTCCCTCTGGCCTTTGGCTTCTCCCATGGGCACAAGGAGAAGCAACGCTGCTATTTCACATTCCAGAAGATGGGAGATCGAATCTATGGAGTCAGTCCCAATGGGAGTCTGAGGTTAAATAGAGGGGTGGCCCTAACATCAAGAAACAGAAGTTTCACCCCAAAATTTGCCTTTAAGGTATAGCTAAGACATTGAATGTGTCACAAAGACTCAGCAGAACTGAAGACAACTGTCAGTTTTTGCTAGCTACCTAAACTCAGTTTTTAATCAGCATTTGGAAATTATGGCAATATGTCATTTTTCTCCAGTATTTTTTCTTACAATAGTAACATTATTAGAAATAAAAAATATATAAAAGTTTATATAAAATGAAACCACCTTTAATCCTACTAAGCAGACGTAACTGCTCTTATTATTTTATTTATTTATTTATTTATTTATTTATTTATTTATTTTGAGAAAGCAGGATTTATTGAGAGGACAGAAAAGCTCCCACAGTGGGAGGGAACCCTAAGGGGTTGCCGCTGCCCTTTTCTTTTTTTTTTTATAATCAATATTTTTTATTATGATATTGTGGGGTACAATTAAGGGTTAGGTATACAAATATGCTTCGTTCAGGCCCCCTTGTTGACAAGAGGTGTCTCCCCGTCCCCAGACAGATGTTTACTACCATCAATCCCGTCTCCCTTCCCCCCCATAGTTTCCCACCACTGTTAGTCATTTTCTTATGGTAATACGTTGGATGATCAAAGTCCACTATATGAGTGAGAACATGTGAAACTCAGATCTTTGTTTCTGCAAGAGGTCACTCAGTATTATAGATTCTAGTTCCATCCAGGTTGCTGCGAAATTCATGATTTTGTTCTTTTTTATGGCTGCGTAGTATTCCATTGTGTATATGTACCACATTTTTTAATCCAGTCCTCTTTTGATAGACAGCATGGTTGGTTCCAGGTTCTTGCTATTGTGAACAATGCTGCGATAAACATTCGTGTGCAGGTATCTTTTTGATAGAGTGATTTGAGTTCTTCAGGGTATATTCTCAGTAGGGGGATTGCGGGGTCATATGGGAGGTTGATATTTAGAGCTTTTAAGAATCGCCACACTGCTTTCCACAGAGGTTGCACTAGTTTACACTCCCACCAACAGTGTAGAAGTGTTCCCTTTTTGCCACACCCTCTCCAGCAGCTGTTATTTTTTGAGTTGTTGAAAATTGCCATTCTGACTGGGGTTAGGTGGTATCTCAGTGTGGTTTTGATTTGCATCTCCCTGATGATTAGTGAGGTTGAACATTTTTTCATGTGTCTGTTGGCTGCTCGGATGTCTTCCTTTGAGAAGTATCTGTTTATATCTTTTTCCCACTTTATAATGGGGTGTTTTTTTTGTTTTTTTTTTTTCCAGCACATTTGAGTTCCTTGTAGATCCAAGATGTTAAGCCTTTGTCAGACCTGGAGTTGGCAAATACTTTTTCCCAGTCTGTAGGCTGTCTCCCTGCTCTCTTGATGTTTTCTTTGGCTTTGCAGAAGCTTGTCAGTTTAATGAGGTCCCACTTGTCTATCTTATCTCTTATGGCCTGTGGGTTTTGGGTTTTGTTCAGGAATTGGATACCAGTTCCAATTTCCATGAGGGTATGTCCTTCCTTTTCTAAGGTTCTTATGGTTTGAGGTTTTTACATTTAGGTCTCTGATCCATTTGGAGTTAATTTTTGTGTATGGGGATAGATAAGGCTCCTGTTTCAATCTTCTGCGTGTGGTCAGCCAGTTTTCCCAGCATCATTTACTGAATAGGTTCTCCTCTCCCCAGTGGTAGGTGGTGGAGGCTTCCTTGATTGTTATTGGTCTATTTAGGGTCTCAATTTCTTATTGTTTCAACCTAGGCAGGTTGTGTGATGACAGAAAGTCCTCCATTTCCTTGAGGTTTTCAAGTTTGTTTCCATACAAGTGTACATAGTAGTCTCTAATGATCTTTTGTATTTCTTCAGGGTCAGATGTGACTTCATCTTTTGTGTTTCTGATTGTGCTTATTTGGATTTTTTCTCTCTTTTTCTTGGTCAGTCTAGCTAGGGGACCATCGATCTTATTTATCCTTTCGAAGAACCAACTTTTTGTTTCATTGATTTTTTGTATTATCTTTTTGTCTCCTGTGTCCTGGATTTGGGCTTTTATTTTGGTGATCTGGATTCTTCTGCTGAAATTAGGGGTTTTGTGATCTTGCTTTTCCGGCTTCCTTAGGTGGCTTCTTAGGCTGTTAATTTGTGATCCTTCCGTTTTCTTCATGTGCGTTTGTAGGGATATAAATTCCCTTCTTACTACAGCTTTCATGGTATCCCAGAGATTTTGGTAAGATGTTTCTTCATTTTCATTTGTTTCCAGGTATCTTTTAATCTCTGTTTTGATTTCATCATTGACCCAGGAGTTGTTAACATCATGCTGCTTAGTATCCATGTCTTTGTGGGTTTTGGGGGGACCCTGTTGGTGTTAATGGTTATTTTTATTCCACTGTGATCTGAGAAGGGGCATGGTAGAATTTCGGTCCTTTTAAATTTGCTTATGCTTGATTTATGGCCAATTATGTGTTCGATCTTAGAATACGTTCCATGCGGTGATGAGTAGAATGTGTATTCTGTGGTCTTTGGTTGGAGTGATCTGTAGGTATCAATTAAGTCCATTTGGTCAAGAGTCACATTGAAGTTTTGGATCTCATTGCTGGTTTTTTGTCCTGATGATCTGTCTAGGGTTGTGAGTGGGGTATTAAAGTCCCCAGTTATGATGGTGTTAGAGTCAATATCTTTCTTTAGTTTTCCTAGAAGTTGCTTTATGAAAGTTGGTGCACCTATGTTGGGTGCATATATGTTTAGGATAGATATTTCTTGTTGATGGAATGAACCTTTTATCATTATGTAGTGGCCCTCTGTATCCTTTTAAATTTTTGATAGCTTAAATGGTATTTCTTCTGAAATTAGGATTGTGACCCCTCCTTTCTTTTGTGTTCCATTCGCCTGAAAATCTGTTTCCCATCCTCTTACTTTGAGTCTGTGCATGTCCTTTCTAGTGAGATGGGTCTCTTGAAGGCAGTATATTATTACCTGGTGATATTTTATCCATTTTCCCATTCTATGTCTTTTTAGTGGTGCGTTTAGTCCATTCACATTCAGGCTAATTATTGAAATGTGAGAGTTCATCCCTATCATAGAGTTCTTATAGAGTTGTTGTTCTTCCACTTGGTTTTTTGTCTTTCTTTTGGTTTTGGGGTTGGTTCATGTGTATTTTATTCTTTTTCCTGTACTCTTGTGAAGAATGTTGTTCTTTTTTCCTTTTCTTCGGTGTTCAGTACCTTCCTAAGTGTTTCATGTAGAGGTGGTTTGGTTGCAGTGTAAGTTCTTAGGGATTGGATATCGGGGAAAGATTTTAATTCTCCCTTGCCGATGAAGCTTAATTTGGCTGGGTAGGTTATTCTTGGTTGAAATTTTTTATCTTTTAGGACTTTGGAGATAGGGCTCCAAGCTCTCCTAGCCTGCAGGGTTTCTGTAGATAAATCTGCTGCTATTCTAATTGGTCTTCCATGGTAGGTGATCTGGCCTTTTTCTCTTGCTGCCTTTAGGATTTTTTCTTTTATGCCTACTTTGTTTAGGTACATTTTGATGTGTCTAGGAGTTGGTCTTCTCATTTGTTGTCTTGCAGGGGTTCTCTGAATCTCTTGTGTTTGAATTTTTGCATCACTGATTAAATAAGGGAAGTTTTCTTGAATGATCTTATGGAAAGTTTGTTCCAGTGTGGTCTCTGTCTCTCTTTCTGCCTCAGGAAGGCCAATTACTCTTAGGTTCGGTCCTTTGAAGTAATCGCTCATCTTTTGAAGGTTTTGCTCTGTCTTTTTGAGCTTGTTTTCTGTGTTTTTAAGAGTTTGGGTTAGTTCTATATTTTGGTCCTCAAGCACTGAGATTCTTTCCTCTGCTTGGGTAATTCTGCTTTCCATGCTTATCAGTTTGTTGTTTATTTCATTCACAGTATTCTTTATTACTGTTATCTCAGATATCAGCTCCTCCTAGTTTCTTCTTGTTTCTCCTCAATTCTTTTTAATCTCTCCATTAATGTCTTGATATTTAGGTTTTTAGTTTGGGACCAGTCATCCTGGGGTCTTCACTATTTGCATTCTGAAGTCAGTTTTCTCAGTGTCTGCTCTCCCAGGGGTCTGGGAGAGACCCATATTCTTCTTTTGGTTTTTCTTCATTTGTGTAGATTTTTCTCTCTCCCTCCCCTTCTTTAATTCTGTTTTTCAGGGAAGGTGGGGTTGCTTTAGTTTCACTTGTACAATCTCCTGTTATTCCTTGTAAGGGTCCTCTGGCTTTGTTCACTTTTGAGGTTGGAGTGTGGGCTGCGTGTGTACTTTTTGCAGTTTTGAGGTTTAATTGAGGGGGTAGCTGTGATTCAGAATCTATATGCTGATTCCAGCATCCACCAACAGGTGTATGGACACACTGGAACGTATTTCCTACTGCCTTACAATCTGTCTGTGCAGCGGTATGTAGGTTTGATCCCTGGATCAAAAGGAGGTACAAAAGAGGAAAATAATGGAGGAAGGGGGGTCAATAGGAAGTTAGAAAGAGAGGAGAGTGAGGGGAAAACAGACATACATACCAACTAACAGGTGAAAAAGAGACACAAGGCCAGAGAGAAGTGAAAAAACACATGAGTAAAATTCCCTAAAGGATACTGGTAGCTACACAGAGACAGACCAATAAAATCATGAAACAGATAGTGTAAGTCAGAAAGTAAACAAAAGTGAACAAAACAGTCAAAATGATAAAATCAAAAGTCAAAATAAGAGATCAGACTAGCTCTGGAATCTTTTCTGAGCGTCTAAAGTCTCTTCAGCTCTGATCTCCAGCCTCTCCCCCTTTGCTTTCCTTGTGGGCAGCTAGATTTACTGGCAGCTTGGGTTTGGTTTTTGTTTTTTAGCCTGCTGCCTGTGAGGTCTGTGACGTTGCCTTTTTCTGATTCAGCTGGGGAGGGGCTTTGTCTCCTGTTTAGCAATGTTACCTTAGGAACCGAGGTGGAAGCTGCTGATAGGTGGGTGGGGCAATGCAAATCTCTGCCTGTAGAGTGGCTGAGGTGGCAGCTTCACTTTCATGGATCTTCTCTCTCCGCTCATCTGGGTCCCTGTGTTATCCACTGTGATGGACTGTGCTGGAGTGGGAGGCACTGGGGATCAACTGCACAGTTGGGCGCTGGGTCTGGGGTGCCACCAGCAGGCTGGGGTGGAGGAGGGGGTCAGGAGTTCCCTCCTCTGGAGCTGAGAGCCTCCGATCAGCACCTCCTTAAGATATGCTGTTTTCTTACACAAGCATGGGATCACACACTGAGTGCCTCAGCCAGGGTAGGCCCAGAGCTCCAGAGCTCCAAAGCTCCAAAGGGCAGATGGTGGGTGGCGAGAGTGGCCCTGGGTCCCTCGCAGGGTACTTCAGTCAGAAATGGGACTGGTATCTCTGAGGGGCAGGTGCCCAGAGCCTCCCTGGGTGACCGGCAGCTTGGTGCTGGGTGCTGGGCAAGATGATGTAGTCAAGGGGGAGCCAAGACTCGGGACTCCCACGTAGGCAGGAGTCACATATAGTGGAGCAGCAGCAGCCGGGACCACAATATCCAGCCCTGCGTGGGACCGAAGGTCCCCAGGCCTCGGACCAGTGCGTTTGGCGGTGGACAGGGGAGTGGGGGAAGAAAAGTAAGAGTCTTTTTGGGAACTCACGTTTGGAGGATTTCACAAATCCACCTATTTCGTCGCCATCTTACTGGAACCTCCTGTCGCTGTTCTTATTATTTTAGTGGATCATTTGCCTGTGTTTTTCTACCTATGTGTAGTATATTATTGTAGTTATTTATTTACATATGAATTGCTTAGTATTATAAACAATTTCAATTATTTTTGTGGGCACACATTGCATCCCTGAGAATCCTAAACAATAGTTTTATGCTTCACTATGTAAATACTTAATTTTTTAAAATCAGTGGATTGATATCTGGTTACCTCTAAAGCAATATTATGACAGATTCTGATACCAACAGAGCGGAGTACTGATCTACTTTTTTTTTTTTACTCTCTATCACTTAACAGCTCTATGACTTTGGTCCAGTTTCTTAAATCTTCTGTGCCTCAGTTTCCTCTTATTTAAACTGGAGATAATAATAGCATCTACTTTAAAGAGTTGATGTGGCAATTAAAGAAGAAATTGCATGTAAAGTGGCCAAACCAGTATCTGGCACGTATGAAGTATTAAACAAAGGTTAGTTATCATCATTATTTTTACCATCTTTGTGTTACTCCATCCATGACTTCTTTAGAAATTATGAGATTTATAATAAAGTACTGATCCAACAACCAAACTTATTAAAATAATTAAAACTTATTTAAAGATTGATAAGATTTGTGATTGATCAACAAATTATTCAAAGTGTTAGTGAATTGCAAGTTGAACAGTAGACATTACTGAAGGTCATATAATATAGTGGTCAAGAGCATGAGTTTAGGTGAAGACAAATAAGGGTGTAATTCACAACAACAACAACAACAATAATAAAATATTTCTGTAGTCAACACAAAGGGCTAGGCATTATCCTCAGAAGTTTGCCTTTATTAGCTCACTTAAGCCTCACAATAACCCTAAGATCATTAATAGGAAACGTAGGCACAGAGAAGATTAAGAAACTCATAGCAAGGCAATGAGGCTAGTGAAAAGCAGAGAGAGGATTTGAACTTGGGGGACTTTAGACTACAGCCTCTGCTTTTTTTTATTTTTATTTTTTTATTTTATGCTTGGCACCTTGATCTTGGACCTCTGATTTTAAATATTGCTGTGCTGTTATATATTTGAAAAAGCAATTTTACATCAGTGAGTATCTTGTTAAATAGATTGTGATCTTTTTCTTTCTTCCTTCCTTCCTTCCTTCCTTTTAGTTGGAGTCTCATTCTGTTGCCCAGACTGAAGAGCAGTGGCACGCTCCTGGCCACTGCAGCCTTGACCTGCTGGGCTCCAGCCATCCTTCCACCTCAGCCTTCCAAGTAGCTGGAACTACAGTCGTGCACTAACACGCCCGGCTAATTTTTTGATTTATTGTAGAGACAAAGTCTCGCAAAGTTTCCCAGACAGGTCTCAAACACACAGGCTCAGGTAATCCACTCGCCTCAGCTTCCTAAAGTGCTGGAATTACAGGCTGAACCACTGAGTCTGGCCTGTGATCTTTTTCTTATGGACTTGATGAAACTATTTGTATATGCTTGATGAAAACCCTTTGTTAATTATACGTGCAAATATCTTCTCTTACTCTTTAGTGCACATATTACTCTTTAGTGCACATAAAGTCTTTTGATGGATGAAAGTTCTAAATTTTAATGTAATATCAACCATTAATGTTTTCTCATGCAATTGGTATATTTTGTACCTATGTTATCTTCAAAAATATTGTGTTTTTCCTTTCTCTACAATTTACTTGGAATTGATTTTAAAAAACATAGTGTGAAGCCGGGCTCGGTGGCTCAGCCTGTAATCCTGCGCCTTTGGGAGGCTGAGGTGAGTGGATTGCCTGATCCCATGGGTTCGAGACCCGCCTGGGCAGCGAGACCTCATCTCTACAATAAATCAAAAAATCAGCTGGGCATGGTAGCACATGCCTGTAATTCCGGCTACTCGGAAGGCTGAGGCGGAAGGATCGCCGGAGCCCAGCAGGTCAAGGCTGCAGTGGCCGGGAGCAGCCACTGCACTCCAGTCTGGGCGACAGAGTGAGACTCCAACTCAAAAAAAAAAAAAAAAAAAAAAAAAAAAAAAAAAAAATATATATATATATATATATATAGTGAAGTTGGAATCAAGTGGCATTTTTCCCCATGTGTATATCTAGTTGACCCAGCATCATTTATATTAAAAGTTGTCTTTTCTCTCACTGCTCTGCAGGGTCATTTTCTCATAAATCAGGGGTCCATATATATAAGCATATTATTTTCTTTTCTATCGTTCTATTGGTTTATCTTGTACCGACATCATAGTAATTGTGGTTTTAGAAAAAATTTACAGATGTTTTCTTCAAATTGTCTTCACTCTTGTTGACTCTTTACATTTTCATATAACGTTTAGAATCAGCTTGCCAGTTTCCATTCAACAATCTACCAGGATTTTTATTGGGATTGCATTTAGCCAACCAATTAATTTGGGACAAATTACAATTTTATGATATTGTCTCTTTACAATATTGGCTTGTCCAGTCCACGAACATGGCAAATTCTTTCTTTTAAAAACATATTCTTCAAGTTCCTTTAATAACATTATATCATTTTTTCTGCAGAGCAGTCTTTTAAAAACTTTTACTAAGTTAGTTCTTAGGCATTTGGTGTTTTGAGTTGCTATTGTAAATGGTATTAAGTTTTATTATACATCCAGTGTAATGCTGAGTATATGTGGAGATATCAATAGCACGCATTCTTATCTTATTCCCAATCATAGATAAGAAACAGCCAATATTTTACTTTTCTTTTTTTTTTTTTTTGAGTTGGAGTCACCCAGGCTGGAGTGCAGTGGCACGCTCACGGCCACTCCAGCATCAACCTGCTGGGCTCCGGCAATCCTTTTGCCTCAGCCTTCCAAATAGCTGGAACTACAGGCATGTGCTACCACGCCTAGCTAATTTTTTATTTATTGTAGAGATGAGGTCTCGGCAAGTTGCCCGGGCTGGTCTTGAACCCATGGACTCAGGCAATCCACTTGCCTCAGCCTTCCAAAGTGCTGGGATTACAGACTGAGCCACCGAGCCCGGCCCAATATTCCACTACTAAATATGATGTTGGCTGTAGGTTGCAGGCACTCATTTTTACTTTTTTCCTCTCTACCAATTTTTCTATTTTCATCCATTCTCCAACGTCTATAAATTCCTTAAATTCTCTAGTTTTCTTTTCTCACCTCTTACATTCTCTTTGTTTTTGTGAGTTTATGCATTTTTATATCTTTAATTTTAATGATTTAAGAAGGAACCCAGATAAACATATGCTCAAGCTACTATGCCTAATTATAAATCCCACAAAGGTATACATGAAACAATCTACTTTTTTAATTGAGAAAGTTTGTCTTTTTAAAAATTTTTAGTTTTTTACTTGACAAATAAAAATTGTATATATTTATAGTGTTCAATATGATTTTCTGATATATGTATACATTGTGGAATGACTAAGTCAAGCTATTTAACTTAATACCTCGTTTTTGTGGTCAAAACATTAAAATCTACTCTCTTGAGAATTTTCAAATATATACTATATTGCTATTAGTGATAATTGCCACATTGTACAACTGACCTTCTGAACTAATTCCTCCTGTCTAACTAAACTTTTGTATCCTTTGACCAACACCTCCCCAGTCCCTCTTCCACCCTCAGTCCCTGGTAACCACCATTCTACTCTCTGCTTCTATGAGTTCCACATTTTTAGATTCCATATATAAGTGAGATCATGCAGTGTTTGTCTTTCTGTGCCGAGCTTATTTCACTTAGTGCAACGCCCTTCAGGTTCATTCATGTTATCACAAATGACAGAATTTCCTTCAAGTATCTACTTAACTACAGTGAACTTGATACAATGGTTGAAAATTCTTCTGTTTTCTAAATTGGTGGATTTTTTTAAAATTTTTTTTAATTTTCATAGATTTGAAAGTATGTGACAAATAGGAATGTTATACACATAAAATTGTAGCTGGCTGGAGTACTAAAATAATCATTTGATTTCATGATAATTAAAATTTCACTTTAACTATAATCCCAGCACTCTGGGGGAGTGAGGTGGAAGGATCATTTGAGGCCAAGAGTTCAAGATCAGTATGGGCAATATAGCAAAATCTCTACCTCCTAAAATTAAAATTAGCTGGACGTGGTGGTGCACCTATAGTACAAGCCACTTGGGAGGCTGAGGCAGAAGGATGGCTTGAGCCTAAAAGTTGAAAGTTATAAGTGAGTAATGATCATGCCACTGCACTCCAGCCTGGAGCAACAGGGTGAGACCCTGAGAGAGAAAGAGAGAGAGAGAGAGAGAGAGAGAGAGAGAGAAGGGAGGAAAGGAGGGAGGGAAAAAAAAGAAAGGACGGAAGGAAGGAAGGAAGGAAGAAATTTCACTCTGAGGTGCCATAAGCCACTTTTATCTCAAATGGCATTCTTTATAAATTAACCGTCTGCTTTTCTGACAAGTTCAACTTTTCACTCGATGGAGGCATCCCTTTAAATATCCCCAAGTAATGGCCATCTAACCTTCGCTTAATTACTTTCTATGCTGTTGAGTTTATTACTTCTCCCATGGGCAGCAACAAATATTTGTCTTAGCTTCACACAAAAAGTAGTATCACTTAGGTTTGCATTATACTGCGAAGAACAGGAAGAGCAATTAAGCAGTAACTTAAGTAAAGGAAGAGTTTTGTCCTTTTCATTTAACAAGGAGTCCAGAGGTAGGTTGTCCAGGATTGGTTTGGCAGCTCCGTGATGCCGTGAGTAACCCACCCTGCTTCTAGCTCTCTGCACTTTCATCCTAGACCATGGCCTTCAGCTCCATGTTTGTAAGACGTCACCTTTACCTCCAGGCAGGGCTTCTGCAGTCCAGGTGTGGTGAAATCCAAAAAGCATGACCCATCGAGTCCGCCCCTTTATTTATTTATTTTTTAACTTTTAAATTTTTTTATTTTAAAATTGTGGGGTACAAGTCAGGGTTAGGGATACAAATATTCATTGTGCAGTTACCCTTGCTGATGAGGTGTGTCACCCACCCCTCACCTTCCCCACACAGATTTCGACTACTGTCAATTCCACCTCCCCGGTGCCCCTACCCCCGCAGTTTCCCGCTACTGTCAATCCTCTCCTTAGAGAATGACGGTAGTTGTTCATGGTCCACTTATGAGTGAGAACATATGATACTCAGTTCTCTGTTTCTGTGAAAGATCACTCAGTATTATAGACTCTAAATCCACCCAGGTTGAGTCAGCCCCTTTATAAAGGGCCGTCTCAACAGCCTCACCCAGCAACTTCCTCTACCGCCTCATTGGCTAGACTATTCCGCTTGGCCACGATTAGCCACAAGGGTGGAAGTCAATGCTTTATTGTTCACATCATGACCTTGAACCACACTGAGGTTTCACTAGCAAAAATGGCAAGGACGAGGGATTTGTGGTAACACTATTGGTACACACAACCGATAATGTGTGCCACAAAAGTTTACCCTGTTTCCTTCCATTTTTGACCTTGCCACCTTGAAAGAAGAGCATCAGAGGCTTTGGCAACAGCTAAGAGCTCCACCAATTCTGAACTGCTTGGGAACTCATAGGCATAGGAGATAAGGTCACAACCAGAGGAATCATGAAGAACATACAGGAAAAGCAGGGCTGGCTCCTGCCTCTCCTGGGAGAGGAAGCTTCACTAAAGAATCTGGGAGGACCTCCAGCTGCTCTGGTAGAGCTGGGAGGCTGGGGATGGGAGAGATAAAGTGAAGAACTAAATAGAAACAGCTGCTAGCTGCCTTTGCCAGCCCTGAGGGAGACGGCTCATGCACATTCAGTGGAACAATTCCGTTTGATCCATACACATGTAAAAATCATTGCCTCCTTCACTTTCTAAATGCTGGGAGTTATTCTTTTCCTATTTAAGATTTACATTCACTAGGGTAACACGTGGTTGTCAGCCAGGACTTGGAGAGCCAGCACACTCAGTACAGGCAGGCATATCCTGCTGACTTATCACCCATCATTTCAGAAGTTTCTCTTTTTTGTGTGGCCTATTACATACTTTTACCTGGTGCCAGGCTCTGGGCTGAGCTCATATTCTGTTATTTCATTCATCCTCATGGTACTCTTCACATGACGCATTTCAGTTTTAAAGAGAAGAAAGCTGGGACTCTAGAGGGAGCGGTACTTTCCCCCAGACCTCCTAGATGGTGAGTGTTGCCCAAGGCTCAAGTTCAGGTCTGATTCTGAAACCATGTGCATGTAACAAAGTCCTCTACTTATTGCCTTGAAGCTAGAAAGGAACTAATCTCACTTTCTAAGCTATAGAAGTGCGTGCGCACACACACACGCACACGCAGCCCAGAGGTGTCAAAGGACCTGCCCAAGGTTGGTAGGTTCAAAAAGGGATGAGTCCCTTCATCCCGCTTCTTTTTTTTTTTTTCCTTTTTTTTGAGTTGGAGTCTCACTCTGTTGCCCAGACTGGAGTGCAGTGGCCACTTCCGGCCACCGCAGCCTCGACCTGCTGGGCTCCAGCAATCCTTCCTCCTCAGCCTTCCGAGTAGCCGGAATTACAGGCATGCGCTACCACGCCCGGCTAATTTTTTTTTGATTTATTGTAGAGATGAGGTCTCGCTGCTCCAGGAGGGTCTCGAACCCGCAGGCTCAGGCAATCCACTCACCTCAGCCTCCCAAAGGCGCGGGATTACAGGCTGAGCCACTGAGACCGGCTCATCCCACTTCTTTGACACAAAGATCCTGCATAACTGATGCCTCTGAGTTTGTTGTTGTTGTTTTGTTTTGTTTTTTGTTTTGTTTTGTTTTGAGTTGGAGTCTCACTCTGTCGCCCAGACTGGAGTGCAGTGACCGCTCCCTGCCACTTCAGCCTCAACCTGCTGGGCTCCAGCGATCCTACCGCCTCAGCCTTCCAAGTAGCTGGAACTACAGGCACGCGCTACCACGCCCGGCTAATTTTTTGATTTATTGTAGAGATGAGGTCTCGTCAAGTTGCCCAGGCGGGTCTCGAACTCGCGGGTTCAGACAATCCACTCACCTCGGCCTCCCAAATTGCTGGGATTACAGACTGAGCCACTGAGCCCGGCTTGTTTTGTTTTTTCAAAACAAAGTCTTGCTATGTTGCCCAGCCTGGTCTTGAACTCCTGGGCTCAAGTGATCCTCCTGCCTCAGCCTCTTGAGTAGCTGGGACTACAGGCACACGCCACCATGACCAGTTGCCTTTATTATTTCAGAGAAGCTAAGTTCCTCTGTTTGCCAGAGATGGGCATCATTTTCAAACTTTAATGTTTTCTCAAGATATTTCATCAATCACATTAACATTTTTACTTCTTAGACTAACAAACCAAGTATCTTTTTAAAAAATCACGCTCTGAATGTATGATTAATTTTTAAAGAGTTAGAGGAAATTACCAGGAACTAGCTCTAGACATATTTCAGTTTTGTTAGTTAGTTGAAAACCAAAAAATAATGCAAAACAGCTTTAAGGTCACCCTAACAGTCAGGAGGCAAACAGTAATGGTCTGCTTCAGGAGGCAAGGTGAGCCACAGCTCTACCGCTTTTCATCTCAATCATCATCTAATCATCATCTATTCTTCGGGGAAGGCTTCCCTGACCAAATTTCTAAATGAAATTTCCCAATAAAAGACACTTAGAATTCTGCTTCTGGCCATAGTAGACTAGCTGGTACTGGCCTAGCCCTCCTACAGTAAACAACAATAACACTGGACAAAATATATAAAATGACAGTTTTCCAGCATAGGGGAAGACAGTGATCCCTAGAGGTAAATTCTGCGATACCCTTTCTGACTTCAGATTATGGCACAAGGAGGAAACCCAACAGAGCACAGTGATCTTGTTGAACTGAGGAGACAAAAATTGAAATTCTGGGTTACTAAGACAGTCGTAATGTGCAGGGAAAGGTACCATAGACAAGGGAGCTGTGCAGAGAGGTGTTCCAGATATCCACATATGGGTCTCCTTGAGGCTTTAGCTAAATACCAAGCTACATGTTGATACTATGAGGTTGATCAAAGAACACTAGGGGGGCTGAGAGCTTAACTGCTGGATCCTGAACTGGTCTAAAGATATTCAGGTACTGATCCACCAGGGTGGAGAAATCTCGGAAAGACTAATCTAGATCTACTGTACGAAATCTTTAAACCAACCCTGGAAAATGTCAAGATAAATCTGTAAAGAAATGAACTGACAGAACAAAATCCAACACTCTAGTAAAGAATACAAGAATAAAAAATGGTACAAACACTTTGGAATATTGCTTAGAAATTTATTTTACAAAATAGACATATGCCTACTATATAATACAGGCATTCCACTTCTAGGTATTAGTAAAAGAAAAGAAGATATACATTCACACAAAGACTTAGACGTGGATGTTTAAAGCAGCTTTACTTATAATAATACACAAACTGAAAACAACCCAAATGCAGGCAGATAGATAAACAGATTGTGTATGTCAAGTCAGAAACCACAAAAGGTTTGAGATTCCACTGTGTTTGCAAGCTAACAATGTACCTTGTCACAGTTTTATATACAGGCAGAAGACACAGGTTTTCTAGGTCAGAGACAAAAGACAGTTACTTACATCAATAGCATTAGCTGGAGGAACATCATTGCATCATTTCTCTGAGCTGCAATCCCATTGGGAGACACGAAGAAAGTCAGATGTCACTTGCACACATAGCGGGGTACATTATAGGAGAGGAAACATTGAGATTCAGAAGCCCTGACTTTCCACAGGGGCTGCTGGCAAACCTGCCTATCCTCCCCTCTGGAGAGAGATACCCCATTAGAATTTCTGGAAAGCAAACGAAGTCAGCTTTTTATTGGCCGCTGTCATTAAGTGTCTATGTTTTTTTATTGCTGCAGAACAAATGATCACACATTTAACCACTTAACACTCGGTTACTATCTCACCATTTCTGTAGATTAAAAGTCTGGGCATGACACAGCAGGATCTTCTAATCAGGGTCTCACAAAGCTGAAATCAAGGTGTTGGCTGAGTTGCATTCTCATCTGGAGATTCGGGTTCTCGTCCAACTTTCATTCAAGTTGTTGGCAAATTCATTTCCTGTGGCTACAGAGTTGAGTCCTCTTTTCTTGCTGGTTATTATTATTAATGTTATTATTAATAAGTATTATTATCAGTCCTGGAGGCTACCCTCAGGCCCTACCATGTGGTCTCTCCATGATATAGCAATTCACTTTTTCTTTTTTTTTTGAAGACTAGAATTTAATAGAATCAATACAATAAATGTAAAAATCAATATAAATGTAACAAAGTAGTTTCATATTAATAAGTTTGGATTAGTGAGTCTTAGAGCATTCTGGAAATTTCAGAGGTTAATTTTTTGATCTATAGAGCTAGAAGTCTTTGGGTTAACAACCACTTTTTGCGGAAGAGTTCCTGTAAGAACTAGAACATTGTGTTTATTCAAAAGACCTTAAATTCACAAAGGGGTCAGAGATCACATTTTCAAAGGCATCAGGAGCTGGGTGCCGTGATGCATACTTGTAACCCTAGCACTTTGGGAGGCCGAGGCAAGAAGATTGCTTGAGTCTAGGAGTCAGAAACTAGCCCACACAACATAACAAGATCTCGTCTCTACAAAAAATAAAAAAAATGTCTGGGCATGGTGGTGTATGCATGTAGCCTCAACTGCTCAAGAGATTGAAGTGGAAGGATCGCCTGAGCCCAGGAGGTTGCAGCCGTGCCACTGCACTGCAACCTGGACAACAGAGATCCTAACTCAAAAAAAAAAAGGTGACAGGAGATCACCTTCCTGTCTCCTATGATGGAGTCTTACATAACATAACCTAAGGGAGCAAGCAACAAATAATATACACCAGTACTGACCATTTCAAGGGGAGGAGATTAGGCACAGTATTTATTTATTTTCCTTTATTTTAAAGATGTGGGTTACAATTCAGGGCTAGGCATACAAATGTTCATCATGCAGGTACTCTTGTTGATGAGGTGTGGCACTCGCTCCCCTGGCCGCTTTCCTCAACTGCCAATCCCATACCCCCACCCTTGGCAGTCTCCCACCATTGCCAATCCCCTCCTCACAGTACTATGATAATTGTTCAAGGTCCGCTTATGAGTGAGAACATAGGGTACTCTGTTCTTTGTTTCTGTGATAGGTCACTGAATATGATAGACTCTAAATCCATTCAAGTTGCTGCGAAGTCCATATGTTTGTCCTTCTTTATGGTTGCATAATATTCCATTGTGTATAGGTACCACATTTTTTTTTCATCCAGTCCAGCTTTGATAGGCAGCATGGTTGGTTCCATGTTTTTGCTATTGTGAATAGAGCTGCAACAAACATACATGTAGCATGTAGGCACAGTATCTATACCATACGTCTAGAATACTGGAGTCATCCTAGGATTCTGTCTACCACATCAAGGAGTGCCAACTTGGAAGTCATGATTAGGCTTGAATATCTGCTTCACTGATTGGGATTGTTTTAAACCTTAGTGAATAAACAGACGAGAAAGATTCAGACTGGAAGTATTAATTTTTACTATACTCTCACAGATTATAGTAGTAGAACCCATTTTTGTCAAGCCACAACTGACAATTAAAGGAACTGGCCAATAAGCTTTAGCCTTGGATTGCTAGAGAATTTTCTGCAAAGCAGGTCTAAAAGTCTAGGCAGTCCTCACTTTGTATGTAGTGCAGGACCATAAAAATGACTGTACAAGATGGAACCATGTTAAACAATCTCAATAACCAAGGAGAAAATTATGATTATTCTGTGACCTTTAGCATCTTTTGTAAGAAGTTAAAAACTCTTACTGTCAGTTTTAAATGTGTAGGGAAACGAAAAAGCAGTAAAACTAATATTTATTTAGTACCTTGTAATTCACTAATAACAACTTTATTGAGATATAATTCACATACCATAAAATTCAAAGTGCACAATTCATTATTAGCTTTTAGTAATCATCCCTTGGTATCTGTGGGGAATCTGTTCCAGGATTTCCCCTGCAGAGACAAAAATCTGCAAATACTCCAGTCCCTGATATAAAATGGTATAGTATCTGCATATAACCCGTGCACATCCTCCTGAATACTTTAAATCAGCTCTAGATTCCTTACAACACCTAATACCATGTAAATGCTATGTAAATAGTTGCTATACTATATTGTTTGGGGAATAATGACAAGGAAAAAAATGTCTGTACATGTTCAGTAACGACACATTTATTTTTTCCTAATATTTTCAATCTGCAGTTGGTTGAATCCACAGATGCAGAACGCACGGATAGTCCCACGGATACAGTCACACGGATATGTGACTGTATATTCACAGAGTTGTGCAGCCATCATCATAATCTAATTTCAGAATAGTTTCATCACTTCCAAAAGAAAACGCATACCTGTTATCAGTCACTCCTCATTCCCCAACCCTGAAAGCCCCAGGCAACCACTTATTTACTTTCTGCGTTTATGTATGTATTTACCTGTTCAGGACCTTTCCTGTACATGAAATCATACAATCCATGTGGTCTTTTGTGGCTGGCTTCTTTCACTTAGCATCACGTTTCCAAGGTGGGGAAACACAGGTGCATGTTGTAGCATGTGTCGGTACTTTATGGCTGCATAAAATTCCATTGCGTGGGTATAGCACATTTTGCTCAACTCAGTGGACATTTGGGTCACAACCAATTTCCTAATTTCTGTCTATAAACTCACCTCCATCAAGTTTTTCTGGCTGCTTAACTAAAGTCTTTTCATGATGGCAGTGTTAATAGTCCCATGGTGATTTCTAGAACTCCACTTATGTTTGATTTGAATTTTTCTTACAGCTTCATTACTTTTGGAGTTTGTTTTTTTTTGGCTGAATTTCATCTTTGTTGGTCAGTTTGTTTTTTTGATTATCCATTGTTGTAAAGCATCATGTGGTCTTATCACTGGGTGGCAAGGAAGCAACACAACTACACACTTCTCTGTCTGTGCATGAACTGAATAACAGATACACAGTGGCCAGTCACTGACAGACTTTGAAAGAAGTGGCATGACATGATTGATCACTGATCACGTGTGCATCTGTCATTTACATAGTGATGTGTGGTCTGAAAAGCTAGCTATGAAGTGTACACTTTATGCAACTACTTAGAGCTAATATTTCGTGGTAACTGAAGTTTGAACCATACTGTTGGGGGACTGATGTTACTTAAATAAAGCATAGTAACTGAAATTCATGCATGTCAGAACTGTGCAAAGCAAGAACTCCTGTATTCTTCTAGAATGCAGAGGGCAGGTAAAAAGAGGTTGTTCCTAAGAAATTAGAATACAAAGAGTACCAGCAGGAACTCCTGCCGGTACTCTTAGTATTCTTGAGTTTATAATACTGAGTGATCTCTCACAGAAACAAAGAGCTGAGTATCACATGTTCTCACTCATAAGTGGACCTTGAACAACTACCATATTCTGTAGGAAAGGAATTGAAAGTAGCAGGAAATTGTGGGGAGTGGGGTGGAGGGATAGCTGGGATTGACGGTAGTCGATATCCACCTGGGGAAGGGGGGAGCACACCTCATCAGTAAGGGTACTTGCACAATGAACATTTGTATACCTCACCCTGAATTGTACCCCACAATTTCAAAATAAAAATTAAAAGAAAAAAAGAATACAAAGAGTTCAGGTTGTAAGTAACAAGAAACCACATGAATAGGCTTATGCACGCTAATCAATTTCTTCCTTTTGGGTTTATGTTGGATTTTTTTTTTTTTTTTTTTTGATTTGGAGTCTCACTCTGTCACCCAGACTAGAGTGCAGTGGCTGCTCCCGGCCACCGCAGCCTTGACCTGCTGGGCTCCAGCGATCCTTCCCCCTCAGCCTTCCAAGTAGCTGGAACTACAGGTGCACACTACCACACCCGGCTAATTTTTGATTTATTGTAGAGATGAGGTCTCGTCAAGTTGCCCAGGCGGGTCTCGAACCCGCAGGCTCAGGCAATCCGCTCACCTCGACCTCCCAAAGTGCTGGGATTACAGGCTGAGCCACCGAGCCCAGACTATGTTGGATTTCTAAAACCCTACAAACAAGTAAATTAAATCTAAAAGCAGTAATTCCGCCATGGAGGTATTCCTAAAAGTGGCAGGGAAGGAATGATGTTAAACAACAAAACAACTCAAGTTCCCTCACAAGGGAGAAAACCTTTGGTTTTCTGTAGCTGCTGAGAGACATGGGAAAGGGACATGGTGCCCAGTCAAGCCCCTCTTCCAGCCCCTTCCCTGCTCTCCCAAGGGCTCCAGTGATTTCCTTCAGCAGTAGAAACTCCAGTCCACATCTTACCTTGCCTGGGCATCTGATACTGCTTACTACAACCTTCTAGAAATGTTCTCCCCCAACTCTGGTTCTCTTTCTCTTCCTCTTCTCTGTAGTACTTCTCAGTCTTTTTACTCCTTTAGTCACCTCTATATCTCCAGCCTTAGCCCCAAATTTTGATACTTGTTAGCCCCCTGGTTTCTTGCTATCTTTATACTTATTCCTTAGAAGAACTCATTAACTTCCATGGTTCAACTCTAATCACTCTTATGCCTGTCATCAAATATTGACTATAATCTGACTATGTGCCACAATGAATAAGATGCTGTCCAGCCAGGCTCGGTGGCTCAGCCTGTAATCCTGCACCTTTGGGAGGCTGAGGTGAGTGGATGGCCTGAGCCTGCGGTTTGAGACCCGCCTGGGCAACTTGGCGAGACCTCATCTTTACAATAAATCAAAAATGAGCCGGGCGTGGCAGCGTGTGCTTGTAGTTCCAGCTGCTTGGAGGACTGAGGCGAAAGGATCGCGGGAGCCCAGCAGGTCGAGGCTGCGGTGGCCGGGAGCGGCCACTGCACTCCAGTCTGGGTGACAGAGTGAGACTCCAACTCAAAAAAAAAAAAAAAAAAAAAGATGCTGTCCATAGTCTCAGAGAAGGAAACCTTGATCACTCTTACGGATACAGGTGGGAGAAGCCTTACCAGAGGGAGAAACATGGATCTGAATCTATGATGGATGAATAAGAGGAAGATCGGGAATGCATGGGAATAAGATTGTACAAGATTTCTATGCTATATCTCTGTTGATATGTATGCAAATTTGCCTGAATAAACAGAAGCATATATCATGCACAAGTCATTCTTTTACTTATGTATGTATTTACTATGTACATATGGTATACAATACCCCAAAAAATGGTATCCAGTTTAACTTGGTTGTTTTCAGTCAACATTAGGCTTCTGTGATCTATTTATGATACATTTATTGATAAATGTTTAAGTCTAATTCATTCATTCTAACTATTGAGTAGTATTCTTCTATATGAATAAACCAGCATATTTGTTATTTTTTACTAGGACAGTTATTTTGTTTCTTTTTGTTCTTGGCCACCCTCTTCCCCACCACCATTTACAGATTCACAAAGATTGGGTGTTTCAGGAACAATGAAGCTTATATGTAAAGAGCAGAGGTGAGAGAGGACACAATTGTATGTGTTCAATAAACCTGGAAAACATAATGAAAGAGTTAAGAGATAAAGCTGCAAACACAGTCAGAGACTATTTCACAAAACATTTTATATGCCATGCTTAGGATGACTCCCATGTGTATCTGTTCAGCCAAGAACTTGTTTCTAAGTCTTGATTATACAAATCTCCAATGGACATTCCCCCAGGATTGCATTTGGACACCTCGCATTGACCACTTCTAGAATAAAATTAATTATCTTGCCCTTCAGTGCCCTTTCCTCCTGGGTTTCCAATCTAAGTTATCCATTCACTCAGTATCCAAGTAGAAATATCTACTCTCTGTGACTTCTCCACCCCCTTACATCCTATATCCCGTCCCTTCAACAACCTCCCAAAGATTTCAAATACGCCTCCTGTCATTTCCCCTGTTTTAATTGAAGTTCCATTAGTCTTTTATCTAGGCTATTGCTACCCATGTGTCTGTTCTAAATCCCTCCAAGTTAATGATAACGGTCCCAACAAGACCTATTTCAAATAGCACATCTGTGAAATCTAACCAATCCTTCCACCTTGTCAGAAGTTATTGTTGTCCCTTCTGGGCTCCCATAGCACTTGAGACATATATCACTTATACTGTGATAGCCAAATTATTTGCTTATAAATGACTTCCATTCATTAGAATATTAATGGCATGTAGTGAGAACTCAGAAGTCTTTGTTAAAGAAACAAACAAAAAGAATTACGCAGAATTCTTAGATAAAAAGGAAGTATCCTAGCTTCCAGAAATGAGAATTTTGAGATGTAAATGACAAAGTTAATGCTATTTCATTTTCAAAAACAGATAATCTAAAAATAGGCAGAGAAAAAAAAACTTGAGCAGCCAATTTGAATAAAACCTAGGATAATAAATTCTAAAGAATGATACATCATTTAGCAATCTTATCCCTTTTTGAATTTCAAAAACAGGAGAAAATTTCATTATGTGCTTGATTACTATGGACTCAAGCCCCAAGAACACACTAATAACAAATTATACTGATACTAGCATAAGAGCAAAGACAAATAGCAGCAAAGACAAAAAGCCAAACCTGGCCAGATGAGGTGGCTCAAGCCTGTAATCCCAGCACTTTGGGAGGCCGAAGTGAGGGGATTGCCTGAGCCCACAGGTTCGAGATCAGCCTGGGCAACTTGGCGAGACCTCATCTCTACAATAAATGAAAAAAATCAGCCAGCCATGGTAGCACGCACCTGTAGTTCTGGCTACTTGGAAGGCTGAGGCAGAAGGATTGCCCAAGCTCACTGGGGGGGCTGTGAGCGTGCCACTGCACTCCATCGTAGGTGACAAAGAGGGATTCCAACTGAAAAAAAGAAAAGGAAAAGAAAAACCTTTCAAGTTGGAGGGTAATCTACTTTAAAACTGTCTTGGGTAATAGTTCTATAAAGTTTGATGTCTGTCATTACTTTAAAATGTACCCCATATACTTTCCTCACAGGGAAAATCCCAACAGTCTTTGTAGCTCTGGCTCCACTATTGGAACTCTAGTCAAAAGACATTCCAGAATGAATTTGCTCTGGGGACTTGACAGACACATCAGAAGTTGCCAGGGACATAGGAGGGAGGTAACACCTTTGTCATCACAGAACAATGTGGAGCCATACTATTGCAGATGTGCAAATCAGTGTGGCCCAAGAAGGACTTCTCCCTTGAGAGACAAGCTTCCAAAAAGAAAGTAAGTTGGTAAGTACTTATTCCTATTTGAATATACCTTTTCCAATCAGCACACTGTACATTCCAGTATCATTGTTCACTCTGTTATCTTCTGCAACAAAGCTGTTGCTAGCACTGGATTCCACAATCCCCAGAGATATCCAGCTGAATCGCTGGCAAATTCACTTCCTTCTCTTTCTTCTTACCCCTAACACTGACAATGATGGTGACAATAAGAGTACCTGACAGTTTTCAGGTCTTTCATACCTTAATATACCTGACTCTCCTAAAGGAAGTCTCTCTTTGCAAGTCGTGACAACAGAAATGTATAACAGCTTAGGTAGAGCAGAGGAATTCTGCTGATTTCATTCTCCCGAGTCATCCCGTTGTTTACACTTCCAAGGTGTCAGCTCCTCTGAAACAATGAATCAAAGCATCTTGGGATAGGCTTTGGTCGTTTGGACCATCTGCTCTAAAGAGAAATGGAAACAGGAAGGCTTTAAAAATATTTTAGTTGGAGCAAATGCCATTATTTAGGTGGTAGTAGCAGGCAAAAATATTCTTCTTAATGCTTCGGAAATTCTCTGCTTAAAATTTTAAAAGCAAGTTTCTATTCCTTTTTGTCCATATTACAATTCTAGTTATTCAGACTGAAACACAATGTACTGTACTGTAAAGAACAACAATTCCCAGCAAAGTGCCATTTTGAAATGATCTACATTTTCATGTTGGTCAAAGTCGCTAGAGTTTTCCAGTTAAGAAATGTCACTCTCTGATAGTGGCTGCCTGATTCTGTTTTCTTAGCTTCTTAAAGTACAGAGCTTACAAGGATAAGGTTTGGGGTTTGCTTCTCAAGTAAGGAAGTTACCATCAGTGGGAGAGAATGTTTATTGATAGCAACACTATCCCAGTTCCCAAAGAGCCATTCAATGTGCTCGTCTTTTAAATCAGCAGATCAGCACAATCAAGTCTCCATATGAAAAATAGCACAGCCATTGTGCAGCAATAAAATGGTCACCAAAGTCAAAGGCAGGGAGTGTAGCAGGAGAAATAGAGAGATCGTGACACCGAGACTATTATAGTAAGTGGCACTTTATTACGCTGGCCGTCCCAGCGGGCCCTAGGGTCTAATGCGTCCAAATCGAGCGCCCCAGAACAGGAGAAGTGGGGTCTTATACCCTTGTTTAGGTAAGGGAGGGGGTCGTGTTGAGTGATTACATATTTCCTTTGGAATCTTACAAGGTTGTACTCAGAAAAGTCAGATTTTTCAAAGAACAAATGGTTTTTCAGGAACTGCCGGGTTGTAAACCGTCAACTTCAGAAGGGGGATTTTGGATAAGTCTGTGAATTAGTTACTCTTTTTGCATTTCCATGAAATGGCCAATCTTTGGCCACTTGGCCTTTCTTAAACAAAACCTGCCTGGCACCTGGTGGGTCTTTAAAGTTGCAACTTTGCCAGAGACCAGCTCCAGGAGAGAGTCAGGGCCTGAGGCAGGAGAATCAGGAACGGCGAAGAAGAATGACAGGAGTCAACTTCTTTGGTAGAGTTCAGGACTCTGCCAATTTTTATTCAGTTCTTACATACTTATATAGTTTCTTTACTGACCCCTGTACCCACAAAAATGCAACACATGTTACACATTAAATGCTTACATCATGTTTTTTCTTTTTGTTTATGAGGAAGTTGATCTTTACAAGTTTCATTTTGTTCCTTCCTGCTACCGGTGGTGTTATTTACATCTGGATCAACAGACAGGAACCGAACAACAGCTGCCAAAACTTATTAACTATGCCCTGTAACCTCTAAGTCTTTTATTTTTGCTAATCTATCTCCTTTCTATAATACAACTTAGCAGCACTATATTGGCTTATTCTTAAATTTTATATAATTCGTTTATCTTTACTTTTTATATTTGCTATTCTTTATTACAAATTTATATTTACTAAATTTCACCTTTATTCTACCTTATTTATCTTAACTATTTTACCTATTTTCTTATAACATGCTATAATTCAAAAACCTAAATCTAATCTTATACTTATATATACTTTTACTTCTATCTATACTATTTAATATATTTTTATACCTATTTCTAATTTTATTTACTCTATTCTTTTAATCTAATTACCTAAATCTTATTCCAATCTTAAACTAATTTATTATCTTATTTCTATTCTTTCTTTAATTATTCTATAATCCCTCTAAAATCTAAAATCATGTCTGTGGCTTGTTTTTCTCCTAGATAATAGTTTCAAAACTTCATGGGAAAAGGTATAGAAAAACATTCTCTTATGTCTCAAGGGGGAATATTTTGCTGTTTTTCCTACATTAAGTTTCTATACATAGTTTCACTGTTTTCTTAACATCCTTGCACATCTTGATTAACATGTTGTTACAAAGGAAGTGTTTTTTAGGCCTTTGCACGCATTCCTTTAAGACTAAAGGGGCCCCTCAATAGGATCCATGGGGTTCTGCCTCCAAATGGCCGCCTTCTACTGGGGCTCTGCTCCCAGCCAGCGTTTTCCCCATATTCAGGTAACCACCTTTTTGCCTCATTAGGGGTTGCGGCTTCCGGCACAGCTTGCCTTTCGAAAGGAAATACCTTCAACTGCTCCCAACCCCCCTGCCTGCCACAGGGTTAATGGGAGACATTTCGTCATCCCAGGTGATTGCCATGAGGCCAACTGCTGATCCCGAAGTAGCTGCATGTGTTTCTGCGTTTATTCACTCAATCATATAAGAAATATATTTGAGCATTTGCTGCATCCTGCCACAGGAGAGTTCAAGTACAATACAGACAGGGACAAGCCATGGGGTCAGGGACACAGAGGCTCATGGTGCCTGAAGAGAGTCCCTTCCATGCACCTTCCACCTCTGTTCTTCTCCCATGGAGTCCTGTTCAGTCCTACGGTTCTGATGGGGACAGGAAGGGGTGGGAGGAAGTTGCTGTGGATGGAGAAGGGCCGTTCCATCTTTTGATGGCTTTACATGCTTTTCACCTTTCTCTGCCCTCTTGGGTAGACTGATCCAGTGAACCATTTGGATCTCCCTCCTCTCTTTTTTCTCAGATTTCTGCTAGCCCTTCTCTTCACCTATACAGCCAGTGTGATTGTAAGGTCAAGGTAGGGTCTCTAACCATTTCTGGTTCCCTAATCCAACCTCCTAGATGACAAGCAAGGGCTCAGGTAAAGCTTTCTGAAAAGAGATACAGAAAGAAAGAGCATGGTAGGATGATTGGGTAGATGGTTACATGAAAGGACATGAAACTTTTTGTCTTTCTTGAAGAAGACATGTTGCTCTGTTGCTAGCTGGTTGAATTGGCTCAATCTAAAAAAGCTGAATTTAATGAGGAGGGAATGGGATGTTTAGTACTGGTGACTGCTACATTCCAGTATGTATTCAAGAGTAAGGCTAGAACTTCAAATTGCCGCTCAAAAAAGTAATCACAAAAGCTGGGGGGGGGGTGAGGGGTAAAAGTGAGAGGGGTAAGAGAGAAATGGAGAGAGCAGAACAGAATCCCTAGCAGAAGCAGAAGGTACTGGCCTTCTGTTAAGCTTCATCTAATGCAGCGACAGGGGTGATGTGCATCTGTGGCTCACAGCAAAACATTCGTTGCACTGGGTCGGACCCATACAGCCAGATCCAGGACTCATCCATCAGCTTTGTTACCGGTGGCGGAAGCATCCTGAAGGAGCAGGACTGCCGGATAAAATGAGAGGACTCACACACAAGCTCTCAAGTGCAGAGACCCCCGGGATGGATAACAGGTCCTCACCTCATTATTCTCCCATCTCAGACTCCAGAGAGTTCAGTCAGCCTCTGGGCCCCGGGAAGCATTAAGAACAGCAACTCCAGCCATCAGACTGACATGAGTTAAGATCTTATAAACCAGAATGTCAGTCAGCATTACATAAGACTCGGGGGCTTAGCAAATGAAATGACACTCGAAGGCTTCACTCTGAGATTCAGAGGAAGCTCTTATGACGGTGCCAGGCTCTGTTACGGGGGCCTGTGGTGGCAGGTCTAACTTATGCCAAATCTGGATCAGGACTCAGAGGACTTGTGTGCAGGGCTCCTGGGGGAAAATTATCTCCTGCATCCCGGATTAGTTCAGGGATGTCACAACATTACTGAGAATGAGCATTTCTCGAGCCCAGAGGGCAACAGTTTTAAGGACAACCGAATTTATCACAGGCTTTCAACTTTCTGGTTTCAACTGGTTCCAGACACATAAATACCAAAAACATCAAAGGGGAGAGGAAATTCTCAGGATTGCTTTACCACTTCTAGAAAAATTGGGTAAGAATGTTCTCCAAAAGCCAAACCATCGGCAATCTTAGCATTAAAGAGTAATTAACCCCGTACTCAGGTTTATGTGCTGATATTTTTATACTCGCATTTCATGGTGAACTAGGATACTTAAACTTTTGGCCCAGTAAATTACTCGAGTTAACCATGCAAGGGGCTATGATTTGCACCTTCAAAAGGAGAAAAAAAGATAATGATCTTTTCAGTGCTGTGTGCACACATGTGCCTTTGAAGTTTATTTTTATTTTTTTGCCTGTCTTTTTTATTATTTTAAAGATGTGGGGTACAATTCAGGGTTAGGGATACAAATGCAGGTACCCTTGTTGATGAGCTGTTCTTTCCCTCCCCTGGCAGTTTTCCTCAACTACCAATCCCACTCCCCTTCCCTGTCAGTTTCCCATTACTGCCAATCCCTTTCTTATGGTATTATGACAATTTTTCAAGGTTCACTTGTGAGTGAAAATATATGGTACTCTGTTCTTTGTTTCTGTGATAGATCAGTGAGTATGATAAACTCTAAATCCATCCAAGTTGCTCCAAAGTCCTTATGTTTGTCCTTCTTTATGGCTGCATAATATTCCATTGTGCATATGTACCACATTTTTTTAATCCAGTCCAGCTTCGATGGGCAACATGGTTGGTTCCATGTTTTTGCTATTGTGAATAGAGCTGCAACAAACATACGTATGCAGGTATCTTTTTTTGTGGAATGATTTGAGTTCCTCTGGGTATATTCCCAATAGGGGAACTGCTGGGTCATAGGGAAGGTCAATTTCTAGTTCTTTCAGAAACTGCCACACTGTCTTCCACAGAGGTTGCACTAGTTTGCATTTACACCAGCAGTGTAGAAGCATTCCTTTTCCTCCGCATCCTCACCAGCATCTGTTGTTGTTTGTTTTATTAATGATGACCATTCTTACTGGGGTTAGGTGGTATCTCAATGTGGTTTTGATTTGCATTTCTCTGATGATAAGTGAGGCTGAGCACTTTTTCACGTGTCTGTTGGCTGTCCGTATCTCTTCTTTTGAGAAGTGTTTATTCATGCCTTTTGCCCACGAAATGACAATACAGAAATTCATATGGAAATATAAACGACCACAAATAGCCAAAACAATCCTTAGCAAAAGAAACAAAGCAGGAGGTATCACACTTCCAGACTTCAAACTTTACAATAAGACTACAGTAATCGAAACAGCCTGGCATTGGTACAAGAACAGGCATATAGACCAATGGAACAGGATAGAGATTCCAGAAACAAAACCTCAATTTCTCAACAAACTCATCTTTAACAAAGCCTCCAACAACAACCACTGGAGAGAGGAGAACCTATTCAGAAAATGGTGCTGGGAAAACTGGCTGATCACATGCAGAAGATTGAAACAGGACCCCTACCTGTCACCATACACAAAAATTAACTCTAAATGAATCAAAGACCTAAACGTAAAACCTCAAACTATAAGAATCTTAGTAAACGCAGGAGACACCCTTATGGAAATTGGAACTGGCAACAAATTCATATTCAGAACCTTAAATTCCCATACCTTAAGAAATAAGATAGACAAATGGGACCTCATCAAACTAACAAGCTTCTGCAAAGCAAAAGAAACCATCAGGAGGGCAAGGAGATAGTTCATTAGAATGGGAAAAAATATTTGCCAACTGGATATCTGACAAAGGCCTAACATCTAGGATCTACAAGGAACTCAAATGTGCCAAAATGTTTTTTTTTTTTAATTTAATTATTTTTATTTTAAAGATGTGGGTTTCAATTCAGGGATAGGTATACAAATGTTCATTATGCAGACACCCTTGTTGATGAATTGTGCCCCTCCCACCCCTGGCAGTTCCTCTCAACTACCAATTCCACAACCTTCCTCCCCTGGCAGCTTCCCACTACCTCCAATCCCTTTCTTATAGTATGATAATCGTTCATGGTTCACTTATGAGTGAAAACATGTGTTACTCTGTTCTTTGTTTCTGTAGTAGATCACTGAGTATGATAGACTCAAAATCCATCCAAGCTGCTGTGAAGGCCATACGTTTGTCCTTCTTTATGGCGGCATAATATTCCATTGTGTATATGTACCACTTTTTTTTTTTAATCCAGTCCAGCTTCAGTGGGCAGCATGGTTGGTTCCATGTTTTTGCTATTGTGAATAGAGCCGCAACAAACATGCATGTGCAGATATCGTTTTTGTAGAATGATTGAGTTCCTCCGGGTATATTCCCAATAGGGAGATTGTTGGGTCATATGGAAGGCCAATTTCTAGTTCTTTCAGAAATCACCACAGTGTCTTCCAAAGAGGTTGCACTAGTTTGCACTCCCACCAGCAGCATAGAAGCATTCCTTTTTCTCCCCATCCTCTCTAGCATCTGTTGTTGTTTGATTAGTGATGGCCATTCTTACTGGGATTAGGTGGTATCTCAATATGGTTTTGATTTGCATTTCTCTGATGATGAGTGAGGCTGAGCACTGTGCCTTTGGAATTTCTAAGTACTAAATCCTATATAATTCTAGTTCTGCACAGTGATGCACACCTGTAGTCCCAGCTACTCAAAAGGCTGAAGTAGGAGGATTGCTTGAGCCCTGGAGTTTGAGTCCAGCCTGGGCAACACAGTGAGACTCCTGTCTCTAAATAAAACTAATTACATAACTCTTAAAACGTGGACATGTATTTATGGGTACATCATAAGCCAACAATGAGGAAATATCATGGGACAAATTTGTTTAAAACTATTTATGGGAACCCTTGGAATACAAAGTAGGAACTAACCTTCTGAGTCCACTGAAATGCATTTTGGTAGATGAAAGTTTTCTCTGAAGAGAATTGAAAAGTTGAGTGATGCTCTGACCCAAGGAAGAAGAAGCATGCTTTCCTAAAGTCAACACTGACTATTCCCCAGGTAGAGCCAAGAGGACAAGGACCATCTTACCCAAACATGCAGGAACAACCCTGATTCTGCCTCAGAAATGAATATTCAAAAGAAGTGGGGAAAATGATCTGTTACTTTTTTCTTATCTACTTTTATGTTTCTATAACTAACCTGTTATGGTAAGGACTTCAGTGATACGTGTTAAAGTACTAAACAAACAGAAAAGTGGCTGATGAGCATATAACATTCACCTCCTCCAGTGCACTCATTTCCTGTGGCTATCGTAACAAATTACCACAGAGTGGCTTAACTAATGGCTTTACCAATTCTCTCACAGTTCCAAAATCCTGAATCAATGAATCCACAGAGTTGAGCTCCCTCTGAAGACTCTAGGGGAGAATCCTTCCATGCCTCTTCCAGCCTCTGGTGACTACATTCCTTGGCTTGTAGTTGAATAACTCTAATCTCTACCTCCATCTTCACGTGTGCACTAATCCTTCTCTTCTATTTCTTTCTTTTTTTCTTTTAAAGATGTGGGGGACAATTCAGGGTTAGGCATATAAACGTTCATTATGTAGGTACCCTTGTTGATGAGGTGTGCCCCTCCCTCCCCTGGCAGATTCTCTCAACTGCCAATCCCACTCCCACTTCCCCAGCAGTTTCCCACTACTGCCAATTCCTTTCTTATAGTATTATGATATTGTTCAAGGTCCGCTTATGAGTGAGAATATGTGGTACTCTGTTCTTTGCTTCTGTGATAGATCACAGCTCCTCTTCTATTTCTTCTAAGGATATTTGTTATTGGATTTGAGGATCACCTGAATAATTCATAATCATCTCATCTTAAAATCCTTTATTATATCTGTAAAAGATCCCTTTTTCCTAATAAGGTCACATTCACAGGTTCTGGGTGGTCGGATGCGGAAATATCTTTTGGGGGTATAGGTGGTATAGTTTAACCTACTACCATAAGTATATTGTGGGCTTCCAGGTCTTTGCAAAACTTCAGTTACTTGAAAATAGACAACCAATATTTATTTCCATCCTTTAAAATGCAAGGAAAAGTGAGGAAACTCTTCCTACTTCTGCTTGAGGTATCATTTGGAACACAACTGGCATATGACTTGAAGGTGAACGTTAAGAATCTGGTGCAAGATAAGCATGCCCCAAGCCAACTGCACACGCTAGTCAACCTTCAAAAGCATGTATTCCTAATTGTGCTGTTTATACCTGAATATCTACACACAAGGGAAAACATCTACTTTTCACACCGCACGCTTAGGCATAGCAATTGCATTTTCAGAAGCAAAAGGCTACAAATGCTTTTATGCTGATTACAGGGCATTCATTCATTTAAAAACAGCAACAACAACAACAAGAAAACCCTGTGGTCTCTTGCCCTTTCATGGAGCTTGTGGCAGCGCCATGTGGGGACAGGGTGTCCGGAGGTTCACGACCTCTGTGGTCCACAGGAGCCACTATGAGGAGGCCCCTGGGAAAGAATCCGCCATTTTCAGTCGAAAACAAATGGCGGTTGCTAGCGATGATGACATTGTACTTTGGACCCGGGTTTGCTGCACCTTTCTTTATAAGTAAGACACCAACTGCGTAAGAAGTAAGGAGGTTTTAGTTCATCCATTTAACAGATATGAAGAGCACTTTAAGATGTGGAGTCTCTTTGGAAAATGAATCAAACTCTTGAACGCGTGGCATACTGGATATGTTTGTAAATAAAACAGCCCCCTGCCTCATTGTTTACTAGCTGTGAGATCTTGGGCAAATTTTCAGTTTTCCCATTTGTAAAACGGTATAATATTATCTATCTCACAGAGTTGTTATGAGAATTAAATAGGTTTGTGTTTGTAAAGCACTTAAAATAATGCCTGGCACATTGTAAGGACTATATAAGTGTTGAGTAAAATTTTGTTCAAAGGTATAAAGCTATAGTTAGAAATCACACTAAACACTGAAGAGAAACATTTACAAACACATCTACTGTATGCATATCAATTCAAGTTCTTGGTTGCAAGGAACAGAAGTGCAGACAAAAGTTTTTTGGATATAAGTGGCTCATAGAGTAGCTGGGAAAGCTTAAAAAATGGGAACCAAGGGAAGCCGGATGGCAGGGGATACAGCCAGAGGGGTCTGCAAGGAGCATCATTGCAGCGGCCCAGAAGCCACTGCTAGAGTCTGCACCTGGCTAGGCTGCTGGGGACGGCCGCGCGGGGCCACCTCCATCTTCCGTGGTGGGAGGCAGAGCACTGCATCCCCCCAAGACCTCCATAATAGAGATTCAGACCAAATAAGAAACAGGTTCGAATGCTGACAACCAAAATAACACCTCCACAGTACGGCTTGTGTGAGTAAAATTACTTGATTTGTAAAGTTGGATTGAGAGAATAAAAGAGTGATTTAAAAGGTGACCTCATATTGACCTGTTTGGAATAACTGCCACTTCTTGGTTGTCTGACTTGGGTGAGTTAAACATGAGTTTCAGTTTCCTCCTCTGATAAGTGTGCCCAATTATTATTATATATATGTGTGTGAGAGTGTGTGTGTGTGTGTGTGTGTGTGTATGTGTGTGTGTGTGTATCCTCCCCAGAACAATTATTTTTTGGAGGGCGGGCCCCTTGTAGTACAGGCTTCTCCCACAAGGTAAGTGTTCTAGGAACCCGTCAGCATCAATGTACCAGCTAGCATTGTGGGAGACTGTGTTCAGCTTCAGTGAATTTTTTTTTTTTAGATTCTTTCAACATGTTTGCCCATTTCATGATGGGTGATTTACAAGCGCACCTGCCCATACTGCACTGAGTGTTTTGACCAAAACCAGCCCATGTTCCGCCCTCCCTATTCACCTGATCTTGCCCAAGTGACTTTTTATGTTTTCCCAGATGAAAAAAAGTCCTCAAAGGAAAACGTTGCCAATGTGGAAGAAGTAAAACAAAAAACGGCAGAAGCACTAAAAGGCATCAAAACTAATGAGTTTCAAAAACTGTCTTTTTTTAAAGTTTTTTATTTTAAAGATGTGGAGAACAATTCAGGATCAGGTACACAAATGGTCATTGTACAGGTCAAGTTCGGGTCTCACTTCGCCTGGTTTGAGACCACGTACCCTTATTGATGAAGTGTGCCACCTCTCTCTTCCCTAGCAGTTTCCCAATCCCTTTCTTATAATATTATGATAATTGTTCAGGGTCCAAAAACTGTTCTGAGCAGTGGAAAAAGCAACTCTACAGGTGTATTGCCTCAAGCAGAGAGTACTTTGAAGGTGACTGAAGTTTAAACTGAGTTCTAAAAATCCATCAGATTGTTTTCTGTATTTTTTTTCCGGTTCTTTGTAAACATTCTCTGTAGGGCTAGTCTTATTTGAACTCTTCTCTCAAGGCCTGTCTCAATTGCCATACTTCTCAATTGCCATTCAGCACATCAGCTTTCCTGAGCTTTCTCTCTCTCTGAGACTCTAAGCAGTTATTGCATGTATTGTTTATAGGGCAAATAGCATTTGCTGTCTTTCTTTTTTTTTTTTTTTTTTTGAGTTGGAGTCTCACTCCGTCGCCCAGACTGGAGTGCAGTGGCACGCTCCTGGCCACCGCAGCCTCGACCCGCTGGACTCCGGCGATCCTTCCGCCTCAGCCTTCCGAGTAGCTGGAATTACAGGCAGGTGCTACCACCCCCGGCTGATTTATTTATTTATTTATTGTAGAGATGCGGTCTCGCCAAGTTGCCCGGGTGGGTCTCGAACCCACGGGCTCAGGCAATCCACTCACCGCGGCATGCTGCCTTTATTTCAACAGCTATAATCCACACCCAAACTTCAAGTATGCAATGCGCTAAGGAGCTAATATTCTTACTGGGAGTAAAACCCGTATACAAATACTTTGATAAATGTAATGCTTCGATCTAATTTAAGTCATAAATGTAATGAGACCAAAAAACATCATTGGGGCAGGCAGTATTATGAGATTTTACAAAGGATTAAGTCAGTTGAAATTCAGAGGTTTTCCTGAGGTCATACAACCAGTGAGTCAGAATCCGGGTGACTCTGTGTGATTCTAGATTGTATTCTCATAACCAATATGTATACGAATCCTGTCTCCTAATTTGGATGATCAATTTCTTGAGGGCAAGAAGCAGGTCAAATGTGTGTTTGTGTTTCCTTCATCATATGGTAAAGTCTTGAAGGAAGCAGACGTCTAGCTTTGGTGACCAAAGGACAAAATGGCAAATGTTTTAAGACAGGGTGTTCTTGTTTTATTTACTGAATCTGATGACTTTGCCCACATGATCATAAATGTCTACCATGGAGCTTGATCTATACTTAGTCTGTTCAACTGTTTATAATTAACTAACCAGTCAGTTTAGTCAACAAAATGGTCAATACAATGTAAAAAAAAAATCGATGGTAAGTTGTTTGAATTTCTAATAAAATGAAGGAATATAGTTAATAGGGCTATATATTTTTGTTATTTATTATGTATATAGTCTGAAATGCAAATGTACCCCAAAGATAAGCAATTTTATCAATTGATTTTTGTATAGTTACATAAAGGTCATCTAAGACCTTGAACCAATGCCTTGATTATGGCCATCTCTAAACAAAGCAATGTAACTCAATGCCATAATGCTAAAATCCCCACAGCTATGGAATTCCCTTGGGAAACCAGACAGTTCAATCGTCTACTTTCTTAGAAGGCCTTATCAAGAAACAATTTATCATTTAAAACATTAAGTACATATATTTCTAATTTCTTCCTATAAATATATTTTTTTGAGTCAGGGTCTCACTCTGCCACCCAAACTGGAGTTCCTTGGTGCAATCATGGCTCACCATGGACTCAACCTCCTAGGCTCAGTTCATTCTTCTGCCTCAGCCTCTAGAGTAGCTGGGACTACAGATGCACACCATCACACTCAGCTAATTTTTTGATTTTTGTGAAAAGAAGAGATCTCAACAAGTTGCTCAGGCTGATCTTAAACTCCTAGACTCAAGTGATCCTCCTTGCCTCCCAAAATGCTGGGATTATAGATGTGAAGCACCATGTCCGGCCTCTAATTTCAATAAGTGTGTCAGGAACTTAAGGATCACTGAATTGAGAGTGCTTGACCAAAAGAGACTTTATTTTTCTTGTGTATCGAGGAGCTGGAGGTGAGCTCTTCTGGGTTGGTATGGTGAATGGCTAAGGGATTCTGTCATAGACCTGGTCATCTTTTTATCTTCCAGTCAAGCCTTCATTTGCAGATAGCTTCCTTTTCAAATGTTACTCTGAGGTTGCAAAATGCTCCACCTCCAGTGGCATGCGTACATTTCAGATGTGAAAAAGGGAAAAGGTCAACAGGCAAAATTAAGCACACTAGCTCAATTAAGCTTTCTGGAAGCCCTAAACAGTGACTTCTGTTTACATCTCATTGGCCAGAGCTGCATTGCACTGATATGCCTCATTGGAGGATGGAATTTTTTTTTTTTTAATCTGGGCATATTTCTGATGAACAAATCAGGGTTCTAATTATTTTTTAAAAGAAGAAAATGGACACCAGGCAGATAATTAGCAATACTAACTACAACTAAGGTAGAGGCGTCCATGTGAACCATGAATTACATTGTTCTTCCTTCCTCTGGATATTTCAATACTTGATCTGCTTATATAAAATAAGGTTTACAGAAGGGGGAAAAAAACGAAGATATCCTAAAGTGGGGACTACAAAGCTCTCTACACAGAAAGTCTAGTTTCATTCACTGGTTCTCAATGGTCATGTTAAGCTCTTATATCACCTGCTAGTTAGGACACTGGTAGTTCACGGGGAGCATATTATTGTCACATGCCCTTAAGGAATCCTTATCTTAGTAGATGTTAACTGGCATGCTAACCTGTCACTGAGAGTGTTTTTAGTCTGCGTCTAGCCACTCACTTAGCATTAAACTTCTCATGTCTTATATTGAGGGGGGACACGAAAGGGACTTGCAGAGAGAGCATTCAGTCAATATTACCTACTGGTATAATTATTATTATACCATCAATGACACCACAAGTTCTTCAAGGGCAGGACTGATGTCTTATGCTTTGTATTCCCACTCTGCCTGGCAATGAGAGGATATTGAGTTATTTGCTGATTAATGCAATTGATTTCTTTTTATTCATGACACTGACCTGCAGATTAAGGCTACTGCTGTCATCATCTATTTAATTCCACTCATGTGACCTATGTGCAGGATAAATGTGTTCAGTTTCAAGTTGCTAGCCTGTGTGTGAACTATTTTTCTGTCATCCCCAGGGAAGCAGTTGTATACCCCTAAGGGAGTCTGCAGAATGTGGCGGTTAAAAGTCTTGGCTTTAGGGCAAGCCCCTCAGGTCCCCTCCCACTGTAGGAGCTTTTCTGTCCTCTTAATAAATCCTGCTTTCTAAAAAAAAAAAAAGTCTTGGCTTTAGAGTCAGACTGAATTAGGTCTGAGTTGACTAGTAGGTTAACTTGCTAATTGGGGGACTCTGGGAAATTCATTTAATGCCTTTGAACTTTAATTTCCTTACCTGGAAAATAGGATAAATATCTTTATCTGGAAAATAAAATAATACTTACCTGGGTTGGCATTGTGTGGGCTACGGCCAGGCCTGTACACAGAAAGCTCCGAAATGGACATAGGTGGAACAGTCCTGGGCCCAGTAGCGCAGACGCAGACCCCGAGGGAAGTTTTTGGAGCAACCAGTGCAGGGATAAAGAGACCTGGTGAGGCAGACGTTCCTGAGTACACATACTGCCTCTTATGGTCATTTAAGTCATTTGGGAATGCTGCCATGTCTGCAACACAGAGGCTGTGTGCGCCTCTGCTCTGCTAGACATATCTTTCCTCTTGGACTTCCAAGAGCCCCAATCTTTGGTGGAGTTCAAGATGAGACAGAGAAGCCTTCAGGAGGGCTGAAAACACCCATACACATTTTCTTGTTACTATCCTTCTGGTGTTTATTTGTTGGTCTTACTTAAGTAAAACATCCTTCTTAACAGCTTGGAACCCAGACCAGGCTCCCCAAGGTCTAGCCTAGCACAATTAAATGAGAAGATGATGATAAAGCACTTGCCACAGGGCTTGGCATACGGTAGGCTCTCCATAGTGATTATTTGTGCTGTTGTCTCTCTAATAGCACCTATGAGATAATTTTTGTTTTGTTTTGGAGGAATGAACATGTAAGAACACTTTGCATTTCTTAGAGATAGAGGTTATGTAAAGCAAAGATTTTTAATTACTGTCTTCACTACATAATACTGAAATAGGACATTTAAACATTTTGTAATATTAGGCATGAAAGTAGTATTGTACTAAGAATCAGTGTGATGAAGCTTGAACTAGTTTTCATGGAACTATTCTGCTCCCTCAATTCCAACTTAGAAAGTATAAGGTAAAAAGAACACACACACAAACACTTTATGAGGAGATCTGAATCACTGTGTTCTTAGAAATACCAGTGAAATCAATCCCTCTTTTGGGAGGAAGAGATTACTTATTGAAAGGTTACTAGAATAACTCACATCAATAAACTTGGTCACCACAGCTCCTAAACTTTGCATCTCAGAAATTTTCTCAGTTCTAGTTTGAAAATCTCATTGAAAAATCAGATTGGCCTGATTTGGGTAAGATGTGCACCCTTAAACTAGTTAACTGGTGAGAAGAATAATAAAAAAAACCCAACAAACAAACATCATTTGGCTCCTGTCAGAAACACAAGGTTAGCAATGGAGGCGCGGTTACCTCAAGAAGAGAGGAAGTTGAGCAAAGGCATGACTGAGTCACCTTTGTGAGTTAGAATTGTGCTACGCTAGACCTCGGGGAGCCTGGTCTGGGTTCCAAGCTGTTAAGAAGGATGTTTTACTTAAGTAAGACCAACAAATAAACACCAGAAGGATAGTAACAAGAAAATGTGTATGGGTGTTTTCAGCCCTCCTGAAGGGTTCTCTGTCTTGTCTTGAACTCCACCAAGGCACTACAGTCACCCGGCATTTATGTTTAACATGATAATGAATGAAAACTCACAAAGTAAAAATGCACTGCTATAAAAATTGAAGGAAAGTAATCCAGGAAAAAAAATGCATACATGTCCTGGGCTCTAATATGGCTACAAGGGCGGGCCAGGAATAAAGGCACAGAGAAAACGAGGGAAGGGAGAAATAAGGAAAACCTTAGAACCACCCCTTCAGTCCCCTGTTTATCTGCGGTAATGCTACTTATACAGTTATGCAAAATTATTTATAGATACAGTATAAATTTTAAAAACACAAGACAATTAAAATACAACTTTAAGTAACTTAATTTTAAAACACTTGCATAGAAAATTTGCAGAGATAATACAGATAGACACCCTCACCCAGTTTCTCCTGTTAGTAACATTTTGCATTACTAAGATACATTTTTCACAATTAATGAACATATATTGATATTTTACTAACTAAAGGCCATACTTTATTCAGATTACCTAGTTTTCGCCTCATGTCCTTCTCTATTTCAGAAGCTCATCCAAGATTCCACATCACATGTAATAGTCACACCCTCCTAGGCTTCTCTTGACTCTGACATTTTCTTAGTCTTTCTTTGCTTCTGATGACCTTGGCAGTTTTGAGGACTGTTCATCAGGTATTTTGTAGGATGTATCTTTATTGAGATTTGTCTATTTTTCTTGTGATTAGACTGGGGTTATGAGTTTGGGGGAGGAAGTTTACAGAGATCAAGTGTCATACTCATCATATCATATTCAAGGTACATACAATCAACATCACCTCTGTTGATGTTAATGTTGATCACCTGGCTGAGGTGGTGTGACTATTTTTAAAAATAAATATAAATAACTTAAGAGATAAGACAACACAAGCAAAGGCATATCAAGCAGGTTGGGACTGGATTTTACGGTTTCTAACTTTAAGAACGGTACTTCTCACTAGCAAAAAGAAGTACTTTTCAAACACGAACAACTAGTCCTAGATGTTCTAGGAATATTAGGATATTCTAGGTAAAAGTTTATGCTGTAAGACTGAAAATTATCTTTGTTGCTCCTTCCACCAATCATATCAAATTCACTAATTATTATCTACTTAAAGTAAAAAAAATGTTTAAAAGTTCATGGAATTGTTGATATTAGATACAAGTGGTATTGATACGTCAAGCTAATTAAATTCTCATGTAAAAAGAAATTTTCTTTTCACGAGTTTACCACAAGAGTAATAATTTTAGATTTTAGTCCTTTGAGGAAATATTGATAGTTGATATTTTCTTTTCATAATTTCTTATAACAAAGCATTATAAAAAATTAACTAGCAATCACCTTCTACAGTGTCAAATCACAAGAAAACAAGCTGATATTTTCTGTGAATGTATTTTTTTAGGTAAAGGATATAAAATACAAGGTATAAAGACTTAGTCCAATCTTTGACAGGGCTTACAATGAGTTGTGATGAACAGGGTGCAATCTGGTAGCACTAAAGTTTCCCACGTGTAAGATCAAATGATGATAGGTATAAAATTGCTAGTGCATTTTAAGACTTTCCCATATTCAGAGATAAAATAAAAATGACTTTCCAATTCTCAAGAAAAAAAATCAGTTAAAGCATACAATATCTTATTTTCAAAACCATGACAAATTGAGGTTTTAGTGCAAAAGTGTACATGGAGATCTGTCTAGAGTAAAATCACCAACTGAAAGGAGGACGCTAAGAGAGGGTCTGCTGTCAAGCAAGAGGAAATTTCTGGCATACTGCTATCTCCCTTCACAGTGCATATCACGAGTTATAATTCCTTAGTACTAAATATACTACTTAACTTTGTTTGACTAGGTGATTCTCCAATATATTCAATGAAGGAACCCTCTTTATAATGACATATATGTGTATACTAAAGAACCAGTGTTCAGAGGGACATACTCTGAGAAATGCTGCTATGTGGCAAAGAAATACTACAATTCTAAAGCTGGCAAGTTGAGCAACAGTGGTAATCTGCTTTAGTGTATCTAAGGAAATTATTAAGTGATACAGCTCAAGTGTTCTTCTTATTTCTTTATAGAATGGAGATATATATATCTCCATTCTATAAAGAACTATGAAGTCACCGAGCCCAGCTTCATAGTTTTTATGTTGACATTTCCCTATTCTCTTTAAAATGCTTTAAATCATTTGTGATTGTGAATGCTGTATCCTTTCAGTACTATGGTAATCTCTTTGTAGCATTTTCCCATTTCTGTATCAGCATGGTTTTTTAAAAGAGAGTAGGATTTTTGCACTTAATATCCATTCTAAGCCGGGCTCGGTGGCCCAGCCTGTAATCCCAGCTTTGGGAGGCTGAGGTGAGTGTTGCCTGAGCCCGCGGGTTCGAGACCCACCTGGGCAACTTGGCGAGACCTCATCTCTACAATAAATCAAAAAATCAGCCGGGCATGGTAGCGCACGCCTGTAGTTCCAGCTACTTGGAAGGCTGAGGCGGAAGGATCGCCGGAGCCCAGCATGTCAGGCTGCGGTGGCCGGGTGTGGCCACTGCACTCCAGTCTGGGCAACAAAGTGAGACTCCGACTCAAAAAAAAAAAAAAAAAAAAAAGAACTATGAAAAGGTGAGAAGTGATCACTTTATCTTATCTCTGGTCTCTGAAGGAGTCCTCAGAACTGGTCTGAAGGGGCCTCTCCAAATGACATCATTTGTTTAGCCCCATTCTCTTCAGCCCTTTGACTAGATGGCATCTAAAGTGTACCTAGCAGGTCACCTGGTTCTCCCAAGGGGAGAGGAACCCTGTAGCAGCTACATCTGTCTCCAGAGTCCATACCCACACAATCCCCTTCATTCCCTCTAGGCCAACTTCATCAGCAATCTCATTTTTAATGGCACAATTATATGTCCAAACGGAGGAGAAAAGAAGCTCCTACTCTATCTACCAAAGTAAGTATGTAAAGGCGGAAGGAAAGGAAGAAGGCTGACAGAGATGTTCTAGCTAATACCCGAGTTGGCTAAAATTTGGAATGAGTTTTTCATGAAAACAATATTGTAACTTATGAATAGATTTTTCCAGTTCAGCTCCATCATTAATAAACAATTTTGAGGACATTATTGTAAAAGAAAACAATTTTGAGGACATTAATGTACAAAACCATTTGTACCATTATTTTCCTAAAAATCAAAAAAACATTTTGCACTCTAAATATTGCATGTTAAATAAATAATATAGAGAATTAGTCCATTGGTAAATTATGGACAGGTGGCAGTTAGTTTGCTACAGCCTTAGTGTTCCTTCCAAGATTTATTCATGGTCCATGTGACATAACATGACGTTTTGGTTGTTCAATATTCTCTCAACTTCATATGTTCACTTTAATTCTTGTAATAATTCCTAATTTAGACATATATATATATATATATATTTTGAGTTGGAGTCTCATTCTTGTCACCCAGGCTGGGTGCAGTGGCATGCTCATGGCCACTGCAGCCTTGACCTGCTGGGCTTAGGCACGCTTCTGCCTCAGCCTTCCAAGTAGCTAGAACGACAGACGCACACTACCATGCTCAGCTAGTTTTTGTGATTTTATTGTGGAGATGAGGTCTTACCAAGTTGCCCAGGTATAGACAAAAAAAATTTTTTTTGACAGTTGGAGTCTCATTCTGTCGCACAGGCTGGAGAGCAGTGGCATACTCACTGCCACCCCAGCATTGACATGCTGGGCTCTGGCGATTCTTCTGCCTCAGCCTTCCAAGTAGCTGGAACTACAGGTGCACGCTACCACGCTCAGCTAATTTTTCATTTATTGTAGAGATGAGATCTTGCCAAGTTACCCAGGCTGGTCTCGAACCCGTGGGCTCGGGCAATCTACTTGTCTCGGCCTCCAAAGTTCTGGGAACACAGCCTGAACCCTGGGCCCAGCCTAGACAAATATTAATCAGCAAATGTTTTAAGCCTTGATTTGGAAATCTAGCATGGCATAAGTAGAATAAAAAAAATGTCTTAAATAGAAATACTTTTGAACTAAATCTTATTTCTTTTGTCTCTATTATTCAATATAAAAATATACATTTTAGTGCCAGGTATGGTGGCTCATGCCTGTAACCCCAGGGCTCTGGAAGCCTGAAGGAGGAGGAGCACTTGAGACCAGAAGTTCAAGATCAGCCTGGGCAACACAGTGAGATCCTGTCTCTATAAAATATACTATATGCTTATACATTTTTAAACATTTTACGATATCATAGACACTGTGCGATATACAAGGCCAATTCCCAGGTGAGTCTGAGAGGTCCAGTGCAGCAAAGCGAGCCTGTGGCTGCAGGTGCATTTTCCTCTTCTGTTAACTCACACTGACCTGAAAGGATGCTATTAAGAAAAAGACATGCAAGAAAGACAAAGCACTGAGTGCCTTTTACAATGTTGTAATAACATATTCATTAATATATATGAAAATCTGGGAAAAGATGAAAAGCAAACTAGATATAAAAAAGTGGTTAAATATGTGTTTACAAAGTCAGTTTTCTCTGATGTGTGAAAAAAACTGATAAAAAATCCAGAGGTATTATAAAAACCCATGGATTCTCCTCCTGTCAATGTCACTGTTTGCTACCGTAGCTTCTTATTTGTCCAGGTAGAGTTTATATTATAGACTGATGCATGAGGTCTTACGCTAAAGTCATTACTTATTTTTATACTATAATGTCTTCACTGCTATATCATGAAGTATTATTATAAATAAATCATAATTATACTTCATCATAAATAGAAATTAAGAAAGTACACTTCACCAAACTGATTTTTGTGTCTTCTAAATTGTATTTGTTTGCTCACCCACCAGTTTGAAAAATCTAGTAATTTGTCGAGGCTTCATAGTCATTAATGTGAATCAGTAATGCTATAATCTAATTCAAAAACAATTTTTTTTTTAGATGAGGCACATACTAGCAGAGCTTAGTATTAGCCAAAAGTTACTGACACACCATGGGCAAAAGGCCAACTCTACAGGGACAGATAAAGGTCATTTTATGGACAATCCAAATAAAAATTGCTCTTAAAATATTCTTCCCATTGGAATTAGTTTACAAAAGTAAATCTAATTTACTGATGTGATTTTAGGCCTTTTGGCTACAATCTCACAATCAGAAAAAAAATAACAATTTTAACACAAATTCTTATGATATTGTCAAAGTTTAACTATTGATTCAAAGAATCCTGCTAAAACAATATATAATGGTAAAAAAATTTGAGAAGAAAAAAAAATACAAGAAAAGCTGGATAACCGATGCTGAGTTTAGTTAACCCCTACAGTTAAAAACTACTTCTTTTAAATTTTATCCTACACATGAGATAGAAATACCAAGCATTTTCTACTTTTGCATCACCACAAATTTGATGAGAATCCAGAAATAAAAAAATAAAGTGAAAGTTAAACCTGCATCTAGTTGGTTGACTACAAAAAATCTAGAAACAAGACAAAGAAGCATAAGATGGCATTATTGCAATACTGAGGAAAAATGACAAATACCTACAATCGTTTTTTTTTACTGAAGCTTTAGTAAATTTGAAATAACACACTCTGATTGTCTTTCTAGTGATGTTGTTGAGTAAACCACTCAAAGCCAGTGCTGAACGCGGATAAATATTTATGGTGCCACCTGGCAATTTCCTTCAAGTTCAGTGATTTTGGATGCTATCAGTGCTGTCCCCACAGGCATATGTTCTCCTTTGGGTATATGGAAAGCTGTATGGCTAGGGAGCAGATTGTTGCAGGTGCTCTCTGAACACCAAGAGCTGCCAGCTCTCGGAAAAAACTGAAAATGGAGAATGCTTTCCTGTGCTTTTGCACGGATATAATCACCATTTCATGCACGTAAAACCCAAAAGAAAAAGGAAGGTTTTTATTCCAGATAACCTGTACATTCAGAATTCCAAATATAATTTTCTTTACAGCAGTAGAATATACTATACATCTTCTTATTGAATCCTTGATGGGATTTTAGTTTAAAAACAGGAGAAACAGGACCCCGATGCTGAATGAGGGCTTCGGCAACATCATATAAGATGGCTTTTGGGTTTGCCACATAGTTCGAGTTTCTTTGTTGTGAGCAGCTGTGCCAGGCCATTGAGAAACACCAGAAAGATGGTCATGGACATGACAATCACGTAATGGCTGATGCTGCAAAAGAAGAAAAAACCAGGATATGAGCAGAGGAAGCACAGATGAGGAAAAGGACAAGATTCCTCTGAATAATGTTTGTAAGTAGATGTATGCTCAACAACTTCTTTCAGGAAATGCAGTACGTGTATTTTCCCTCATCTCTCCTGCTAAGTACCATTGCTCCTTGGCGTCCCTGGGGAATGGTTCCAGGACCTTTACGAATGTTTAAATCCTCAAATGCTCAAGGCATTGATATAAAATGGCATAGTATTTGCATATAACCTATGCACTTCCTCTCACAAAATTTAAAATCATCTGTAGATGACTTGTAACACCTAATATGTAAATTCCATGCAAATAATTGTTATACTATATTGTTCAGGGAATAAGTGGCAAGAAAAAAATCAGTACACGTCAGTACAGATGCAATTTTTAAGAATATTTTCAGTCTGGTCTGCAGTTGGTTGAGTACGCAAGGTGGAACCCACAGATATGGAGGGCTGACTATACACTAAAAACTTTGGACATTATATATAAACAAACACAAGAAAACTCCAAATGTTAGAAAGAAAAAGTCAGGCTGGTTAGTGATCTTGGGACCCAGGGAATGCCACCCAAGTGGCGAATTCCCTGTTTTTTTTTTTTTTTATCTCATAAGCAGGAAGACACAGGAAACCTAGAAATGCTCCTGGGCATAGATTAGAAAAAGCAAAAACAAAAAACAAAAAACACCACTAGAACAAAAGCCTCTCTTTAACCAAGGGACAGACAAGGAAAGGAAAGGGGCAGTCCTGAAAGACAGAAAACCTTTAGATATTAACTGCTATGTTAGTGAAACACCACTGAAAAACAGTGGCCCCGTTCCCTACCTACTTCAGTACAGGCTAAGTAGAGAGCCTAGACCAGGGGTCCTCAAACTTTTAAAACAGGGGGCCAGTTCACTGTCCCTCAGACCGTTGGAGGGGCAGACTATAGTTTAAAAAAAAAACTATGAAAAAATTCCTATGAACACTGCACATATCTTATTTTGAAGTGAAAAAACAAAACGGGAACAAATACAATATTTAAAATGAAGAACAAGTAAGGTTAAATCAACAGACTTACCAGTATTTCAGTGGGAACTATGGGCCTACTGTTGGCTAATGAGATGGTCAATGTCTGGTTCCGTATTTGTCACTGCTAGTTGTAATAAGTTAAGGCGGCGAAAACACCCGGCGGGCTGGATAAATGTCCTCGGCGGGCCGCATGTGGCCCGCGGGCCGTAGTTTGAGGACCCCTGGCCTAGACTTTCATCCTTACCACTGTCACCAGGTCCTCCAACCCTGATGTAGCTCCTCCCCTCCACTGCTATGATGTCAGAGAAGGCTGAGTAGAAGTGTTGGTACTCTCCACTATGCCTGCTGGACATCAGTGGATACCATGTGAGAAGCCTGGAATTTCACCTCCATCTAGCAGTAACGAGGTCCCCTCCTCCTCTTCACTGTGGTAACGTCAGAAGAGGCCTAGCGGCAAGTTAGGAATTTCACCGCCACTCAGAGGTACCTTCCCCCCCATGTTATTATTAGTGGAGGTTACATGGGGGAGCAAGAAAGAAGACCTCTTATCCTTCCCAGTCATGGAGGCATCAGTGGAGGCCTAGTAGGGAGTTGTAATGCCTTTCCTCACCAGGCAATAATAAGGGGCTTCCCCTCAGGTGTTAATGCAGGCTGCACAGGGAACCTGGATTTCTACACCCATCAAGCACAAATGAGATAGTGCCCCCTTCTTCCCTGCCACAGTAGCATCAGCTAAAACAGAAAGTTTAAATAAGATTGAAAATCTTATAACATGATACTCAAAATGTCTAGGTTTCAATTAAAAAATCATCTGCCATATCAAGAATCAGGAAGTTCTCAAGTAGAATGAAATACGACAATGAATAGATTCGACAACCTAGATAAAAGAGTGTTAGAATCATCTGGCAAAAAATTTAAAGTGGCCAGCATAAAAATGTTTCAGTGAGCAATTATGAACATCCTTGAAACAAATACTAAAACATAAAATCTGAGCAAAGAAATAGAGATTCTCAACAAAGTAATAGAAGATACAGTCAAGAACCAAATAAAATTTCTAAAACTAAAAAATACAATGGATGAGCTCAATAGGAGCACAGAGGGACATGGAAATAATCCATGAACTTGAGGATAAACAATAGAAACTATCCAGCCTGAACAATAACAAGACAGACTTAAACAACAATAACAAAAATGAACAGAACAAGGACCTGTGGATTGTGACAAAAGGTCTAACATTTGTGTCACTGGAGTGACAGAAGGAAAGAAAAAGAGGGGAAGAGAGCACTCAGGAATGGTGGTTGAAAACTTCCAAATTTGGTAGAAGACATAAATCTAGAAATTGCAGAAGCTGAGCAAACCTTATACAGAGTAAACTCAAAGCAATCCACACACAGCCACATCAAGCTACTGAAAAAAAATTAAAACAGTGAGAGACAATGACACCTTAGCTACAGGAAAAAAACAATTCGAATGACAGTAGATTTCTCATCAGAAAACATAGAAGCCAGGAGGTAATGGTATACCATTTTCCAAGTATTTATAGAAAAAGAACTGTCAACCCATAATTCAGTAAAAATATCCCTCAGAAATGAAGGGTAAACCAAGACATTCTCAAATGAAGGAAAACTAAAAGCATTTATTACCTGTCGACCTACCCTAAAAGAATGGCTGAAGGAAATTTTCCAAAAAGAAAGAAAACAATAAAAGAAGGAATCTGGCAAAAATCATGAAGGAAGAAGAACTTAGTAGGTAAAAACATAGGTAAATGCAATAGGCTTTTCTCTGCCTCTTGAGTTTTCTAAATTATAATTGAAAGCTGAAACACAAATTATCAACACTGTCAGATATAGTTTCAAATATATGTGGAGGAAATATTTAAGATAATTATATTGTAAATGAAGGCAGGTAACAGGATGTAGCAGGAGATAAGATTTCTATATATTAATCAAACTAGTAAAATAACACCATCAGTAAACTGATTAGCTATAATACCTAGAGTAACCACTTAAAAAGTCACACCAAGAGATACACTAAAAAGCATTACAGATAAGTAAAAATAGAATTCTGTAAAATGTTCAAGTAACACACTGGAAAGCAAGAAACACAAAATGGAGAGAACAAACAGAAAATAAAAAATTAAATGTCAGATTAAGCCCTGACATATCAACGATCACATTAAATGTAAATAGTCTAGCTGGGCTCAGTGGCTCAGCCTGTAATCCCGCGCCTTTGGGAGGCTGAGGTGAGTGGATTGCCTGAGCCCGCGGGTTCGAGACCCGCCTGAGCAGCGAGACCTCATCTCTACAATAAATCAAAAAATCAGCGGGGCGTGGTAGCGCATTCCTGTAATTCCGGCTACTTGGAAGGCTGAGGCGGAAGGATCTCCGGAGCCCAGCAGGTCGAGGCTGCGGTGGCTGGGAACGGCCACTGCACTCCAGTATGGGCGACAGAGTGAGACTCCAACTCAAAAAAAAAAAAAAAAGGTAAATAGTCTAAATATATAAACTAAAAACCAGAAATTGATAAGATAGATAAAAATACATGACCAAAGTACATACTGTCAAAAAGATATTCATTTAAATTATAACAATACAGGTAGATTGAAAGCAAAAGGATAAAGAAATATTGTGCAAATACTTAATTTTAAAAAGCAGGACTTTTGCTGCAGAGCAAATGGACTTCAGATCAGAGATAACCTTTTCTCAACAACTGAAAGAACAATTAGATTGAAAATTCAGCAAGGATATAGATGAATTCAATAACACTATTGACTAGCATAGACCACTTGATACAACAACTGCACAAGAAATGTTCTTTTCAGTTGTCCATGAATACCAAGATACATCATGGCCCAAGATAGGTATAAAACAAACCTCAACAACCGAAATAAATCCCAGCACTTTGGGAGGCCGAGGCAAGAGGACTGTCCTAGCCCAGGAATTCAAGACCAGCCTGGGCAACTTGGTGAGAACTCGTTTCTACAATAAATCAAAAAATTAGCTGGGTGTGGTAGTGCATGCCTGTAGTTCTGGTTACTTGGAAGGCTGAGGCAGAAGGATCGTCTGAGGCCAGTAGGTCAGTGCTGGGGTGGCTGTGAGCATGCCACTGTACTCCAGCCTAGGCGACTGAGAGACTCCAACTCAAAAAACAAACAAAAAAACCCAAATAATACAGAGTGCCTTCTCTGACCACAACAAAATCAAAGAACTCAATAATAGATAGTCTCCAAACATTGGAAGCTAACCAATACACCTGCAAATAATCTATGCATCAAATACGAAGTTTCTAGAGAATTAAAAAAACACTGAATGTAATGAAAACGAAAACCCATCATATCACAGTTCATGGGACACAGCTAAAGCAGTGCTGAGAGGGAAATAAGCCCAAGCAAACATGCACCCTCTCAAAAGGGTGCAAGCCATTGACCTGATATTACCACATACCTATCAGTGTGAATCTCATACTTTCTACAAAAATTAACTAAAATGGATCACAGATTTAAATGTAAAAGTAAAAACATTTTAGAAAAAAAGTAAACAGGAAAAAGTCTTTGGGGTCTGGAGGTAGGCAGAGTCCTTAGATTTGACCCCAAAAGCACAATCTAAAAGTAAATAATTGATAAACTGGACTTGATAAAAATATTTTTCTCTGAGGAAGACCTTGTAAAAAGACAAGCTACAGACTTAGAGAAAATATTTGCAAACCATATATTCAACAAAGTACTACTATCTAGGATAGAATACAGAATAAATTCTCAAAACTCAACAGTGGGGAAAAAAAAGTCTCACAATTCAATTAGAAAATTACTAAAAGACATGAACAGACATTTCACCAAAGAGGATATACCGAGAGTAAATAAGAGATGAAAAAGTGTTCAACATCATTAACCACTAAGGAAATGCAAATTAAAAACAAAATGAGATATCATTACACACCAACTTGAAGGGCTAAATTAAAAATAGTGACAACATCAAATGCTGGCAAGGATGCAGAGAAACTGGATCACTGCTCTCTAGGACAGCCACTCTGGAAAACAGGCAGTTTTTTATAAAACTCAACATGCAGCTACCATAATATCCAGCAAGTATACGTCTGGATATTTATGCCAGAGAAATAAAAAATTATGTCCATATGAATGCTTAAAGAAGCTTTATTTATAATAGCCCCAAACTGGAAATAACCTTGATATCATTCAACAGGTGAATGATGAAACTGTGGTATATCTATACCATGGATCTACTCATCAATAAAAAGGAACACACAACAACCTGAATAGAAGGCCAGAGAAACACACTGGGTGAAAAAATGCTAATTCCAAAAGGCTACGTACTATATGATTTCATTTATTTTATATTTATGCGATGACAAAACAACAGAAATGGAAAACAGATGAATTGTTGCCAGGGGTTAAGGAGGGAGTGTAAGTGGAAGAGAAGTGTGTTTGGCTATAAAAGGCAAACGTGAAGAATCCTTCTGTTGAAGAAATGTTCTGTATCTTAATAGTAACAATGTCAGTATCCTGGTCATACTATACAAGGGGGACTCAAAAAAACTCAGAGTAACTTTTTGGTAGGTGGACTCCTTATACTACAGTCTTCTTCTGTTAGGGAAGTGTTCTAGGAACCCATCGGCATCGGTGTGCCAGCTAGCGTGGTGGTGAGAGGTTGCATTCGGCTTCAGTGAATTTTTTTGGAGATCCTTTTGATGCTTTTGCCCATTTCATGATGGGTGATTTACACAAACAACCAGCCCACTCCGGGCTGAATGTTCAGCAGTTTTTGACCCCAAATGGCACGACCTCTGTGTTCCATCCTCCTATTCACCCGATTTTGCCGTGAGTGACTTTTTTGTTTTCCCAGATGACAAAAGTTCTCAAAGGGGAAATGTTTTGCCTATGCGGAAGAAGTGAAACAAACAACAGCAGAAGCACTAAAAGGCATCAAAAGTGACGAGTTCAAAAACTGTTCTGAGCAGTAGAAAAAGCATCTTGTCAAATATATTGCATCAAAAGGAGAATATCTTGAAGATGACTGAAGCTGAAGCATATAAGAATAAATACACAATTTTTTATAAATAAATTACAGGTTTCTGGGGGGCTCCCCCTTGTATGTTACACCATAATTTTGCATAAAGTTAGCATTGGGGGGAAACTGGGAAAAGGGTACATAGGATCTCTTTGTATCATTTCTTACAACCTCAGGTGAATTTATCACTATGCTAAAATAAAATGATTAATAAAAATTTCATTTTAGTTCAAAGGCCATACAAAAACAAGAGGTAGGCTGGATTTGGCTAAAGGGCCATAGGTTGCTGACCTACTCTAGACTGTAAGCTCTATGGAAGGAGGGACCATGATCTTTATCTCTTTCCTTATTACATCTCTAAGGTCTAATGCAAAGCCTTATGGGTATTTAATCAATATTTATTAAATGAATTATCAAGGAGAATAATTTAAGAAATCATAAAGTCTTCTTTGTTGCTTTTATGTTATCCTGGTAGATTTTACTTATTTATTTATTTACATATTTATTTTTGAGTCGAGTTTCCACTCTGTTGCCCACACTGGAGTGCAGTAGCATGATCACAATGATCACAGCTCACAGCCGCCTCGACCTCCTGGGATCAGGCTAACCTTTCACCTCAGCATGCTGAGTAGCTAGACTATAGGCACATGCCACCACCCTTGGCTAATTTTTTTACTTTTTGTAGAGATGAGGTCTTGCTATGGTGCCCAGGTTGGTCTCGAACTCCTGGGCGCAAGCAATCCTCCTGCCTCAGTCTCCCAAAGTGCTGGGATTATAGGTGTAAGCCACTGCTACCCTGGAAAATTTAATCTGGACTTAAACTCCCCTTAAAATGGAAGTTAACACATAATCAAAACTGAATGCTAAAAAAGCAAAATCATCATGTCTAAAGAAACTAAAAGTTTCTACAAAAATGAAATAGCACTAGTCCTACAAGACATTAAAACATTAAATTTAAGTATAATATTGGCACTAGAATCAACAGTCAGAGCAATGGACGAGAACAGATAGTCTTGTCACACAAGAAGATAAAGGAATCATCACAAAGGAATTCATAACTGTTCGGGCTGAACTCACTTTAAATTTATGAGCACGAATGAGATTTGGTTCTCATCAATGTCTCAGTCCTTACTGCATACTTGTGAATTATTTTTCTCTGTTTCTGAGTCAAGCCAAGTCTTGTCCTTTCTTTCCATCTCAGATGACTTTGCTTATTGATACTTTATTGAGTCTTTACTGATAGATAAAACACAAGAGAGGCACCTCTTCTCTTCTTGTCCCTGAGAAATAAAAATAAAATCCTAAGCCCCCTATATCTGACTGGACAGAACCCCGCTTGGCCAAGGGTACCCCAGATAAACCTTAAAAACTGAGTTCTCGGCCATGACAGGATGGGAGGTGAGTTATGCCTCAGTATGACCCTTTCCTTATTTGCCTTTAACTAGAATTCTGTCCTAAGGAGTAAGTAGAAACCACCTCTAGAAAATAAGAAACTCACACCTTTATTGCCTTTAGTCAAGTGTCTCAGGCCACCACTGGATTCCTCCTCCCTCTTTGCAGTTTCAAGTGACAGCTCACCAGTTTCACAATGCATCTCTTCCTAAAAACTGATGCAAATATACATCCAGACCAGTTTTGGCTGACTTTGGAGGATGTACAGTGAGGGCTTCCATGTCCTCTACTTCACCTTTAATATCACAGGGTTGAAAACTCCACCCTCGGATCATGCTACCGCCACCATTTTTTGTCCATGAGACCCATAAAAAGGCATGAAGATCAACTGCACGTGCATGCTTCTCCTTTCATAAATATCCATGATTCCTCTTATTGAATATGTATGCTTAGCTCATCAGTTCAGTATAAAATCCTGTCTTATCCTTCCCTCCCTTGAAGTACTCGCTCTCAGCTTTTGACAGAGGTTATGCTTCTCAGTCTGATAGATGCCCAGACTTCAGGCTACAACCCTTTATGAGAAATAAATCTCTCCTTTTCAAATGTGAAGAAACTTGTGGTTCTTCAGTTGACACCCAGATCTCATGACCCTATCATATTTGTGACTACATTTCCTCCTGTGCTTGTTCGTAACAGATCTCTCTACTTCTATTTTTAGCCTCTCAACTTTCCTACTAAAGAACTTTACTTTTGCAGCTATTCCTCCTCTTTTATTATCACCAATTTCTTTCTCCTCCTCTATGGTGAGCATAACCCTTACCCTGCCAATGTGTAATTTCTCTCACCCTAAAAACAAGCCAAAAGCTCTCCTAAGATCCCACAGCTCGCTACAGCACCCTCCTAATTTAAGGCATCTTACATTTGATATATCTAAAATCTAGCACTTAATTTCTCATGCTTTCCTTCATCAAGCTCACTCCTCCCAGTGTCTTTTCATCTCTGGAAATGATTTTACTGCTCACTCACTCAAGACAAGCCTAGGAGTCACCCTAGATTATTGTTCTTCTCTCGGTATATCTAATTTATCAAAAAATTCTATTAACCTCTCAAAATATTTTCTAAGTCCAGCCTCTTGTCACCAATTTGAATTGCCACCCTCATCTAAGCAGCCATCCTATCCAGCTTAGAACCTTGCAAAAGCCTCTTATCAATCTCCCTGCTTCCTCTCTTTATCCCTACAGTATGCTCTTTATGCTGTGGCCAGAGTGTTGGTGCAAAAATGTGAAACAGATACAATCACTTCCTGTTTAACAGCCTAATGCTTCAACTTACACTTGGAATAAAGTCCTAATTTCTTAGTGATCTTCAATGCCATAAATGATACCAAATGTCTATTTTCTGAGCTATCTCCTGCCATGTTTCCCTTCACACTATTCTAGTTAAACTTACCTTCATGTTTTAAAAGTATTTACTGACACGAGGAAATGGTTATTATAGAAACCCAACTTAAAAAAAAAGGAAGCCCTGTATGTGTTTGAACATACATTAAGGCTAAAAGGATATACGTCAACATGTTAAACAGTGGTCCGCTCTGATATTGAATTATGATTTATTTTTTCTTATGCTCTCAGTATTTTCTGTAATAAGTTTGTAACACATATGTGATGTTTATAATTTATGCTAGGTTTAGCCACAGGACTCTAAGGCTGACTTAGTAACGATTACCACAGAATTGTAAACTCTATTCTGTTTTTGAGACCTCAGAGGACGCTTCGAAATCTGTTACCAGTTCCTGAGTTTGCAATCCAATAAACTGGATATTATGGGCACAACTTCTTCAGACCTTCTTCAGGGACTGAAGTAAGGAGCCAGAGGTGAGATGAGTGAGGGAGTGCAAACTATTCAACATGACATCTGAAGATCAAATCCAGGAAAGCTCAATTTGACCTTGGTTCCATGGGGAAACCAGGCCAGGAGGTGGGGGAAGAACAGTAAAATATTACACACTATGAAGAAGATACCAAAAGTGTGGCATAGCTTTGCAATGAAACATTATTCAACAACGAAAAGGAATACTATAGATGAATGTCAAAAACATTACACTAAATGGAAGAAGTCATATATAAAAGATTATGTATTTTATGATTCTGTTTATATGAAGTGTTTACAATAGGTTAATCTGTAGAGACAGAAAACAGATTTGCAGTTACCTGGGGCTTAGGATGGAAATGGGATAGACTAAAAAAGTATGGGAGATTTTTTTGGGTGATAGAAATATTCAAAAACTAGATTGTGGTGATGGTCATTCAATTCCACAAATGTGCTTAAAAATCACTAAAGAGATTTAAAACAATCATTTAAGTCATTTATAACCATAAAATAGATATGGTTTTATCTATGGTATGTGAATTATACCTCAATAAAGCTGCAAAAATAAAAAGAAAGAAAAGATTACATGCTAGCAGATTCCTGTTGTTGAATTTGGCTGTCACTTTCAGGTCAAGATATTACATCTGACTTGACCTGTAAACAAAAATGTTTTGCAAAGCCAGTAAGTTACCTGTTTTCAAATTTAATGTAAAAGCTACCTATAAAAGATCATCCGCAGATCACTCGTCTCCTTACAGTAGCCTGAAATGACTGACTCTTGGCTCATTCAAGCTAACTTTATTGGAAGGAAACAGTTGTGAAGCTCATCATCTTCACACAGCGGGGCCATAAGGTATCCAGCTTGTCATACTTTGCGACAGTCAAGTCTTGGTGTCATCTCAGCATAGCAGAATGAAAGGAATATCAAATTTCAACTTGAAATGACTTCAGCTGTTCCCACTTCCCTCTAAGACTATTGTGACATCATCTAAAAGAGCAATTCTCAGGTGTACATGTGTAATGGTAATGGTGGGGGTGGGGGCGGGGAGGGCACACACCGAATTGCCAGGCAGGCCTTTTCAACCTGTACAGTGGGGGATAAAAGGTTGACTGTATTTCCCAGGGTAATGGGCAACATATGTAGGTCATATCTATCAGATGTAGTGGGGAAGAAAAAGTTTGAAAATCCCTGATTTTAATAAAGCTTGGTATCCATTGTAAGAGTATAGATATTTTATGGTACTTATTGACTACATTTAGGATAATAAAAATTATTGAATAAAATCATGAGTTTTCATTAGACCTAAAGAGAAATGATAAATACTTTTGTTGTCATTTGTATTTTCAAAGCAATCGTGCATGTAAAAACAATTAAGTCCAGATGAACACTGTTATCAAATCAAACTGAAGCTCAATCAAACTGATGATCCTGACTCTATTCACCTCACTACAAATATATTTAGAAGTAATTTTAATTATATGTTTTTATAGTTATGAAAATCACCACAAAGGAATTTTTCCCTAGTTTTAAAAATGCACTTTCTGTATGATATCTAAAAGGCAATACTGTATAAAGTTTATGACCTGCTATAAATGAAGATAAAGCGTAAAGACCAAAAGAAGAAAATACTAAATGAGCTCTGTCAGCTGAACACAGTTTATGGCCTAGGCAGGATATTTTACATGACTGTTAAAAGTACACTTGATGACACAGGTTCTCAAGAGAAATACTGAACTTAACAACACTAGCTTCAGCTGAATATACTGACTGCAGTGTATTCCTTTCTGAGTCTCAATTTAGTTTTGGTAAAACCTGCTCTGAAGATGCATTTGAAACAGAGTCTCATACCACAAACAAATATACCATCTAATGCCCCAGCAGTACAATCTTTGTGATTAAAGAAACTACTACTTATTTAACCTGAAAGTAATTGGTGACAGATCTTTCAAAAGTCTTTTGAAAACCCACTGTAAGTAATCTCAACAACACGGTTAACATTACAGATACAAGTTAGACTACATTCATGGGACTAGTCAGCTCCTTCTCCTCTCTAAAATTCTAGGATAGATTCTTACCATTTCAATATTCATAAAGCATTAAATAGTGAGGACAAAGGACAACATCCCACGCCTGCAATAACAGGCATGCAACGCCCGAAGTTATTAACTATATCACTAACACAAAGGATTTTAAAAATATAATTTGTCACAAAGGGAAATCATTGCAGGAGTACAATTCAGATAACCCTGGTACCCATTACGGAAACTCTGCTGGTAAGTTTAATAATATCAGTAACATAGGGCTGGACGCATTGGTTCACATCTGTAATCTCAGCACGTTGGGAGGCTGAGGTGACAGGATCTCTTGAGTCCAGGAGTTCAAGACCAGCCTAGGCAACATAGCAAGATCTCGTCCAAAACTTAGCCAAGCATGATGGTGCATGCCTGTAGTCCCAGCTACTTGGGAGGCTTAAGGTGAAAGGATCGTCTGAGCCCAGGAGGTTGCGACTGTGTTGACCCGTGATTGTGCCACTGCACCACAGCGTGGGTAACAGGCTGAGATCCGACTCAAATAATAATAATAATAATGATAGTAATATCATCAGCAACACGACAAGAAACAGCTCAGCTTTTCAAATATATTTTTACATAAGAATAATTAGAAACCCCAAACTTAAAAGCAACATTCTCACAAAATAGAAAGCATAAAATGTACAATAATCAAGTTTTGATACATGAACCCTATATCATGGTGCTTTCATTTTGAATCTTGAAGTATGTTTTCCCCTAACCACCCCAGTCCCTTTTCTAGCAATAAATTAGATGTTTATTAGATATTTATTAATAAATTAGATTATTAGATGCATAAACCCCTCCTGCTCATCAGGCCAATACCATATGGTTCACTGAGGCAGTATATGCCATTAGTGCCTTATAGGCTACAAAGAGAAGATTTTAGAATCCTCGCTTTCCAGAAAAAGCAGCAACAACAAAAACCTCTCATTGCAGGATCAATCAGGGGCAATTCTACTTTGAAAGCCTAACTTCACTAACTCAAATTTCATTTTTGTCTCTCCATCCTGACCCCACTTCTCTAAATCCCCTCCCTTCTGCAGTCATCTTCCTTTTTTAATGAGAGCATCTTTTGGGTGATATAATAAGAGAAAAACAAGGCAAACAGAGCATGGAGATATTTCAGCAGGAATGACCAAGATAATATGTGGGAAATTTATGTAGATCAGACCAGCGTCCTCAGCCTGACAAACAGAACTAAGATCTGTGTTTTCTTATACCTGCCTTCTAGAAGTCTATCAGAGCAACCACCCATTTAACCTATAGGAATTAGATTCCTGATAATGAGATACACTAGGGTTTAATGTAGCTAATTAACTGGCTATGCTTTCATCATCTTCTTGTCCACTTTGGATTTTTAATGTTGTATGGATGGGGTCTATATAGATGTAATGATTATACCAGGACAAAAGGCATAAACCAGGAACGTCCCAGGTAAATCAGGACACATGATCACCGTACTATGTATAGGGCAGCTCTCATTATAAAAAATACTATGAGTACAAAATAGTTGTACAGCATATATTTTACCATGTATAACATTAGTTATATAATATTTCAATATGCATACATAAATAATTTATAGTACTGAAACATAAAGTTAACATATTTTTCTCATGGCTGGTACTGCAGAGTGGGGGTCACCAGTGCAGACTCAGCCTACAAGTGCTAATATGTCATTCTGTTTCCCTTGGTTGGTGCGAAGCTCGTTGTTTGTTTTATGATTTTGCCATTAATTTGAGCTCTTTATGACTATGTTTAGAAATGCAAGAAATAGGGTTGGAGGCACCACGCAAGTACCAAAAGGAACATCACGCTGGATGTCAAATGCAAGTTTTGAAATGGCTCTTTTAAAATGTATCAAGCAGACACAGGTAACAGAAGTAAAACTGAATAAATTAGACTATATCAAAATGGAAAACAATCCTGTGAATCAAAGGAGACAATCCGCAAAGTGAAAAGGCAATTTTAGAAGGGGAGAAAACATTTGCAAATCATATATCTGATAAGAGGTTAATATCCAGAATATATAAAGAATTCCTACAATGCAACAACAAATAACTCAATTATAACATGGGGAAATAACTTGAATAGACACTTCCCCAAAGAAAATACACAAATGGCCAAAAGTATATTAAAAAGATGCTCAATACAAGGTGCCTAGAGTAGTCAAATTCACAGAGACAGAAAGGATGTGATGGTGATTTCCAGGAAGAGGATAATGGAGAGTTACTGTTTTTAATAGGTACAGAGTTCCCGTGATGCAAGATGAAAAAGGTCTGGGGGATTGGTTGCACAACAATGTGAATATATGAACTACTGAAATATACATTTAAAAATGGTTAGGATAAAGAAAATTTTTATGTATATTTTATTACAATTTTCTAAAACAAAATAATTATCAAGGAGCAAGAGTGTAAAAATTGTCAATTTGAGTACTGTTGTTGCAAAGTACTATCACGTTGAGAAGCACCTTGCAATATCACTGCAGCCAGAAGGTCTAGCCTTGAAGGAAGGAAGCAATAAAAAACTTTGCCTGGAGGTACATAATGACTTCAGGGTATCCAAAGAGGACTGAAGACCAGTTGCCAAGGCATGCTGCCAGAAACATATAAGGATACATCGTAACAACCCTGATGTGCTGACTCAGTTGGTGCCTCCATATCCAGGCACACATTCCACCCTACTCCCCTACTCCATGGAATAAAAAAGGTAGTCAAGGTTTCTAACTCCTAGGCAATCACTTACTTGGGAAGAGACGTCTAAAATATCGAAGCTCAATAAAACCAAAGAATATGGCTCCTCACTTAAATGCCAATAGAATATACATTGTAGCTCTGTTTTCAGGGTTCTCCAAGCTAAGCCTTCCAAAGGCCATTTTCCAGAAATTTCTTTATCCAAAACCTGTGGTTTCTGAAATCCAAATTATCACACATCATATACATATGAATTCTTCTATGGCTTTGCTCATGTCTATTCTGCCGGTATAAAATACTCTTCCCAAACCTCTAAGTTCCCTAATTGAAATTATAATTTACTTAAGGCCCAGCTCAAATGCCAGACTTTGCACAACGTTTTCTCAGTCACTGAATGCTTAAGTGAAGCAGCCTCCCTTCTGTGTGCTTATATATCTTAACCACACGCTGCCTTGTACTACAGTTATTATTATGTCTCTCAACGGTTAGGCCATAATTTCCCTGAAAGCAGCGTCCATGTGTTAGAGTCATATACTTTCAGGACTGGAATGTCCCATTTAAGTTATACACGTACATCAGAACCTCCCATTCAGTGCTAAATTTCCTAAGTAATATCCTGATGAAGTAGCTATCTGATGGAACAACACCAAGTCTTAGGGCAAGCAACACTATTCATCTTTGGGTACTTGACGATGCTTGGGAATGCTTTATGCATGATGAGTGCTCAATATGTATTTTTTTCCCTGAAAAAAATGATCTGTATATTAAATGCATATATAATGCAAAAAATAAAACCTATCTATTCCACATTAATGTGCAATCATAGTCTTTCAGAGCTAGTTTCTCCTGTGTAAAATAGACATAGTCATATTTCCTTCACATCATTTCATAAGAATTAATGAAATAACATAATTATGACTCCTAATACAGTGTATGTAATAAATTGTATCTTAATAGTAATTATCATTATCGGCAATTTAATACCTTTTTCAATAATCCTTAACTTTTCCCAGTTACTGCTGAACTTAATCTGGCTTTTTCCAGGTTAGGGTAGAAGTTTTTCTATGGTAAAACAATACAATCTCCCAAATAGTTTCTGGAAAGTTCTGGTGATCCCAGAGGGAGACAAGAAAGACATGATTGCATTAAAGTACTTAAAAGTTTAACTTGACATTTCTAAAAAATTAAAACATTTTCCAGAATTTTCAAGACAAAAATGGTGCTTGACTTTAAACAAGCAACAGGAAAGTCTTGGAAGGGGATGAAGTAACACCTTCGGGACAAAGACAGACACAGGACTTGCAGAATAGATGAGATGCAGGAAGGTGGATAATAAAAGGCCAAAGGGGTTTTATCTTTCTCTCCTGCTTTCCCTCCTGTTGCCCTCCCTCTTTCCTTCTTTCCGTTACCTTCCCTTCCTTTTTTTTTTTTTTTAAGAAACACTGTATTATTAGAGAAGTAGAGAAAGGAAAGAGAAGTTGTTCTTGGAATAGTCTGAAAGACTACAGGTAACAGAAAGGAAACAGGAAAACCAGTGTTGAATAGAATGGAACCCATGATGAACTAACAAGAGATGAGTTATTCAGTTTAGGAAACTCGAATAAGGAGGCAGATTGAATATAATTAGAAAGATCGGTTTATAGTTGTTGCTCAATAGGTAGTTGCTGAGTGAAAGAAAAAAAAAACAAACAACTAAGTCAGTCAGTAAATAGGAAAAAAAAGTCATGAATTCAGGGTTCCAAGGTTGAGAAGAAACTTCCTCTACTTGAGTCCTAAGTATCAAGGTAATCAAGGTAAGTCGAGGGCAGATGCAGTTGAGGAAAATTTCTGTTTAGGGGCTTGCTTCTGGCTGTCTTGTTTCCTCTCTACTCCTTGATTTTGTCCTGCATTCTCTATTATCCTTGTAAAAGTCCTTTCGGGTCATATGCCAAGCTTTAGAGTTTTATCAACATGATATTGCTGCAGGCTTTCTTTAACCACAGCTTTCAACTCTGCTACAACAGAGTCTTATTTATGTCACAAGGTCTTCCTCTCAACCACCAATGTGAGATTCACTACCTGTTCCATCTTCTGACATAAACAAGAAGCTATTTTTTCAGCCGTGCAGTTGGCAGTACGCGCAAGAATGGGCAGTGACTGTCGGTAGCCTTCATGCCCTCATAACAGCATTCCCTCATCAGATATGCTGCTTTTAGGACCCGTTCAACCATTTATAGGTTCTGTGACTTGAGCAAGCCATAATCTCCTTAGGGTCACAGTGTCATCATCTGTAAAATGGAGGTAGTAAATTGTCTATTGTGAAAAATAAGATTTACTTCACAGTGCTGTAATGAAGACCACAGGAAATAACATGTTGGCAGATATTGTAAATAAAGTAGCACAAGTGTTGGTATTTGTGGTAGAGGTATGCCTGGAGGCAATCAAATTTGATCTTCTGTCTTACTTTGCCTTTAATCTAACATAGAGGGATTCCCTGGTCTCTGAACTGCCTTTAGCATGTCTTGTCAGGAGCTATCTCTCAAATAACCAATGGCTAGGTATGTGGCCTCTGTGTAGCAACACACAGCCTTGCTCTGACCTTGGGGGCAGCTCTCTGCCTCTACTCTACTCTGTGAATGAGCTCACTCCATTTGGGCCCCACACATTACCTTCAGAACTCCACTCTGATGGAGAATAATTAAAACTGATATAACTAGGGACATTCACTCCTTCCAACCATAACGTTCCTCATGCTCATTAGTAAAATAAATGAAAATAAAACCTCCCTCACAGGGAGGTGTGAGGGTATTCCCATGCAAATTCTGCCGTGTTTCGCTTCTCCTTTCTAATTAAGCTTAAAAGAGTGGCCTATACTTAGAACTTTACATCCTGACCTCCAATTTCATTTATACATTTTCTCTTTAATTTTTATCAGAGCCATACATGAAGTACTAAAAAGGCAAAACAAAGAAGAAAGACTTGTAATGAAAAAGCATCAGTCCCTCATTTCTTCTTAATCACTTTCAGGGCAATCACTCTACTTATCCTTTTAGATCTTCTAGTGGTTACCTGTTTAACATGAATTACCATCTTTATGTTGCTATTTATTGATGCATCAATTTAAAACATTTCTCAAGTCCCTGCTATGAAAGAGAAGAATTTCACCTATGCATATTATGCCCTACTTATTTCAACTTTAGTTATTTTAGTTATTCTATTTTTCCTTATGAATCAACTTTGAGGTATAAATTACATGTGAGAACATGGAACCATTTTAAGTGTCCAGTTAGCTGAGTACTGACAAATGGTACACCCATGTAACCATCTCACCCCCAAAGGTTCCACATACCCTTTTCTGGTCAATCCTACCCAGTCCCAGATAACCACTGATCAATTTTCTGTACGTATAGTTTTGCTTGTTCTAGAATTTTATATAAATGGAATGCACGAAATAATCTTATATATCTGGCTTCTTTTAACTCAACGGAAAGTTTCTGAGATTCATTCACATATATAAGTTCATCATTCATTCATTTACTTTTATTGGTAAGTAGTAGTCCATTGTATGGATATAGCATGATTTGTTTATTCATTCATGTGCTGATAAACATTTGGGTTGTTTCCAGATTTTGGTTATTATGAATAAAGCTGCTATAAAAATTCCTATACAAGTCTTTCTGCATACATACGTTTTTCCTTCTCTTAGGTATGGATCTACACATTGAATTGCTGGGTCATAGGTTAGTGTGTATTTAACATTTTAAGGAAGTCTCTTTCCCTCTAGGATGGCTGCTGGTTAAGTTCTATGTACATGATAGAAATTGCTGTCATGTTTTAGGATGAGCAGGAGGGCTGCCTGACTCTGTCCTTTGGGCCGGAGGTAGGAGGAGACTACAAATGCTGGAGTGAGGAACAGCTTACTCTGAAGTGTAAGCATATAGCAATGAGATTCTCCCCTGGCCTTTTTGCAGTCTCTTTGGAGTGTCTTCTGGTTTTCTGCTGGGAGTAAAATGCCTGTAGCATTTTCTGCATGGGGAAGGAATGAAAGACTATGCAGAGCCTGCTGACACCAGCATTTGTTAGACAGACATGGAATTAACCTCTTCTCTCTCTGCTTCCTCACTCCTCCCTCAACATTACTGTCTGAGTCAAGAGTTTCTGGGGTTTTCTTTTCCTTTGACCATACCTGCCTTATACTGTGGACTGTTACTTCTTTTCTCTGATTATCCATCTTCTGGAAATATATTGAATTTACACTTGCTGGTGGTTCTTCTCTCAGTCTTTTCACTTTTGCTAGGTTTGTTCATTTCATTTGGATCTCAGTAGAGGAGAAAAAAAAACAAACCTATCTTTGGTCTGCAGATCTCACCCGGTAAATGGTAGCCCTGATTCAGTACAGCAATCTGGTATCAAACACTACCACTGAAACTTCTCTAATCAAGCTCATCAATGACCACTGCTGCTTAAACTAATGCACACTGTTATGTTTTTACTTGAACTTTCTGTCACGTCTGATACTGTGTGACCATCCTTCCTCCTGAAATGCACACTTGATTTCCATAACACTGATCGCTCCAGGTTTTCGCCTGCCTTCTGGCTCTTTCTTTTTGTCTCTTTTCCACACTTGTTCTCTGATCTTCATCTCCTCTCACTGTGCATGTTCTCCCTAATTCCTGTGGTCCAGTGTACTCTTCTAAGCCCCATTCTTGCAGTGCTTAGAAGGCTCCCCCCTGAGAAGCTTTCCTTTCTCCTGTAAGGCTGAGACAGGCACCCTAAGTGACCCTAGAGTACATAAGGGACTACTCTAGAACTTCTCACATTGTTCCATATTGCCCATTCATGGTCCTGTTTCCTCCTCCAGACTTACGTTCCCTGAGAGCCCAAGTCTATGTTTCTCATTCCCAGCAACCTCCCTGACAGAGAGCTGCTGCTCAATAAATATTTGCTGACTTGAATTGAGATCATCAATATGAAAAGGGGCTTTGTGTGTTACACATGCTATTACTGGTAACAATAGTAAAAGCTTTTACTCTGAAGAAAAAATATGCCAGGTAAAGATAAACCTCATGGGCCACCCAAGTCCCAAGTCCCACCACTACACAGTACGTCCATGGGATAAACCTCAAACTAATGAGAGAAAATCCGAAATTCTTAATTAGTGCAACAGAAATTAATTTATGTTTTTCATAAATTGATGATACACATTATGCTGTGAAAATTATGTCCATTTCGTTCCTTCGTAACTCTTTAAAATCAAACCAATATAGATTACTCTCATCAAAAACACCTCACACCCATGTTCACTGAAGCATTATTCACAATCACCAAAAAGGCAGAAGCAACCTAAGTATCCAGTGACAGATAAACGAATAAGCAAAATGTATGTATGTATACACACACACACACACACACACACACACATACACACAGTGGAATAGTCAGCCTTTAAAAGAAAGGAAATTTTGACACATGTTACAACATGAATGAACCTTGGGTATGTTCTACCAAGTGAAATAAGTCAGTCACAAAAAAGACAAATACTGTATAATTCCACTTACATGAGAATAGTCAAATTCCCAGAATGCAAAGTTACTGATTAATGTTCAGAGCTTTAGTTTTGCAAATTAGAAAGAGTTCTGGAGATAGGTGGTAGTGACAGTTGCACAACCATGTCAATGTACTTAATGCCACTGGACTATATACTTAAAAATGATTATAATGGTAAATTCTGTCATGTGTATCTTACTACAATTCAAAATATAAAGTCTCACATACAATATGTCATGTTTTCTCAGAATATTTTCCAAACAAATAAAATTCTAACCTATACCTGAAATGAAAATAATCAAATTATAGAGATGTAAAGAGAGGTACATCAAATACATGAAAGATTACGGAGGATAAAAAACAACTATAGAATGACAGCAACAATAATAATAGCTTTTACTGAAGCTTATGCTTTTTTCTTAAAGAAAAGAAATTTAACAGATTGTGGCACAATACTACATGCTTTACATGAATTCATTCATTCAAAATGACTATAAGAGAAAGGGAGGGCTTAGAGAGATTAAGTCACTTCCAATGGTCTCACAGCTAAAAAATGGCTGAAATGGGATTCAAACCCACATGCTCTGGTAAAAATTCCACGTTCTGGCCTAATATATGCCTGGACACTGGGATGAGAGGGCTGGTGAGAAGAAGATGACATCAAAACTTTCCCTAAGTTTTCAAATTTAAGAGACAAATGAAAACAAAGCAAATGATTGACAAAGTACCTTTTATGTGCCAGGAACATATGGCATGCAAGAGATTCAAATCAGATCCCGGATCTGAGGGAATCCAGTATATTGGGAGAGGCAGATATGCACAGAAATAATAAGGTAGTCCAAGCTTAGAGCTGCCTAAGAGGTCTAAACAGAGGAGAGCAAGTCTAACATAGAGTATCTTATGCAAACCTACACAATCCTGGCAATAAAGAGTGCTGAATAAATACTGACTAAATGAAATAAAATCAGTGTATAGAAACAAGTTCTGTCTCAGGACGCATTTGGTGGGGGGAAGGCAAAAGGATCAACTTTGCTTTTTTTTGTCTCAAAGAGAAGAAATTTAACAGATTATAGCAATCATTGACATTCAAATCACATTAAAGAGAAAACTGACTTTTTATTCAGGTTATACTTAAATAATAATGTTATAGCTATCACATGTTAAGTGTTACCATAGTAAAGATTTTAAGAGACAGATAGTGATTACATGAAATTTAAACCACCGCATAAAATTCACACTGCAACTTGAATAGCCTTATTTTTCTAAACAGAGACTGAGAGATTAAAAAAATCACACAAGGACACTGAAGTAATCTACTTTGAAACTCTAGATTCAAGTAGTTTCACTTACATCTTCTACTGCCCTTCAGTTCTCTCCGGACTTAACATCTACCCTCCTTCCCACAGCATACCAAGAAAACACTTATTAGCGTGTTTATGTCAACAATTGAAGAGACATATCTCGTTTCCAGAAGCTTAAAATAATTGCTACCTGCTTACCTCAAAATCACATTGGCACCTTCTATACTAAGATACTAAGGCCACCCCACTGCAGTCTTAATAACTGCTACATGAGTGCAGTCATGCACTTATGACAACATTTCGGTCAAGGATGGATCATATATATAACAGTGTTCCTATAAGGTTGTGCTGGAGCTGAACAATTCCTATCGCCTACTGATGTTGCAGCCACCATAAATGTCATCACAGTGCAATGTGCTACTCAGGTATTTGTGGTGATGCTGCTGTAAACAAACCTACTGTGCTGCTTATCATATAAAAGTTTAGCATAGACAATTATGTACAATATGTAATACTTGATAATGATAATAAACTATAATATATTACTGTTTCTGTATTTACTATACTTTTTATTGTTATTTTAAGATATACTCCTTTTACTTATTAAAAAAAGTTATCTGTAAAACAGCATCAGGCAGGTCCTTCAGGAGGTATTTCATGAGAAGTCAATATTATCACAGGAGATAACAGTTCTGTGTGTGTTACTGCCCCTGAAGACCTTCCAGAGGGACAAGATGTGGAGGTGGAAGACAGTGATACTGATGATCCTGACCCTCTGTAGGTCCAAGGTAATGTGGATGTTTGCACCTTTGTTTTTAACAAAAAAGTTTAAAAGTAAAAGAAAAATTTTTTTGAAGAAAAAAGTTGATAGAATAAGGATATATAAAAAAAATATTTTTGTACAGTTATACAAAATGTTTGTGTTTTAAACTGTGTTCCTACAAAAGAGTCAAAGAGGTGAACAAAAGTAACAGTTTATAAAGTAAAAAAGTTATAGTAAGCTAAGATTATTATTGAAGAGAGAAAAAGTTTTTTTAAAATAAATTTAGAGTAGCATAAGTGTATGGCCCACATCCTAGATGCATAGTAGGCTATACCATCTAGGTTTGTGTGAGTACACACTATTATGTTCACACAGCAAAGAAATCACCAAAAGACACATATCTCAGAACAAATCTCCACTGTTAAACATTGTGTGACTGTATATACTATACCTTGTTCCAATATCAAGCCAGCTGCCATAATCCTTGACCAAGAAGAAAAAATGCTGTAAAATAAAATGAAATATGGCTCCATTAAAAACAAAACTATTTAGGTCCCCAAACAAGGTCATTTTAAGACAGTATATTTCAGATTTCTGACCTTTCAGAACTACTATCTGACTGAAATCAGCAAAAATATGCCCTTTACTGAAATGTTTGTGTGGATTAAAATGAGCAATAATCTAAAAGTCAGAAACAGAATTATCGTTCAATCAAATGAACACAAAAGTGGCATTTGTAAATAACCGGAAATAGAAAAAGCCAACTTTATTTAATAAGATGCTGAATACCAAAGATGTCATTGAAAAGAAGCTGTATCATTCATTCATCAAGAAATACATACTGACTGCCTACCATGTGCTAATTATTGTGTTAGGTCCTGAAGATAACCTCTTCCTCACAAAGCATGTAATCTAGTAAATGAGTCAGTCAAACTATCAGGTGTGTGTGAGAGAGACAGAGTGATGAATGTTACCACTGAAAAATACAAGCAATTATGGGAGTACAGAGGAAGGGATATTATTCTGATTGGGGCATCTACTGTAAGGTTAAATCTAAGTGAGAAGCAGGAGTTCCATGAAAGAGAGGGTAGCGAGATAGAAGTTTCTGGCAAAAAGAACAGCCTACATAAACATCAAGAGTTCAGACAGAGCTTGGTAGGTTCAAAGTAATGTTGGTATAGAAAACAGTATGGAGAGGTGACAGTTGACATCACGTCAAGTAAGCGGAAGCTAGATCACAAATGGCTTTGCAAGGTAAATGAAAACATCTGACTTTTTAATATAAGATTAATAAAATAATTTCAATTCTCTTCTATTGACATGTCTCATTCTATATTTGCCACTTTGTGAGCAAAACCAAAACCTGATTTGTTTCTTGTTTTATGTGTGGTCAACTTCAGAAATATATTGGACAGACAGTTCAACACAATATAAAAATGCTCTCATCTAAATCAACTGACTAAGAATCTGATATGTGAAGTTACCCTTATTGGTGTCTCTAGTCACTTTTAGCAAGGGGTATTATAGTGATGAATTAATCTTACCCAACAAGAGCTCTTGCCTTTGTTCTCAGCTACTGGGAGGTGATTTCTAGGCCCTTGGAATACCATGCCTGATAGAATTATTCTTCCTGGGGCAGTGACCACCCAACTGTTTAACAATGCTATTTATGACCGTGGCTGTGACCCATGTGGTATCAGTTCTACTCCAGGAAATACTTAAGATGGAAGGTCAGTCATGTAGGTATTATGTGATCAAGCCCCAATAAAAAGCAAGGACACAAAAGCTCAGGTAAGCCTGGTTGGTTATTCCGTGCGTATTGTCGCACATCAGTACTGGAAGAGTAATGCTGTCCTGACTCCACAGGGAGAAGGCAACAGAAGCTCTGTGGTTGGTGCCCTCCTAGACTCTACCCTATGTGTCCTATTATTTTAATATGCATCAATAATATGATGGCAATAAACCATCATTGTGAATATAACAATATTCAGTGAGTTTTGTGAATCCTTTCAGTGGATTGCTGAAGCTGAGGGTGGTTTGGGGAACCCCCTCAAACTTGCAGACATAAAATAGGTTCCTCTTTTTGCTAATACACGATATACAAGAGGCTCGCCTATACGTGCCTCATCAGTACTCATTTATTATAGCTGCATTTTGGTAACATCTTCCCAATTGAAAAGTTGTATTTCCTTTCTCCTGCCTTCCTTCCCTCCTCCCTCTCTTTTTGCCTTTTTAATCTGAGAGAAGGGTTAAAAAAAATCAACATTTCAATAAGAAAACAATGTATTATCTAAACCTGAAGTTAGCTTTTGCTGTTAACTTCCTTTGGAAAATTCATTTCAGATTCAAAGCAGCAGATTCGAATAAATCAAGTAATAAGACTTTGGGTACCTTAAGAAGATTACTCTTACTGCACAATAATTAATATAAAAAGAAAGTAATTTATATGTGTAAATTATGCCAGCATTCACATCTCAAAATCTAAAGATTTCACATACAGAAATGCATTCATATTTCTCGTGATTAAACTAACTCCTTTTAGCTTTATACTGATTATCTAATAATGCCTTACCAAAGCCATAATGTCTGACATGACGAGAACAATGAGAAAGAGACTGGAAAAAAAAATAAAGAGAAATTACATATAATGCAAGAAGCACATTTTTCAAGCACATTAAAATTCAAGTGAGAATAATCAAATAACCCAATATTCTGTTAATATTTTTGCTTCTGAAAGTGTTACTTGCAATAAGAGTTCTTTTTATATTACCATGGGTGACTGTCCCATAGTGATGAACAGGTCTTAAAAAATGTTATTGAACATTGAATATTTATTTCAGTGAAATGAATGAAACATGAATTATGCTTTTTAAAATTAAACTTTCAAATAATTGTGGACTCACATCCAACTGCAAGAAGTAATACAGAATGATCCCCTATAACCTTTACCCGGTCTTCCCCAATGGGAATATCTTGCAAACCATGATAGGATATCACAACCAGCTAGTAAGTCAGTTGACTTCTAATAGCAAGTCTGGCCCCAGAGACTGAGCTCCTAACCGTTCTGCACTCTGCCTTCCTGTGGCTCTACAGACCCTCAAGAGCCTTCAGCGTCTTCATCACGTTCCTCTGAATGTGTCTCTTGTTTATTCATATATTGTTCAAGTGTGAAGGCATAAATGTCACACACTATCCCATATTCATGGTAATCTAATACATAGTCGGATAGGGTTACCACTCTTCTTGCCCTGGATAAAATAATCCTACTAAAGGCAGGTTAGTTTTTAACGGTATTATTTGATCTCCAGGTTGTCTTAAAGATACTGATTACTAAGAGCCTGTAAGTTTACCTCATAAATATACTTTGATTCAAGAAATAAATACCTGCTATTGGGTTTTTTATCAATTGATAATAAATGTTACTTATCATCACCACTAACCTACTGTGATTTTTGACAGCAATAGATTCTGCTTTCAGTCTTATCCTCCTAAAGTTATTATCCATGTAACAGAAAGAAGAGCCTTCAAAACCTTCCAATGGCTTCTTTCCACGATTGGAATAACTCTGAAGTTCTATCTCAGGCCTAAATGGCCCCATATGATCTGCCCCTGTCAACCTCTTCAACCTTATTTCCTACAAGTCTTCTGCGAGCACACTCTGCTGGCCTTCTTGCTGTTCTTTGAATACATGAAGCATGTTTTCAACTCATGCTCTTTGTATGCTCCTCCCCCTATACCTGCAATGGTCTTTACTCATATAATTTCATGGTTCACTCTGCGTTTACTCAGGTTTCTGCTTACATGCCTCCTCCTTAGAGAGATCTTCCTGGATCACTCCATTTCCCCCCCGAGATTTAATACTACCTGAAATCTTAATGTTATTAGAAGCATTTTATTTTATTTTTCACCCTGAGTAGATGGTAAGCTCTGAATAAATACCCTAATGTATCACCAGTGGATAGTACAGTGCATGGAAATGATAGAAACTCAAAATATATGTGCTCCATGAATGGTAGTAGTAAACAGTCTAAAATATAATTGAAAACGGCTAATACTACACATTGAGAAATTCCTTTTAGATATAAGACTGACTTTAGGTTTCATAGTAAACTAAAAAAACTTGACCCAGGAAAAATTAGACTTGGTAGAAACCACACCAAATAACGCTGTAGAAGGCTAAAACCACACAATAAAATCTGTAACTGACAAAATAATAATGGAAGAAGCAAATCTTGACAATTACCAGATTTATATCTGATCTAGATGTGTTAGACCTGGCAGTGCTAATAACCATAAAAGAAAAAAACACACTGGCAGGAGCTAAACTTCTTAGAATTTAAAATAAATAAAAAAAAATGAATAAAAATTTGTGATTTTTTTTTTTAAACAGGGTCTCACTTTGTTGCCCAGGCTGGAAGTACATTGAACTCCTGGGTTCAAGGAATTCTCCCACTTCTGCCTCCCAAGTAATCTTCACTTTCACTTGGGAGGCAGAAAGAAGTGGGAGGATCCCTTGAGCCCAGGAGATCGAGACTGCAATGAGCATGAATATGAATATATATATACACACATATATATATAATTTAATCAAACAGACCTGAAAAATAATCCCTTTCAGATCTTATTTGATTGGCTGTTGAATACTTCTGTAATCTTAAAACTGTCTTCTCTTTCTTAGCTGCCTTCTAATACTGTCTTGTGTTTTGCTGCATTCTAAAGTGACAAAGATCTCCATGGTCCCTATTATCTCATACCGTGGAATGGACTGGCCCCATTTGTAGAGACAGGGTCTCGCTAGGTTGCCCAGGCTGGTCTCGAACTCCTGGTCTCAAGCAATCTTCCTATCTTGGCCTCCCAAAGCACTGAAATTACAGGTATGAGCCATTGTACCTGATCTTTTTATGAAAATTAAGTAAAAATTAATTGACTTTAATTTTTAAAATTTTAATAAATTAAAAATCAAAATGGAAATATTTAGAAATAGTTTCATTTTACTTCATATAAATTAATAAGAATTAAACTGGCGACATAGAGCTTCCACTGGAACATAGTCTCTCAGTAAAAGTTAGTCGATCTTATAGTAATTCTGATTCAAATCTGGATTCCTAAATATGGAAGCATAACATCCTGGAGATAAAAATGTTCATCAGAACAAATGGTATATTCAAAATGATAGTCAAAGTACATTCACTTCAATTAGTACAGGGCACCAGAAAACTAGTTTTTTGGCTTCTAGAGCACCCTGTTGACAATTGAAGGCCCAAGTGTGTGTGTGTGTTTGTTTTTTGTTTTTTTAGTTGCTGCTGTGTAGCCAGGGGTCTCCTATAGTTGACTATTTAATCAAACATAGAGCTGAAAAATCATCCCTTTCAGATCCTGTTTGGTTGGTTGCTGAATACTTCTGTACCACTAAAACTGTCTTCTCTTTCTCAACCGCCTTTTAATATATTCTCTTAAGATCTGCTGCATTATGAAGGTGAGAAAGGTCTCCAGAGTCCAGGTCATCTCGTACTGTGAAATGGATTGGTTCCAACTGTAAAGACTTTTGTCAGGTTATTTCACACTCCCACCCCAATCCACAACTCCCTTTTCTCTAACTACTTTCCAGTTTAGAATGGATATGTGTCAGCCAGTGAGACATAATCAGAAATCTACTAGAAGGGGAGTTTGGGGAGACGCTGCTGCCCTGACAGAAAGGGAGAATCAGCTGGCATAGCTCTCTTCTTTTTTCTTCCTTAGTCCTTTTCCCTTCTTCCTATCTGAATAGTAGATGAGATTCATGGACACATGAAGAGAAAAACATGAAGATAAAAGCAATACTCTAAGAATGGGAGAGCAGAAAAGTAGGGTTGATGATGGATCACATAGCCTGAGCTGCCAACCTCCAGACTCCAAGCTAGGTGAGACACACAAACCCCTACTTCTCTCAGTTACTGTTAGCTAGATTCTCATTGCTTACAGACAAAAGCATTCTTAACAGATCAACCGTCAGGTAATCTTCATCCCCAGATACTACCTTTTAGTGGTCTCTACCCAAAATGTATAAGACTTTGTTGATGAACCCAGTTATCAAGACTGATAAAATAGATAAATTATTAATAATTAGAAAAGTAAATTTCAAGTCATGCAAAATAAAATAATGCTAACACAGCTTTCCTACTTCCCCTCTGTTCAATACCCATTTTAAGGAAGGAGTCAGAAGAAAAGAAATCATCTCACTGGTTTGTTACATTGAATTCATCCTTGGCATTATGGATCCAATAAACTAGTTATTAGTATGAACCCCATCCCCACCTTAACCCCTAAGCTTCCCTGAGTTGTAAGAAAAGACTTACCAACATAAATAATGAGCTTGTAAAAATGTGAACAGAAAGGAGACATGATATCAGTGATACCTGGCAAGTGAATACAGCAAGTGAAGATGGATGGTTTGTGTGATGGATTAATGAATGGTTTGTGTGATGGACTAAACAAACAAACAAACAAACAGGAGGAGAAACTGGTTTTCAATAGGAAGAAAGGGCGTCACTGGGTTCAACATGTGACATTAAAATTTGAGAAGTCAGTGTGGCATCCAGGAAATGTCAGTGATGTGTAAAGGTTTAAAGGTCAAGAAAGACTTTCATAAAGTCTTCACAAACTCAGTTTTGCTAACCTTGCCTCAGTTATCTCCCATTGTGTTTAGTTTGTCATTGCACTCATCTCAAGATAGAATTACTATCCACACACACACATATACAGGTACAGGTACACAAACACACACACACACACACACACACACATACACACAAACACACACACACACACAAAACTTTGATGAGTCTTCTATTTTTTTATTCCATGCCCTCAGCTCTTCTTTAGTAATTAAAATCCCTTGTAAAAAATTCATCTACTAAGGAAGATGCAAAAAGTACATGTCATTCACCATTCTTTCAATTGCATCTATGTAACTATATTTTATGAGATATTGATAAGCCATAAATGCTTTCAATATTAAATTCATGTAAATATTCTGTAAAAATATACTAACCAAAACTAGGAATGGGATTTCTACTATTCTTAAACAGTAGAAGAAATATGTTTTAATGGCATATGCATAATAATATGCTAAACCCAGTTCTAGCTTAAACTCATCAAGAACATGCAAATTTCAGCTAATATTAGTTATTTCTTTCAGCATTGACTATGCCAGCTTGATTCAAGAATAACAAAACTGCTAGGAAGCTTCATATTTATATCAAGTGTTTTCCAGAGTCCCTGTGCTGATGAGGACATTTTATTTGTTAAAAAATGCAAATGGTTGAGTTGACAGCTTCTCTTCCAAAGTCGTGATTGCCTAAGACTGACTGCTCCAGAAATTCCTCAAAACTCAGAAACAATACTTCCCACCCCATTTGTCAAACGTGTAGAAATCAAGACTGACAAACTAAGTATATTATTGATATTTAGAAAAGCGAATTTTAAACCATATACAATGAAATAATGTTTCAGATCTGTCTAATAAATATCTAAGAAAGAAGCCAAAATAAAAGTTAGAATGATTTTTTTGGTAGGCACAGCTATAACTATAACAAAAGTAATTAACTACAATAATTTAATATTTATGTTTTACTGTTTTCTAGGGAGGTTCTTCACTAGCTTGAATAATATTGCAATAACATTTTATTGCTGAGAAAGCATATTCATCTGCTAGAGGCCCTGATCAACCAACTTCCTCTAATGACAATGAAATTCTGATTACAAGGGTGAAATATTTCTCATTTTTGCAATAAACAATCTCTGTTACAGTGCCTTACTAGCAATCACATGAAACATCTTTAAATGTTTACTCTCATTTCCTAAAAATGGGCAAATCAAATGCTTTTAAACTAATTCATCTTACCTTTTTGATGATAACTGAGTAGTTAATTGAACTGCTTCAAAAGCACACATAACAAGAACAAAGGGGATTAAAATCTGTTTAAAAGAACAATAAATGATGCTATGGGTAAGGGAAACATTTGAAACAAATACTATTTCTGCTTGCAGAAATATTTTCAATTTCTCAAGTAACTTTTATATATACTAGTGAAGAACAAACACTGAGATAAAAGTATGATACCAATTACACATAGAATAGTGATGAAATTGATTTAAAAATCTATATTAATAACATGTACAATATAAAATACAGCAAATATCAATACATATTCAAAATAAAAGCTTATTAAAAATTTTGTTCCATTTAACTCACTCTAATAATTAATGACAATGTTTAAAAAATTCCAAGAGTGTGAAAGACATAGTGTGAAATTCCAAGAGTGTGAAAGGCATGCTCAAATCAAATAAATTATGTAGCCTGATAATTTGATTCACAGATCCCTGAACCCATCTGGTTATTTTATACTATTACATTATAAACACAATTTAGCGTTTTTATCATTGCTTTTTGGGTTTTTTAAAAAATACCAATTTATTTATGATTACAAAGTTCATGCTCATTGTAATACATTTGAAAAAAATATACAGAAAAATATATTACAATTTATGCTGGTTGAGCATCCATAATCCAGAACTAACAGTGAAAATATCTTGAGGCATTACTTTCCAGTAACCAGTTTTGAAAAAAAGTATGTACTTGATGTTTCAAAAAAGAGAAGAAGATATGGAAAATAAATGATGCTCAACACTGCATAAGATTCTTTTTCAAGTGAAGAACATATGAATAAAATAGAATTCAGGAGGGTCCTTACTTCTGAACATATCAATCAACAAAAGTCATCAAGTGTATTATGTTGTTAAAGCCTACTGCATTATTCTGTTGATCTAGCATTCTAATTTGAGCTTTATTTTTCTTTCTTTATGTCTTTCTTCCTTTTTTGATTTAAAGTAAAAGTCCACAGTCTTTAACAGATAGAGAATAGAACAACAATCATTTTTAAAAACGTGAATTAAAATTAAGGAAACAATAACATGTTTGAAAGAATTCAATATAGAATGAAACATGAGAAAATGTAGGATAGTCTTCTTGGCATTTCTTTTTTTTTTTTTTTGAGTTGGAGTCTCACTCTGTCACCCAGACTGGAATGCAGTGGCCACTCCCGGCCACCGCAGCCTCCACCTGCTGGGCTCCGGTGATCCTTCTGCCTCAGCCTTCCAAGTAGCCAGAATTACAGGCATGCACTACCACACCCAGCTGATTTTTTGATTTATTGTAGAGATGAGGTCTCGCTGCCCAGGCGGGTCTCTAACCCGCGGGCTCAGGCAATACACTCACCTCAGCCTCCCAAAGGCGCGGGATTACAGGCTGAGCCACCGAGTCCAGCGGCATTTCTTAAATTTACATTTGTATTAGTGTAGTAACTAAAAGTAGCTATCAATTCTATTAAGATAATACACGCTTTTAACAATTATTACTTAATGTGATCTAAACAGAAGGTAACCAAATATTAGCCAGCTATCAGTTTCTTTATTTAAACAAATATGTATTAACGATACAAAATGTGTCAGGCATTGTGGTAGAAGGAATAAAACAAACATAATGGCCCTAGAGAAGAAGCGCATAAATTACATTCCACGGGAGTCTGAACCCCTGGAAAGCTGAGAATTGTCATTATCTTCGTATTGTCAGCACCCAGCTGGTGCCTGGCACATTACTGAATGTAGCACTCAGTGAAATATTTGTTGAATGAATGGGTCAATTCTAGGTGCATGGATTACAAGAAAAGATGATAACATGTTGGCAGTCTCATAGGTGGGAAACATTACCTTAGAATCTTTAGAAGCACTGCAGTTTTGATCACAGCTTCCCCACAGGCTTTAATCACATCTGATAAGACTTTCTGAGATTAATATGGAATCCTTACTCTTTTAAAATCAAATGCGCTTAGGAGTAAAGCAAAAAGTTTAACTGTGTTTTGAAGTAAGGGACAGAGGGTCCCACCTCTAGTTCTGCAGGGGTATCAATACCAAGTCAGAACAGGTATCCTTTCCACTGCTATTTAACTCCATCACAATGAATTTACTGTCTTAATATTACACGGTGTTACATAATCTTAATGTCAGAATGAATTCACAATCTTAACAATCAACTGCTTAATAAAAATAAGAAAATAAGAACACTAACCTTCCACATCATCAGGGCTCCCATCATAAAAGGACTGAACACAGTCAGAAAGCAGTAGACAGAGGCAAGATCAAAGCTAGAGAATTATAACATGGAAAAAGGATTTAGAATTCGCTCTGCAACTCTCAGAGAATGTTTTACTAAACAGGATGTTTAATCTAATTCTCTGAAACCTACTTTTATGAAAACACAAGCATATATCATATTGAGAATTATTACAAAGGCACTAAAATGAACAAAGTAGATCTGAAACATGCCAATACCGACCAATCTCCAAACGATTCAATATGAAAAGCAAGGTACAGAACAAAAGGTACAGAAGCCCCAAATTGCATTTTTTTTGTTATGTGTATTGTTTTCATTTTAAATTACCTGTTAATAGAAGCTATATTTCCAGTCCCAAAAAATGCCGTCACTAAGAAGAAAACCTAAATAGAGTTAAGGAAAAGGCAAAACAAGCCAGAATTTACACAAATTTCCTTTCCTTTGGAAAAGATGCACTAATTCTACCATCAGAAAAATTTACTTTTTTTTTTTTAGCCAGGTTCTCACTCTGCCGCACAGGCTAGAGTCTAGTGACTGGATCACAGCTCACCGCAGCCTCAACCTCCTGGGCTCAGACGATCCTTCTACCTTAGCCTCCCGAGTAATGGGGACTACAGACATACGCCACCACGCCCAACTAATTTTGCTAGAGATGAGGTCTGTCTATGTTGCCCAGGCTGGTCTCCAATTCCTGGGCTCAAGCAATTCTCCTGCCTTGGCCTCTCAAAGTGGTAGGATTACAGGTGTAAGCCACCACGCCCAGTTGATAATTCATTTTTTCACCTGTGCATTGATCATGAATTGTTTTAAATGAATGTCCCACTGTATCGACTTGTGAATTCAATTTATAATAACACATTGAAGAAGCAATGTGCTGGGAACAATGAGGTATGAGAGGTCATCTGCCCTTGGTCACCAGTTGCCTTAGGAAGGTTATTTTCTTCTTCCCTAATGTGAGCAAGTAGGACCGTATCAGTAGTTGGCTACTAATAATTTTTTTCAAAAGAAAAATGTGAACCTATTGCACATAAAGGACATTTTCAGCTAAAAGATATACTTTTCGTTTATATATGCTTGCTATGTGCCACTACATGTAAAACACATGCTAGATAGACTCTTTGACTCAGGAAGAAACAAGATGGCATGGTTTAAAATAATTCAATAAGCCGGGCTCAGTGGCTCAGCCTGTAATCCCACACCTTTGAAGGTTGAGATGAGTGGATTGTTCAAGACCCGCCTGGGCAGCGAGACCTCATCTCTACAATAAATAAAAAAAAAAAATCAGCCGTGCATGGTAGCGCATGCCTGTAATTCTGGCTACTTGGAAGGCTGAGGTGGAAGGATCGCCAGAGCCCAGCAGGCGAGGCTGCGGTGGCCAGGAGCAGCCACTGCACTCCAGTCTGGGTGACCAAGTGAGACTCCAACTCAAAAAATAAAATAAAATAAAATAAAATAAAAATAATTCAATAGAGAATGACATGAGACGTTAAACATCTTTTTCTTAAACTTATGTTTGTATCAGTTAAGTAAATATTTGATATTTATTTCATAAAAAGTTGATATGAATCCTGTTGGTGTCCAAGAACTTACTATTAGTTAAGTACTTAAAATAGTGCTGGCCCATTGAAAGGGCTCTATAAATGTTAGTTATTTTATTACTATAGACACACACAAGTGGTAAAGAAACACTAAAGAGGAAATATGAATCAGGACAACTTTCAGTGAAAAAGTAGCATTTGAGTTGGTGAGTTGAGCTTTAAATACTTTCCAGTGATTTGACCGGTCCTCTAACCAACCAACATTTATTGTCTGGCATGTTTTAGAGATAGAGCTAGGCACCAAGAATACAAATATAAATAAGATGGTCTCAAAATTCTCATATGGTGACTATGATTATATGATATGCAGAAATAGAGGTAAGACATTTTAAGGTAAAGAAACAGTAGGGGGAACAAAAGATGTAGCCAAGAAACAGTACACAGGTATGACAGGAACTTAGTTTATTGAAGGATGCCAGAAAGAAATATAGATTTGTGGCATATTAATACAAGCTTTGAGCTTCACTGTGGAGACAATGAAGTGGAGTAAGCATTTTAGGTGAGTGGCATAATCAAGAAATATCAGTGACTGTGTAACATTTGGATAAGGGAGACAAATAATTGGAGAAAATCCAATTATTGCACTATTTCAGTAGTCCATGTCAGAAATAAGGAAGTCAGAAATGGTGCAGTGGGAGTCAAAATAGAGAATGAAGGGAGCTAGTGGGGCTGTGGACAAAGCAGTTAAATATGACAAGCTTGGATGGCTTAGGTGGTTGGAAGTATGGTGATGCCATAAAATGAGGGGCCAGGGACAATGGCTCATGCCTGTAATCCCAGTATTTTGCAAGGCCAAGGTGAGAGGATTGCTTGGGTCAGGAGTTTGAGACTAGCCTGAGCAACATAGTGAGACTCTGGTTTTATAAAATACAAAAATTTAGCCAGATGGGGTGGCATGAGACTATGGTCCTAGGTACTTTGCAGGCTGAGGCTGGAGGATCACTTGAGCCCAAGAGTTCAAGGTTACAGTGAGCCACAATAGCACAACTGAACTCCAGCCTGCCAGAGAAAGTGATTCTGTAGAGGAGTGACAGTTGTTAATCAGTTTGGGGCATAGATTTGGCAATGTCCAGCAGAATGTTGGACATGTGACTCTTCAGGTCAGAGAGAGGTCAAGGCTGGAAAAATAGATCTCAGATTTGTTTGCACAGAAGTGTTTGTCAAAGCAACAGGAGAAAATGGCATTAACCAGGTACAGTAAGAGAAGGTTAATGATGGAGCTTGGAGAAAAAAAAAATCATTCAAAAGCAGTCAAAGGAAGAGGTTTTGGAGGAGAGAAGAGAAACTATAAAAAGCTAAGAAGAGAACATAAATTGTGTCCTGGAAGTCAAGGGAAAAGAAAGATGAAAATCAATAGAGTGGAAAGTTCTACTGTGGTCAAGTAAACTGAATAGATTAGACTGTATGATGAGGAAGCCCCTGCAGACATTGGGAGCATGGTTTCAGCAGAAACAGTTGACAAATATTGATACATCGTTACCATGTGCCAGGCACAGTTCTAGGCTTATGGATATAGTATATAAATGGAGAAAAAAACAATGAAAGCAACTACAAATTTTTCTTTCCAAACGCTTGGTAGCAAACAGAAGGGACAGGAGGAGTAGATGAAATTATGATTTATGAAAACACAGGGCTCAAGGGGGGAAGTGTTTTATTAATATTGGCTGAGTGGAAGGAACCTGTGAAGAGAGAGAGAAAGCAAAACTGAGGGTAAAAGCAAGAGGTAGAAAGGAAAGAGTGAGAATACTTATCTTTCAGATCTGAGGGGTCCAGACTCTGTAAATTCAAAGGAAATACCTCCAATATTTACAAATCATATATGATAAGGGGTTAATATCCAAAATTCTTATGGCTAACAATATAAAATAGTCAAACTTAGAAACAAAGTAGAATGATGGTTGTCAGGCACTTGGAGGAAAGGGAAATAGGAAGATATTGGTCAAAGGGTCCAAAGCTTCAGTTGTGCCACTAAATAAATAAGGTTTGAAGAGCCAATATACAACAAGGTAACTGTAAGTTAGTAATACTGTATAGTATATTGGAAATGTGGTAAGGGAGTTGGTCTTAAGTGCTCTCCCCACATACACACACACAAAAGAAAGAAAACTGTAACTATGTAAGGCAATGAATATGTTAACTATCTTGATTGTGAAGATCATTTTACAATGTATACATATATCAAAACATCAGGTTGTATATACCTTATATATATGCAATTTTTTGTCAACTGTACCTCAATAAAGCCGAATAAAATAAAGGAACTACCTTCCTATACATTTCTTGCAGCTGGCCGGGTACAGTGGCTCAAGCCTGTAATCCCAGCACTTTGGGGGTGCTGAGGCGAGAGAACTGCCTGAGCCCCTGGGTTCGAGACCAGCCTGGGCAACATGGTGAGACCTTGTCTTACAATAAATAAAAAACTGAGCAGGGCATGGTAGCATGCACCTGTAGTTCCGACGGCAGAAGGATCATTGGAGCCCAGTAGGTTGACGCTGGGGTAGCCATGAGTGTGCCACTGCACTCCAGCCTGGGCAACAAAGTGAGACTCCAACTCAAAAAAAAAAAAAAATTTCTTGTAGCTGGTCAGTCAGTCTTCCCAAAGTAAGACTTTATTCTGCCATACTGTCTTTGAAATGTCTAATAACCAATAACTTTCACAATATTGCCTCTGATGTGATCCAAAAACTCTTGTGAGACAGATGCTATGAGCTTAGGATAAAATACATATTAAAAGATAAAAACTCATAACTAAAAAAAAAAAAAACAACCTCATAACTGGTTTCTTCTAAGATGAGGAAAATGAGATTGGGAACTGAAAGGAGTCTTTGGCTTTAGCTGTAATGTTTTAATTTTAAAAATATATATACACTAAAAAAATGAAATATCTTGGCATCTTCTTAACTGGAGAAGTGAAAGACTTTTATAGCGAAAACTACAAAACACTGCTCAAAGAAATCAAAGAAGACACAAACAAATGGAAAAATATTCCATGCTCGTGGATTGGGAGAATCAACATAGTTAAGATGTCCATCCTACCCAAGGCAATCTACAGATTCAACATAATATCCATTAAATTACCAACATCATTCTTCTCAGACCTGGAAGCAACAATACAGGTATTCATATGGAAACACAAATGACCACAAATAGCCAAAATAATACTCAGTTAAAGAAACAAAGCAGGAGGTATCACTCTTTCCGACTTCAAACTTTATTATAAGGCTACAATAATCAAAATAACCTGGTATTGGTACAAGAACAGGCATATAGATCAATGGAACAGAATAGAGATTCCAGAAGCAAAACCTCAATTTTTCAACCAACTCATGTTCAACAAAGCCTCTACCAACAACTACTGGGGAGAGGAGAGCCTATTCAGTAAATGGTGCTGAAAAAACTGGCAGACCACATGCAGAAGATTGAAACAGGACTCCTACCTATAACCATACGCAAAATCAGCTCTAAATGGATTAAAGACCTAAACATAAAACCTCAAACTATAAGAATCTTAGGAAATGCAGGAGAAACCCTTATGGGAATCGGAATAGGCAACCAATTCCCGATCAAAACCCCAGATGTCCATGTCATAAGAGAAAAGACAGACAAGTAGGACCTCATCAAACTGAGAAGCTTCTGTAAAGCAAAAGAAACCATGAAGAGAGTGGGGAGACAGCCCACAGAATGAGAAAAATATTTGCCAACTGTACATCTGACAAAGATCTAACATCCAGGATCTATAAGAAACTCAAATGTGCCGAAAGGGAAAAAACAAACAGCCCCATTAAAAAGTGGGCAAAAGATATGAATAAATACTTCGAAAAGAAGACATATGAGCAGCCTACAGATACATGAAAAAATGCTCAGCCTCACTAAACATTGAAGAAATGCAAACCAGAACCACACTGAGATAGCACCTAACTCCAGTTAGGATGACCGTCATCAATATCTCAAAAAACAACAGATGCTAGAGAGGATGCGGGGAAAAAGGAATGCTTTTCTACATTGGTTGGTGGGAGTGTAAACTAATACAACCTCTGTGGAAAATAGTGTGGCAGTTTCTAAAAGATCTGAAAATTGACCTTACATACGACCCAGCAATCCCCCTTCTGGGAATATAACTGGAGGAACTCAAATCATTCTACAAAAAAGATACCTGCGCATGTATGTTTATTACAGCATTATTCGCAATGGCAAAAACATGGAACCAACTGTGCTGCCCTTCGAAAGTGGACTGGATTTAAAAAATGAGGTACGTATACACAATGGAATATTAAACAGCCATAAAGCAGGACAAAATTATGGACTTCACAGCAATTTGCATAGATTTAGAGTTTAATACTTAGTGATTTATCACAGAAACAAAGAACTGAGAACTCATTTCGCTATAACATTTATCATAATACTACAAGAAAGGGATTGGCAATGGTGGGACACTGCTGGGGGAGGGGTTCATAATATCGATAAGGGTACCTGATCTCAAACCAGTTGAAGTGAGGATCAATGGGAAGCCCAGACTTCACCTGTACGATGACCACTTACATTAATCCCGAATTGTACCCCACATCTTCAAAAAAAAAAAAAACTTTTGTGGAAAAAAAATATATATACATATATGACAAAATACTGTTGATATCTTGAATGGTAAGAATATATACACATACAGCTGTTTGTTGTATTATTCTTTACACTTTTCTACAGCTTAAATAAATTTTAAATATGACTCATACGAAAAAACCACAGTTGCAAGAGAGGTTAAATGGGTTCTAAGGTAATATCACTATTAAGTGATAGACAGAAAAACCTTCCATGTCTTCTTACTACTCCATTAAATGGGAAGTTGCAGCTCTTAAAACAAAAGACTCAACAAAGGATACAAGGAAAAAGGCCCTCCGGATGTCATCCAGATACAGCTGCCGAAACTGAGTAATCTCAGTATTATAGGGGAACTGGATACTGGTGAGCTGTGAGGTAATAAGAAAAATATTAACATACAATCACAGTTGGCTTACTTCTATACTCAAAGGCAAGCTTACAATTACTAAGTTACAATGGCTAAAAACATACCCTGTGCTGACAAAAATAATAAAAAAGTAAATCTTTTCCTACAGCTCAATTACACCTTAATAAAATCTGCCAAAAGATAAAATATGTTGCTAAAATATACAGAACGGAGTTGTAATGCTGCTATATATGTAATAAAAGTGAGAACCAAGCGTTTTCTTGGCTTATATAAATGCTTTACTTTTAAATCCCTATATAATTATTCCCTTTTCAAAAACCCGATTTCCCCAGTGTCCTGATCTTCTTAAGCCCAGGTATGGTATGACATTAAAAGTCATAGTAAAATTAATTATTTCTGTTTCTTTGTTCCTCTGTTAATTCCATCTGCAGAAAAATTACTTTCTTTCTATAAAAAAGCTAAATATTCCTGTCTTTGATAAAATAGAAAGTAATTCAATTCCAACAAGATGAGTGCACTCCTGTTTAATCCCCATTCCCTCAAAAAAAGACCATTAATTTTCCAGGAAGTTCTTGGGACTCTTTACTGTCTCTTCTAGAAAAAGATACACTTGCTTTCAGTTAAAAAACAGAATTAAAAAGTAACACAATGGTCCTCAGCCTGTTGAAATATTTAATACTGAGAACAGTCTCTGATCAAAAGTGCTTTTCATGTATTGTTTTAATATTCCAGGCTGAAGGTTAAAAACTAGTAATTATTAAATACACTTATATAAAGCTTCTTCTTTATTTAAATTAATTATTCTGAATTATCAATTACTTCTCTACAAACTTAACTGAAACCAGGTAAGGATGGATCAACTATGAAGGTGCTTTTCTGCAATATTCATTTTATCTGACCTCAGTAAAATTGTAAATATTCTATCATCAAATTCTCAGAATTATCATCAGCTCTACATAAGACAACAAACATCAATTTAACTCTCTAGCCAAGCATGATAAAGGTATCCTTAAAATTTGCTTGGATTTTAGCCAATTCAAAGTATACTATGCTGCATAAACAGTCTCAGATTTGGACTGAAGCTACAATCATTAAGGCAACAGAATAAGCACTTTGGATTAGGATGACTAGAAAGAGAAAAACAACAGTGGGAACTTAAATGTCCCTTTATGGCCAAATTCATAAATTGACATGTGACAACATAAAAATTCTTCTGACTGAAACTGATGGAAGGAAAAACTGGATGTGAAAAATAGAAAAATAAAATAAAGAGCATTCTTTTCTCCTCTATTCCTTCACCTATATTGATATTTTCTAATATCGGTGATTCTCAAGTAATCACTAAGAAAAGTCCACCAATATATGCCTCTAAACAATAAAACTGTACTTTAAGTAAAAATTTTCTTACAATTTTTAGTTGTTTAACTTAGTTACTAATGCCAAATAAAATTTACTAAAGTTCTTTAAACATTAAAAAATGTAAGTAGAAATAAAATTGCAAATTACTTATAGGGAAGAAAAGATTTTAATATTCTCAAATAAACACGACAATGATTTTCACAAGCAACAAACTACCTTCTGTTTGCTGAAAACACCAGATTGTTGTAGGGTTTCTTGCTCCATGTATATCCAGACAAGCATCAAACATGACAACACTAATGGAAAGAGAGCTTCGTACCTAAGGAGTGGAAAGGGGTGGGGGCAGGGAGAGGAGGCAGGTAGGAAAGGGCAGAAATGAAAAAACAAAAGGCATTAAAATATATAAAAATGCAAATTTACACTGAGAGGTCCTTCTCAAAATTAAAATAATTTTGATAATACTTCTAAGTCATAATATCACAAAACTTAAATTTTCTAGGTTTTTCAGAAGAAAGTAGGACAGTAACATTTAAAATCCAACTTCAATATCATCTTTTTTGAAATTTATTAAATCTGGCCATGCTCGGTGGCTCAGCCTGTAATCCTGCGCTTTGGGAGGCCGAAGTGAGTGGATTGCCTGAGCCCGTGGGTTCGAGGCCTGCCCGGGCAACTTGGTGAGACCTCATCTCTACAATAAAAATTAAAAAATTAGCCGTGGTAGTATGCGCCTGTAGTTCCAGCTACTTGGAAGGCTGAGGCGGAAGGATCGCTGGAGCCCAGCAGGTCGAGGCTGCAGTGGCCAGGAGCGGCCACTGCACTCCAGTCTGGGCGACAGAGTGAGACTCCAACCCAAAAAAAAAAAAGAAATTTATTAAATCTTACAAATTATCTGTTTAAAATAATAGATTTAAAAATCATTCATAAAGCAAATGACAGGTATACACAAAAGAAAAATAAACAGGAAGACAAAAAAAGATAATTCTTGAGGTTAAATTATTAATATACACAGAAGATGAATATTCCAGATTTTCTAAAAAATGGGTGCAATACACAAATACAAATATGAAAATGTTTGACCTTCATAATTGATAAGAAAATTAAAACAATGGTGAGATATATTTGCCAATATTTAAAAGATAGCCTTGACAAGAGTGTAATGAGAAAGGAACTCTCATACTCTCTTGGGATACACACATTCTGGAGGGCCATCTATTACTGTACATCAAGAATCTAAAAAATATTCATATACTATAACCCAACTTCCAAAAATTTACCCTAAGAAAATAATCAGACATATGGATTATGATTTCCATTACAAAGATGTTTGTTGTAATACTGCTTACAGATGAGAGAAACAGAAAACTGCATGTTCACAGGGGAGTGATTAAATAACGTATGGTATACCTATGGGGTGAGTGTAATGTAGACACAAAAACAGAGGAAATGCCCATGAGAAAACAGTGACAGAAGCCTTTTCTAAACTATTTCCACTTAGTTTAAAATAAGTGTTCCACCTCTGTAATGATCCCCAAATGCTCTACTACAGTTAGTACTTAAACTGTCTTAATCACGTTTACTTGTACGCATCTCCTACTAGTGTATAAATTCACTGAAAACTGAGTCTGCGTCTGTCTTGTCACTACTGCAGGCCCAGCTCACAAGAAGTATTGTTGAATGAGTTATTTACCTAATCAGGACCAAAACAAAAAGAAAACAATACAAAATCATATTTCCCTTTTGACTTCTTCAACCACTGAACTCTACATCATATAGCACTATGGCACTATTTCTTAAACACAGAAAGGAAAAAAACCCCAAATGTTCTAAACTCTGCCACAGATAATAAAACGAAATCACTGAAGACTGGGCAGAAGGAAATATTTGGATTTGAGAAAATGTACATAAATCACTTGGTATGTAAGATTTAGAAGGCATACAAGATTTAGAAGTATATGAACAGATATTATATACATGAGAAAATATCATTAGTAAAATAAGCACAAAAAACTGTACAAGCAGTACCACTTTAGGCCTATTAAAATAACACTTTATATTGTCATTTAAAAATGAAAATATCAAATACTGTTAAAGATATGATAAAACAGTGTCCCTCATAGTTTGTTGGAAATATTATAAATTGGTCCTGTTCTTAAGATAATTAAGTTAAAAGTTCATAGCCAATGGCTTACCTATGCTATACTGAGAAGTGAACAAAGGAAATAATCTAAGTATGTAAAAAGCTTATGTCTAAAAACATAACTCAAAATATTATTTGTGATAATAAATCGTGGAAATAAAATTATAAAAAATAGAGGAATGGCTAAGGAAGTCAGGCAAATCATATCATGAAATATAAAATACCTATGAACGTGGTGACTAGAATGCCTGTGAGCTACCTGTGAAAATGCTTCCAAAATAATGTTAATTAGAAAAAAGGTACAAAGTAGTACAAAGTAGTACAAGAACTATGATTAATTCTATTCTATTAAAAGGACACACATAGAGTTAAGATTGAAAGGAAATAGAAAGGAAATATACAGGAGTAGAGTTAACTAGGGATTTCATTCCTTATCCCTACCTTCCAAAATGTGGTGATACTATTTTTACAATGAACTTTTTAAAAAATGAAAAAACAAAGATTTAGAATGCCTGTATCCTGGCCATTCTTTAAAGTTCAGTTCAACTTTCATAGGAGTCCTTGATGGCACTAACTTTGCTCCCCTATTCAATTGCTTTCTCCAGCCATTCTTCATATCATGTAATGCACAACTTAATTAACTCACAATAACTTATTTGTTCAATTTTTTAATTGTCTAGCACTGTAAAATATAGTTCTTATTTTATGACAATTTATAACTCTACTTTACACTGGCTGGTAGTAGTAGACTAATTGTTCTCTCTGAATGCCTACATGGTGGTTAGGACACTGGAGATATGAAAGAAAAAATATTGTTGATTAATGGAATCAAGAAGGTGCATACTCAAAGCAAAAGAAGACTATAATCCTTTAAATATTTACAGATATATATGAAGCTATTATTTCCTAATATATAAAAACAGAAATTTAATAGTTTTGCAAATAGTGCTACAGATTTATTTTCTTTCAAAAACTATACACTATGATTGTTTTCTTTTGCAAAATGTAGATGAATAAATCAGATAAACACGGTCCTCCTATGGGATTTTATCTCTTAAGACAATCAATATTTTGTACAAAGGCCGCATATCTGAATTAATAAACTGAAATACCAGTGAAATGTCATCAAGGGCTCAAAGAGAACATAATAAAACATGTTAAATTAGGATCTGCTGGTTTGGTCTCTGTGCAAATTGAATAGGGCTGACGAGGCATTTAGCTTTGTATTACAGTTTGCTAAGCAAAGGGATAATGTAAACAAAATTTCAGAGGGAAATGTTTAACCAACTTCAACCAAGAGAAAAAACTATTTTCAAGTATTACAATAGCTTCCATTTGCATAAAATAATTAAGAGCTGATTAAAAATGAATCTTCTTTATCCATTAATTCAAGAATGCATAGTTAGAATTCAGGATTACTATTATTGTATTTCTATAATAAAATTGCATTTCTTTTAAATATCCTGTAATTCTGAATATTCACTAACATACACAAAGAACCTTCTAGGTTATTCAAAATGATGATACTGAACCATAACAGGTGGACTATGTTTTGCAAAACTGATCTGACAATGAAAAAAAGTGCTAACTGAAATGATTGGACTGTGCTGCTTTGACACCCCTTTGAAATTTTTTTCAAACCTAGTTTATGATGTTGAATAATACATCTCTTAATGCATTCATTAATAAGGTCATACTCAGCATTAATATTCTGATTGCAGGTATAAATTTTCACTTTTTAGGTTTTCTTAAAGTAATTTAATTGTGATTATGATAATCTGTTCTTGGTATCTCTCATGACTATTAAATTGGTTATTTAAAATACTTATCCCCAATGTAAGTTACATGATTAACTCACTCTACATTATGAAATAATTTTTTCATTCAAAACTAAACTTTATGCTTCCTTTCCATCCTTCCTTTCTAATCCAGTGTATCAGATCTATTTCTAGGTTTGTTTGTATTTTTAATAACCTACACATTCCCTTAAATCTGTTTATTGCTTTAGAATTTGAAGGCTCCCAAAAGAGAAGGGCTTATTGATAATTAAGCAACTTTGCAGAAATTAGCATATTTCTCAACACTTTCAAACATTTATTTCCTTAAGTCAACATTTATTTTCTTAAGTGGGTATAATCTTTTAATAGAACTCATGTATTACCACCAAAATGGTAGGTTAGAATAGATATGATTTTTAACTTCCACTTTCTTGTGTGGACTAAAGACTTGTGCATATTCAAATACATTTTCACTTTGATGGATTCTAATATAACAAAATTATTTATGCTGCAATTTTACCAATAAAGGAGAAAAGAGTGAAGGGTTTTAAGCTCTCATGACATTCATCACTCTTGAATAAGAACAGATGCTGAGAGACTTCAAGTTTTATTTGAAAGTTCAAAGCCCTCAATCTCAAAGCAAGTCCATCTTAAGATCTTATTAAGTGACTGGTGAAAATTTCCATGATGCTCATATTACATCTTTATTGGTGCGGTCCACACCTGAGGAGGTGGGGAATGGAATCAACAGGAGGTGTAGAAAGCTTTGATGAGAGAAAGAATAAGTTTAGCGCCCAGCTGGGTCATCTCCTATCTGAAGACAAGAATTCCTCAGGTCTAGGTCACTCAAGTGTTATGGACTACTATGAAAAGATTTGGGAGAACATCTCTTTCATCCTGAATTAGGACAACTAAGTTTCCCAAAGGGAAAACCCAAGCCTTAGATCCCAAATGGCTTTACAAAGTCATTTCAACTGTGAATAATCTGTTAATAGCAGAATGGTGAGTTGCTAGGTTTAATCTAATTTGGATCATGAGTTTATATTTGAGCCAAAATTCAAACTATGAGTGGTGTTTATTCAATCTGTCTGCCCTATTCATTGTTTGTTAAAATGTGTACACTTTTTAGCCTCATAATTAAGAATAAAATAAAATTCAAAAGCAAGGAAAGAATTCTTCAAAGCAAATGGAGAGAGTAAATGATTGTCTCCACTGGGTTCTAGAAAATGCCTTAGTATTTACCCCAAATCATGTTGGTGGATTTTTTTTTAACAAAATTTCAATCTTAAATAAAAATAAATATTTAACTTTAAAAAAATATCTTGAGAGTTCCCTGAATCAAAGGAATACTTGGACTATGATACATGTAAGGTTAAGAATAAAGACAATATGTTACATTCAAAGAAGAATGAACACATCAAAACATAATTTTAAATGCATGAAAAGAATACAACAAAAAATAAAAGTCACTGAGAATAAAAATTCCTGCACAATCAATCAGAATTTTCAAACACTGTAGTTAAATTACATATTAGCAACTTCAGGAAATAGAAAAACAAAAAACAACAAGCAATATTATGACAACAATAAGAAAAAGATAACAGAAGATTACAGATCAAGTCATATACAGCCAAGTGTAGAAAATATTTATAAAGTATTCCTCAAGATTTACAAAACATTTTTCATTCCCAGAGGTTAACTACTCGTAGATAAAATGTCAATATGTCATTCAAAACTTGCTGCTATAGAATTAAAATTTTAAAAAAGTTCTTATACCCTGTACTTAGAAGTAAGTAGGTTGACATCAAGGAAAGAAGTATGCTAAACAATCGCTGAAAGAGGACTGGAGAACTCAGTAGTGGCACAACCAAGGAAGAGGCTGCAACAAAACAAAGCAGGTCATCCATCAGTACAAGAGACGTACAAAAACGTTAGTTTAGAAGCATTGAATAATCTATTATTTATGGCATTTATTGTTTGTGTGATCTTTAACATGAGGCTTTATTTGTCCTGATCATTTCTATACTCAGATACTTCACATTTTAAATTAAAATCACATTTTGTCGTTTTAACTATATTTTGGTTTAAATCAGACTTTTCTAAATTTATATTCAGCTAGGTCACTGTAATAACATTAACTCCCAAATGAATAACTTGTTATTTTCTAATGAAATAAAAATATTACTCAAGATTTAGCAACTCTTCTTCAATGCATCTATATCTTAGTTCAAAGACAACTTACTCCTCAAAAACGGATTTTTCCTAACCCCTTTCTTCTTCAAATTTTCCTACTATAGAGTATGCATTGACAGTTTCAGTGTGCCAATTGGAAAATCAGAAACAAAAAAAGAATAACTTCACCATGCATGAGAGTTGTAATAACAGTAATCTTAAAAAACAAAGTCAACTTTCCCCACAGGAAAACAAAAGCAACTATGTCAGTGGAGGAAAGGCCAGGTGAAGGGGGTGGGACAGCCAAGTGTAAATCCCCCCATCCTGATTCTGAGAAGGAAATGTGCATAACTCCCGAGTCCCCCTAGAGCACTAGAGAATGGAGATAGACAACTTGTGATGGAATCCCAGTTGAATCACTTATTAACTGTTAACTGCAGGGCAAGTTTGTTATCCCATCTAAGAAGAAATTTACTCATCTGTCAAACAGAGATAATATTAAAAAGTAGCTGTGAGATTTAAATGCAAATTCACCTATAAAATGCTCTGAACATAGTGTTTGGCACACCATGCTTAGTTACTGATAGGTGCTTTTATTATTACTAGTCAACATTGTATAAATTAAGTTAAATGTAAAGACAATTTCATTCAAAGCCAAGTCACTGCAAGATTTAAGACTATGCAAGTTATATTTATAATACCCTTAGATGACTAGTTTCAGAGTTTTTTCAGATGAATAGTTCCAATCACATTATCATCACCTGATACATATTTTAATGGAAAGAAGTAACATTCCAATATGTCTTATTTTAAAAGTCAGGTCAAATAGACCTCTTCTGTAAAACTGTAGGTATTTTCAGTCCTGTGTCACTTTTGTCTAAAGGATTAATAAAGTGCTAAAGAGGAAACAAGAGTTCCTGTTTTGTGCATAAGTAGAACCAGTGTTATAAACATACCACCCATTTGGGGAATACAGCACATTAGCAGAAATGCATGTTGGAGCTAGACTCTACAGTGTTCATGCCTGGAAGAGATCTTTGGAAATACTGATGACTTACCTATGAGTCAGCTCTTTCCTGCCTCATACCATTTGGTAGGTATCCCCTAGTACCTGGCTTTACCAACACCAAGGAGGAAATATTTTGTTTCAAATACATTCCCAGCGGGACCTTTATATGTTTGGAGAACAAGAGCAGTAAACTGATTCAGAATATCCTCCTCACTCTTCCAAAACCACAATAAAATCAATAAGGACAATATATAAAACTATATAAGACACTCTAAATAGAGAAAGTAGCATAGGAAATATTATATAATATGCAAGAGTGCTATATTACAACATAAGAGTTGACAGAATTGAGAACAAGCCTAAAAGTCACATTAGTAAACATGAATAGATTCTACTCACCTTTTAATGAAAAGAAAAACATTTTCAAATTGGAACATAAAGGAAACCCTAACTATACAGAAGCCAAACTCAAAACACAGTGATTCAAAAAAGCTAAAAATAAAGAAACAGACTAGGCAAGCAGAAACAGTAAGGAATCCAGAGATGCAATCCTGATGCCAGATAAAGTACACTTCAGGCCCAAACCAAGAACACCTTATGATGTTAAAAAGCAATATTCCATAGTGATGATGTAACAGTTATGAGAAGTTTGCTCCAAATAACATAGCAATTACCTATATAAAATAAAAATTAAGATATTCTATACAGAAATAGAAAAAAAAACCCTAAAATTTATATAGAATCACATAAGGACCCCGAACAGACAAAGTGATCCTGAGTAAAAAGAACAAAGCTGGAGGCATCATACAACAGCACTTCAAAATATATTACAAAGCTACAGTAATCAAAACAACATGATACTAGCATAAAAATACACAAATAGACCAATGGAAGAGAAAGAGAACCCAGAAATAAGTCCACACATTTACTGCCAACTCATTTTGACAAAGCTGCCAAGAACATACACTGAGGAAAGAAAGTTTCTTTAATATGTGGTAATGAGAGAACTGGATATCCATATGTAGAAGAATGAAACTAGAGCCCTGTCTCTCAGCATATTAAAAAAAATCAACTCAAAATGTACTTAAATATAAGACCTGAGACTATGAAACTACTAGATGAAAACACTAGGGAAATATTTCAGGACATTAATTGGGACAAAGATTTTTTGGGTAAGACCTCAAAAGCACAGACAACGAAAGCAAAAATAAACAAAAAGGAGTGTATCAAATTAAAAAGCTTCTGCACAGTAAAGGAAACAATCAACAAAATGAAGAGATAACCTAAAGAATGGGAGAAAATAAATACAAACTATCCATCTAACAAAGGACTAACAACCAGAATATATAAAAAATTCAAACAGTTCAACAGAAAAAAATCACAATAATCCAATTAAAAAACAGGCACAAATGATCTGAATAAACGTTTCTCAAAAGAAGACATACAAACCAAACCCAAAAGTAGAAGAAAAGAAATAACAAAAAATCAGAGCAGAAGTAAATGAAATAAAAACACAATACAAAAGATCAATGAAACAATAAGTTGGTTCTTTGCAAAGATAAATAAAATTGATAGACCACCAGCTAGACCAAATAAGAAATGAAGAGAGAAGATTCAAATTAGCTCAATCAAAATGAAAATGGAAACATTACAACTGATATGACAGAAATTCAAAAAATCATTCAAGACTATTATGAATACCTCTATACAAACTCAACAAACTAGAGGAATGGATAAATTATTGCAAACATACACCCACCACAACCTTGAATCAGGAAGAAATAGAAACCCTGGACAAACCAACAACAGGAGCACGATTGAAACAGTAATTAAAAGTCTCCCAACAAAGTTCAGTACCTGCTGAACTCACAGCCAAATTCTACCAGACTTTCAAATAAGAAATGGAATCAATTTCACTGAAACTATTCCATAAGCTTGAAAGGGAGGTAATTCTCCCTAGCTCATTCTATGAAGCAAGTATCAGCCTAATACCAAAGCCAGGAAAAGACACAATAACAACAAAAAAGAAAACTACAGACCAACATCCCTGATGAATATAGACACAAGAATCCTCAACAAATACTAGTAAACTGAATTCAACAGAATTTTAAAAAATTCATCACCACCAAGTAGGCTTTATTCCAGGGATGCAAGGATGGTTCAACATACACAAGTCAATAAACGTGATCCACTACACAAACAGAAATAAAAACAAAAGTCATAGGATTATTTCAATAGATGCAGTAAAAGCATTTGTTAAAATTCAGCATCACTTCATGATAATAAGCTTCAGCTCAGTAGGTCTAGAATGAATACTCCTCAAAAAAGTAAAAGCCATATATAACAAACTCACGGTCACTGTCATCCTGAGTGAGGAAAGTTAAATGCATTCCCCCTTAAAACTGGAACAAGGCAAGAATGCCCACTTTTACCACTCCTATTCAACAAGTCCTAGCCATAGCAACTAGGCAAGAGAAAGAAATAAAGAGTATCTAAATTGGAAAAAAATAAACTATTTCTGTATGTTGATGATATGATCTTATACCTAGAAAACCCTAAAGACTCCTCCAAATGACTGTTGTACTGGAAAAATGAATTCAGTAAAGTTACAAGATACAAAATCAACACACACAAATCAATAGCACAGCTACATACTAATTGTGACCAAGCTGAGAAACAAATCAAGAACTCAATTCCATTTTCAATAACAGCCAAAAGACTAAAATATTCAATAATATATTTAACCAAGGAGGTGAATGGCCTCTACAAGGAGAAAAACACTGGTGAAAGAAATTTTATAAGACACAAAGAAATGGAAAAACATCCCAAGCCCATGGATTGGAAGAATCAATATTATTAAAATGACCATGTTTCCCAAAGTAAACTACAGATTCTATGCAATCCTGATCAATTTTTCACAGAATTAGAAAAAACAACCCTAAAACTCATATGGAATTAAAAAAAAAAAAAAAAAAAGCCGGAATAGCCAAAGTAATCCTAAGCAAAAAGAACAAAGCTGAGGGCACGACATTATCTGACTTCAAATTACACTACAGGACTATAGTAACAAAAACAGTAAAGTACTGGTACAAGAATAGACACATGGACCAATGGAATAGAATAAGGAATCCAGAAATAAACTCAAATACTAACAGACAATTGATCTTTGACAAAGCAGACAAAAACATACACTGGGGAAAGGATAACCTAAAGATGATGAGAAACCAGATAGAAACATGCAGAAAAATGAAACCTTGATCCCTATCTCTCACCATATAAAAATTTTAACTCAAGATAAATTTAAGACTTAAATGTCAGATCTAAAACCATAAAATTCTAGAAGAAAACCCAGGAAAAGCTCTTATGAACATTGGTCTAGGCAAAGAATTTATGACTAAAACTCCAAAAGCAAATGCAACAAAACAAAAACAAACGGGACTTAAACTAAAAAGCTTCTGCACAGCAAAATAAATAATCAACAGAGTAAATAGGAAATCTACAAAATAGAAGAAGATATTCACAAACTATACATCTGGCAAAGGACTAGTATCCGGAATCTACAAAGAACTCGAATGAATCAGGAAAAAAAAAAAAAGAAAATAACCCTATTAAAAAGTGGACAAATTACATGAACAGATTATCTCTCAAAAGAAGATATACAAATGGTCAACAAAATATAAAAAATTAACAACATCACTAACCATCAGGGAAATTCAAATTGAAACCACAATGAGATACTACCTCACACTAGTCAGAATGACCATTATAAAAAAACTATAGATGCTGGTACGGATATGGAGAAAAGGGAATACTTACACACTCTTGGTGGGAGTGTAAATTAGTACAACCTCTATGGAAATCAGTATGAAGATTTCTCAAAGAACTAAAAGTAGATCTACTATTTGATCCAGCACTAGGCATATACCCAAAGGAAAAGAGGCTACTCTATACAAAAGACACCTGAACCCACATGTTCATCACTGCACAATTCACAATTATAAAGATGTGGAATCAACCTAAATGCCAGTCAACTGATCAGTGAATAATACAAATGTGGTATAGATATTCAGTTATCAAAAAGAAGGAAATAATGTCTTTTGTGGCAACTTGGATGGAATTGAAGAACATCATCCTAAGTGAACTAACTCAGGAACAGAAAACCAAACACTGCATGTATTCACTCATAAGTGGAAGCAAAACTAAGAGTCTGCAAAAGCATAGAGAATAATATAATGGACATTGGAGACTCAAAAGGGGGAGAATAGGAAAGCGTGGGAGGACAAAAGAATTACCTATAGAGTACAATGTGCACAGGTGGGGGAAAGAGGTGGGTAACTTAAAGTCCAGCCTTCTTCTCTGGACTTTACATGCAACCATGTAACCCAAAACTGTTTTTACCTCCTAAAGCTTTTGCAATTTTAAAAAAGGAGAAGATACAAGTGGCCGAATGGTATCTGAAAAGATGCTCAGCATCACTAATTATTAGGGAAACACAAGTCAAAACCACAATGTGATATCATCACAACCCAGTTAAAATGGCTCTTATCAAAAACACAAGAAATAATAGATGATGGCAAGAATGTGGAGAAAGGGAAACTCTCGCACACTATTGGTAAGAATGTAAATTAGTACAGTCATTATGCAGAACAGTACAGAGGTTCCTCAAAAAACTAAAAATAGAACTACCATATAATCCACCAAGCCCCTGTTGGGTATATATCCAAAGTAAAAGAAGTCAATATGTTGAAGAGATACCTGTACTCCTACATTTATTGCAGCATTATTCACAATAGTCAAGATATGAAAGGAACCGAAGTGTCCATCAACACTTAGGATAAAGGATAAATGGATAAATAAAATGTGGTGTGCATACACGGGATATTATTCAGCCATATCAGAGACTAAAATCCTGTCATTCATCCTCATCAACATGAATGAGCTTGAAAGACATTATGCCAAGTACAGAAAGACAAGTATGGTATATACTCACTACAAAGAGAGAACTAAAAATGTTTATCTCAAGGAGGTAGAGGGTAGATTAATGGTTACCAGAGGGTGGGAAGGGTATAAAGGAGGGAGGAATGAAGAGGTGGGGTAATGGATACAAAAATAGAGTTAGATAGAAGGGATAAGCTCTAGTGTTCGACAGCACAGTAGGGTAACCATAGTTAATAATTTACTGTATATTTCAAAAATAACTAGAAGAGAAGATTCAGAATGTTTCCAACACCAAGACATGGCGAACATTTGAGGTGACGGATATCCCAATGATCCTGATTTGATCGCCATACATTGTATGCACGCATCAAAATAACACATTTACCCCATAGATAAGTACACTGATTACATATTAACAAAAACATTATAGGAAATACAAAGAGAAATACACAGAAACATACTAATAAAAGAAAGCTTTAACACACTACTCTCAGTATAAGACAGGTTAAATAGGCAAAAAACAAGTAAGGATAGAAAACAGTACAACCAACAAAGTAGAGAATTGGGATATGAATTGAACACTATAGTCTCATAATAAAGAATATATTTTCTTCTCAAGTATACATGAAATGTTCACAAAAACAGTTCACATACACTAGGGCACAAAGAATCTATAAGTAGGGTCCATAAAGCAGTAATATTACAAACAACACTTGTAGATATAATGTAATAAAACTAGAAATTAAAAAGAAACTAAAAATTAAAGGTACATTAACCTGAAAATTAAAAGACTTTCAATTAGCCAACTCTTGGGTAAAAGAAAAAATACTGAACATACAGAATTTCTGAAGAATAATGGCAATGAAATTACTATAACAGAATCTGTGAAATGTATTCATAGCAGTCACCAAGAGGGAAGCTACAACTTTACACGAGTATAAGAATAAAAATTTTTTAAATGAAAATAACTTCAACTCCTAACTTGGAAAGCAAGGAAAAAAGAACAATAAAAAAGTAGACCGGTGGGGCTCAGTGGCTCAGCCTGTAATCCCAGCACTTTGGGAGGCTGAGGCAAATAGATTGCTTGAGCCCGAGGGTTTAAAACCAGCCTGGGCAACTTGGTGAGACCTGTCTCTACAATAAACAAAAAATCAGCTGGGTGTGGTTAGCATGCACTTATAGTTCCAGATACTTGAAAGGCTGAGGCAGAAGGATTGCCAGAGCCCAGCAGATCTACAAAAGAAAAAACAAAAAATTTAGCCAGGTGTGGTGGCACCTGTAGTCCCAGCTACTTGGGAGGCTGAGGTAAAAGGATTGTCTGAGCCCAAGAGGTTTAGGTTGTGGTGAGCCATGATCATACCACTGCACTCCCGACTAGGTGACAGAGTGAGACTTTAACTAAAAAAAAAATTTATTTCACTCAGCTCAGTTGCAGACAAGAAATTCAATGGAAATTCTCAACAAGTGGAAACAAGATCCTGAAGCATTTCTTTGAAGAACTGTAACAAGAGATGAAGCCCGGCTCTGCCAGTATGATCCTGAATACAAAACATAAACAACAGCTATCAAGAGGTAGAAGTGGTTCACTTAAAGCAAACACAGTCTGGTCAAGAGCAAAACTCACAGAAAAAGTTTTTTTTGGATTCTCAAGGCACTGTGTTTGCTATCTTTCTTGAGGGCCAAAGAATGATAACATGGTATTATAAGATTGTTTGGAGAAGTTTTTAACAGAAAAACGCCCAGAAGAGTTTCACCAGAGTCCTTCTCCACCATGACGATGCTCCTGCTCCTTATCTCAACAAACAAGGACAGTCTTGCAAGAAGCTTGATGGGAAATCACTAGACACCCACCTTACAATCCTCATCTGGCTCCTTCTGACTTTTTCGTTTTCTAATTTTCAAAAATATTTAAAGGGCATCTATTTTTCTTCAGTCAATAATGTAAAAAAGGTGCACTGGTATGGTTCAATTCCCAAGGCCTCCCAGTCTTTTAAGGATAGATTAAATGGCTCGAATTATGCTTACAAAAGTGACTTGCCCTTGATGGCTCTTACTTTGAGAAATAACATTTATATTTTTAAAATTTTTATCTTTAAATTTCATTTTCCATGGACTTTTAAAAATCTGTATATATGTGTGTGTGTACATATATTTCTAGTTCTGTACATTGGAAGGGTAAAGAAGCAAAAACACCCCAGGAGTAGTGTGTATATATACCTAGCACCCGGATCTTGGTCTCTAATATCATCCTCCCACTAAAAAGAACCATGGTATTCAGAGAAATAGTTGATTTCAGAGCTGAGGCAGGGTAAATATAAGGTAAGCCCAAAATATCTCAATACCAGAAGATAGAAATTGCTTTAAAAAAAAAAAAAATATATATATATATATATATATATATTATATATATATATATATATATGGGAGAGAGATGCTATTACTAGCTACCTTGAAGGGGCTCCTAGTGCCAAAGTCTGGGATAATTTGAGCACCAAATTCTGGGATAATTTGAGCACCAAATTAGCAACAGTAATGAATCAAAAACTTATAAAAATACTAAATATAAAAGTGAATAAGTGAATAAGTGAATAGAAAAGAAGGGAAATCCTTATAGTAGAATGCTGAGAGCCTTCTGGTATATGTGGGGGTGGGGGTTGGAGTTGGAAAAATCATCATTTTATAGACATTAGGATGAAGATCAGATCAGAAAAGAATTATGAACGGATGTTAAATCTAGGGGAAATTTTAATGAAAAGGATATCTGATGATTTTAGAGTGTCTCCCTACAGACAGCTTATTAGCTGCAAGGAAGGAAGGAAAACAGTAAAGCTACAATGGAAAAATTAGGTAACATCTTGATGGTGTTAAAATAGACGTCACCAATGAGGGATAAATCATGTGCTTCCAAATGTGTCCCTAAAAAGGACACAACATCCTTACTCAGTAATCTGGTCAATAAGGCATAACTTCAATTTAATTACAATGAAAATCACACAGAAACACATTAAGTAACAGTCTATGGATGGTGGGGTTGATTATATTCTTCAAAAATGTCAATGTCATAAGAGATAAAGGAAGAAAAAATGTCAAAAAGGTTATTACTAGATCAACTAAAAAATTAAAACAAGGATAGTTGAGTCAAAATATTTGATTCATAAAGATGAATCAATAAAGTATTAAAAATTTCACATATACACACACTTTACACACAGATAAGGGACAAGTGTAAGTAGTAAAGAATGGCTCTCTGTAATTTTTGTGATGTTCTACTTCTTGACCTTTTCAAAGTTACAGAAGTTTAAAAATGAGATATAACAATATGTGAACAAAAACGATTTGCTTTTCTTCTTCACTTTGGTTTATTACTCAATAACTCAGAAAACTAAGTTGTTGAGTTAGGCTACACTACAAAGAAATGAGGTTATGCATTGAGCAAGAACTGGCCTGCTACAAATGCACACTTGATCTTCTAGTTATTATTTGCCACACATAGTAAAACTGTTAGTGTGTGTTGTGTATCAAAGCATATTTGTGAAGTTATGCAGTATAACACAAACTCATAATTTTTGGGTTTCCTGTGGATTTGAAAACATATCGCATGAGAGATCAATACATACAGTCAGCTCACTAGAATATTAGCCCCTCTGTCCATGCAGAATATAAGCTACAGGAACATAGGGTCTTGGTCTATCTTTATTAATCTGAGGAAACAGAACACAGCAGAACATATTATAAACTGAACATGAGTCTTCTGCATGTTGTTCATACAGAATGACTATAAATAGAAAATAAATATAAATGAAAATATAATCAATTTATAAATGTTCTCTATATAAAAATATACATAAATATTTTATATATAAGATAGCAGTTATCATCTGAGAATAATTTCCACTTACTGACAAAAAAGCCTGGAAAATGAACAAGTCAAAATTTTAAAAGCTATACGAAGGGGTACTCAAATCTCAAATTTCTTTAGAGGGCATGCCCTTTGTTGTACAGGTTTCCCTCGCTAGGTAAGTGTTCTCAGAATCCAAGGGCATCAGTGTACCAGCTAGCAGTGTTATAAGAGGCTGCATTTGGCTTCAGTAAGTTTTTTTTTTTGAGATTCTTCCAATGAGTCTGCCCATTTCATGATGGACACCATGCTGAGTGTTTGGCAGTTTTTGACTAAAAACAGCATGACCCCCATGCCCACCCTCCCTATTCACCTGCCCTCACCCCAAGCAGCTTATGTTTTCCTGGATTTAAAAAGTCCTCAAAAGGTAACATTTTGCTGATGTGAAAGAGGAGAAACAAAAACGGCAGAGGCACTAAAAGGTGTCAAAATTGACGAGTTCAAAAACTGTTTTGAGATTGGAAAAAGCATCTCAATAGGTGTGCTACTTGAACAGAGACTATTTTGAAGGTGACTGAAGTTTAAACATGTAAGGATACACAATTTTTAATAAATCCACCATTTTTAACAAATACATTCCAGGATTTTTTGGTTCCTCCCTTGTATGTTTAATCCCTATTGTATTTGTAAGCCTCTGCTTTGGCTTTAAGAGCAATCCAAGGGAAAAACAGTCCTGTTTTTTAATTCCCTCTCTAAGGTGAAGTTCCATTCAAAGATCTTTTCCTTCTTTGATAATGAACAACAAATATTATTAAAGAATATAAAGGTTAAATTTTATGTTGAATCATTCACAGGGGTACAAAGTATCTTTTCTGAATGAAAATCTGTACTTAAAGCTTGCTCTTAACTTTCAACTGGAATGGAAAATCTAGGCCCTCAAATTGTATATGCTTGCTTTACACATACATTCCAACATCCCTTTTTTTTTTTTTTTTGAGACAGCATCTTACTCTGTGCCCAAACTGGAATGCAGTGGTGTGAGGCTCACTGCAATCTCATACTCCTAAATTCAAGCAATCATCCCAATTTTGCATTCCAAGTAGCTGGGATTATGGGTATGCACCACCACACTCAGCTATTTTGGGTTTATATTTTGTAGAGATGTGGTCATCCAAGCTGGTCTCAAATTCTGGTCTCAAGTGATCTTCCAGTCTCAGCCTCCCAAAGTGCTGGAATTACAGGCATGAGTCACCATGCCTGGCCTCCAACATTCCTAATTAAGAGTACTACCTAGAGTCAGTTTCGGTGGCTCAGCCTGTAATCCTGCGCCTTTAGGAGGCTGAGGTGAGTGGATTGCCTGAACCCGTGGGTTCGAGACCCGTCTGGGCAGGCGAGACCTCATCTCTACAATAAATCAAAAAATCAGCCGGACGTGGTAGTGCATGCCTGTAATTCCGGCTACTCGGAAGGCTGAGGTGGAAGGATTGCCGGAGCCCAGCAGGTCGAGGCTGTGGTGACCGGGAGCGGCCACTGCACTCCAGTCTGGGCGACAGAGTGAGACTCCAACTCAAAAAAAACCAAAAAACAAAAAAGAGTACTACCTAGAGGAATATGCTTTGAAAGTTTTTAAAATTTTTTTATTTAATCAATATTTTAATTTTGATATTGTGGGGTACAGTTAAGGGTTAGGTTACAAATATGCTTCATTCAGGCCCCCTTGTTGATAACTGGCGTCTCCCCATCTCTAGACAGATGTTTACTACCATTAGTCCCATCCCCCACCATAGTTTCCCAACACTGTCAGTCATTTCTATAAGCTTGATGACGTCCACATGATGATAGGACAGATCTTGGTTCATTGTATAAGTTTACAATGTCATGTCATAGTAGTCATTCATATATGAGTGAGAATATGTGGTACTCAGATCTTTGTTTTCTGTGAGAGGTCACTTAGTATTATAGACTCTAGCTCCATCCAGGTTGCTGCAAAATTCATGATTTTGTTCTTTAATATGGCTGCATAGTATTCTATCGTGTGTATGTACCACATTTTTTAAATCCAGTCCTCTTCTGATGGACAGCATGGTTGGTTCCATGTTCTACCTATTTGTGAACAATGCTGCAATGAACATTCGTGTGCAGGTATCTTTTTTATAGAGTGATTTGAGTTCTTCAGGGTATATTCCCAGTAGGGGGATTGCAGGGTCATATGGCAGGTTGATGTTTAGAGCTTTTAGGAATCGCCACACAGCTTTCCACAGAGGTTACACTAGTTTACACTCCCACCAACAGTGTAGAAGTGTTCCCTTTTTGCCACACCCTCTCCAGCAGCTGTTATTTTTTGAGTTGTTGATAATTGCCTTTCTGACTGGAGTTAGGTGGTATCTCAGTGTGGTTTTGATTTGCATCTCCCTGATGATTAATGAGGTCAAGCATTTCTTCATGTGTCTGTTGGCTGCTTGGATGTCTTCCTTTGTGAAGTGTCTGTTCATATCTTTTGCCCACTTCATAATGGGGTTGTTTGTTTTTTTCTTTTCAGCATGTTTGAGTTCCTTGTAGATCCAGGATGTTAAGCCTTTGTCAGACCTGGAGTTGGCAAATACTTTTTCCCAGTCTGTAGGCTGTCTTCCTGCTCTCTTGATGGTTTCTTTGGCTGTGCAGAAGCTTGTCAGTTTAATGAGGTCCCACTTGTCTATCTTATCCCTTATGGCCTGTGGGTTTCGAGTTTTGTTCAGGAATTGGATACCAGTTCCTATTTCCATGAGGGTATGTCCTTCATTTTCTAAGGTTCTTATGGTTTGAGGTTTTATATTTAGGTCCCTGATCCATTTGGAGTTAATTTTTATGTATGGGGATAGATAGGGGTCCTGTTTCAATCTTCTGCATGTGGTCAGCCAGTTTTCCCAGCACCATTTACTGAATAGGTTCTCCTCTCCCCAGTGGTAGGTGGTGGAGGCTTTGTCGAAGATGAGTTGGTTGAGAAATTGAGGTCTTGCCTCTGGAATCTCAATTCTATTCCATTGGTCTATATGCCTGTTCCTGTACCAATACCAAGCTGTTTTGTTTATTGTAGCTTTATAGTAAAGTTTGAAGTCTGGTAATGTGATACCACCTGCTTTGTTTCTTTTGCTGAGGATTGTTTTGGCTATTCTTGGTTGATTGTGTTTCCATATGAATTCCTGTGCTGTTTTTTTCTAGGTCTGAGAAGAATGTTGCTGGTAATTTCATAGGTATTGCATTGAATCTGTAGATTGCCTTAGGTAAGATGGACATCTTCACAATGTTGATTCTTCCAATCCATGAGCATGGGATATTTTTCCACTTGTTTGTGTCATCCTCGATTTCTTTGAGCAGAGTTTTGTAGTTTTCATTGTAAAGGTCTTTCATGTCTCTGGTTAGGAAGAGGCCAAGGTATTTCATTTTTTTTGTGGCTACTGTGAATGGAATTGTGCTTCTTATTTGGGTTTCTGTTTGTTTATTATTGGTGTAAAGAAATGCGATTGTCTTTTGCACATTTATTTTTATATCCTGAGACTTTGCCGAAGGCTTTTATCAGTGTAAGGAGGTTTTTGACAGATTCTCTTGGGTTTTCCAGGTATACGATCATGTCATCTGCAAAGAGAGATAATTTGACTTCTTCTTTTCCTATTTGGATACCCCTGATTGCCTTGTCTTCTCTGATTGCTCTAGCCAGGACTTCCAATACTATATTGAACAGGAGGGGTGAGAGTGGGCATCCTTGTCTTGTTCCAGTTTTCAGGGGAAATGGTTCAAATTTTTGTCCGTTTAGGAGTATGCTGGCTGTGGGTTTCTCATAGATGGCTTTTACTACTTTGAGGTATGTTCCCTGTATGCCTAGATGTTCGAGGGTTTTTATCAAGAAGGGGTGCTAGATTTTATCAAAAGCTTTTTCTGCATCTAATGATATAATCATGTGGTTTTTGTTTTGACATCTGTTGATGTATTTAATAACATTTATTGTTTTGCGAATGTTGAACCAGCCTTGCGTCCCAGGGATGAAGCCTACTTGGTCATAATGGATGATTTTTGAGATGTGTTGTTGAATCTGGTTTGCTAGGATCTTGTTGAGAATTTTAGTGTCTATGTTCATCAAAGATATTGGCCTGTAGTTCTCTTTTTTTGTTGAATCTTTACCTGACTTGGGTATCAATGTGATGTTAGCTTCATAAAATGATTTGGGGAGGGTTCCATCTTTCTCAATCGCCTGAAATAGCTTCAGTAGGATTGGAATAGCTCCTCCTTAAATGTCTTATAGAATTCTGCTGGAAAGCCATCCGGTTCGGGCTTTTTTTTGTAGGTAGCTTTCTTATTACATAGTCAATGTCATTGATTGTTATTGGTCCATTTAGGGTCTCAATTTCTTCTTGTTTCAACCTAGGCAGGTTGTGTGATGACAGAAAGTCCTCCATTTCCTTGAGGTTTTCAAGTTTGTTTCCATACAAGTGTACATAGTAGTCTCTGATGATATTTTGTATTTCTTCAGGGTCAGATGTGACTTCATCTTTTGTGTTTCTGATTGTGCTTATTTGGGTTTTTTCTTTCTTTTTTTTGGTCAGTCTGGCTAGGGGACCATTGATCTTGTTTATCCTTTCGAAGAACCAGCTTTTTGTTTCATTGATTTTTTGTACTGTCTTTTTGTCTTCTATGTCCTGGATTTGGGCTTTTATTTTGGTGATCTGGATTCTTCTGCTGAAGGGTTTTTGTGATCTTGCTTTTCCAGCTTCCTTAGGTGGCTTGTTAGGCTGTTAATTTGTGCTCCTTCTATTTTCTTCATGTGTGTTTGTAGGGATATAAATTCCCCTCTTACTACAGCTTTTAAGGCGTCCCAGAGATTTTGGTAAGATGTTTCTTCATTTTCATTTGTTTCCAGGTATCTTTTGATCTCCGTTTTGATTTCATCATTGATCCAGTTGTTTAGCATCATGCTGTTTAGTGTCCATGTCTTTGTGGGTTTTGGGGGGACCTTGTTGGTGTCAATGTTTATTTTTATTCCACTGTGGTCCGAGAATGTGCATGGTAGAATTTCTGTCTTTTTATATTTGCTTATGCTTGATTTATGGCCGAGTATGTGGTCGATCTTGGATTATGTCCCATGCGGTGATGAGTAGAATGTGTATTCTCTGGTCTTTGGATGGAGTGTTCTATAGGTATCAATTAAATCCATTTGGTTTTTAACTCGTTCCATAAATTGTGTAATGTGTACTCAATGTGTATTTTCAGGAAGGGAAACACAGATAAAATTTAACCATTTCCTAGTCCTTGTGTAAGAACTGAAAATTTGTGAAATGGCATGAAAATTAAGCATAAGACTCTCTTCTCTTTTGGAATTATGCAATAGAATCTAACCAGATGTTAATAAATACACAGAATTTGTTTTGGTTTTTTTTGTTTTTGTTTTTTTTAAAGACCAGAGTCCGCTCTGTCGCCTAGGCTAGAGTGCAATGGTGCAATCATGGCTCACTGTAGCCTCGTACTCCTGGGCTCCAGGGATTCTCCCATCTCAACTTTCTGAGAAACTAGCTAGGCACACAGACGCAGATCACCATGCCTGGCTAATTTTGGTTGCTTTAAAGAAAAATTCTTTGTAGAGATGGGATCTCACTGTCTGCTCTCAAACTTCTGACCTCAAGTGATCCTCCCACTTTAGCCACCCAAGGTGCTGCGATTACAGGCATGAGCCACTATGCCCAGAAACACATAGCTTTATTATCAGATCATAAATATTCCATCAAGTAATTCTTATTAACACATGCATGTTTATACGAATTCTAATTCTCTGTTAGATTTCAGCAAAAGATAGAAATTATTTTCGGCCACAAAATTATTTCTTTCAAAAACTTTAATATAGACATGAATGGATCTATTTAATACATTTAAGTTGACATAAAATTATCTCACTTGGTTTCAGTGGTCTCTTACCTAATGTTGCCCAGCTAACAATTTGATTCATAAGAGGCAGTCCTTGTTTCTTGAGTAGACTATTGTGGGTGCTATACACAACATACATGGAGAGCACTGTGCTCAGCATCTGAAAGAAAAAAAAAACAGGTAAAAAAAAGAGCAGGTGACGAAAGACTGTATACTATAAAAGTGCTAGTAACAATTTAGAATCTGGCCAAAGTACTACAGAGATCATACTAGGTCACCTTCTTGTGGCCATGACCAAGAGTTAGTGCTTTGCACCAAGTACAAGTCCTCCTTCCCAAGCACGAAATGAGGCATTTTACACTTTCAAGAGTGTTTTAGCAAATATCATTCACTCTGTTTTTATTTAGAAGTATTTGTTATAAATACTGAAGGTTGCTTAAATTATGAGAACGAAGAGTATAGAATGTACATAATTTAGTGTGTGTGGCCTAGCCTCTGCCTCTGGTTCTCCCACAGCAACATCAATATATTCATTCAACATATTTTTATGGCCTGGAAATATAAGGAATATAAACACTCTTCAGAGAATATTGGATATACTAGTGTAGAAGGTGGCAACTACAGCTTTTAGGCTGCCAGCCCGTTTTTATAAGTACTGATTTATTGGAACATAGTTACTGCCTTTCATTTATACGTTGTCTTCCTTTGCAGTACAATGATAGAGTTGAAAACCTGCAACAGACTCCATCAGCCTAAAATATTTACTATCTCAGAAAATGTTTGTTGAGACATGAAATGGTGAATTCCCTGCCATTTTAAGAAATGAGCTAAGTTATGACTGTGAACGAAAGGGGCTCTCTTAGAGATCAGATTAGCAGTCTCATCACCAAAGCCTGCAGTTATATTTAATTTACTCTCATATTTTCAATGCATTAAGAGGAAAAAATGCTGCCAATAAAGCTATAACACAATCCTAGAATCCTTTCAGTTGTAAGACACATTCTTATTTCAGAGATGTTAAAATATGCAAAAAAATGTGTTATTTTGGAATCAATGAAATATGGTAGGCAGAACAGGAACTTATGCAAATTAATAAAGCTGATGCAAAAAAGAATTTTGCAATTAATTTACCCAATACTCAGGAGTATGTCTAACAAAGCATATAAGAATTTTAGCATGATATTCTTTGCTTCTCTGGAGTGAGATTCAGAAACATTCACTTCTGTCAAAGCACTCATTATTAAAGATGCATTCTGTCAAAATGACTATAGCTTTAGTGTAAAGCCAGTCAGAATACTATTTAACATGAAACACACGTTCCAACAGCTTGACAGGACCTTTGACACAATATTTCTTCTCTTTTTACAAGTTTTCTGTTGCTCTCCAAGAATGAATTTAACTTATGATATCATCTTTGAAGTGTTGAAAATTTTTACTTCTGAGTGCTCCTGGAAATACTTTCTACTATTCCAGCTTTATTTTGAGAAAATTAAAAAAAAAAACTCAAATGAGTTTTGTTTTTTGCCTGTGTTCTAGATGTGGATATTTATTTATTTAAAAGAAAAAACTGTGATTTCCATCCTTATCTATAAAAAAGTTACTTTACAGAATATTACATTATATAATATTTAATTTTCACAGCCTTATTAGGTGTTATCGCTTCTTTACAGATTAAAAACAAAAAACTGAAGACAAATTACTAAAAATCACACATGCAGGGTATAGAATAGCTAGGAATTGATTCAATTTTGAAACTTCAAGTTAAAAATTCTTTTTGCCACACCAAATCCACCAACCAAACTGAAGTTTATTTTCTCCTAGGACATTATGAACTATTAAATTAGTTATTCTTAATATAAGCATACCCCAGGTTGCTTTTACTTCAAAGAAACTTGTCTTTCCCTGCCCCAAATAAGGATAAAAATAGAATCTCAGTTCAGAGGAAGTCCTTTTCAGCTCAACTTTGTGGTCAATACAGATGCCTTATAAGTTTCCTAAACCTCTGCTCTATAGGCATCTTTGGAATACCTCTTGAGAACCTTTTTGCTATTTCATACCTTTTAGAAAACATATCTCTATGTGGTGTCTTAGAAAACTTTCTTCTCAGCTGACGGATATTGAGTGACACAATGGTATCTTAAGAACTTAATTAAGCCGGGCTCGGTGGCTCAGCCTGTAATCCCGCGCCTTTGGGAGGCTGAGGTGAGTGGATTGCCTGAGCCCGTGGGTTCGAGACCCGCCTGGGCAGCGAGACCTCATCTCTACAATAAATCAAAAAATCAGCTGGGCGTGGCAGTGCATGCCTGTAATTCCGGCTACTCGGAAGGCTGAGGCGGAAGGATCGCCGGAGCCCAGCAGGTCGAGGCTGCAGTGGCCGGGAGCGGCCACTGCACTCCAGTCTGGGCGACAGAGTGAGACTTCAACTCAAAAAAAAAAAAAGAACTTAATTAAATGCAATCATAGTATACATTTTGGTGCATTAATAGCATAACATAGCATTGAAAATCTTTAACTGACCTGCAATAGATGTATAAATAGGTCTTCCTTTATAAAACTGTTTTTTCTTTTTATGAGATATGCTACAACATACAGGGACAGCAGAAGAACCAGCAAGCCTGAACCCATTCTGTTTTAAAATAAAATTCACAATTTAAAATTTTCTTAATATACTTACTGAGCACACATAATATGAAAACATGAGACACTGTACTAACATAGAACTGTCAGTTATTTGGTTTAATCAAGATGAAATAGCAACATAGATACACAGGTATAACATAAAGAAAAATCTTTGGCTAAAGATACTGTATGAATGGGGTTATCTGTAATCTGTCCTTATAGTTTTTTAAGTATCTTTACCTTATTTCTATAATTTGATTTTTAAACATTTTAAGCATACCAACTTTATAATGTTTACCCTGAATTGGGTAAATTTACAAAACACAATGTAAAAGAAAACCAAACAAATACATTATCAGTATCTACAACATACATTTTGTGACAATGAGAATGTACCCATGCAAAAAAAGATCTACATTTATAAAACCATATTATTTCTAGCAGGACAAACAGCTCCTTCCTGTCACTCAGCTTCCTCAGCTGCCCTTTGCTAAAAAAAAAAAAAAAAGCAGGAGGACAGAGGCCACAGAAGCAGCATGCCGGTGAGGAATCTGCACAATAATGAAACAAGTTATATTTTTCAAGAAAAGGTACAATATAGTTCCTGAAGTCAAAGATGACTGACAGCAAGGAACGGTGCATTATTATTGTGCTCTATTTCTCACCTCCTACAAATCTGAGTAACATACCACAACTGAAATTATGTGGAGGACAGAATCTAGAACTCAAATAGAACAGAACTATGAGAAAAGGAGCTGGTTTTAGAGAACTCAGAAAGAGTCAAAGGCCGGGCTGGACACCTAAAAAGAATGCAAAACAGGAATTCCCAGAAAAATGCTTGATTGTTGTTTGCTTGTTTTTGATTCTTCAAATGTAGTCTCATAAGGAAAAAAGTAGTTAGTTATATATCCAACATAGATTATCATTAAAATTTAGGGAAAATAGCCTTGCGTGATCAAGATTCCCTACTTACTTTTCTCTTTCTGTTTTTAATTTTTTAAATAATTTGGTATTTTTTCATTGGCAAATGTTTTTACTTGAGTGCACTGGAGTAACAGGGACATTACAGCTATGTTGTACATATTTTTTATTTTTCTTTTGATTTCATCCTTAAATGTCTCATAAAATTACATATTTGTAAAAGAAGGAAGATGCTATGAGAGATCACATGAAGAGGAGAAATTTCTCCATAAACCAGGAATCAAAATAAAGAAGTTGCAATACAGCTAGTAGAAAACCAACATAAAATTGTAAATCACCAAGCAATTTAAACTTAGAGGAAACAATATAATTTTTTAAAATACAAATTAGATTTCTCATATTTTAACAAGTTTGTTTACTTCTTGGGTTCACCTTTAATGGAATATGGAAGTGGTGAGTTTCTATGGAGACTATTTACACAATTTCCTTTCCTTTTAGCAGATGATAAATTTTACTTAACTATGTCAATACTACATGAACAGGACTGATAGAAGGGCAGAGAACACAGACTTACATGAAAGAACTATGTCAATACTACATGAACAGACTGATAGCAAGACAGAAAGAACACTACAGAAACAATAAAAGAGCTTACATAGCAATCTGAAACAATGAATACATAAATAATATTTCAATTAATTTTCTCACATACTATTTATAGCTTATGACAATTCCAAAATGTTTTGACTTAGTAACACTCTAATATGGCTTAGAATAGTATGATCTTGGAATTCAATACAATTATTTTGGGCTCTGCTAGTAAAATGACTTCCTGGGGTAGTTCCAATCCATTCCATATTAATATTCTCATAGAAATGAGAGAAAATGTATAGAAGCTCATAAATTAGCACATACTTAAAAAAAAAATCTAGTCTAATCTCAGTTAAAAAAGATATACCCTCATCTATTAAAGATTTGGATAAAATGTTTTTTAAAAGCCTATAGAGTTCAGAAGAAAGTAACAAAGATGATTATGTAATCAGAAAATAAGAAAAAATATTTAACAAAATAATGATCATTTAGCTTAATACATACACACACACACACACACACACACACACACACACACACACACACACACACACTCCACCAGTAGGCTACTTGACAGTAATTTAAAAGTGCCGTTAAAAGCAAAGGGAACCAATTATTTTACAGATTTATTTAGGTCATATTGAAGAGAAATATATGTAACAGCATAATGGGGAATTAAGAGAAGATATACAGAAGAATTTTTTGCCGATGTGACAAATTAAACATGAGAAAACTGTCAAGGTACATCGAGTTTCCTCCCATGGAGATCTTTACATTCATTTTAGAATAGGAGAAAATTTCACTTTTTAAAGACATTTTAGCATAGACATGATCAAAGGCAAAGACAGATAATACAATAGCTTTTAGACCTTTTTGTGTTGGCAACGGACCATCTTTTCATATGACACTAAAACTTTTACTGATTCCCCAGTGTATAAAAGACAGAAAACCTCCTAGACTTTCTCTCTCTTTCTTTATTTTTTGATGTGTAAGCTATCATTGTTTGGCACAATTTCATAGTTTGCGAAGGCCCAGAAGTATCTCCAAGGAGGCTTAATGACTCTCAGACCCTAGGCCAAAATCATGACCAATGGGTTTGACATTAATATCTTGGTTTTCAGTTCGCTCATGTGATTTTAAGCTCATGACCAAGATTAGGTTCAAATTTCACAGTGTACATTGAGAAAAAAATGACATTGAAAATATAATAAATTAGAGTATTATTCATACACTAGAGAGATGTCTGGCTTCCGACCTACGACTGGCATCAGTGGGAACACTGCCAGGAGCAAAGAGAAGAAACTCCAACTCAGTGAGGTGATCTAAACAAAAAAAAGTTATCTTTAGGCAAGTATGGTATAGAAAACTGTCATCAGTGTTTCACAGACTAAATGACTAAAAAACTAAAAGGAAAATGCAAAACCTTACAGCTGTTTACTTTAAAAAGTAACAGTTACCATTTGTAAAGGACCAGCTGCATAGTAGGTACTGTATTAGGTACAATATGAGCATTATCTCATTTAATTCTAATAACCTCAAGAGGTAGGTTTTATTATCCACAATATTTCAGATTAGGATAATGAGCCCAGAGAAGTTAAAATACAATTAGTACCATGTTCACAGCCAGTAAATGAAACAACCTTGATTTAAACCTGTGTCTGATATTTTTTTTGTTGTTGTTGTTTTTTTTGAGTTGGAGTCTCACTCTGTCGCCCAGACTGGAGTGCAGTGGCCGCTTCCAGCCACCGCAGCCTCGACCTGCTGGGCTCTGGCGATCCTTCCGCCTCAGCCTTCCTAGTAGCCGGAATTACAGGCATGCACTACCACGCCCGGCTGATTTTTTTGATTTATTGTAGAGATGAGGTCTTGTTGCCCAGGTGGGTCTCGAACCCGCGGACTCAGGCAATCCACTCACCTCAGCCTCCCAAAGGCGCGGGATTACAGGCTGAGCCACCGAGCCCGGCTGTAATATTTTAAAGCAAGTGCTTCATTTAATTTATGTTAGACCATATATTGATTATGACATCTATAGAAAACTGCCTGCATGATAAATGACTGAGTTCAGAAAGAAAAGAAATAAAAATACTTTTGTAATTACATTAAGACCAAAAAAAGGTCAATAATTTCATTAATTGGGAATTTTTATTGATTCTCTTAGAGTACATGTTATCACCATCAAAAAGTATCAAAGTAAAAAAGCATGAGAGTATTCTTTGTAGAAGCACATTGTAATTCCTTACCTAGCTGAAGGAAAAAAAAGAGTAATTATATTTTATTTTATTTTTTAATTATATATTTTTTTATTTTAAAATTGTGGGGTACAGTTAAGAGTTAAGGTGTACAAATATTCACTGTTCAGGTACCGTTGTTGATGAGGTATGCCCCCCCAAACAGATAGTGACTACCATTACTTATATTTTAAAATAATTTATCATGAATATATACTTCTCCAGAAAACAAAAGTGAATGGCTCAGGGCAAGGAGGCAGGGACTCCTGACTTAAGTTCAGAGTGTGGCCCTCTAAGCCACTGTTCTGCTCTAGGCAGCTCCTCATCTGCTCTGTCATCTACATACTTGAAGTTAAAGGAAACAAGGAAGTACTCTGCTTCTGTGGCATTTCAGTTACCACACAACTGGCTCATTTTGATGTGAAAGTCTAAGTGAATCACTGAAACCTTACAGGTAATGTCAGTCTTCCAATCTATGACCAGACTCTTATGTAAAGACAAATTCTACATTTTTCTTTAAAAATAAACAAGTTCTTGATTAAGCGCATATCAAAACAAAGTAGTTACTAGTCTGTCCTATGTCAGAATAAGTACTCATACCTTTGCTCGAGTCCATAGCTGACTGAGAAATGGCCAGCCCGCAAATGCAATAAGTCCAGCAGTAAGCATATAGCGGTAGAAAAAACTGAGAACCTAGCAATGCATTCCAAGGAAAAAACGAAAATTGAGGTCATTTCATACTAAATTACTAAGTTGCAAATATATGAAAGAAATATGTAAATATTGTAATGTGGTAAATTACTTACTAATACTTCAATTCCCAGAGTCAAGACTAACATGTACCCAACAAAATGGCTCAGAGGAAAGGAGAACAGTGATGCAACAAGGTCTTGAATAACTTGAAATCTGTTTCAAAAAAGTATTCATAAAATTACTATTTATACTCTGTATTCAATTTTAAAATTAGGTCAAATATATTAAAAAATACAAATTGCACAAAGCTAAAAATTAGGAAATTTTTCATTCACGGATTATTTAAAAACTAAGGTAAACTCTAACAGATTTGTTTTATGGGCTTTATTTACCTAAAAAAATTTTTTAAAATCTACATTTTAGGGAAAATCTAATTTCCAAATTAATTTGAAAGTAGTTAATTGGAAATGATCACAAATGTTTGCTTGATTTTTACAAACATTAATGACAATAAATAAATCTTGTTTGATCCTAGTTTAAATATGAGTTCATACAATTAAGATATAATATCAGATATAAAATACAATGAACCTAAACACACACAAACTGAAAATTTTTAAAAATTCCTCTAGGTAATCTTATGTTTAAATCTCAACTGTCTAAATGAAATAAAGGTAGGTTTTCCTCATCTGGATAGGGAAAATCTTAATTACACTTTTAAACTGAGCTAAATAAGCTTTTCCAAACCCAATTTAAGATATCACCAATTGTACATTAATTGTAACTAAATGAATCCACAACTATCAAGAATGTATCATTGGGAAAAAACTTATTTATAGTACACTATTAAGTAGTTAATAATAAAAGGTCAGTATCCTTTGGTTTATGACCTTTTCCTGATTAAAAGTCATGGTTGCAGAATGTTATCAAAACTATTAAGATACCATGTAGGAAAGAAAAGCTAATACCAGTCAAAAAGAAAGTGCTTCTTTTGTTCTCAACAGTGAGGAAGTACAGAGGAACAAGAGATAATGATGTTAAATCATTAAGATTTTTTTCCAAAAAAAAAAAAAAATTTTTTATGCCTTATTGTCTATATAATCTATCAAAAAGATAAAAATAGATCATAATACTTTCAAAATCATATTTCCCCTTACAATTTAAATATATATGCTGTCTTCATATATAGGACATTTAATAATCCAGGAGGAGTTCTGAGGTATATATAATTTTCTGCAAAGATAAAACCTTTCATTCTAAAAGTTTTAAAACCAGGATAAAACACATTTAAAAAAATCTGAACTAAACATGCATACCCAACAACCCTATTCCTTTCAAATAGAGGAATAACAGTACGTTCTTCGGTCAGTATTTTTGTCTTATATTTTAAAATAGCTAATATTTTTAACATTTTAATTCTATTTTAATTTGACATTTTTAACTTTTAAATATTAATACTTCATGGTTTTAAAAGATGGAAGAATCAGCCGGGCATGGTAGTGCATGCCTGTAATTCCGGCTACTTGGAAGGCTGAGGTGGAAGGATCGCCGGAGCCCAGCAGGTTGAGGCTGCGGTGGCCAGGAGCGGCCACTGCACTCCAGTCTGGGTGACAGAGTGAGACTCCAACTCAAAAAAAAAAAAAAAAGATGGAAGAAGTACTCAAAGCTGAAGTATGCATCGTGTCATGATGTACATGTTAGTCAGTCTTGAGGATACCCCTATTATGGGTTGTCATTCCCTGATCTACTTTAAGGGTCTGGTTTTCTCAGAGGATAATTTTGATGTCCAAGACTGAATTTAAATTTAGATTACTGGCACAAATACAGAAATCAACAAGATCCATAGTATGATGTTTGCTACTGGTAAACATGAACTACTACCATGCTTTAGTGGTTTTATTTAAAAGCATTTGAAACTCTTTGAAGAGCCTTACTTCTGAGGTTTTCTACAATGTTAAGAATCTAAAGTCCAAATTGTGAGGAAACACTTAGAGGTAGAACCATAGAACATGTTCATCATATGAACTAATCGGTGTGTATACATTACTATATCAGATTTAATTACAAAGTTTCATTTATCTAGGTTTATATTATGGCTGAGGAAGGAGGTGTAAAATACATCACAAGAAAATGCACAAATTCTCTGTAAAACATGAAGACAAACTGGAACCTGAGATGATGAAACAAGTTCAAAATGTAAGTTTCTGTAGGCATTTGTATAATCAGTATTAATTATGTTACTTTTATTCCAGATTTTTTCTTATAAAAGAACACTGATAAGGGTACAAGGTCACTGCTACTTCAGGGCAATAAAGATGAAGATGAAAGGGGAGGGGGTAACAACAAAGAGGTTTACCAGCAACATTTATGCAGCTATAAATGAAGTGAGAGGGTTTGGAGATTTGAGAGTGTGGCATTATAAATATCTTTAATGACTTATGGTGCAAAAATTAAATGCATTTTAGATACAGGTTTAACTGTTGATGAAGTAAAAAACAAGGCAGCAAGATGCATTACTTACTCTCTTAGAACCGCATACCATATTGGCACTGGCAACAAACAATATACATAATAGGTCCAGGGACAGGCTTGAATCAGCAGAAAAAATGCTACTAAAATGCCAATAGCTGCAAAACTGCATGGCAGGAGATGACTTGGTTTCTGAAAATCAAGCAAAACATTGAAAAACTACCAAACCTGTGGTACTTGATAGGCTGTAAAAGAGATTTTATAAAGTGAAGAAAACAGATTACTTTCTTTCAATGGTTCTACTACTAGATGATGAATCAAAGAGTTGCATTAAATATATATATATATATATTATTTAAGAAGCATATTACATAAGAAAAAGCTGGATAGCTTGAAGTTGTTGTAATTAAGCATTTCTCAACTTAAAGGTGACTATGGTCCTAAAGTTTCTTTGCAAGCAACATGTTCTGAACTCTGAACAAATTTCCTCTTAGGAACAATTTTATAAATGCTGGTTGAGTTATCTGGCTAGCTCACAAAAAATCTATATAATCCACAATAAAGTATGGGGCTTAATCTTCATTTGGAACAATGTTCTATCTATTCAAACTCTAGCTTGACATGCTGCCTAAATTTGTCTCTCCATTTCCCACACACAGTAGGTTCATTCAATCACATGTACTCTTCCCAACTACCCGCCAAATAGGAAGATGTAAGTCACTAGTGATAGGCAGGCCCATGGATGCTCTGGGCCAGGGACTTTAAGTATGGGAGGTTAACTGAAACAATCAGGGTTAGTCTAATTCAATCAAGGATTTAAAGAGCAGAACTGAGGCTTCTCTGAAGGAAAAATTCCAATACACATTATTTATTATTGCAGTATAATATTTTCTCACATCTTTCTCTGTTTACATCATTCACTTTGCTTTCTCACCCTCTCCCTGCAGTCTGGCTATTAAACTTCCACCAAGACTTAAACTTTCCTGTTGTCATCACCCTAGTTAAAGTGAGCTCTTATTTATTTAAAATATGATAGTCTTTTATCACCTCAAACACTTAACATATATTAAAGTTATCTTTTGTAGTATAGTGTAGATATAGTGACCTATATCTGGTAAGGTGGTTATTTATATGCATCTCTTACCTACTTTAATTCTAAGCTCCTTGAGGGCAGAATCTGATCTTATTATTTCTTTGTAAAGTCTATGCAGCATCTAGCATAGTATTGCATACTTAATTAATTATTGGCTACATTATCAGATTAATGAATAAGTAACTATCAACTATGAAATTGTGTAGCTGTATCAATATAAAAGCGCCATATCCTTTCTCAATAACTTGAACATCAGGATAAACAAGAAAAGGCAATCTTTGGCACAAGACTGCTCTGGATTCAAGTCTCAGTGCCTCCCATGCTAGCTGGCTGGCCTTTAACAAATTACATAATTCTCCTCGTTTGTAAACAGAAATGATAATACCTACTTCCAGCACTGTTATGAGTCCAAGATAACAGAATATATTGCAAGTACTCAGTAGACTATCTAGATATATTAATTACTAAATCACTACAGTTTATGTCTCTTTTCTTTCCTACAATGTAGAAAATTACTCCCATTCCAGCCAACTTCACATATATGCAAATAATTAAAATTACTTGGGGGAAATTATTGAAGATGCATTAAAGCATTATAAACATATAATAAACACTAATGTTCTTCCTTCCAATATAGAATAGCAAAACATAACATTGGAAAAGTTACCGCTGGAAATAGTTGCAGACTATTATTATTAAAAATACACCATCAGAATATATTACTTTTTTAGAGGACTTGGGCATGGTAATAATCAGAGAGAATGAAGCAAAGGAAATGGAAGTGGCATATCCTCCTTGGTATATGATTGTTAGCAATATATTCTAAAAGAATAAAGTCTCTTAAATTAGTGAAACCATATATATACCATTACCTTTTTCAGTAATATGAAGCTTCACTAAAGATTTAAAAAAATTTAGTTTTCACTGAAAGCACAGCAAACTAGAAATGAATTCTTAAAATAAGAATAACTAGAAGTTCTGGAAATTTGTATTTTGGGAAATTTTAGAAATTTCAAAGAAATTAAAGAAAAACATATACATTATTTTATTTTATTTATTTATTTATTTTTTTTTTTGAGTTGGAGTCTCACTCTGTCGTCCAGACTGGAGTGCAGTGGCCGCTTCCAGCCACCGCAGCCTCGCCTGCTGGGCTCTGGCGATCCTTCCGCCTCCGCCTTCCGAGTAGCCGGAATTACAGGCATGCGCTACCACGCCCGGCTGATTTTTTGATTTACTGTAGAGATGAGGTCTCGCTGCCCAGGCGGGTCTCGAACCCGCGGGCTCAGGCAATCCACTCACCTCAGCCTCCCAAAGGCGCGGGATTACAGGTTGAGCCACCGAGCCCGGCTCATATACATTATTTTAAAACGTTTTGACCAAGTAATTTTATCACTTTCCAGCTCCTAAACTTTTAATAACAGATAAAGTTAAATATATTGCTTTGAAGTAGCTTTCTGACCACCTGTACTAGAACAACATGGAATACTTATAATATGCTTAATAGTTATAAAAAAATAACAGAAAATCAATACCATTAAAACCATATAACTTAAATTACTTATACAGTTATCCTATATTAAATTATAGGGCCATTATCAATACATTTTTCCCCAGCTGAAGAAATAGAGATAACTGAAAAAAGATCCAACACAACAAAAGCAAATGAGAGACAAATAAGAGTGGGAACAATGACTCGCACATTTTGTAAACTCATTAAATTGGATTTAAGTTTCTTCTTTCACACCATCATCTGACTTTTACACCATCATCTGAATATTCACTATATTTTCTGAACCTACCTTATCTTCTTTACTAATACCTCTTGTAAGGTTGGAATGAGACTTGATGATCAACAAAGAGGCATAAGCTATCCATCCCACAAAACCAATAACAACATTGGTACCCAAAAAGAATCTGTCATATGTGTGATAATAGGACAGTCCTTTCAACGCAAGATGAATTAGCTCCTTACAAAGGGAGACCTATGGAGAAAACATATATATATAACTTACTAATGTAAACAATAAGAAAACCTAAATGTCAAAGAAAGGAAAACTATAAAGTTCTTAACAGTCAAATTACTGTATTAAAATGAGTAATTGTAGATAATGGGTTAAGAATAGATTTTAATTGTTTGAGGATCTTGTGAAATATGACACAAATCCAGAATAAAGTAAACTTTTTAATCTTGATAAGGGCATTTTAAATATAAACTATCTAACATATACAGTGTTTTAAAATGATTCATTTTGTGGAAATGATCTTCAGCTAGTATGCATGAAAGAAATGAAAGCTCTCCAATACAGGTCCCAAATAATGAAAATGGTCATATTTATATCATTTTTAACTTTCTCATATCAGAATACTCAAATCAGTTGTATAACATCAGTACAATAGCTTAATATTTTAAAGGAGAATGGTAGCCTATCATTTTAAAACCACAACAAAAAATAAGCATTAGAAATGCATGGATCGACAATTACTTAGGCAATTTTAGAAGTTGAAAATAGAATTCTCTCCCACTTTAAAAGCATATGACCATTTAACAAAGAAAAAAAATTAAAAACATAGTGGGGAAGGAGTTTGGAAGATTCAAAGCTGCAATATGAATCACAGACTTCTGATAATATATATAATGTATGGATAATTCCAAATTGGTGTTCTAAAATATCATACATGAGTAGGGTGACAGCTTGGAATAGAGAATATATTTTCGTATTTTAAAAAGTAGTAATTCATTTCTAATGCTAATCAAGAAAAATTTACCCATAGTATTATGTGAAATAAGAGAAGTATGTCTATAACTAAAGCAGCTACTCAGGAAATCAAATCCTTCCTTGAAGGCTAGGAAAGCTCCCTGGTCTGTCTTCTTTGTTCTCCATTGCCATACCTTGCCCCTCACCAATCCCCAAATCATCATCAGCTATTTATGTCTGCAAGGGCTGTGTACTTACTACTTCATTGAACTTTCTGTGTTTTATATAAGATCTTGCTTTTCTTAAAATGTCAAGCTGTTTGGAGTCAGAAAGCAACCTAGAAAAAAAAAAGATAGTTTTAATGTGTTTCCTCATGCCAATTATATTTTCCTCATGTTTTTCTTAATTAGAAAAAAAAAGGATAGTTAAAATTATGAAAACAAAAATGAAAGAAATAAGCCTGAGCTAAATTGTACTGTTGTTGATTATCTGAAGTCTTCCAAGAAATAGTTAAATTTGGTTTTCTTATGAAAGTCATACAATCCACATTTTGACAAATGTAGTACTCTGGTTAACAAAGAAATCTGACTATATCAAAGTAATTAACGGAATACTGAACATATGGCATGAGTTCCCCCAGTCTGCCCTTCTGTACCATACACCTTTTTGGTTCCTCTATCTTTCATCTCTCTATCATTTCCCTGTTCTAGTTCACCACAGTAGAAACCTTAAATACACAAGAGAAAACTCCCATGTGCATAACCTGAAACCACATATATCAAACGGTGTTAAATTTACGGAATGTAGAAACTGAGGAAACATTACCAGAATTTAATTTTAATTACCACAATGAAACAAATAAATACATTTAAATACAAATTTGAATATAGTCTGTTTAACTAGAACCTACACTCAAGTGAATATCTTCACATTTTTAAAATGTATTAAAGGTTATTTAAGAATATATTAGAGGTTATTTAAGAATACATATAAAAAAGATGTTTTTGTATGTCAAAAACTACTAAATTAAATATCGTCAATTTGATACAATTCAACATATATAATCATTTGTTTTCTTTCTACTTGGTTCCAGTAGTCTCTGAAGAGGTAAGACCGAGACTTATAGAAAGTAAATCTTTTTAGCAATGATTATTAATGTGAGGGGGAGAGGGTTAGAGACTTCTTTCAGAATTTGAAACTCTTATCTAGAAAATGCATGTAATCAAACATATAACATATAATCTCAGAACAGTCATGCACAGCTAAAGTTTATCTATGAACCCTCTTAGAATTCCATGGGATATCCTGATGAAGAATTAGTGCCTAATCTAAAGTCTCCCCAATCTTCCAACTCAGGGGAACCCAATCATCCTGGGTTCTCATTTTTCAGGCTGTAGGAAAATTTTCCCACTACTGGACTCATTGGGATTTGGAGGGGAAAAGTGACAGGAAGTAGGAACACATGAAAGAAACACAGGTTACTTCAAAATGTTGCTTTGATCCAGTTCTCTGTCCCTTCAGACTCCACACATTTTAGAATTTTTTTCCTAAAAGTCTTAGCATGTGCATTTGGGCGGGGGGGGGGAGGAAGGCTATATCTAAGTTGGATTTCCTATATTGAAAAGCCTTCTTGTTGACATCCTTCCCTTGCTCTGACCCACTCAGCTTCCTAAAATACTGGTTACAACCTCTAACTTACAACTGATACAGGCACATTATGGTCTACTTCATCAATTCTAATCTTCCTGGACTACTGATAACCCTCTCCTTCAATTTTACTAGATTTCCCATTATCCCAAATGCACACCCTGATTTCATGCTTGTAAAGATCTTTCACTCTACAGCACTCAAATCAAATCTTCATCAACTTTTATGGTCTACTCCAAACCTTGCCTCACACCATTAGCACTTTAGATAGTGGTCTAATGATCAGTTTATTTCTCTTCAATTAAATTTTAAACTCCATGTGGGCAAAGATAATGTCTTATAGTCCATTAATAACCACAATAATACTTAGCAAAGTGCTAAAGCACATAAAATGAATCAATAAATCTTAATTGATTAAAATGTTATCAAAATATTGCAGACCTAAAAATGGAAGAAAAATAAGAGAATATACATTGCCTTTCTTAAAACTTATAAGAATTCAAATAAAAAGAAGATATGTCTGAAGCTAAATTACAAAGCTAATCTAAAAGACATTCTCTAGTGATGCCTTATGAAGAATGAGGAAAAAACATATTTTAAGGAGAAATATTTATATTATATTAATTATACTGGAAGTACTCAGGTAAAGAAATAGTTCAGGCTAAATTTTTATAAATTTTCATAAATGGACTATTTATAAACCTTGGGACATACTACAAACTAAATAAAGGCAGACACAGCAAAGGTTTGAAACATATCTGAAATTCATCAAAATGTTCTGTGCAGCCTCACGGTACCACATGACATTAAAGATGTTCATACACCCTTGTGACTGAGCTACAGGAGTGAGACCTTCTCTCTAGCCCGTTAGGAGTAGCCTAGCACTAGCAGGCTGTCCCTGCTTTAAGGGACAGAAAAACAAACAAACAAACAAACAAAAAACAGAAAAAAATAAAATGAGACAGTTGGAGATATCTGAGATTGTGTGACAAATTATTAATAAATAGTTTTGCTTAGTTTCCTTGTATAATACAAGAGAAGAACAGCTTCTCTGTCAGACTAGATGACCTGAAAACCCTTATGTAAGAAAATACCTAGAAATGCTGGACAAAATAGTTAAGCTTGCAATAATGGGAAGTCCTCCAGGGCCATATTTGCTTTGCTTTCTCTTGGATTACCAGCAACCAGGAGAGGGCCTGGTATATAGTAAGCACTAAATAATTGATGAATTTTGCTAAATGAATGTAGAAGATAATCTGGAAGAATCCGTTAATAGTAAAGGGTGTGGGTCAAAGAAGAGGTTCCCTATACAGTAGGGAAAGTGATAAGAACTGATGCCTCAGAGTTCCAACCAGGAACACTGATGCCACAGCTTAGGCATTGCGAAAGTACAAATCTACAAATCTCTGATATTTATAGCTGTTAGCTGACTTGTGCCTTGATTTTATCTTCTGTGAAATGGAACTACAGTAGTACACTCTTATCTGTTGGGGATACATTCCAAGATCCTCAGAAGTTCCCTGAATCTGCAAATAGTACTGAACCCTATATGCATTATGTTTTTTCCCCATACATACATACTTCTGATAAAGCTTAATTTGTAAATGAGGCACAGTAAAGGATTAGTAACAATAATAATAAAGTAGAACAACTATTTTTAAAAAGATGTTTATACACTTGTCCCCCAATAATTTATTTTTAGTTTTCCAAATTGAGAAGGAATACAAAATAAACTTTCTTAGTATCACATATTTTAAACATAAAGAAGTTTTGTAAGAAAGGTAAAGTCTAGAACATAAAGTACAGATTTATGTGAAAAAACCAAACAGGCTGGGAGTGGGGGCACAGGCCTCTGATCCCAGCACTTTGGTGGCCGAGGTGAGAAGACTACCTGAGCCTAGGGATTTGAGACCAGTCTGGGCAACTTGGCAAGACTTCGTTTCAACAGCACCTCAAAAAATTAGCTGGGCATGGCAGTGCATGCCTGTGGTTCCGGCTACTTGGAAATCTGAAGTAGAAGGATCATCTGAGCCCAGCAGGTCAAGGCTGCCGTAGCCATGTGCATGCCACTAACTCCAGCCTTGGCAACACAGTGAGACGCCAAGGCAAAAAAAAAAAAAGAAAAAAGCAACAAAATCAAGGGGGTTAGCATGGGAGTAATTATATAATACTGTATATATATTAAAATGAAGAGAGATCTGCATGTATCAACATGGATAAATACCAAAAGAAAAAAAGTATTGTAAAAAAATTAGATTTTTAAGATAGGGATTCAACAATGTTATACTTTTTTTTAAAGTGGATCTAAAGAAATATGGTAAAACCTAAATTGTGGGTGCAAGGATTTTTGCTATATTCACTATTCTTTTCATCATGTTTGAAATATTTTATAATTAAAACTTAAACATATTAACAGAGGGATGTATACATACATGTACATATGCACACATGACATATATAGACAGATGCATACAGTTCTAATGTAACTTTGTCTTTAGAGAAAAAGACATGAAGCATGTGAGGAAAGAAGACTTTTTATTATTGTTTGTGTAGTTTTTATTGTGTGTATGCATTACTCTTTCATTAACATTTTACTTAATTTTTTTAGAGACAGGGAAGCACTCTGTTACCCAGGCTGGAGTGCAGTAGTGCAATCATCCCTTACTGTAACCTGGGGTCAAGACAGCTTTTCCACCTCAGCTTCCCAAGTGGCTAGGATGACAGGCATGCCACCCCATAGGGCTAATTTTTAAATTTTTTTATAGAGACAGGGTCTCCTTATGTTGCCGAGACTGGTCTTGTACTCCTGACCTCAAGTGATCTTCCCACCTCTGTCTCCCAAAGTGTTGGGATTACAGGAGCGAGTCACCAGGCCTGGCCCCATTAACATTTTTAAGTAAAATAATTAAAACATTAAAATGTAACCATAGCTTCTGGTTATAACAGAGAAACTTTGGGAATACCAATGTTCTCACCAAGAACAATTGGAAAGTCCAGTAAAACCAGGTGCAGTGGCTCTCACCTGTAATTCTAGCACTTTGGGAGGTGGAGGTGAGAGGATTACCTCAGTTCATGGGTTCGAGACCAGCCTGATGAGAACTCGTCTCTAGAATATGATGAGACCTCGTCTCTACAATAAATCAAAAAATCAGCCGGGTGTGGTGGTATATGCCTGTAGTTCCAGCTACTTGGAAGGCCGAGGCGGAAGGATTGCCTGAGCCCACCAGCAGGTTGAGGCTGCAGTGGCCGTGAGTATGCCACTGCACTCCAGCCTGGGCAACAGAGTGAGACTCCGACCCAAAAAAAAAAAGAAAGTCCAATAAAGAAAATCAAAAATCAATTTGGAGGTACCGAAACAATCAAGTAATGGAGGGCTAAGATCCTAGAGAGAAGGAAACCACAGAGAAGTAATCCAATATTCGACAAACTGTAATTCTTGAGGCATCTGCTATTCTTGTTCTTGGCACAAGGCAGAAGGTTGAGAATTGGGGCATATAGCTGTTGCCAGGTGGTAAAGAATCATAGGGCTTTTGGCAGTCTTATAAGACTGGAGAGATAAAAATTAAAGTTTTTAGCTGCCAATGCAGCCAGAACTTGAAAAGGAAGGAAAATAAGGAAAAATTTACATTTCATTCTGGATTTTTAATTTTTTTTTTTAGTTGGAGTCTCACTCTGTCGCCCAGACTGGAGTGCAGTGGCTGCTCCCGGCCACTGCAGCCTCGACCCGCTGGGCTCCGGGGATCCTTCCGCCTCAAACTTCCAAGTAGCCGGAATTACAGGCATGCGCTACCACGCCCGGCTGATTTTTTATTTATTGTAGAGATGAGGTCTCACTGCCCAGGCGGGTCTCTAACCCGCGGGTTCAGGCAATCCACTCACCTCAGCCTCCCAAAGGCGCGGGATTACAGGCTTCATACACCGAGCCCAGTTTCATTCTGGATTTTTTAAAAAGACATTTAAAAAACTCACCTGGAGCTAATTTAATACAGATTCTGAGGTAAGGTCTTAAGAAGAGTGAGAAAAGGAGCTTTTATAAGAAAGAAATATTATTTGGAGAATTCAAGTAAAACAAACAAACAAATAAACAAAAAAAACAAAGGCCAAGTCCTGGTGAGACAGGAAATGAAAAAAAGGTATGTCTGACACACATTTGTGCAGGACAAGAAGCTAAAAAGAAAGCCCCTGAAAAGTAATTCAAGTCATACAAGAGACAAAATGGGCATTCAGTAACTACCAGACAAGGAAGGGTCTATTTAACACAACAAGGGTTTCACTGGGGATCCCTGGAAAGCAATACTCTAAGAACAGAGACTAACCAGAGGTCAGAGGAGACATAAAATTGCTACAGGCCTGAAGACAGCCACCACTGTGCCTGTCAGAGGATCAGGTAAAACCTCTGAAGAAAAAAAGTGAAACAATCCAGAGCTTCTGAAACTTTTTATATAAGAAGATAAGTATTCATTTTAAAACTACCTGATTTAACAAACAGGACCAACTGAAAAAAGACAAGAGAAATAAACTCACAAATGATTTGATTATTTGTGTTATGAGGTACAGATGCTAAAATAATCATGGTTAATATGTTCAATAATAGAGGACAAGGCTGAAATTTATACCAAAGAGCTGGAATCTATTTTTTTAAATAATCAAAATGGAAATTCTAGAATTTAAAGATATGTAATAATTGAAACTAAAAACTCAATGACAGCAATCCGGACACAGCAGAAGAGAGATTTGGTGTAACGGAAGATTGATTCAGTAGAAAATGTCTTGCCTAAAGCTTGAAGAGCCAAAAGACTGGAAAATACAGAAAAGACCATAAAAATATATGTACTAAGTATATTTTATATACATATATAATATGATGGACAGCTCTGATATGAATATAACTAGAATCCCAAAGGAAGAGGAAAGAAAGAATAGGGCAGAAGCAGTATTTGTTGAGATAAAGGCCAAGAATTTTACAAAACGAGTGAGATGCTAATCCACAAATTTAAGAATATTTATAAGCCCCAAGCAGAATAACGACAAAGAAAACCTTGCATATGCACAAAGTAGTAAAACTACTGAAAACCAGACAAAGATAAAATCTTACAAGCAGCTGGGAAAAGGGGAAGGGGACAAATTGTCTTCAAACAAACTACAGTTGGTTACTCAACAGAAAATAACAAAATGACATGCTTAAATTGCTGAAAGAAAATAATTGATAAGCTAGAAACTCTACGCCCATTAAAAAGATTTTTTGAAAGTGAAGGATATTTCTAGACAAACAAAAACAGAGGATATCTGTCATTGGCAAATGCCCTTCAGAGGAAATGGAAAAGAAAATGATCCTAGAAAGAAACACAGAAATATGAAAAGAAATAAGAAGCCGAAGATACAGTAAATATATGAGCAAATCTAAATAAATATAGATAACACAAAGCAATAAAAAGCTGAAATGTATAAAATATATTTATACATAAAATATATGACAATAACATTAAAGAAGTTATTTAAAGTTTTTTGGTTTTTTTTTGAGTTGAGAATCTCACTCCGTTGTCCAGGTTGGAGTGCTGGCACACTCATGGGCTCACGGTCACGGCCACCCCAACATCAACCTGTTGGGCTCTGGCAATCCTTCCGCCTCAGCCTTCTAAGTAGTCGGAACTACAGGTGTGTGCCACCACGCCCAGATAATTTTTGATTTATTGTAGAGACGAGGTCTCGCCAAGTTGGCCGGGCTGGTCTCGAACCCGTGGACTCAAGCAATCCATTAGCCTCATCTCCCAAAGTGCTGGGATTACAGGCTGAGCCATCGAGCCTGGCCTATTTAAAGAATTCTAAAGTCTTCATAATGACTGGGAAGGAGTAAAGTACTAATTTATATTAATATAATTTACCTTAAACTAATAATGAGCTCAAAACACTTGTTATAATCTTCAACATATCCATTAAAGGAATGTATAAATAACAAGCCAACATGAGGGACTGGAAAATTGAAATAATTTAAAATAGTTGATTAATCCTGAAGAAGGCAAAAGAGAAAGTAACATAAAACAGATGGGATAGTTAGAAAACAAATCCAAGGATAATCAGTAATTACAGTAAACATTAATAGTCTGAAAACACCCATTAAAAGAAAGGGACTAAAATACTGGATAAAAACCAAAAACAACAGCAAAGTCAGTCATGTGCTACTTACAAAAGATATATTTTAAATATTAAGATACCAAAATATTAGAAGTAAAAGGACATGGACAAAGATATATGACACAAATATAAAGAATGCTACTGTAGTTATGCTAGAAGCAGTCAAAGTACTAACTTTAAGGCAAAAGTATTAAGCTAAGATTAGGGTCTCACATATTCAAATCAGAGACTAAGGCCATGCTGACAGATGATTTAAGGCACAATAGAAAGCCAGAGATATTTCTAAGAAAAAAGGGCTACAACAGCCAGCAGGGTCATCTTAGTCTTAGGAAAAGTTGTTTAAGTTATATAGAATTGGAACCACAGTTTCTTGTGCCCATATCTCAGAAGTCACCCTTCAAACCACAGTAGTAAAAATACCCATTCTGAGCCTTTTTTAGTCAGTAAATCCAAGTACTTTGCCACATTTTTTATTATTAAAAGGTAGGTCTATTTGGATAATATTTTGTTATACATGTAGGAATAAATAGATTATTCTTTCCATGGTAAAGAAAAGTATCTACTTCTGAAGGTCACAACCTTTTGGCGGGAATTTTATTTATCTGAATGGAAAGTAAAGTTTCAACCTATTTTTTTAGCCATCACATATGAGTGAGAACATCCGATATTTGTCTTTCTGTGCCTAGCTTATTTCACTTAATATAATGACCTCCAGTTCTATCCATGTTGCTGCAAAGGACTGGGTTTAACTGCTCTATGGCTGAATAATATTGCATTGTATATGCAAATATATACCACATTTTCTTTATTCGTTCACTGACGGCACTTAGGTTGACACCATATTTTGGCTACTGTTAACAGTGCTGGATAGGCGCAGTGGCTCAAGCCTGTAATCCCAGCACTTTGGGAGGCTGAGGTGCAAGAACTGCCTGAGTCCACGGGTTCAAGAACTGCCTGGGCAACTTGGCAAGACATCATCTCTATAATAAATCAAAAAATTAGTCAGAGGTGATAATACACGCCTGTAGTTCTGGCTACTTGGAAAGCTGAGGCTGAAGGATAGCCTGAGCCCAGCAGGTCGACGCTGGGGTGGCCATGGGTCTGCCACTGCACTCCAGCCTGGGCGACAGAGTGGGACTCTGACTCAAAAACAAAAAAAAGGTAGAAAGAAATCTGTTTCCTCACAACTCACAGGTTATTATAAATGCAAATCTGACCCTGCCTGAAGATCTGCTACCTTGAGACAAGGTGTAAACCCTTCACCTGCCGCTGGAGACAGACATGACCCCTGCCTGCTACTCTCTTCGGTCCTTCCTACACTTCACATACCAGACGGATGTCAGATGCCTCAGGGACTTCTTCAGTTTAGTTTTGAAGATTGTGTTGTTTCCTTTCAGCAAACAAAAGTCTACGTTCAAAATAGGCATAATTTATTTATTTTACATGTTGCTTGCTTTTCTTTGCGAAAAAATTTTATTTATCTTATATGCCTCTACACAGGAACCATTTCTGAAAACTATAAACTACAGAAATGCTTCTCTAAAAAAATTATCATCAAAAAACATGTCATTATTTTTAATAGTTGATGAATACAAAAAAGAATGAGGAAAAATAAAAATCACTGCCAGAGCACAAATCTTACTAATGTCAGTATTTTTGGTTAAACGTCCTTTATAAACACAACACACACACACACACACACACACACACACACACACACACACACACACACACAATTTTTTAACATAGCTGTAATTGTACCAAACATAAAACTTCATAATTTGTATTTCGTTTATGATTATATTATAAACATTATTCTAAGATATACTAGTATCTGAAAACAGAATGTTTAATGGTTACTTCGGAGTCCATCTAGTATACATACGGCAATTTGTGTCCATTTAACTACATCATTATATCTAAAAGTAATTTCAAAAGTGGAAAACAGTATTTCCAACTGGAATTTGTTTTCTCTGATAACTACTAAAGTTATGTTTGATATTTCTTTTATTATAAAATACCTTTTCAAATTCTTTGCTTTAAAATGGGATGCTTAGTAAAGCTACAGAATTAAAATTTCTTTGAATATCTTTAAATAGGATAAACTCACCTTCTGGGATAGTTATAAATTTTATAATCTGGATTTCTTTAATTTAATCATGGTATAATGACTCCCATTCTTAAAATTCCATAATGGTGAAATTATACTTTATAATAAAGACTTACTCAAGTCTCTATAAATCAAAGATGACAGATACAGTCATCTTAATATAAATATAATTACATAGCAGAATAATGGGTTAGTTGTGCTTATAAATGTTCTCTAATGAGATATTAATTTGTTTTAAGTACACCTCAGAAATCAGTGTTTTCATGACATTATATATAACTCATAAAAATACTTTGGAAAACCTTATTAACAATTCTGAGACATAATAAAGTTATAAAAGTTTTACAACTTACTAGTTGGTGATTAGTAAAAACCATAAAGAACTATATTGTATAACAGTTTACAATCATAATAGCATGAAAAAAGAAATATCAAAATAATATCTGGATCAGTTATTACATTTGTTTTTGTCCATATAATTTAAATTTTTAGTATCAAACAAAAATACTATAACAAATATCACAAAATATCACAAGACTTTACCTATTTGTCCTAAGAAGATTCTTTCAACATATATAGAACTTAAATAATTATTAATTTATCTTACTTTCTGGTGATCAATGCATTTTTCTACATTAACCCAAATAAAACATTGATTCCATGAATTCATTGTTAACACCGTAAGTTTGTGTCACTTTCCTAAAATTTTACCACAGAAAATGTCACTTTATATCATAGGTTCTGAGTGATTTATTAACCTGCGACTAAAGAACTTGTGTAAACTGTGATCAAGGAGGATAAAACTTATAATGAAATAAATGCTTGCTTAACCTTAAAAACTTCATGTGAATTTTTTTAAAGTCTCTGAATTCCAGTTTTATCATTTACTGAAAATTCATTTTATGAAATATAAAAATAGGGGAGACAATATAAGTACTTTTTATATTTCCTCTGTCCTTGCCAATATTTTATCCTCTAGTATCTTTAATTGGGGGATTTCACCTAGCTCACAGCATCAACTAATACCAGTATATGGACAATTTCTTTTTTTTTTTTTTTTTTTGAGTTGGAGTCTCACTCTGTCGCCCAGGCTGGAATACCATGGCACACTCACAGCCACCCCAGCGTCGACCTGCTGAACTCTGGCGATCCTCTGCCTCAGCCTTCCAAGTAGCCAGAACTACAGGTGCGTGCTACCACGCCCAGCTAATTTTTGATTTATTGTAGAGACGAGGTCTCACCAAGTTGCCTAGATGCATCTCAAACCCGCGGGCTCAGGCAATCCACTCACCTCGGCCTCCCAAAGTGCTGGGATTACAGGCTGAGCCACCAAGCCGGGCCTATATGAACAATTTCTAAATCCATATTTACAGTCTAATTTTTGCTTCAGCTCCAGACTCAGATTTCCAATTGTCTGTTGAGTGTGTACCATAATGCTGTTCTACAGACACCGCAAACTCAACAGATCCACCACTGAACTTGCCCTTCCTCCACGCAGCAGTTTGATAAATCATAACAAATGTCCAAACATCTCAACACAGGAAATTTCACACTTCAGTCCTTCCCTTTTCCCTTCTCCTTGGCCATTGCCGAGGGTCTAATGATTTCGCCTCCACTATACCTGAAATCCCTGTCTTCCTTTCATTGCTACCTTGTCAGCCTTAAAGCAGCATTTCTCAAGGAGGACACTGGCCAGGATAAATCTTACTCTGTGCAGTGATGGACTCTGAACCAGACTGCCCGAGTCCCATCCCAGCTCCAACATAGACTAATTCTATCATTTGGAGGAAATATCTTTTTCAATTTCCTTATATGGAAATAGAGACACTGATGCTTCTCAACTTATAATGGGGTTACATCCCAATAGATCCATTTTAAGTTGAAAAATCTTATGTCAAAGATGTATTTCCGGACGGGCTCAGTGGCTCAGCCTGTAATCCCAGCCCTTTGGGAGGCTGAGGCGAAAGGATTGCCTGAGCCCGCAGATTCAAGACCAGTCCAGGCAACTAGCTGAACCTAGTCTAGCTTAAATGTGCTCAGACAGTCACATTAGCTGATAGGTGGGACAAAACCATCTAACACAAAGCCCATTTTATTTTATTTTTTTAACCTAAGACGTGCATTTATTTCAATGATAGCAATAATTGCTAACATATACTGAATATTTGCCATGAGTAGGTATATCTCATAAACTCATGTAATTCCCACGACAACCTATGAATTCAGATGATCTCCATTTTACGGAGGCATGGAGGGACTATCCTGCTCAAGTTTCTCAACTTGAAAAGTGAAGCCAGGGTTTGTGAACTCTGGCTTGAGAACACACATCCTCAGCTACTCACCATATAACCTTGAGAGCCTTTTTGTGAGAAGAGTAGGATTTATTAAAGCTGTGGTTCCCAAGGCACTCCAAGAAAGGAGTCAACACCATCACCGAATGGGGTTTCTGAAGATAGTATGTGTCAGTCTAAGTCATCTGTTAAATGATCTCTTCTCAGCCAGGCACGGAGGCTCACACCTGCAATCCCAGCACTTTGGGAGGCCGAGGCAGGAGGACCACCCGAGCCCAGGGGTTCAAGACCAGCCTGGGCAACATGGTGAGATCCCGTCTTCACAACAAATCAAAAAACCAGCCAGGCACGGTGGCGCATCCCCATAGTTCCAGCCACTGGGAAGGCTGAAGCGGAAGTATCACTTGAGCCCAGCAGGTTGAGGCTGTAATCGTTTTATAATAAAGTACTAAATATCTCATGTAGTTCATTGAATCCTGTACTGAAGTATAGTTTCCTTAGAATGGGTATAGCTTTCACACCATTATAAAGTCAAACAATTGTAAATCAAACCATTGTATTTGGAGACCATCTGTAATAACAGTACCTACCATATAGGGTATTGTAACAATTATAAGAGCTAACTCATGCAAATTATTTAGAACAGTACCTTGCATACACAAAGCATGCAATAAATGTGAGCAGGCAGTTGGGAGGATGGTAATGGTGGAAGACCTCATTATTTGCCTGAACCACTGGAATAGTCTCCCTTTTCTTTTTTTTTTTTTTTTTGAGTCGGAGTCTCACTCTGTCGCCCAGACTGGAACGCAGTGGCCGCTCCCGGTCACCGCAGCCTCGACCTGCTGGGCTCCAGCGATCCTTCCGCCTCAGCCTTCCAAGCAGCCGAAATTACAGGCATGCACTACCACGCCCGGCTGATTTTTTGATTTATTGTAGAGATGAGGTCTCGCTGCCCAGGCGGGTGTCGAACCCGCGGGCTCAGGCAATCCACTCACCTCAGCTTCCCAAAGGTGCAGGATTACAGGCTGAGCCACCGAGCCCGGCTTCCTTTTCTTTTTTTGCATGTCGTATGACACATGTCTGTCACCGTTACACATTGTCTGAAGTGTGCTCCTAACTTGGTGCATGTTGTATGAGATGTGTCTGTCACTGTTGCATGTTGCATAAGCTGTATTTGTAACTGGGTTCATGTTGCATGAGATGTGTCTGTAATTGTGCAACAGCCTCTTAACTGGTCTTTCCGACTTCAGCTTTCTCTCCCGTAGCGTAATGCAATGCCAAGTGGAATTCTGATGCTCTCCCCAAACTTCTCCTCCTGTAAGTCTGCCCCTTCTCAGAAAACATGACCATTCACCAAAGCAAAAAGCCCTGAAGTCACTTTAAGCTCCCTCTTTCTCTCACACTCCACATTCAATCCATTGGCAAATCCTCTTATTTCTGCTCCTTAAATTTATCCACTCTTGGCACCTTGGAATGGGCCACTTTTCCTGGGGTAACACAATAGCCTAATTGGCCTTCCTGTGTCTGCTTTTGTCCTCTAAAAGTCTTTTTCCACATAGCAGTAGCGTGACGATTTAAAAATATTCCAGATCAGATAATTATTTTGCTTAAAATAGCCAGCCTTCCCATCTCATTCTTAAAGTCTCTGCTATGGTCTGAAGGTCCTACATGATGTGGCCTGCCACTTGGTTTGCAGTTCCCTGATCTCATGCCCTACAACTCCCTCACCTTACTATTTCTTAACCCACATCAAGACTTGGCAGAGCTATTCCCTATACCTGGCATGCTCTGCTCTCAGATATTTATGTATCCTACTCCTTTGCTTTCTTCGGTTCTCTAACCAAGTGTCAATTTATCAGAAAGACCTTCTTAGAACAAAAAATCTAAAATAGCAAACATATACATGCACTATGGCTCCAGTTTATTTATTTATTTAGCACTAGAATGCAAGGTGACAGGCAGCCTCTAGGATGGATCCCGAAAGATCTGGTATTCATGGTATTGGGTAGCCCCTTCCCTTTGAGTAATTTGCTCCTAATCAACAGGATATGGGCAACGATGAAGGATGTTACTTCTGTAATTATGTTTTAAAAGACTATGACTTCTGTCTTGCTAGCAGACTCTCTTCAATGACATTTTGGCTTACATGCTTTGATGAAGAAAGCATTCATGTAGAACATAGCAAGACACTGAGGGCAGCCTGCAGTCAACAGAAGGGGAGTAACTGAGAAGGGAGTAACAGCCTGTGAGAAACAGTCCTGCCAATATCACCTGACCTTGGGAGTAGATCTTTCCACAGACAAGCCTTCATTTGAGACTACAGCACAACCAACACCTTGGCTGTTGCCTTTTGAGGGACTGTGAATGAGAAGACCCATCTAAGCCATGCTTACATCCCTGACCAAAAGAAGCTACGAGATAATAAATCTGTGTTGCATAATTCTTCTAAGTTTTGCAGCAACTTATAGGTCTTGGATACGGGACAGTGAAGATCTGACCTGACTGGAATGACCCAACACTGGCTATAATGCAAATATATCTAAACATAGAGGAGCCGTTTCTTTATTTGAATGAAGCATTTTTAAAAACCCTACAAATTAAAATAGTAAGACTTATGAGCAAGTAGAATACAACATAATCAACTTTGAAAACAAGAGTGGGAATAGTGGACTAAAATTCAAAATAATTGGTATTTAGATCTGTTTCTAAGCGTTATTTATCTTGTGCTCTAAGACAAGCAATGCAGTGGGCTATGAAGCTAGGAGATGGGTTCTACCCCTAGTCCTTCCACCCACTAGCTCTGTCACTTTAACTCTCCGAGCCTTAATCTCACTTGTCCTACTACCTTTCAAGGTTATGGTGAGAATAAAGCAATAACTTTAAAGCATCTCAAGAATTATTTCTATAAATGTGGTATTGAAGACCCAAATCAAACTTCCAATTAAAGTGTATTATTTCTGAGTACTTCACTTTTTTTTTTTTTTTTTTTTGCCTTTGCTCATAAGATATTGGAATTGCTTCCTGAATCCTGTATTATTATCTGAAGTCCAATCTTTTTCTTGGTCTACTTCCTGTCTATTATGCATATATTGAATACATTTTTTGTGTCCTATATTCTGTGGCATTTTGTTTGCTCCGATTATCAAAGCCATAACAAATATATATAGTTACATCACCATCCACATAATGGTAGAAAATGACAGAAATGGTAATTAAAAATATATGGAGCTATTTTCTCAACAAGAAAATAAGTAGAAAATTACACATGAAAAACATAACAAATATAAATATAGCCTTATGAAATTTCCTAACTCTTGGCTTAGAACATTTACCTTCTAAAATATTTTTAAGCCAATTTTTCAAATGTCAAAAGCATTTTAAAACTCCCATAGAAATTGTCCCTGAATTTTAAAGTATCATACATAAAAGAACTAGACATAAAAATCACTCCACTATTCATGACATTACAGCAAAAAAAAAAAAAAAAGTAAAATTTCTGAATTTCAAACTTGGGGAAAGGGATTTAATAATTTTCTGTCCTTCCTATCAGACACTTGTTAATGTGATAAACTGAGGGCCTGCAGGGAAACCATCTTTGCAGATGAGGAGATTTGCTTGTAGTTAAAAGTATAAACAAAGAAATGGCTGGAAGGCAGCCAGGAGGAATGCCAAAGAAACTCCTGAGTGATCAGATCACAGAGCTAGAAACATAATTAAAACCACTGGGCCACAAAGGGTATTTTACATTCAAACAGTAACTTTAGAACAGATGGGGTCCACAGAGATCACCAGGAGGAAAAAGTACCCTACCCCAGATTCACAGCTTCAGCTCAGGGTACATGTGGGTTGATCTCAGCACGCAGCCCTCAAGAAAAAAAGAAAAGGCAGGGTAGAAGAGTTCATTTAGGTCCATATGAGAAAAAGTTCTTTGGTTTTGCATTGCCAAAATTAATTTTGAGTCATTAGAATTTTTTAATAAAATGTTCAAAATATTCAGTAAATTCTATAAGTCCCATTATTTCCATAAGACTGTAATTTTTCATTATTGCATCTGAATCGTCTGTCCCTTTGCTACAATACACCATCTTTAAGATATTTAACATGAAAAATGTAAGGCAGAAAAAATTAAATTTCTTCTATTTGGCTTTAAAATAAGAAGTCGTCATTTAAAAATATTATTAAAACATAAGTATGCAAAGATGTTTGATTGGTAATACAGATCTCCCCACTCACTGCAAAATGACCCAACCAAGGGCAATCCAAACCCAACACTGGAAAGCACTGTCTCTGAGCTCTCAACTACCCTTGCCTCAACTTCTTGCTTCCTTCTGTCCCTCCCTCAGAGGCCTTCCCAAGAGCCAGTGGTGTACAACTGCTCTAGTCTCCCGGTGACATCCCCTTGGTAGCCTGAAAGTGGCCATAGAGAGAGTATTTATACCAGCAAAATCGAAAATCCTACTAACTGGGCCTTTTTACCACCCTTAGAGAACCAAGAACCTTGCTAGATGCTTTCCAGAACAGCACTGCCAAACTTTCCAGTCTTAAGTCCCACATTCCTACTTATCTCGGTTCCACTGGAGTCTGCAGCAGTTAGTGTCAAATTAATAAGAGCAGGTGGTCCATTGGCTGTTACCACCTCCTAATACTTCTTGCACCTCCACCTCAACTACTCTCTGAGGTCGCAACAGAAAATATAAAAGGCCTCCTCCCAACGTGTCTTCACTGAGGTTATCTCGTTCAACTTCCCTGGTCACTATAATTTTGCATCTCTCATCTGTGGGTCGGGTGCTCCCCTCGAGCATTCTCAAAAAAAAAGAAAAAGTGATTTTCATCCTAAACTGAATCCTCCCATATCACACTATATTATAATTTGTGCTATACTTTCTCTGTGCTCCCATTAGACTTCGAGTTCAGGGAGGGAAGGCACTAAGAGTACCTAATTTTCCAACATCCAGTACGGTGTCTGAAAACAGCAGGAAAACAATAAACATTGGCTAAGTGAATCAATGAAGCATTGTGGATAATTTCTCTTCAGTGGTCAAATGATATCAAATGTGTACTCTTACCTTCTGTTGAGAGTTAAATTGTGCCCCCGCCTCCAAAAAACACCCTGCTACCTGTGAATATAATCTTATTTTGACATCGTGTATTTGTAGATATCGTCAAGCTAAAACAAATTAATATTGGATCAGGGTGAACCTTAAATCCAGCACTAACTGCGGTCCTTAAGAGCAGAAGAAAGCCGGGCTCGGTGGCTCAGCCTGTAATCCCGCGCCTTTGGGAGGCTGAGGTGAGTGGATTGCCTGAGCCCGCGGGTTCAAGACCCGCCTGGGCAGCGAGACCTCATCTCTACAATAAATCAAAAATTCAGCCGGGCGTGGTAGCGCGTGCCTGTAATTCCAGCTACTCGGAAGGCTGAGGCGGAAGGATCGCCGGAGCCCAGCAGGTCGAGGCTGCGGTGGCCGGGAGCGGCCACTGCACTCCAGTCTGGGCGACAGAGTGAGACTCCAACTCAAAAAAAAAAAAAAAAAAGAGCAGAAGAAGACCCGAAGGCAGAGGCACAAGGAAGAAGGCCACGTGACGACAGAGATGGGGGCTGGCACGATGCAGTCACAAGCCAGGGAACACTGAGGACTGCAGGCAGTCCCAGAAGCTAGGTCGTGGCCAGGAAGGGTTCCTCCCTAGAGCCTTTGGAGGGAGCGTGGCCCTGATGACTCTTCGATTGTGGACAGAACGTACAAAACTGCATTTCTGATGTTTTAGGCCTCCCAGGTCGTGGTGTTTTTTTATGGCAACCGCAGAAAACGAATATATCTTCCTATCACCTGCCAAAATCCAGGTTCCCAAAAAGAAAAGCGATGTTTTTTCCATTGTTAGTTCGCCCCTAAATCTCATTCAAGGTGACAGATATGAATAAACTATTTAATATAGCGCACTAACTTGAAAGGCAACATGCTTGAAATACAACATTCTACATAGTAATTTGTGAGGAAAAATTTACTTTATTGACTAAATATTTTTCATTGACAACATCAAGTTTTAAAATAATCTATAATCAACATGCTATGCTTAAGTAAAAAGAGAAATAAGTATTGTCAAATTGTGCACATGTCTTTGCTATAATTGTTACTTTCTTTCTTTTCATGGTTACTTAAACACTATAGAAGAAAGTCAACAAAATTTTAGGACTGTCAAGAATTTTATCAATTATTCAGGGTGAACTAGTGTTTGGATGAAAAGATCTTCTTAAAGTGCTGCCCTTTGAATTATTAGATCTTTCTTACTCTGATTTTTATTACAAAAAATATTTATCTTACGTGTACACATGACCTAATATTTCAGTAATACCTGTCTACTCCTTTTTATGTCTATTTAGATTAAAAGGAAAAAATGATTTCAAGAAGATAAAGAAAGAGAAAGCAAAATAGAAAAATTACTGCTAGAATAATTTGTATTCCTTCGTCATGATCAGTGACATAGAATATCATCTTTCACATCATGGTAAATGAATAATATTTTCCCACGTATGTATATGATGAATAGTTTCTTTTAAAGATGAATTTCAGTTTTGAAGCAAAGAATTACATTTCTTTTAAATATTTAGCAAATCAGATGGGTAAAATGGTAGTAAGGTTCACATAAATGCTAGTATTTAAATTTGGTCTAATGGAGGAAATTTCATCATCTAAAAGAAACAAAATATAGATTTATATCTATTTACATTTTTTTTTAGAGAGAGAAAGAGCACTGTTCTGTTTCTCAGGCTGGAGTGAAGTGGTGTAATCATAGCTTGCTGCAGCCTCAAACTCCTAAGCTCAAGTGATCCTGCCACCTCAGCCTCCTGAGGAGCCGGGACTACAGGTCCACACCACCGCACTGTTAATTTTTAAAACTTTTTTTGTATACACAGGATCTCATTATGTTGCCCAGACTGGTTTTAAACTCCAGGCCTCGAGCAATCCTCCCACCTCGGTCTCCCAAAGTGCTGTGATTACAGGCATGAATGCCCGGCCTAAAAACAAATACATTAAAAGAACCCAAATATCTGTTACCATTTTAGTCCACAACACAACTTTTTGCTAAGATTTATTTAAGCTTCCCAAATTTACACAATGATTTTCAAATAAAAGGTAACACGTTTCTGCTTCTATTGGCAAGGTACGTATCTCCTTCCCAATTCCATATTTTTCCCCCTAGATATATATTTTTTGCAAGTAGGGATTCCATCTGGAATCCACTAAGACATCTCTTAACAGATAATTTTACTTTTTTTCTCATTTCATGACACTTAAAATAAGTTATTTCTTGTCTTACTTTGGCCTCTATAGTACATACTTTTTTTATTTTTATTTTTTTTGAGTTGGAGTCTCACTCTGGTTATAGTACATACTTTTAAATAGAAAGTGCTTTCCCTCCCTTCACAGGCTGTCAATGCCGTATGCCTCTCCTAGTCATGTGGCGCCACCTGCTGGTCATCCCTTCACATACCATCAGGGTTCACTGGATAATTTTAGCTTTTAGTTTGAGTAGTTTTTAACTATTTGTCAGAATGGATATTTCATGACTTTTATTGTTTTCAAAGGTCTTTAAAATAACAAAGAGAAAAGTTACTTATGTTTGTTAAAAAAAAATAGGATATGCAATTACCATATGGACCCTTTTGCAAATCTAAGATATATGAGTATTACAGAATCTTAGCAATCTTATTTTTCCTGTCTTGAAACATTTGCTATTTCATCACCCTAGGAATTATTTTTATTATACATAAATTACTCACAGCTATGCTAGAAAATATTTAAAAAGACAATGGAAGACTTGTGGAGACACTATTAAACTGAAATCCAGTGATGCTGTAATAGTAATCATGTAAGTGAAATCTCAATACTGAATTTTCAGTTGTCACTATCCTACATGAATTTTCTCAAACTTAATAGACAAGTGAATAATATATTCCTAAGAACAAAAAATAGGATATTCACTCAAGAAGGAAAGGCCTCATCACATACAATAGTTTGTGACAAAAACTTGGGCTACCTTTTTTGCTAAAAGAATGTATGGCAACAGTATTCTTTCATCTTTTATGATATTTATGGACCAACATTTACTTGACATAGCCTCTAAGAAGACAATTAACATTATGCATATATATGAAGGCGGCTAAAAAGAAACAGATGATGTAGAAATGAAAGAAATCACTGAACTAGAGAAATAAAGGGTCCACTGTTCTCAGATAGTAAATGGTGACAACTGTTTTTCCTTGTATACCAAACACTGAAGAGTTATAATGCAGAGTTAAATAACATTTAGTCAATGCCTCCAAATATATTTCAAAATATATCAAGGGAGAAATGAAGTTTAACAGGTAAAAGTAAATACTCTTAAGGTCACTAAACATATTTAGTATTCCACCTGGCTCTGATGTCTTTTCCAACTTTATATAAGTGAATACATAATAAATTCTTATTACAACGCCAGCTAATATCTTCATTAAAGCACTCCATCAGTTAGGCATGTGTACATCCATACCTTATGCAGTCACACATGGACCAGTAGTATTACTCTATATTTTTAACATTAAAGATATCATAGTATATTTTAGTTATGTACTTTTTTTTCACCCAACAAGCTACCTTACAAACCTTCCCATATATGTATTATAAACCTACCTCTTCCTTCTTTAACTGTCATATGCCAGTTCACAGTATGGATGTTAGTTACAGTGTTAATTTACCCATTCCTCCTACTGATGGACATTTTTGCTAGTCTTCACTTTAATAAAGGATACTGTGCACATACAAATATTTCTCTGAGACTAGACTTTGAGAAGATTTTCTCAGGCACACATTTGGTATTCTTACTTTTAAAAGAGATTGCAAAAGCACTTCACCAAGTGGCTGCACCTGTGAAGGGTATGCCACACTCTCAAGCCAGATTTCCTGGCTTCAAGTCCTGGCTCTGCTACTTACAAGTGAATAATCTCAGAAAAAATTAATTAACTTCTTTGTGCCTTAGTTTCCTTATCTGTAAAATGAGGAGGATAATAGCAGATGCTTCACAAAGTTGAGGGTAATTTATTTAACACATGAGAAGCACATAAAACAGTGCCTTGTGAATAGTAAATGCACGATAATTGTGAGGTGGATTTTTCATATAATGTATGGATCATTTGCATGTTTTCCTTTGTGAATTTTCACTTATCAACTGTCCATTTTCAATAAGGTTGTTTATCCTTTTTCTCAAAAGTCTATATATTCTTTATAGAGTCTGTAAATTATAATACTTGTTACATATTTTACAAATATTTTTCCCTAATCTGAAACACATTTAACTTTTTAATTAAGGTTTATTTTACTGAATTTTTATTTTTATTTTTTTAATAGCCATGGTCTCACTACGTTGTCCAGGCTAGAGTGCAAGGCTATTCATAGGCGCAACCCCACTAATGATCAGCACAGAAGTTTTGACTGTTGCCTCTCCTTAGGCAACCTGGTAGTTCCCAGCCCCTGGGAGGTCACCGTGTTGATGATGAACTTTTTAGCTCCACATAGCTCATCACAGCCCTGAACTCCTGGACTAGGGATCCTCCTGCCTCAGTCTCCTGAGTAGCTGGAACTACAGGCATGCTCCGCCACGCCTGGCTAATTTTGTGAATATTTACTTTTTTAGAGATAGAGTTTTTGCGATGTTCCCCAGACTGGTCTCAGACTCCTCAAGTGTTCTCCTTTTTAGGTACTCTCTAATCAATCTGTTAAGTCTATAGGCTTGGGTTGTACCAATATCACATTTATTACAGTTATAATAGCTTTAGAATGTGTTTTGCTCTCCAGGAAAGCCAATCTCTCATCTTGTTCTTCTTTCTCAATATAGTTAAGTTATTAATGAGAATTTATTTTTTGATATACATTTTAAAATCATCTTCTTGAGCTATGTGAAAAATTGTTTTGTATCATACTGCGTTTAATAAGTAATTTGGAAAGGATCAACATTTTTACAATATTGAACAGTACCATCCAACATTTAATTATTTATGTATATATTGTTATATCCTTAAATAAAACTTGGTAGTTTTATCCACAATATGCACTTCTCATTGTTTTATTCCTGGGTATTTTAAATAGCATCTTTTTTTCCTATTGCATCTGCTACTTGATTAGTGCCAATGATTAAAATACTTTTTTTTTTTTTGAATCGGAATCTCATTCCATTGCCCAGGCTGGAGTGTGGTGGCACGCTTATGCCACCCCAGCATCGACCTGCTGGGCTCCAGCGATCCTTCCATCTCAGCCTTCCAAGTTGACGGAACTACAGGCACACGCTACCATGCCCAGATAATTTTTTTAAAATTCTTATTGTAGAGACGAGGGCTCGCCAAATTGCCTGGGCTGGTCTTGAACCCGAGGACTCAGGCAGTGCACTCGCCTCGGCCTCTCAAAATGCTGGGATTACAGGCTGAGCCACAGAGCCCAGCCTGTATCACTATTTTTAACCTCCTGTTTTGGCTACCTTGGTTACTCTAAAATCGAATATGTAACTTCTGACATTCTCTCAACTACAGACAGAATTCTTCACATTCTATTATAAGGACAAAAGCATGACTATTATTGCATGTTTATAACCTTCCCCCTCTCTCTGCCTTCCAAAGTGTGAACTGTACTTGTACACTGTCAAGGTTGGTAACATTTGCATTCTATTTTGTAATCATAATTCATTCTTCCCTGCTTTGCCTAAGGATTGACTCTAAATGCTGAAATCAACATTTACATTAGTAACTACTTAAATACTATTCATGAATAACAAAGTTTTATACTATGATTAGATTTTCTCATGTATTTATTTAAAGCCTTGATCCATTCCCTTTCTCACACTTCCAGCAACTGTTGAAAACCATGCCACATCTGAGGTTGCTTCATATTTGAAACATGCTCACTTGTAAAGTTTGAAATGTTTCTTTTTCCCTTAAGTTTCTGATTTGTCATTGCATTTTTGGAGGAATGAAGAAATGTATGTTTTCTGTGTATGTCATCATGTTCTTAATTTCCTCCAGTTTCCTACTATTACTTAAAATTCATCTCATTTAGCTCGAAGTTTACTCACTTCCTAATCTAATTCTAAGGATGTGCCTACAAAATTTCTCTTTCCTTAAGCTTTTAGTGCATTATATTAATTAAACATGAAAATTGTTTTTAATGCATTCGACACTCTTTTTCATTTATAAAGTTTAGGCAGGCTTTGTTTTATGGATGCAACAGATTTCTAAATGTTTCTGAGAATTTTAATATTTTTAAGTTTGGTTCTGTTCCTTTAATCATATATTCTCTCAAGAGTCAATTTCTCATGTTATTTAGGCTTTTTCGGTCATAATACAGGCTTTCAGGAAGTGGTGGTTTTTAGCCAGACAGGTCTACGGGAAGGGCTCATCACTGGGCAGGCCAGTGAGTAGGAATCAGCCATCCTGCCAGGCCAGGGTCAACCCCAGTTGACACAAAGTTAGCAGTGGCTCTAAATATGTATGCGGGCATCAAAGTAGGAGAAGTTTATGGTCCGCTCCCACGCCATGCCTTAAGAAGGTGGGGTGTGCACCTGAACCCCTGCTGAAGAGTCCTTCCCTGGCCAGCCTTTCTAAAGTGGGTGGTCTAAAGTAACCTTCACTTATTCTCACTCTCAAAGGCCTGTGCATTTTGTTCATAAAATAAATTAATAATGTATTTCTTATTCGTTTATTTTGTTATGACCTGTCTGTATTGCTAGTGTAAATAAACTCTATGCAAAGCTTTTGTTTATCTTGTGCATTGCTATATCCATAGTATACATAGTAGTCAATCAATAAATATTTCTTGAAAAAGATATGAACGCCTACTTATATATTCCTCAGAACCAATTCCATTAACAAATCCCGACTCTACTATACTACAATAAAAGGAAATTAGAATTAGCATAAGAGATGATAATATTATAATAACCTAATGACATATTAAGGACAATTAATTTTATATGATCATAACTTGCAAAATCCTAATTTCATTTTATTTTTCCTCCTATCATACATGCGAACACACAAACTTCACAACCACATAATTTAGAGGTAGAGGACACCACCATATTTAAGCCTTTCTAGTTAAAGACCACACTCGTCTACCTAAGTTGCCAGAAATAATTCCCATGAAGTCATTCACTCACATCACATCCCTAAGATTCATAGATGAAACAACATCTATTTATTTAGTCAGTAGAAAAATCCTCGCTAACTGAATGTGAACCTCGAGGACCCAAGGCCACATACACACTCAGATCTCTCCTTTTCTGCTTCCAGGAAAACACAATTTCCTGGGATTGGGGACAGGAAAATCTGCCACCCACCAAAGTCAGCTCTCTTCTTTGCCCACCCAGTAGGAGTCAACGTTTCCTAGAATTCTATCCTTGGCCTTTTTTTGTCATTTTCTACGATCTCCCTAGAGCCTTCTACACGTGTAAGAGTTTCCACCACCATCTTTATTCTGATGGCTCCAAAATCTTCACAACCAACCCACATCTGAGATCCAAGCCCCTGTTTCTAATTAATTAACTTGATATCTTCAAATGTAAGTTGAACTTAACATTCACCCTTATCTCTCAAACTAGTTCTTTCTGTAAGCCATCATGATACTGGCATCTTCCTAATCAACCAAACCAAGAGCCAAGGAGTCATACCCTTCTCTATTCCTTATTGCCTCCACACCAGCCTAGCCAACTAGTCAAGCTCTATGGAGCTGATCTCCTTGACGTTTCTCATACATCTCTTCATCCCTCTATCCCCTCTTCCAACCAATCAAATTGATTTAGCATCTGGCTCATCATTTAACAAATGTAATAGAAGAGACTTTCAGTTTGGAGTTTGTACCAATGTATGCAAAACATAAATAAAGTGTGTAAGTAAAATAATCTATCCTATCAGCACAAAATTCAGTGAAAAATTATTTCCTTCAAGTAAATAAAAAAATTTAAGAGACTTACTTAAATGGTGTAAACAAAAATGATAAAGTTACTTCTTTTTTCTGAGTCATTTTCACCTGAGAACCAAGTATAAAAATTTTTTATTATATTGTAAATGAGAAAACAATTAATAAAGTTCATTTTGAAATATAAACATCCATTAAAATGATTCATTAGGGATGGTTAACTACTTTGATAATGGAACTTTGTGTTACTATATTGTTTCATAAATATTTAAAGAAAAATTAAGTATTTTCTCATTATCTCAGTTAACTAAAAATTAAACATATCAATCCTGCAAAATAACATACTGTAATGTAATTAAAACTTTGCTTCCCTAACTCTTTGAAAACAAAGTAAATCAAACAGCTTATTCTTATCAGTGTTAAGAATAACAGAAAGTTTCAGTCAGAAGTTCACCTCTTTTTAAATTCTTAATGTATCCAAAGATATACAGAATGATAAGAAATGTTGCAATCTCTAATACTACTTCTATAGGGAAAATGCCAACAGATAAAGACTTGATTTATAGTCTTTATAAGCATATGTAATAATTTTACACTCAGGGACACTCCTCAAAGGTAATTCTGTACCCTCAAATTCAGTCACAGAACCTGCTCTTTTGAAATGTGAAACACTAGCCAAATACACAAATACAAATTTAAAGACAATAAATTATAGAAAATCATTTATTACAACATAAAATCAGGCCTAGAACGGTGGCTCACACTTGTAATCCCAGAACTTTGGGAGGCCAATGCAGGAGGATTGCTTGAGTCTAGGAGTTTAAGAACAGCCTAGATGACATAGCGAGACCCCATCTCTATAAACAAAAAAAGAAAAAAAAAATACTAGACTGGGTGTGGTGGCTCACACCTGTAATCCCAGTACTTTTGGAGACAAAAGTGGGAGGATTGCTCGTGCATTTAAGACTAGCCTGGGCAATATAGCTAAACCTTGTCTCGACAAAAAAAAGAAAGAAAAAATTAGCCAGATGTGGTGGTCCATGCCTCCAGTACCAGTACTTGAGAGGCTGAGGCAGATGGATCACCTGAGCCCAGAAAGTCAAGGATGTGGTGAGCGATGATCGTGCCACTACTTTCTAGGCTGGGCCACAGAATGAGATCTTGACTCAAAAAAAAAAAAAAAAAAAAAATTAGCCAGACATGATGGCATGTGTGTGTAGTCCCAGATACTCAGAAGGTAGAGGTGGAAGGATACCTTGAGCCCAGGAGTCTGAGGCTACAGTGAGCAATAACTGTGCCATTGCACTATAGCTTGAACAATAGAGTGAGACTCTGTCTCTAAACAAAATTTAAAAAATTAAAACACACAAAATCAAATATTTTCACTTAATATATTCAATTTTTAAATAGTAGTATTATCCATTTTTGTGTCTTTTGTTTTGTTTTGTTTTACCTTAAACTGTTCAAGAATCTGTACTGCATTCGTAAGCATACTCTCTGCTTTGAAGAGGTCAGAGTTGTTAAGATAACCCACAGGAAGGATTCCCTGCAAATAATAAACACCAGTTTATTGTTAGTATTAACAAAGCTCAGGCTATTCTCATAGAACACAACAGACTTAAAAGGAAAGCAATAAAGATAAGGCATATGGACAAATAAATAACTGAAAGAGTTAAATGAATAAACTTTTTTTAAACCATAACTGAAATATGGTCTATTATTTTTCTCCTGATGTATATATAATAAAAAGTGAAAGAGATTAATTAAATTTAATAAAACTGAGCATTGATTGAGAGATTACTATGTTTTAGGCAGTGAACTATGTGCTTTACACACAAACAACAATCACTGTGGTGGGCCACAGTCAGCATACTTTAAAAAAGAGAGACATAAATCATATGAGAGCATAAGGACTAATCTACAAAACTTTTGTTTCCGTTATGCACATATACACACTCTATGACTGCTGGGGTCATATTACTCAGCATTCTGAGTTACATACATTCATTATTATTATTATTATTATTATTATTATTATTATTATTTTTGAGTTGGAGTCTCACTCTGTCGCCCAGACTGGAGTGCAGTGGCCGCTCCCGCCCACCGCAGCCTCAACCTGCTGGGCTCCAGCGATCCCTCCGCCTCAGCCTTCCAAGTAGCTGGAACTACAGGCGCGTGCTACCACGCCCGGCTGATTTTTTTGATTTAGTGTAGAGATGAGGTCTCGCCTGCCCAGGCGGGTCTCGAACCCGTGGGCTCAGGCAATCCACTCATCTCAGCGCCTTTTTTAAAAGGAAGTTTGACTCTTGAGGAATAAGAGTGGATGGTTAGAATAGATATTTTTTGTTTCTTTTTTGGCTTTTCAGTATCCATGCTTGTTCTTAACAGCACTACCGTTTTCTGTTTAGAAATCTTCCCCACTGGATGTAACATGGTAGGTTTATAAGGCACCCTGCCCTGCCTTACTGAAGAGCAGACAAATAACTGAGGCTAGACCCCTTAGAATTTGACTCTTGAGAGTCAAGGAACAACAATTAAAATGGGTATAACGCTTACACTACCCTCATGTCAGTGACCTGAGCAGAACGGCCCTGCCATAGGTGGCATCATGGTGTGGTTCCTTTTTCCAAGTCTCCAGAGTTCTCTTAGTGTCTCGTAATTTCCAAGCTTGGTTTTCCAAGTACAGCTTTGATTCAGCAAACTACCAATCGTTTTTCAGTAATTTCTCTTTAAATGGACTCAGTTTCTGCCGCTTGTACTTAGAATGTTATTTACATATTTTTGTCACTTATAACTAGAACACAAAGATAAAAATCATACACATTTTAGAAAATATATATTTTTAAAAAGCGAATGGAGCCGGGCTCGGTGGCTCAGCCTGTAATCCCGTGCCCTTGGGAGGCTGAGGTGGGTGGACTGCCTGAGCCCGCGGGTTCGAGACCTGCCTGTGCAGCGAGACCTCATCTCTACAATAAATCAAAAAATTAGCTGGGCATGGTAGCATGCACCTGTAGTTCCAGCTACTTGGAAGGCTGAGGCGGAAGGATTGCCAGAGCCCAGCAGGCAAGGCTGCGGTGGCCGGGAGCGGCCACTGCACTCCAGTCTGGGTGACAGAGTGAGACTCCAACTCAAAAAAAAAAAAAAAAGCTATTGGGCTTGTGTTCCATGTTATAGATTATAATACACATATAATTATGAAGTATTACCTATTTAGAAAAATACAGGAATATATGGTTTCAAACATATGCAAAGATAATACAGAAACAAATAAAAAGAGTAAATTTTATTGTGCAATTTTTTAAATACTGAGAGTTAATAAAAAATTTTATTCCTTACCACTGAATTAAGGGGAAAGGGAACTCCAATGAGGGAAGCCATCAATGGTGTAATATCAGCCTATATATATAGAAAAAGTTCAATTCTATGACATCTATAGATATCTACAAGAAATTAATTTACTGCAACTATTTTAGAATATAACCACAAAATCTGTTATAACCCAATTACCTTCAAACATTTATTTAAATACACACAAGATATTAATCGCTAAAAATGATATTCGCTAGAGGTACAAAAAATTATGAAAAAATAAATCTGAAAAGAAACCGTTAAGATTCCTTAATGTAAAACATACTAAAACAAAAAATTACTTAGCCTGTTAGCTAAGAACTTGACCATTTTATGTAACAGTTTTTCAGTATTATGTAAAGGACACCTAACTAGACAGAAAATAAATATCAAGAATAGACTTTAACTGGAGAAATGTATATATTAACTAAATAAAGTATCTATCAGAAGGAGAACTGGCCGTCCAGAGAAATCCTCTTCCAGAGAAGAGGCTCTTAGATCCAAAGATCCCAAGTGTCACTTTGGATATCTCCCCTTACAATTTCTCAGAAGAGATCTTTACATTTTCTGTGTTCATTTCCTCATCTTCTCATCTCTCCCCAGCCCACCATAACTTGCTTTGACCTTTATCATTCCTTAGACTGCTCTCCCTAAGAGAGCTAACAAGTTCCATTTTTCTAAATCTAATTGACTGTGTTTACATTAGTCTTTATAATTTTTCAGGCAATAAAGTATTTAGAAATCAGAATGCCCAGTTTCAAATCCTTGTCTACAATCTCTGAGATCTTGCAGGTCATTTAACCTTTCCAGTGCTTCAGTTTCCTTATCAATTAAAAATAAGTAAGTAAAAGTTTTTCCCTTATAACATTATGATAGGATTAAATGAGATAAAACTTTAAAAATACCTAATACATAAAAATGACAGTTACAATTGTTGCGGTTGTTGTTATGACTAGCCCTCTCAGCAACATGGCATAGACCACTCCTTTCTTGGCTTCTGTTAACATCACATAGTTGAGTTTATTCAATCTCATTGGCTGCTCCTTCTCAGAAACCTTCTATAGTCTCTCATTTAAAGGTGGCATTCATCAAGTTTAGTCTCAGGCTCTCAATCCTTTTCCTTTGTTACAATGTAGGCTGTCTTTTCCAAGTACCAACCCCTAGAAAACTGGAAATCTCCAAAGTCCTACTAATCCCCTTTTCTCTTTTCCCTACAAACTGCTGTTGGCCACCTCTAATCTTTTCTCCATGCTGCAGTCAGGCAGATTCTTTCACAAAAGACCAGATCACGTCACTCTCAGGCTTCAAACACTTGAAGGACTCTCCAGGATTTTAGGATTAAGTCCACAAGGCCTACAAGGCCCTAGGGTCTATGCTTTCCAGGTTTCTGCCTCATATCACCCAACAGTCTCTGTTGCTCTGTATATCAACTTTCTTCAAGACCCTTTAATACACCATGTACTCTCTTATCTCAGCTACATGTACATGTTGCTCCCTGTAGACTGGAAAGCCCTCCCACTGCCTTGGTCTGCTAATTGTGCCTAAAGTACGCAATGCAACCATGACAAGAAATAACAGAAATGTAACAGGCATGTGAATTTTTATTTGTATAGCAAATAATTATGCAGTGTTATTTGAAGAGAGTCTTCTATTTTCACTTGAGTTTTTTTTTTTTTTAATTTTGCCACAAGAGAGGTTAATTGGGTTAAAATATTTGCACTAAAAGTATTCCCTTTAGTAACCGAAATGTTTAGAAAAAGGTTTTATCACTATTATTATTAATGCACCTAATTTTTCCTACTCTTTATCTAAACTTCTTATAAGAGAAACATTTGAATGTGATTAAATTGAAATGGATACCTGATTGACATCTTGCCTCTTCCAGTTTTCCAATTTCCACTCTGAAAGGCACAATAAGACACATGATCTCTGTTAACATTTTAAAAAGGATAAATCATTTAATTTTTAGGAGTGGTTAATACTTGATGGAAAATGTAAGTATTGGAAATGTCCCTCTATTTTAAGGCAAGTATGAGTTTAACTGCTGATTTAAAAAGCAGGGGTATATTAAAAAAAGAAAAAAAGAGAGTAAACATTTGTAGTTTCTGTGATGATTTATTAAGCTTTTTAAATGCTCATTTGGAAATAATTGTTTCAAGATATCAAAGGCTAAGGAAAGATGGAAGTAAAAAAGCACAATGATAACAACTGTCAGCATAAAAACTCATTACAATCCTGTTCTAGAAAGTTATTAAGACAATTGATAGCATGTTAATCAATCTAAGCTTCTCTTTTTTTCTGTGATGGCAGTTACTTGCAAAATCCTTAAAATTGTAGCTGTGATGTTCCTACATCACTCACCCCAAATGTTAACATTGTATATTGAGTTATTAAAACTGCCTTCAAAGATAGCCTCATTCTCCAGTCTTTCTACATATAAATTCAGAAACTGCACTGAACGGCAATCAAAACAAGTGATTCTGAGAGACTAAGTCTTGATTTAATGGCTTTAAGCTATATTATCAAAAGGATTCTATGATATTTTTATGATGGAATTTCCTTTAATAAGCTAGCAAAGTTTAAAAATGTTTGTTTCTACTAGTAAGCGGCCAAAAATTCACACTCATCACCTAATGAGAAAAACTGCACTTTCCCTTTCTCTATAACTTATGATATTTAATATTCACATAAGAAAAAAATGCATTCCTTCTGTGATGATTTTTGAAGTCATGTGATTTTAAAACACCAATTCAATGAGAAATCGAATGCCAAAATAAAGTTAAATGTCCTAAGTACAAACATACTATTTGCCCTAGCTCCTATTTAGACCCAATCTCATCTGTTTCTCACAGAGCAGTCAAAATGTGCTCTCGTGCAACAAACTGGAATTATGGTAGTGCTCCACTTAACACCCTGTAATGATGTAGCACTGTACTCAGAACTCACTTAATGTTCCAAAGATCTACCTTCTGTTTGAACCTCCACCCCCTCGACTCACCATAAATATCTCCCCTCCTGGTGGACAGTGCTCAGCCCACCTCAGTCTTCTTTTTTTTCCTCAGGCTAGCTAAACTCTTTCCGTTTTATGGCTCTCCATTTGCTATTCCTTCTGCCTAAAACACTCCTGCCTATACCTTCAAGTGAATGGCTCTCTCTCTCATCTTCTCTGTGAACATAGAATTAGTGCACTCTAGAAAAGAATCCTACTCCACAAGGGAAACTTTAAAGATACTGCAAATGTTGTATCTGTGAATCTGGGTGGTAAATTTATACACACAGCATATATACGCATGTAAAATTCATCAAGTTATACATTTAAGATTAATGCACTTTGCCTAGTTTACCAAGTATCTCAATAAAAATGTGGGGGGAAAAGCCAGATGCAGTGGTACATGCCTGTGGCCTCAGTTACTTGGGAGGCTGAGGTTGAAGGATCATTTGAGCCCAGGAGTTCAAATCAAGCCTGGGAAACACAGAGAGATCCCCATCTCTAAAAAAAATAAAATAAAATAAATATGGGGGACAGGGAAGGAGTTCACTCCCACCTTTCCTTAACTACTTTAACACATCACCCTCATAATCTTTAACTTTTGTTTGGTAACTCTCCCACTAGAATGCTAAGTAAGTTCTATGACAGCAAGGACTATCTCAAAGATATGTAGTAGATGAAAAAAAAGAGGCACTCAGATTCTTTTCATTTTATGTTTAAATAAATCTGGAAATATCATGACAGCATACTGGCTGCATTATTCTGGTCCTTTGTCAAATGTCTCCTCTGTAGTCCTGTGATCTGGCACGATGCTCTCCTGGCACTGACAAATATGCAAGAACACCCTCTGAAAGGCCGTTACTGAAGACGTGTTGTTGAGTACATTACTTACTGTGCCCTTTTATCAATATTAGGGCCCAGGGCAGAAATCTCTGAATACCACATTTAGCTTTTTATCTAATGGATATGTCTTGTAAGTACTGTGATTTTGGGACTTGATAGTATATCTATCAAATTTATGATATACTTCTAAGAAACCTTAGATTTCTTCTTATCTATTTAATCTTTACCTTGCACTCAAATTAGTAAATTAATTTAATAAAAGAAGATAGAAAAATTCAGTTTATCATACATTTAGAAAGGCCTACATAATTATTAGGAGTGGTATGCTGGGAAATGTTCAACAAATGGCAAACCAACAACCCCCTTGGTTTGTAGTGCTTGCATAGAAATAGTAACGGCACAAATATCAAAATGAGGGATTTAAAACCATAATTTGAAAAATAATTTTTTAAAAAATTAAATTGTTTTTATTTTTAAATGCTATATTCATGAAAACAATAAAGACAAACACTTATACCTTCCAAAAATGTATCATCAAATTGTTGAGCTGATACTTTTTGAGGATACTTGATTCCCGCTCCCCATGTGACCAAAGGAGTTAAAGTCTCTGAAGGATGGCCAGCCCCATGGGAACCTATAAATAAGATACCAAGAGTAATCAGGCAAGTATAAAATAACTAACTTACAGCTAAGCATTTTAAAAAATACTTTGCTTTAAAAAGTTGATCCATATTTTAATTCTAACCACCACATTCCCAAATGCGTACAACTTTTTATAACAATTAGTTTGAAAATATTCCCGTAAAGCAAGTCAGAGTGCACCAACAACAAATTGGCAAAAACTAAAACAAAAAAAAAAGTGGAACACCTGTGGGTTGAAGGAATAAAAATAATAACAATAAGATATGGAAGAGATGTTGCTGCTGCCAGAATAGCACCGAAGACAGAAAGAGCAGGGGAGAGCTCCTTTGGACAGTAACCACTCAACCATGGGGCAAATGGTGTAGGTCAGGTCCATTCTGGAGAGGATGGTGAGGTCTCAGAATCCTTTTCTTCCAGGCCGCTCGTGCTGGTGTCGCCAAAAGAAGACCTTTATGAAGTGGAATCCAGCTCACTAGAACTCTATATTGTCATCTGGGGACTCAAACTTCATCTTTGCCTCATTTTACAGAGAGCACAAGCAAAAATGAGGACAGAATTTCAGCAGTCCCTCAGTAACATTACCCCTTTTGCCATCACATGCAGTTACTGCTAGAAAGATGAATAATAGGTACTTTTTAATTTTCTTTTCCACACTTTTTTCACTTACATTTCTCATGAGAATATATTCTTTTTTAGTTAGAGAAAAATTCATTACATAAGACCAGTCATTTCTTAGGCTAACATCTTAAGCATAGAATTATTATGTGGTAGACACTTTGCATATAATAAGTCGTCTAATCCTCTCAACATTATATTTGCAAGCTACATTTACTACTACTTTAATTGTAAGGTACATATCACTTAAAGATGCACTAACCCCAGTCTGTCATTCCATGGTCAGAGGTAAAAACAAATGTTGTTTTCCCATCATTTCCATAAAAATGGTTAAACATGGACACAATTTCTTTCACTCCATCATCAACTTTTTTAATATTGTCCTTGTAGTCCCTGTTTATAAAAAAACCCAGAAAACCAAATTAACTAGGAGAAATCGAATTTATTCAACATGGACTCGTTATATTCAAAATTAGTAACCTATGAAATACTTTTAGATTATAACTTTAATATTTTAAAATCAGAACTCTTGGACTTTTGAAAATAATTTTTTTCTCCTTTTAATGAAGCAAAAGAACCTGAAATAGTTTTCAGAGATGATTTAAAAAGAGGACATTGATTACAAAATATATTTTAATGAACCCTTTTTAAGCCCAAATGTGATGATGACTGTCATGTCTCTCATAATGTAAAACTATTATTATGACCACACTAATAGATAGTACAATTGCTTCAAGTATAAAATATTTTCATCCCATAGCATGTTTGTGATATATGCCAGGTGCAGTGTCTCATGCTTGTAATCCCAGTACTTTGAGAGGCCAAGGTGAGAGGGTTGCCTGAGCCCAGGAGTTCAAGAACAGCCTGGACAACTTGGTGAGACCTCAACTCTACAATAAATAAATAAACTAATTAGCTGGGCGTGGCAACACACACCTATGGTTCCAGCTACTTGGAAGACCGAGGTGAAAGGACAGCCTGAGCCCAGCAGGTCAAGGCTGCAGTGGCCATGATCATGACACTGCACTCCAGCCTGGGTGACAGAGTGAGATTCCAACTCAAACAACAACAAAAAACAATCTGTTTGTGGATAATAATATAATGTGCTTTGAACAAAAAATATTTAAGCTTGCCATACAGTTGAACAAGGTTGGCTTGGTATGAATATTTCATCAATTAAATCAGTACATCATGTTAAGGAAGGGAAATATGAGGTATTCATTATTGGCATCTAACCCAATAGACATTACAGTTGTAGTTAAGCTAATCTAAACCAAATTAAAAATAAGGAATAAAAGCAGGCTGGGTGCAGTGGCTCATGCCTGTAATCCCAGCACTTTGGGAGGCCAAGGCCCAAGGATCATTTGAGCCCAGGGGTTCCATACCAGCTTGGTAACATAGTGATATATCATCTCTTCAAAAAAAGTAAAAACTAGCTGGGCTCGTGGCTCAGCCTGTAATCCCGCACCTTGGGAGGCTGAGGTAAGTCAATCGCCTGAGCCTGTGAGTTCAAGACCTATCTGGGCAACTTGACGAGACCTCATCTTCCATAATAAATCAAAAAATTAGCCGAATGTCGTAGCAGGCGCCTGTAACTCCAGCTACTTGGAAGGCTGAGGCGGAAGGATCACCGGAGCCCAGCAGGTCGAGGCTGCAGTGGCCGGGAGCGGCAACTGAACCCCAGTCTGGGTGACAGAGTGAGACTCCAACTCAAAAAAAAAAGTAAAAACTAGCCAGGCGTGGTGACTCATGCTTGTCCCAGGTACTTGGGAAGCTGAAGTGGGAGGATAGCTTGAGCCCAGGAATTCAAGGAAGCAGTGAGCCATGGTCATGCCGCTGCCCTCCAGCCTGGGTGACAGAGTGAAACCGTAACTCAAGAAAAATATAACATGGATTCTTTCTTTCTTTTATGGTCTTCAAGAATGGGAAAAATATTTGCTGTAATGCATAAGGAGTGCTACTTAATTATAGTTCACAAAACTTCACACAGTTATTTGATAGATAAAATACTAATTAAATGGAACACAAAATAATAACTAATTATATCTTTTTTGTGATATAAAAATTAACACCATAGAACTGTTTCAAGATTCACTAAAAATATTTCTAAAATATAGTTATTTTAGATAAAATATTTTTTTCTTCCTTGATAAATTAAGAATATGGAATTTAAGTACACAGTATATTTCACTTATATTAATGTGCAATCTGGCTACAGCAGATGTTATTTTAACCACTATATCATATTACATCTTTTATTTGAAATATTAGCTCTGTTGTTGTAACTACAAAGAAAACATCACAATACTTTAAAAGTTCAAACAGCATAGCAATTTACTTTAAAAAATAAAATTAAACAGTATTAAATTACCTTGATGATGGTCGATGAGCATGTCCATTTGTATCTATTCCTAATAAATGTAAGAAGAAAACTATTTTTTCTTCATTTATTTTAGAAAACAAAGACTGGTTGTTTCTGGCAGCATGAAAGAAGTCCTGCATGTAACAAATCAGTTAAAAACTTTTAGTTCGTTTATTTTCTTTTAAAAATAATACTGATGAAAATATTTACATTTACATATAACTACAGAATTAAATTGCCTAACATTGTTTAAACTTGTCCTCAAGACCTACAAACACAAAGACTTTGTTATCAGTTCAGACATCTGTGTTTAATAATAAGTGAGCTATTTTCTGTGCTATAATAAAGGCCAAAAATAGTTACAGAAAGGAGATCTTGAGTTTATAAAGATCTCATAACATTGCTCATCTCACATCTAACTTAATATAATACAAGAGATTGAAAACGCATTTTGGCAAGAGTCAAAAATAAAATAGTAATAGTGGTAACAGTTTAAGAATGATTTTTTTAACATTCAGAGCTGGGGACCACCTCTCTTTGTCCTGTCTACTAACACCCTAGTCCAAACACAATCTCTCATTCTGAACATTGCAAATAGCTTTCTTTTTTTTTTGAGTTGGAGTCTCACTCTGTCGCCCAGACTGGAGTGCTGTGGCTGCTCCCGGCCACCGCAGCCTCGACCTGCTGGGCTCCGGCAATCCTTCCGCCTCAGCCTTCCAAGTAGCTGGAACTACAGGTGTGTGCTACCATGCCCAGCTAATTTTTTTATTTATTGTGGAGATGAAGTCTTGCCTGCACAGGCGCGTCTCGAACCCATGGGCTCAGGCAATCCACTCACCTCAGCCTCCCAAAGGCATGGGATTACAGGCTGAGCCACCGAGCCTGGTGCAAATAACTTTCTAACTACTTCTTTTGCCCCAACTAGAATCTGTTCTTCATGTTGCATGATAGGAAAGCACCCAATTAATAAAGTATGTTTCAAATTATATTAATTTCATCCTGGTAAATTGGATTCATAAAGCAAGGGCTAATGATTCACCCCACACTCACATATACATGAACACGTATACAAGTACCTATGAAGAGTACTTCTACATTATTTTAAATAAGTCAACAGGCTATACTAAGTTATATCTTTGTTGTTGTCATAAATGTCTCTAATGTGTAGATGTTAACTTTTAACAATAAAAGATGTTTAACTTTTCAAAAGTCTTAAGCATTTAAGTTTTATCAAATAATTCATTATTATAAATGTTAAAAAAATACAAATGGTACAATTAGTGAAACTAGCCATTCAAGAATAAAAGTACATTTAAAAATATGATATGTAACCTGCTATCATCCTCCTCAAAAGTATAAAGTTGCCCCTAAGTTTCATAAACATTCTACCCAATACTTAAGAAATTTTAAATCTAGAACAACATGACAAATTCTTTAAGAGAAAGGACTTGGAAATTCTAAATACAATTTAAAAGTTGGCAAAAAACAAACTGAGCAACTGACTTGAGTTAAATTTATAATTTGCCCCATGACTAGCAAAAAGATATTTGGTATGTAAAAAGTGCTATTCATTCATATAAGCACATGAGATATGGGAAGCTATGAAATGCTAATCTTGCAGAGATCATCCTCTTTCTCTGTCAGATTCCCACTGCCTTTTAAAAAGTTGATCTTCTGGACATAAGACGTAAAATATATTCCCAGCATCTTTATTTCTGTTGTATTCTAAGTGATCATTCATTTCTGTACCCAACAAATATTTATTATGTATCATGGGAGGCTGTTAAATGATTACCCCAACATGCATTCTCCTCTTCTCCCTGAGCAAAATCCTTTTATCTTATGGGACACAGTAATGTTGATAGCTTAAAATTTATATATTTCCCATCCTTTCTTGCTGCTAAATGTGACCATGTGGCATATCAAATAGAAAATAAAAATGAGGAGTAGCATACTCCTATCAGATAACAAAGACTTTAAATGAACAACAGTAAAAACAGACAAAGAAGGGCATTATAAAATGATAAAGTGTGCAATTTAACAAGAAGATGTAACTATCTTAAAGATATGCAACCAACACTGGAGCAAGCAAATTCATGAAGTAAACATTACTTGACCTTTGAAAACATACAGATAACAATACAAAAATAGTGAGAGACTTCAACACCCCACCAACATCACTAGACATCATCAAAGTATAAAATCAACAAAGAAACACTGGACTTAAACTAGGTTATAGATCAAATGGACCTAACAGACATCTATAGAACTTTCCACCCAAAAACTGCAAAATATTCTTCACATCTCTGCATGGTGGAACATTCTCCAAAATAGACCATATCCTTGGCTTTCAATAAATTAAAAAATATCAAAATTATACCAAGCATCTTCTCTGATCACAGTGGAATAAAATTAGAAGTCAACACTAAGAAGAACTTCCAAAGCACACCACTACATGGAAACTGAACAATCTACTCTTAAATTATTCTTGGGTAAACAATGAAATTAAGGCACAGACTTAAAAAAAATTGTTTAAATGAAAGAAAATTTAGATCAACATACCAAAAGCTCTGGGACACAGCAAAAACAATGTCAAGAGGAAAGTTTACAACACTAAAGGCCTACATCAGAAAGATAAAAAGATCTGAAATCAACAGCTTAAACTTGCACCTCCAGGAACTTAAAAAAAAACAAGAATAATCTAAACTTAAAAGTTAGCACAGAAAACAAGTAACAAAGATCAGATCAGAACTAAATGAGACTGAGACCAAGAAAATGATACAAATGATCAATAAATACAAAAGTTGGTTCTTTGAAAGGATAAACAAAATTAGAGACTACTATGACTACCTCATGGTAACAAATTGGAAAACTTAGAGGAAATGGATACATCCTTGGAAACATACAACCTCCTAAGACTGAACTAGGAAGAAATAGATACCGTGAACACACCAATAATGAGCAATGAAGTTGAATCAATAATTAAAAATCTTTCAACAACAAAAACCCCATGACCAGATGAAATCACAACCAAATTTTATCAGATATACAAAAAAAGCTGGTACGAATCCTACTGAAAGTATTCCAAATAATCAAGAAGAAGGGACTCCTCCCAAGTTCATTCTATGAAATCATACCATTTTGATATCACACTGATACCAAAATCAGACAAGATATAACAAAAAAAAGAAAACTACAGGTCAATATCCCTAATGAATATAGATGCAAAATCCTTAACAAAATAATAGCAAATTAAATTCAACAGCATCTCAAAAAAATAATCCATCACAACCAAGTGGATTTTATTCCAGGGATGCAAGGATGGTTCAATATCTGTAAATCAATAAATGTGATTCCACGTAAACAGAAGCAAAAACAAAAACCATATGATCATCTCAATAGATGCAGAAAAGCACTCTTCATGGTAAAAATTCTCAACAAACTAGGCATCAAAGGTACATATCTCAAAATATGTAAAAGTCATATATGAAAAATTTTTGAAAAAGTTGAAAACACTCCCTCTCAGAACTTGAACAAGACAGAGATATCCACTTTCACCACTCTTATTCAACATCGTACTGGAAGTCCTAGCAAGAGCAACTTCTAAAAGTAAGAGAAAGGAATAAAAGACACCCAAATTGGCAAAGAGAAAGTCAAACTATCCCTGTTCACTAATGACATGATTGTATTTCCCAAAACCCTAAAGATTCTTCCAAGAAGCTTCCAGAACAGACAAACACCTTCAGTAAAATATGAGGATACAAAGTCAATGTCTATTTCTCATAAGCAGACCCTGAACATTTATCATAATACTATAAGAAAGGGATTGACAGTAGTGGGACACTGCCAGGGGAGGGGGACGCACATAACATCAATAAGGGTACCAAAACTTTACCTGTATTATGACCACTTAAATACCTAACTCTGAATTGTATCCCACTTATATGCCTAACTCTGAATCGTATCTTTAAAATAAAGCTAAAAATTAAAAAAAAAAAAACAAAGTCACTGTATAAAAATCAGTAGCATTTCTATACACCAATAATGCCCAAGCCAAGAACCAAGTTAGGAACTTAATCCCATTTACATTAGCCACACACACACACACACAAAAACCTAGGAATACACCTAACCAAGAAGGTAAAAGATCTCTACAAGGAGAACTACAAAACACTAATGAAATTGTAGACGACAAACAAATGAAAAAGCATCTCATGTTCATGGATTGGAAGAATCAATTTTGTTAAAATGACCACACTGCCCAAAGTAATCTACAGATTCAACACAATCCCTATAAAAATGCCAACATCATTTTTCACAGAACTAAAAAGAACAATCTTGACCTTTATATGGAACTAAAAAAGAGCCAGAATAGAAAAGCAATTCACAGTAAAAAGAACAAATGCAGAGGCATCACACTGCCTGACTTCAAATTATAATACAAGGCTATGGTAACTAAAATGTCATGTACTGGTACACGAGTAAACAGATAGCTCAATGGGACAGAATAGTGAACCAAGAAATAAAGCTACATACCTATAACCAATTGATCTTTGAAAAGTCAACAAAAACAATCAGAATAAGACACCCTATTAAATAAATGGTGTTGGGACAACTAGCTAGCCATATGCAGAAGAATGAAACTGGACCTCTGCCTCCCACCATATACAAAAATTAACTCAATATAGATTGAAGACTTAAATGTAAGACCTGGAACTATAAAAATCCTAGAAGAAAATCTAGGAAACACTCTTCCAGACATCAGCTTAGGCAAAGAATTTATGACTAAGACACCCAAAGCAATTGTGACAAAAACAAAAATAGATAGATGGGATTTACTTAAACTAAGAAGTCTCTGCATAGCTAAAGAAATAATCAATGGAGTGAACAGAAAACCTACAGAATGGGAGAAAATATTTGCAAATTATGTCTCAGAAAAAGAGCTAATATCCAGAATCTATAAGAAACTCAAACAAATATTAAAAAATCAAACCACCCTATTGAAAAGTGGGCAAAGGACATGAATAGACACTGCTGAAAAGAAGACACACAAGTGGCCAACAAGCATATCAAAAAATGCTTTACATCACTAATCATCAGAGAAATGCAAATTAAAACCATAATAAGATATTACCTTACACAAATCAGGATGGCTATTATTAAAAAGTCAAAGAACAACAGATATTGGCACAGTTGCAGAGAAAAGGGAACACTCATTCACTATTGGTCGGACTGTAAAGTATTCCAACTTCTATGGAAAACAGAATAGAAATTTCTCAAAGAACTAAAAATAGAACTAGCATTCGACCTAACAATCCCATTACTAGGGATCTACTTCAGGGGAAAGAAATCATTACACAAAAAAGATACGTGTGCTCATATGTTCATTGCAGCACTATTCACAATAGCAACATGGAACCAACCTAAGTGCCCACCAACAATTGACTGGATAGAGTAAATGTGACATCTATCTATCTATCTATCTATCTATCTAACTATCTATCTATCTATCTATCAATCATGAAACACTACACAGTCATAAAAAAAGAATGAAATCATATCCTTTGCAGTAGCATAGATGGAGCTGGAGATCATCCTCCTAAGTGAACTGAGAAACAGAAAACCAAACACTGTATGTTTTCACTTATATGCAGGAGCTAAATGGCTACAAAGATAAAATTAATAGACACTGACTGGAGACACCAATAAATGGGGAGCTGGAAGGAGGGGCCAGGGTGTAGAAATTACCTATTGGGTACAATGTTACTATCTGGGGAATGGGCCACCTGAGAACCAATCCCCACTACTACACAGTATGTCCGTGAAACAAACATGCACTCATACCTCTTGAATCTAAAATTAAAATGAGAAAAAAAAGGAGAGCTTATGTCCACAATGGAGATTTCCATACTATGTTCCTAATGCAACTGTGATAACTATCAAATAGTTCATAAAACTCTATTACGTAAAGAAACTCATAGGTATTTTATTATGACTAACTTGCTAATGTGTTTTCCTTGTTTAATCTGCTTATCCAATTTTTCTTTAAAGTACAATTTTTTTTAAAAACCATCTACTTTGTTATAATAAATACATTATATTTAAACAGTATCTTTCCAAAGGCTTTCACAAATCTCACACGGTCTACTACTGCAAGAAACAAAAGATCAAACATTTCCTTGGATGATTTATCAAACTGGAAATTGAATGTATATTTCCGTAATCCTAAGCTAGGGCACATTTTACTATCAAAAACATAGAATTTTGAAAGGCTATTTTTAAAAAATTATTTTTCTAAGCTTCTATTAATTGATTATTCTACTATGTGTAAATTATTAGAATTCAGTCTTATTTTTCAGAATAGTGTGCTATAAAATAGAACTTTCAAGTACATGCAAGCAGAAAAAACTTAAGATAATTTACAAACAAATCAGTTTACAGTACTTTAGGTAAAACTATGTGTTTTGTACATTAATCACTCAATAACACACACCTTAACATTATCAAAAACCCAGGTATCCAATTTTGTTGCATCTTGAGCACCAAAATCTTCTTTTTTGGCATCATAACTATGTGTATAAATATGGTCTCCACTAGCACCTGAAAACAGAATTTGGGAAAAGTAAAATTGTAAAAAATATTTTAAACTATCATAAAATATGAGAGTCATTTACAGATTTTTGAGAGTAATCAGAATTTTCCACAAAGTACAATGCGTTATGATGGGGAAGAGAAAGATGGGGGGAATAACTGACACTGATTTATATGCCATCAACCATGCTGTGTACTTTAATATATTCCATTGTTTTCTCTTCTCATGATAACATATTTTAATTTTGCAGATACATTACACGTAAGTTAACTAACTTGCCAAAGTCACAATTATAAGCAATAAAGCAAAAATAACCACAGTTTGTCTCCCTGTAAGGATTAAACTATTTTTTTTTAAAAGTGTGTTCCCTAGGATGTTCCAATCTAAAACAGCTGAAGAGATGTGGTATATAAATCTTCTCAGAGTACGAAGAAAGTTCAAATATTTCACTTCTCTTATTCAAATACTATGCGTATTTTTCTCAATATAAGAAAACAAATATTGTTTATTGTCAAATATTTTGAAGGGGGTTAATAGATTAATCTTATACATTTGTAAGATTTTATTAAGAATCTAGTGAATTTACTGAATTTCTGGGTTAAATAGGCCCTTGAAGGTAATAAGAGATATAATAAAGGAATGAAAATCTTGATAGCATCAGTTCAGCTCTAAGGACCCTATTCTATTGCTCAGCCACTCTATTTCCCATATCCCAAATAAAAAGATCTGAGTGGATGTGTTGGCTACTACAAGAAGCAAAACATTCCTATTATACTTTCTCTGATGCAAGCACTGATTATATCCCATCAATTGCAGTCAGAAGTAGAAAGTTAGTTTGGTAAACCATAGCAGCTTAATCTACCCTCACCATCACCAGCCCACCAAAACACTAAACTGCTTTCCAAAGAAGAAAATTTTTAAAAACCTCTATTTATATATATAAAGATATCTGTGTGTGTGTATATATATGTGTATATATATATACACATACATATATATGTACATGCATATATATACAAATATATATGTATATATGTATATGTATATATATATACACAAATATATACAAATATATATATATAAGGTTTTTGATCTGCCCAGTATAATAATGATCTAGGAATTTCATATGTAAAATTCTGAATATATATTTTTCTTTCTGAACACATACTAATCTTCAATAGTTCCCATTATTATAATTATAACTATGGCTCAGTATAATTTTTTCCAAGTAAAATAATAAATCACTACTTTTAGCTCTCACTAAAAGGCAGTTAATAAGTGAAATTTATTCAACTGATTTTAGAAAATAATATAAATGAACTTTCTAATCAAAAGATGTCCTAATACTATCAAAATCACATATAAGTAATCACAATAAATCCAAATGCCATATTAAATATACTTAGCTTATTTAATTCAGTATATTTAACATATTGAACATGGTATTTCAATATAATAAATACTATATATTAATGTCATATAAAATACCAAAATATTTGACATAGTCAATATACTAAAATAGACATTATAAACACACATTTTAAGTATGGATATGAATATCTAACTTCTTTAATAATTTATCAAAGTGTAAACAAACCTATGAGACAAATTATTATCACATCTTATAAAAAGGAAAACTGAAGCTCAGAGATTATAAAACTGTTAAGTAATAGAACAATATACCATTTCATTGAGCCCAAAATATTTCCTACCTGCCTGATATGCCAATATTTCAAGTACAGCTAAGAAGGAAAAAACATTGCCAATTAAACTGGTATATCTAATCCTGTCATATACTTTCATATTTCAGAAATGCTAAAAATGTGAAAATATGTGTATACAGTATTTACAAATACTGTATAAATACAGTAAGCAACATATATACAAATACCATATTGATTTATTACCTTTCCACTACCTGAGGGAATAAAATCGGTGACTGACTCTTACCTTTGGCAAACATAGGCAAGATATCTGGGCTTCCCCAGCTCCACGTGTACTTGCTTTCATTAAAAAGAGAATCAAATTCTACAGGATTTTCCTTCCAGCCTTCAGGCAATTGAGAAAAAAATAAAGCAACGATGAAAGCAAAATATACATGGTAAAATAAGACCTTAAAGAAGTATTCTTCAAATAATATCAATGATATTGCTTGGAGAACGATAGAAAATAATAGATTTTATATTATGAGTATTATACCATTATTTTAAAAAAACTAACAATAGATGATTTACTTCTTACTAAAATATAGAATCACTTCTGAACTTTCAAGAGTAACATCTAGGGAAACCAAGGATCCATCCAACCACACTCTTTCTTTTTGTTTTTGTTTTATTAACATGTTTTGCTTTAAAGATGTAGGGTGCAATTCAGGATCAGGTATACAAATGGCCATCGTACAGGTAAAGTTTGGGCCACCCTTTGGTCCCCACTTTGCCTGGTTTGAGATCCAGCACCCTTACTGATGTTGTGTCCCCCGCCCCATACACACACACATTCTTTCAATAGCACAGGATGATGGAATACTAAAGCCCAATTCTAGAATCAATAGCAGTGTGTGTTCATGTCAGCAAGGCATGCTAAAACACTTGTCAAGAATATCTCAAAACATACTTTTTACTTTGTGACATGATTCAGTAGTAACGAAGTAATATTTAAAAGACAAAATTTTAATTTAATTGTCTAAAGAGGCAATACCTTTGGCAACTGCACTGACATCTTCATAAAACCCAGCTATGAGAGCTACATGACCTGGCCGAGACTCTGTTGGGACACGTGTGTGAGAAATCCCCCAACTGCCTTCATGCATTATAATATTCCTAAAAGATATTAAAAATGAATAGTTAGTATAGACTATTATTAAATACTCTCATAAGGTTTTAGAAAAATAAGATTATTACAGAATGAATCAAAAACAAAAAAGCGAGTCAAGGCATAGGAAGGAAAGGAATCCTTCAAATCCCAACTGAGCTCAGTCCTAGATCCCACCAGCTGAATGCCGTAGCGTGAATGAGTTCAGATGAGACCAACAAAGAACCACTTACTCACCATTCAGAATCATGAGATAAAATACACGTAGTTGTTTCAGCCACAAAATAATGAGATTGTTACATAGAGATAAATGATATATATCTATACATACCAGTATTAAACTGTATTAAGTATGATGATGGCATTGTAGTTATATAAAAGAAAGTCTTTGTCCCTAAGAGATATATGCAGAAGTGTTTGAGGTGAAGTGTCATAATGTCTTGCTTTCAAATTGTTAAGGAAAAAGATAATTAAAACTAGGTGTAGGTATATGTGTACTCCCATTTATGTGTGTGGTGTGTGTGTAGAAAGAGAATACAAATATGAAAAAGTTAAAATTATCAAACTAGGTTGAAGATATACAATGTCCATCATATAATCCTTTCAATTTATGTGTAGCTGAAGAATTCTAAAATAAAAAAATTAAGGAGACAAAAGGCTATACTCCTAATTAGGAGTTAAACAATATTCTTCAATTTGAGATTAAAATGGGCAAAATATTTCTTTTGCTAAAACGTATCATTATTTAAGTTATATTATAGTGATGTGCAAAATCTAGGAAAGAAAGCAAAATCATGCTATTAGAGGTGAAAGGCCAGCAGAGTAATGAGTTATGAAACAATCACTGCAGCAATAACATTTTTCAAGATAAATATTTGACTGTCAATACATTCTGAAGAAAAATGTAAGTACTGGTATAGATTCTTTTAATATTGGTTTACATAATAATGAAACCAATTTTGGTGAAATACATATAATCAGTAAATGATTTGAAAACCATTGGATCAAATATTATGGGAGAAATATTCTTTAACTTCTCGAGTTATATAAAGAAAACTGGAATTAAACAGAAAGGGAAAGCATAAGAAATTTGGATACCTCTATTTAAAAACATTACTTTAGATCATATTTTTTTAAAAACAGGTTTACAAGAAGCTAGAAGATTCCTTCAATTATAAATATACAATGGCATACAACACAAAACACATCAACTGCTTGAGCTCTCAGTCCGAAGCACTTCCTTTAGTAAATCCCCAAGGAGAAATAAGTGTCACCAGGAAAGTTTGACTTTTCCTTAACAGCCAGTATACCCTATTAATTTAGAAATGAACTGCATTTCTCTCTCTGCTTTGACAACTAAGAAATTTACTCAAATGTTTTAATTATTTCTAGATATTTATGTTACATGCGATTATGTACTGTAATTAACACTGGTTTGATATTATTTTCCCACTAAGGTGCTCCTATTGACCTGAGTCACTCATGTACTTATTTTTATCCTTTATTATATTATGCAGTTCTTTGAGCCCCCCAAAATTTATTTCTGAAAATTCAAGGTAGTATTCATTCTTCTAGCAGTCAATAAATATTTGTTAATTGCCTACTATGTTCGAGGAACTGAAGATAAAGTGGCATGTAAGTCCCAGCCCTCATGGAACTTGCACAGTGATAAGTACTATAAAGAAAAACACAAAAGGGTAAAGGAACAGAAAGTAATGATGACAGGTAGGGATGGAGGAGGCAGAATATTTTAGATAAATTTCCCCTTGAATCTGATTTTGATCGTTCCACATCATTAGAAGGGCTTTTGAGGGGCTTGTCACCAATCAGAAAAAGAACAATTGTTTGTAGCAGCCTCATAAGTCCAAAAAAACAAAATATTTCTTTTAGAAGCTACTCAACAGAAGCTAAAGTTACATTAAACAGTGATAGAGACTTAAAAGAAAGCGTTTTATATTTTTTAATACAAGATTAATCTTAATTTGATGTCTATATTTTCTAGTTAAACACCACTGTAATTAGTAATTCAATAATTATGCTTGTCTTCATTTTACAAAACTAGCAGATTAATTTTCTTATTTTTTTAGAGAGGGGGTCTTGATATATATGTGTGTGTGTATACATATAATATACATAGAGAGAGAGAGGGAGACAGACAGGGAGAGAGTTGTGGGCTAGGTTTGCGAACTTAGGACAAGTGAGTTACAGCAGCTAAGGCTGTACATTTCAATTCACCTGTTATCAGCTTCAACATTAGCAGAAATAACAACCAGGAGGAAACAAACTGGCATACAGTGCTAACCCAGAAGACACAGGCAAATGTACAAGTGCCCCATTTTCCTTCTCATCATCACTCCTGTGTCCAGTGTGAGATAAACAGTAAGATACTTGCTGTTTACTTAAACTCAGGGTAACATCTTAAAGAGCTATCTCTGTATCAGTTGACATACTTACCTGATAAATGGTGCTCTAGAGTTTCCGTTTTCATCTAATTCATAAAGTGCATCTGCTCGGAGGCCATCAGCAACAAACAGTACTAATCTTCTCGCTGGAGGAGGCAGTGGTGTAAACTGAGGAGTCATTCCATGAACCAAAGGAGATGTAAAATAAATGTCAAAGATGGAGGCAAAGAACACAAAATGTACGAGCAATCCCAAAGTGAAGAACAGCAACATATCCAGTGTAATCAATCTTCAAGAAAAACTGAAAGAGGGGACAAAATGAAATTAGGGTAAATCTTAATGCAATCAGATATATTTTCTTCTATTTTGATGACTGCATGTAAGCTAAACATGTATTTTAAAATATCAGATAACTCATAACCTTCATTTTCATTTGTGGTGCTAACAATAAGCATTATACAATAATGTGAGATAATACTGAAATAAAATACATGACAAAGTACACCCAAGCAAAAAGTTCAAGTATAATAAATAATGAGGACAGGCTCTCGCCTTTAATCCTAGCATTTTGGGAGGCTGAGTCAGGAGGAATGCTTGAGGGAAGGAGTTGGAGACCAGCCTGGGCAACATAGGAGACTCTGTCTTTACAAAAGATTTTTAAAAAATTAGCCAGGTGTGGTGGCACATGCCTTTACCCCCAGCTACTCGGGAGGCTGAAGCAGAAGGACTGCCTGAGCCCAGGATGTTAAAGCTGTGGTGAGGTGTGACTGTGCCACTGCACTCCAGCCCTGGCAACAGACTGAAACTCTGATTAAAAAAAAAATAGAATAAATAATTGGATTCAATAAACTACAATAAATGTAAGAGCATAAAATTAACTTAATAAGTTAATAAGAAGCTTAAAATGTAAGCTCATAAAAATAAATACAGATCAAAGAACAAAGAAAAAAATTAAACCAGTTCTAAAAAGAGTTAGGATTCAGTCAAATGAAATCCTACATAAAATAGGAAATATAACTCATGCTACTCTTGGTTGTCCACATGACAACCATTGCTATTCTCAGAAATTCAATTATTTAAATTACTTACAATTATTTAAATGTTTCTTCATTGCTTTAAATTATTTAGATGTTTGTAGGTTGATTTTTTTAAACTTTTACATTGGTAATCAGCTCAAGGGTCTTCTGGCTCTCTTGACTACCATCAAACTGAGCAGGAAACATTCGTTCTAACCATTTGGCTGAATCACATGGAGAAAGTTAAATTTCATCTGTGCCTCAGAAAATCTGCACTCATTAAGAGAACATTTTAATTTAGTTTCCTGAACCAACACCAAAAATAAGGTTCTACTTATCCATTCAATAAAAATTTTCTGTACGTATCTGCATGTGTGTGCTAGGATACTGCAGAGAACACCAAGAGGACACAGTCATAGATCTGATACACTTACAAATATGTAAGGAAGAAAAACTAAGTACTATGAAACATTTAAATACAATAAGCCATTCTGTCATTAAGCTGCCAAGACAAAATTGAAAACAGATGTACTTTTCAAGCCAGACTATAATTTGTTTTTGTTGGTGAATCTCTGTAGATTAAGAAAAAAAAGGGAGTATAATTTGTCTTACATGTAATATATGTAACAGCATTAGTTACATATAGTGAACTTGGGCTGAAAAACACCAAGGATGAGGCAATTTTAATTGCAAACACATCTTTTTCTTTTTAGCCTGCACAGTCACATCATGGAAAGAAAGGCCAGGAAAACCCCCTGGGAAAAAAAAAGAAAGAAATGTTGGAAAAACACTTATTAAAATCAAGTAGATCATAAAAAAGAAAATATAATAGAGCTAAAGATCAAATTGCAGGCCACTTATTTTAAGACAACCAAGAATTGATTAAATATCAAGGAGACTCCACAAAAAATAAAAATTCTTTAGTGAGTAGATGCTATTTTGTAATCTCAGGCAATACTGTGAGTAAATGTTTGCTTCTTTTCTAGTGTTTATAGGCTTCACAACACAGTAAGTGCCATCTTAATGTTATTCTGACTATTAAAATAAGACATAATCACTGTGTTAAGTTTTAAAAATATAGAAAAATTACCTATGATTCTACCACCTGGAAAAAAAATCTGTTACTTGTTTCTTATAATTTTTATCATATCTATATTTTTATAGAGGCTCAAAATTGATTTTTTAAAGATACATTAGCATATAGCTTTTAAAAAGACAACTCTTCCCATTTATTATTGCCATACTCTTATTCTATAAGTGCATTTTAACTTTCCTAATCACTCTCATACTGATAAGCATTAAAGTGGTTTTTATTTCCACTATTAAAACGTGACAATATGATTAACTGAAATTTATATGTAACTTATATGTGTTTTTTAGATATTTCATGCCATGTGTTTAAGATACTACCTATAAGCATAATCACTGAGTTAAAAGCTATGAGCATCTTAATGACACACTGAATACAGAAAAAAAAATTTTCAGTTAAATATTGATTCTTCTAATGATAAATTAAGCAACTCACCAATATATATCTCTTCTTTGCTTATCTCACAAGGTCTCCTAAAGAAAAACCTATCACTTCAAATAGACCCAGCACAATAAGCAAAATTTGGTTAATAAAAAAGGAGGCATTAAATAGAATAGTATTCTAAATGACAACATTACAAGCCGAGAAATTATTTTAAAATCTTTATATTTCACTAAGAAATTTTAAAACATCCTCAAAGCCCTTACCAAATACTATACATTTGGGCTTTCAATATTGCTTTTAAACCTTTTAAGATATATTGAAATCCTATTTTTTCACTATTCTCTAAGGGTAATTCAATAAATTCCTGAACTCTATTAGTTACTCCATTGCCATTTGAACCTGGCATGCTCAGCAGCAGGACAATCTAGGATGCCCTTGGGCAGCATTAGAGGATCTCTCCAGTGTTAAGGGCCAAATACAATCATTTTTAAATGAAAAAAAAAACCCACTCCTAGATTAAGATAAATAGAACAAAATTTTACTGTTAAGTAACTATTCACAATGAAAAAAGTAAATGTATTCAAATAGATAAAATTTAACTTGACTAAGGACTAAGCTCTGTTAGAATAAAAACATACTAAGGAAATAAACTTCAAAATGGGTCAGTATCTTAGTCACAAGTATTAAAACTGACATATGGTACTCACTGAAGCATAAAATATTGTCTAAGATGTAAAAAGACCTTCTGGGAAGAGCATTTAAGGTCTTGATAAGGAGTTTTTAGGGGGGCAAAAAACATGCATTTAAAAAAAAAAGAGAGAAGGAATGAAGGCGGAAGAGAGAGACAGACAGACAAGGGGTGGGGGAGAGAGAGACAGAGAGAGAGGAAGTTAACCAAGTCTTCAGAACATGAGACAATCAAACGACAAGCAAAAAAGCAATATAGTAGGCCAGTGCAACAGGGACTGTGCTACTCCTGTTATCCTGTTATAACACTTTCAGATTCAAAAAACTACCTACTAATATATGTTTCGTATCTATTTTTTTAAACACTTCTAATATGAGAAATTACCTTTAGTTGCATATAATTGTTATTCTCATTGAGTGTAAGGGCTCTCTTTCAAAGTACATTACATTTATTCTAATGTGTTAATTATTCTAGTGTCAATAGTCCTATTAAATATTTTCTAATGAATTCTAATGCATGAAATCTACTTTTTAATTTTTAATCAACTCTATGAAGGAGGACTAAAAATGGAATTTATAAAAAGGTGTGTATTTATTCTTACAAGTTTAAACTTTAGTCACCTTCAAAGTACTCAACGTTTCATGCAATATACTTATCAAGATTCTTTTTCCACTGCTCAAAACAGTTTCTGAAATTGTCAATTGTGATGCCTGTAAGGCCGGAGGTACTGGAGGGCAGGGCAGGCCTCAACAAGATGGCTCCAACCCGGACCAGGAGAACAATGGGAGAGAGTGAGCCAGCAAAAATGAGTGACCGGAATTAAGACTCCAGCTGCAAAGGCAGCCAGTACTTGTTACAGCGACTCTAGCAACACCGTTCAGCCAGTAGCCAGCAGATGTGACAGCTGTCCCAACCAGTGATTGCTCTCCCTGACCCCCTCACAGCTTTCTCAGTGTGCCCTTTATAAACCCATCGCCCATTTTGCTGGGCACGACTTCTCTGGCCCACAGCTACATGGACCAGTCAACCTCGCCTGGGACTGCGCAAAATTTCTCTTGGCTCCTGTGTTGCCGTTTCACCTGGTCTGGTTTTGTTTACCTTACAATGCCTTTTAGTGCTTCTGCTGTGTTTTGTTTCACCTCTTCCACATCAGGAAATCGTTTCCCTTTGAGGACTGTTTTCATCTGGGAAAACAAAAATAAGTCGCTTAGGCTGAGATGGGGTGAATAAGGAGGGTGGGGCATGGGTTAACATACCGTTTTTGGTAAAAAACTGGGGAACACTGAACGTGGTGTGGCCAAGTGTATTGTCATGGTAGAAAAACCAGTCACCTGTTTGCCACAACTCGGACGTTTCTTCCACAAATCATGATACAACCCTCTCAAAACTTCCGGAAAAAAACTCTGGTTTACTGTTTAATCTGGAGGAACAAATTCCAAGTGTACTTAAAAGAGACCCGCCCTCTAAAAGATAATTCTGTTCTTTGGTTTTTGTTTTTTGTTTTGAAGGGGGTCACTCCTCATATTAAAGTACAATTATATATTAAAATGTACCCATTTTAAGTCTTACAAATTTTGACATAAACATGTCACCTCATGAATTCCCCATTTCCTTCTGGCTCATTCATCTATGCCCCTACAGCGCTATTAATAAGCAACTATTGATATGCCTTCTGTGACACTAGATTAATTTTGACTATGTTATTGTCAAAATGTTATAGAGATGGAATCATGTAGTACTTACTTAATTGTGACTGCTTTCATTCAGCATTGATTTTGAGATTCATGCATGATGTATGATTTAGTTGTTTGTTCCTTTTCATTACTGAGAAGTACTCCATTGCATAAATATACAGTTTGTTTATCTATTAACCTCTTGATAGATATTTGAATTATTTCATTTTTGGCTATTATAAATAAAGTTTATGAACAGCAAATGTACAAGACTTATGTACATGTGCTTCCATTTCTCTTGAATAAATTGCACAATTAGAATTGCTGGGTTAAATTGTAAGTATAGGCTTTAATTTATAAAAAGCCAAACTTTTCCAAACTGTTTCTATATACCTACCAGCAATGCCTGGTAGTTGCAGTTCCTCCACAAATTTGTCAACACTTGGAATTGTAGACTGTTTCATTTTATCCATTCCAGTGTAAGGATAGTGGTAACATACTGTGGTTTGACTTTACATTTCCCTGGTAGTCAATGATGTTGAGTAACTTTTAATGTGTTTAATGGGCATTTATTTAAACCTCCTCTTTTATCCCTTTTAATTTTCTTAAGTGTCTTACAAAGACTAGTACTTTTACATTCTGATTAATTTCAATTTATTAATTTTCTGAACAGTACTCTTACATTCTGAAGAAATTCATTTTTTTCATTTTCCCTTTTGGTTACTACAACTTATGTCCCATCTAAAGAATCACTTTAAATAACAGTGCTTTATTTAGTACAAATTTTTAAATAGTCTTTACTTGAAAATAATTTCAAATTTATAATAAAGTTGCAAAAGTGATGGTACAAATACCTGTATGTCCCATAGTCCTAAACACCTAATATTAACATTTTCCCCACTTGCTTTATCATTTTTTTCACTCCTTGTCTGCTTCTCTCTATTCCTGCTCGCCTTTGTGCCTTACCACCCTATCTTTGAATATATTTGATCATATAACATTGTTTCCAAACCATCTAAGGGTAAGTTACATACATCATGGCTCTTTAGTCCTAAATATTCCAGTATTTATCTCTAAGAATAATGATACTCTATTATGTATCTATAATATACTTATCAACTTCAGTAAATTCAACATCAATATAATATTTAATCTATAATCAATTTCCCAATTTTGTGAAGTGATCCAACAATGTTCTTTATACCATTGCTATAGCTTTATCGAGGCATAATTGCCCTGAAAACTGTACATATTTAAAGTATAGAATCAAGGTGAACAAACCCATCACCCCTAAAAGTTTTTTCATGGCTCTTTGAAATCTAACCTCCCCCATCATTCTTAGACAATCACTAATGTGCTTTTTAGCACTACAGACTTGTTTGCATTTTAAATAATTTTATATAAATGTATTTCTGCATTGTGTACTCTTTTCCATCTTGATTCTTCCACTGAGCATAATTACTTTTAGAAACATACATGTTTATTCCTATTTATTATTGAGGAATATTACATTGCATGAATATAGCATATTTTGTTTATTCACTCTCATGTTAATAGACATCTGTGTTGTTTTTAGTTTTTGGCTACTTCGAAAAGAAGCTCCTTTGGATAATCCTGTAACAACCTATGTATGAACATTATGCTCTCATTTCTCTTCAGTAATGCCTATTAGTAAAACAGCTAAGTCAAGCTACAAAAACAAGAGTGGACCCCCCCCAAAAAAATGAAATTTTTTTTTTGGAGGGTGGGCCCCTTGTAGTACATGCTTCCTCCTCTAGGTATGTTTTCTAGGAACCCATCAACACCAATGTACCAGTCAGTATTGCTGTGAGAGGCTATGTTTGGCCTCAGTGAATTTTTTTTGAAGATTCTTTCAACACCTTTGCCCATTTCATAACGGGTGATTTACGAGTATACCTGCCCACACTACATGGAGTGTTCAGCAGTTTTTGACCAAAAACTGCATGACCTTCATGCCCCACCCTCTCTAGTCACCCAATTTCACCCCAAGCAATTCCCCCCCATGAAAACAAGTCCTCAAAGGGAAATGTTTTGCTGATGTGGACGAGGTAAAACCAAAATGACAGAAGCACTAAAAGGCATCAAAACTGACAAGTTTTAAAACTGTTTTGAGCAGTGGAAAAAGTGTCTCGATAGGTGTATTGCACCAAACAAAGAGTACTTTAAAGATGACTAAAGCTTAAACATGTAAGAATAAAAACACAATTTTTTCCCCCATGCCTTCAAAAAACTTTATTTGGTGATAAGCCAAGCTCTGATGGAAAAAGCCCGCCTGTGAAAAGGGAGCGGTGGACACTTAAGCGGGTCTGATTCACAGAGCTTGTATATTCATGACTCAAAATAATAAAGACCTTCAACACAAATGATTCTGAAACCATCACAGCCCATCAGTACGCAAGACTCACTTAGATGTGCTGGAATCAGCTCTTAATAAAGGATGGTCCACGTGCGGCAGGGCCGGCATCCTCGCAACCAATGAAACACCTGGCCAAAAGGTGGGGGGGGGACAACTGACATGAAGGCGACGTCCTCCCTCAGCCATCGTCAGGGACCACCCAGGGAGGATAAGAGGGGGTCAGGGGCAGGAGCCTCTGGGGGGCTCACCTCCCCGGAGACGACATGGGAACCCCGGGCCTCGCCACCAGCCACACTAGTACAGAGCGGCCACCTCCATGGGAGCCACCAGGGGTCACGTGCCAACCTAACCAGAGTCAGATGTGACTCTGCTGCAGCTCTGAGCACCTCGCTCAGGGAAGAAACACCCAGCAACCAGCCGTGGTCAGTAAGCCGACCCTGACTCAGTGGTGCTTTCTGACCAAAGCATCCGAGCGGCGGAAGCGGCGGCGACCGTCGCCAGGACAAGGAGTCCCCAGGCGGAGGCAGCTCTCCAGCTGCCGCTGCGTCCTCCCCCGCGCCGACGGCTCCGCCACCAGGGGGCTGTGGGGAGAGGTCCTCTGTGACCCGGCCTTGGCCAGGCGGATGCACAGAGAGCTTGGGAGCGACAGAAGCACAACAGGGCGACCTCTGCAGGCCTGGGGCCGGGCAGCGTGGGCGGGCCTGTGGGCGGGGCGACAAGGGTTCCGCCGACAAGGCACGACCCCGCCCCAGCCCCCGGGCTGCTCAGTGTCGGCGCCGGCAAGCCCCCTCACCCAGGTGGAGAGGGAAGAAGAGACGGCACCAGAGTCGGTTGTGAGAACTGGACGGTCGATGTTTGCTCTTCATAGCAGCAAGGGCTCAATGCGAATCACAAAACGAGAAACACACGTGTCCGTCGGGATTTTAAAAACGCAGTCTCGTTCTATAGATTCCATTCGACGTGGGTCGGGTCCAGCAGCGCCAGCGAGCTCAGACGGCGGCACCGGCACGGGACACGGGACCCTGGTCGGCGAGCTGGGCACCCTGGCCCCAGTGGTGTCTCCGTCCTGGTCGACGGCCCGCCCCACGCCGGCGGGGTGTGGGCCAAGCCCCGACCCTCCTCCTCTCCAGATGGGCAGCCGGCCGTACAGAAACTGAGGTGTGCACAGGAAGCTTCCTCCTCCCAAGTTTACTGGGTCTCTGAACGTGAGGGAGAAACAAAGGTGTCCGACGAGATTCCCCATCAGCTCGTTGATGACCGAGCCAACGACAGTGTAGCTGCATCCAAGGATGACCCGCGGTAACAGCAAGCCTTAAACCGTGTCCCAAGCCAAGACGACACCATCGTGTCTCTGTTCAGCTGGCTCAGATGTGAAGTACTGACATGATCAGAGGAGTCATCGGCAACTGCACACCCATTGCCAAGTCAGCGACCACGATACTCTTCCAGCTGAGGAGCCTGCAGATGGCCCGCCGGCCTGCCCCCAAAAGCTCCTGCTTCAAGTCGTGTAGAACACCGATATAAGAAACATAAATTGACCAAATAAAGAAATTCAGTTCCCGGGCCCACAGGAAAATAAAAGGTGGCAATGAGTGGCCTCCAGATCTGGAAGCGGGAGAGGAAGGCTTCGGGCCAGAGGAAGAGGTAGGCCGGGCTGAAGAGGCCGAGCTTGCCGACCAGGGGCACTGCCACGCGGGCGGCGAGCCAGTGGCGGTGATGGCCGGGATGCTCCCGGACCAGTCCCCGAAGTCCGACATCCTCGCCGCTCAAGCCGCCGGGACGACCTGGCCCCCAACTCCCCAAGCTGGCCGGGAGCGGAGGGTGTCGAGGCGGAAGTAGCCCGGCCGCGCTGCAGAAGGCGGAGACCCGCAGACTTGGCGCCACCGAATACAGACCAGGAAAACACAGTTTTTAATAAATACGTTCCAAGTTTTTTTGGGTCCCCCCTCACATGATTAACTTTTTAAAGTGGTACTCCAGCGAACAAATGAATAAGAAAGTAAAACAGCCTTACCACTGATAGGAAGAAAGTTTGAGTGGTCTAGGTGAAAGATTAAACCAGCCAAAACATTCCCTTAAGCCAAAGGTCAATTCAGAGGAAGACCAATTCTCTAACCTCTCCAGCTAGGTAGTTTCATGAGATTGAAGGAAAGAAGCCATCTCTATAATATAAAAGTTCAAGGTGAAGCAACAAGTGCTGATGGAAAAGATGCAGCAAGATACCAGGAAAATCTAAGATCGTTGATGAAGGTGGCTACACTAAAAAACGGACTTTCATTGCAGACAAGACAGTCTTCTATCGGAAGAAGATGCCATGTAGAATTCTTTTTTTTTTTTTCTTTCTTTTTGAGTGGGAGTCTCTGACACCCAGGCTGAAGTGTAGCAGCACGTTCATGGCCACCACAACCTCGACCTGCTGGACTCAGGGGATCCTTTCACTTCCACATGCCAAGTAGAAGGAACTACAGGCATGCACACCAACACACCCAGCTAATTTTTTTTTTAATTGTAGAGAACAGGTCTTGCCATATTGCCCTGGCTAGTCTCAAATCCATGGGCTCAGGCAATCCTCTCACCTCCGCCTCCCAAAGTGCTGGGATTATAGGCATAAGCCACTGTGCCCAGCCCATGTAGAATTCTTATAGCTAGAGAGGAGAAGTCAGTGCATGCTTCAAGCTTCAGTGGATATGCTGACTCTCTTTTTAGGGCTAATGCAGCAGGTGACTTCATTTCAGGCCAAGGCTCATCATTCCAAAAATTCTAGAGCCCTCAAGAATTAGGCTAAATCTACACTGCCTGTGCTCTATAAATGGAATAACAAAGCCTAGATGACAGCATATCTGTTTATAGCATGGTTTACTGAATATTTTAAGCCCAGCATTAATACATACTTTTAGAAAAGATTACTTTAAAATACAACAGTTCATTAACAATGTACCTAATCACCTAAGAGCTCTGATGGAGATATACTGAGAGATTAATGTTGTTTTCATGCCTGCTAGCACAACATCTATTCTGCATCTATTCCAAGGATGAAGGAATAATTTCAACTTTCAACCCTTTTCTCTTGTTTTGTATAAAGAAACAAAGTCTCCCTATGTTGCTCAGGTTGGGGTACAGTGGCTATTCACAGGCACAATCATTGTACACTACAACCTAACTCCTGAATTCAAGCAATTGTCCTGTCTCAGCCTCCTAAGTAACTAGAACTACAGGCGTGTGCCATGAGGCACAGATCAAGTTTATTATAATTTAAGAAGCACATTTTGTAAAGCCATAGCTGCTACCGGTTCTTCTCATGGATCTGGGCAAAGCAAATTAAAAACCTTCTGGAAAGGATTCACCATTCTAGATCCCATTAAGGACATTCACGATTCATAACAGGAGTTCAAAGTATCAACATTAATAGGAGTTTAGAAGAAGTTCACTCCAATCCCCATAGATGACTTTTATAGGTTCAAGGTGTCAGTAGAGGATGTCACTGCAACATGGTGGAAATAGCAAGAGAACTAGAATTAGAAGTAGAACCTGAAGATGTGACTGAATTGCTGCAATCGCATGATAAAAGTGAATAAATGAGAAGCTGCTTCTTATGGATGAGCAAAGAAAGTAGTTTCTTGAAATGGAATCTACTCTTGGTGAAGATCTGCGAACATGGTTGAAATGACAGCAGGGAATTAGGAATATTATACAAGCTTAGTTGATAAAGAGCAGCAGGGTTTGAGAGAACTGATTTCAATTTTGAAAATGTTCTACTATGGGTAAGATGCTATCAAACAGTATTGCATGTTACAGAGAAATATTTTGTGAAAGGAAGAGTCAATGATGTGGCAAACTTCATTGTTGTTTTATTTTTAAAAATTGCCACAGTGACCCTGACCTTCAGCAAACACCATCTTAATCAGTCAGCAACCATCAACATCAAGAAAAGATCCTCCACCAGCAAAAAGAGTATAACTTGCTGAAGGCACAGATGATCGTTAGTATTTTTTGGCAATCAAGTATTTTTAAGCTAAGGTATATACCTTGTATTTTTAGACATAATGCTATTATACATAATAGACCGCAGCATAAGTGTAAAAATAACTTTTATATTTTTTGGGAAACCAAAAAATTAGCACAGCTTGTTTTATTGCAGTGATCTGGAACTGAACCTGATATATCTTCAAGGTACACCTGAATACACTTTAAAAAATAGTTTGCACATATTTACTTCCTGATCTGTGGCATGTCCTTTCATTTCCATGATGTCTTTTAAAAAACACAAATTTGAAATTTTAATGACGCCTACTTTATCAATTTTAATAGTTTACATTTTTATGTCATGTTTAAGAAAGCTTTGAGTACTCTAAGGTGTCTAAAATTATTTCCTTCTAAAAGTTTTAACATTTTGGTTCTTATATTTGTATCAATTCAATTATTTCAATTTTGAATTAATTTTTAAAAATTTGTTGATATGTGTCAAGGTGAAGATGGTTTACTTTTTTTGCATATACGTATAAAAATGTTGAACCGTAAGTTTTTTTTACACTTTGACCACATACATGAAACAAACTGTCCATACAAATAGTTTATTTCTGGACTCTATCCAGTTCTAGTGGGCTACATATCTATCTTTGTGACACCACATTTTCTTTTTTTCTTTTTTTGGAGTTGGAAACTCACTCTGTCACCCAGGCTGGAGTGCAGTGGCATACTCATAGCCACTGCAGCCTTGACCTTGCAGCTGGGTTCAGGTGATCCTTCAGCTTCAGTCTTCCAAGTAGCTGAAACTACAGGCATGCACCAACTAAGTTTTTTATTTATTGTAGAGACGAGATCTCACCATGTTGCCCAGGCTGGTCTCAAATCTCTGGGCTCAAGCAATCCTCTCACCTCTGCCTCCCAAAGGGCTGGGAAATACAGGCGTGAGCCATCATGCCTGGCCCACATTTTCTCATTATTTGAAATCAGTAAGTTTTAGTCCTATAAATTTGTTCCTTTTCAAAATTGTTTTAATGACTCAAGATTCCTTACATTTCTAAGTAAATTTTAGAGTCAGTTTGTCAATATCTATAAAAAAGCATGATGACATTTTGTTTGGAACTAAGTTAAAACTATAGAAAAATTTGGGAAGAACTGATAACAGTATTTAGTCTCTCTGCCCAGGAATACAATATAACCTTTTATTTATTTAAGTCTTCTTTAATCTCTCTTAGCAATGTTTTATAGTTTCAAATGTATAGGACTTGTCATCAGTTTTTAAATCTACCCCATGTACTTCATAATTTTGGTACTATTTCAATGGTATTTTAAAATTTCAATTCATCTTGTTAGTTTGTAAATCAACACTGATAATTCAATATTGACTTTGTACCCTGCAACATTGATAAACTGTTTTAATAGTTTTTGTACCCATGCCTTTTGATTTTTTTATAGACATAATTATGTTATCTGTGAATAAAGAGTTTTACCTCTTCTTTGTCAGTCTTTATGTCTTGCATTTATGCCTCATGCTTTCTAGAATCTCCAATATGAAGTTGAAGAGAAGTAATTAACAGCAGAAATCCCTGCCTTATTTCCAATATTAGGGTAAAAGCTGTCTATTTTCCAGGTTTTTGTAGATTCCCTTTATTAAGTTGAGGAAGTTCTCGTTTACTAATATACTGAGCATGCTAAATGACTGAATGGTGGACTTTGTCAAATACTTTTTGTTGCAAATGTTGAGATAATCATAATCATTTGATTTTTCTATTTTATTCTATCAATGTGGTGAATTACATTAATCGAATTTCAAATGGTACATCCATCTTGCATTCCCAGAATAAACTTCATTGTTGATTTATTGTTTATTTATATTGTATATTTATTTGTTGTTCATGTTTAGCATTTTTCAGCAAAGTTTATGAAATATATTAAACTATAATTTTTTTGTAATATCTTTCCCTGGTTTTGGTATCAGACAATGAGTTGGGAAGTAATGCTGCTGGTGCTGCTTCTATTTTTTGGAAGGCTGTGAGTAGAATTTGTATTATTTCTTCCTTTAATGCATACCAAATTTACCAATGAAACCACTGGCTTGGATTTTTCTTTGTGGGAAGGTTTTAATCATTAATTCAATTTAATCACATATACATCCAGATTATCTATTACTTCTTGAGTGAGCTTTGGTAGTTCAGGAATTTATCCATTTGTCTGTTTCACCTAAATTGTTAGATTTATTAGCTAAAATTATTCATAATATTCACCTATTATCCTTTGTTTTGTCCTCTAATCCAGGAATCAGTCTAGAGACAGGCATCACATTTAGTTGTTCAAAGTAAGTCATTTTCTTCAATTCTGCTAAGTTTTATCCAGAGCTAAACTACATATGGTATATTTAGATGTACAGATGCTCATATCGATTTAAATACCTCCTCTTTATCAAAGAAATCCTTCTTAATGTACTTATAAATAAGCAAATATCTATATCATTTCACACTTGCATTGGCATTTATAAATAACTCTCTGGATTTATGTTCTTTCTTGTCTCATTTGCTATTGCACAGCTTTGCTAAATAAAGTATCAAAGTCTACATGTTAAAGGATAATATACATTTTCTAAGGCTTACTGAAGTAAAAAAACAAACATTTTGACCTTCTTAAAACTATAACAGTCAACATAATCATTTAGCTGTTACATAACAACAGTGAGGGCTCTAGTGAAATCATTGAGTTAATTTCCTTTTCCATAAAAAAAAAAGAGAAGCATCATCAGCCCTATTCCGTCATAGAAGTATTGTTGGAAGTAAATAGACTCCCAGTGACAATCTACATCTACAAACATAAAGGTATTAGTTATACTAAAAACAACTTGATTGTGAAACAACCAAATTCATATTTTTAAAATTAAACTGTTAATAGCTGAGTGTACGTTATATTGAAGAAAGCAATAGAAGAGAAAAAGATATACTTTCCTGCCAAAGTGATAAAGATTAGAACTTCATATTGGTGATGGCAGTAATGCAAACAAATTTCATAAATAACAAGGATTTTGACAATAACTCTACTCAGCTGTTTATTAGGCCACCGTCTATAAAAATTTTAAAGGCAATTTGTTGTCTACTCTAGATGGGCTTAGAGATCAGATCCCTAGCAGATTCTGACATTGGGTAACTTACTAAAATTATCTGAGTCTTAGGTTTCTCACCAATAAAATGTAGATAATACCAATGCCTACAAAAATGGTTGTAGGGATTAGAATAAATTTATGTTAAGTACCTGGTCCAGTGCTTGACACTCACTAGACAATAACACTTCAGTAATGCTTCACAAAGATTAACTAAAAACATTATGAACATTAGACTAGTCATATATTCACTAAATTCTGTCAATTCAACCTCCTAGTTAATTCTCTCCCTCCTTCTTCTCCAAATGGAACATAAGGAAGAACGAGGGACAGAAGTTAAAAAGTCTTCCATATTTCATTCTTCATCTTCCTATTATCTACCTTAGAAACATTTCCACAGTAGCACCTAATTCATTATTGTAATTTTTTACTTTCAATTTCACTTAAAGAATTATGATCACTTCAATACAGTCCCAGTCATTTCTATATTCACAATATTCATCTACCTGTGGCTGATCCATTAAGTAAATGTCTGTTGACTATGTGAATAACATGAAAAAGTATGGTCATCTGAGTCAAACTTTCATCTTACAAAAGAAGCTGAAGACCAGAGACATGAAGTGTTTGCTTATATAATACTATCACTTATTAAGCAGTAGTAAAAACCTAGTTAGGTGAGATGAATGAGTAAACAATTATAATGAGTTAAGTTCTACTACTGATACACTAACACTTAGTCATTACATTATGCAAGAGAAGTTTATGTTATTCAAATTTTCATTCAAAATTTTTCTGACCCATCAAATTAATATTATTAAATATTAGGAATTAATTAAACCACTTAAATTAACTCAAAGCATTATTTTTTAAATCGATTTAAGTATCACAATATTTTTTTTAACTTTTTATCTCATCTGACTCATCTTCCAACCAATACCTTATATATCAACTAACTGAATAGAAAAATGAGTGTTCTATACAAATTAATTAGTTCTTATAAAAATGATAGCTTTAAGACAATAAGAGAATTTTCAAACTACCACGCACTTCAATCCCCTCCCTAGCAAGAAAACAACTTTTATATATATCTGAAAATAACTGCCGTAGTCAAATCAATTTCATAACTTCTTGACTATCGACTTGCAATGTTTATTACTACTAAATACTAATGACACAAACATACATTTAGTATTCTGCAGTGCCCAGTTGGCTCTGCTTTCAAAAAAACTTGTGTTTTCACCTCCATACTCACTGCCATCACATAAGCCCATCCTTTTCTCACCTAGATCACTTCAACAACTTATAAACGGTTTCCTTACTAAACTACAGGAAACTACACAATATCAATTTTTCTCTTCCGCCAAAGTAACAATATAGTTTACTCCACAAATTGTACTAAATTTCATTTGTCATTATGCTTCATTCTACTTGTTCTTCAGAAAGTTTATACACAGGTGCTGATCCCAAAATGCAGGCACTCTTTAGCCCATGCCCCACAACATTTCCAGTTTGTTCCCTAGCAATGTAAATCAGTTCACATCTCTTCCATCCTTAAAATCTGTCAGTGCCTTCCTATTGTTCCAGGAATAAGAGCCCGTCTTTCTATTACCTCCAAGGCCCTGCATATGTTTCCCACTAATGATGGCACCCCATCACCACTTCTGTCCTAGTCAGCCCCACTGACCATCCTTAGGCTCCTAGGACAGGCCAAGTTGTTGTTGTTTGCCGTAGTGATTTAACACTTACTTCACTTGAATGGATTCTCAACCTTCAGATACCAGTTTAAATGTCCCCTTTTCAGATGATTTCCTGACAGTACCATTAAAAAAATAAAAATAAAAAACTCCTTACCTATTCTTTTCTATAATAGTAACAGTATCCTATTTATTTTCTTCCTAGCATTTCCAAACTTTTTTTTCTTTTAAAGATGTGGGGTACAATTCAGGGTTAGGTATACAAATGTTCATTATGCAGGGACCCTTGTTGATGAGGTATGCCCTGCTCCCCTGGCAGTTTCCCACTACTTCCAATCCCACCCACCCTCTCCCCTAGCAGTTTCCCACCAATCCCTTTTTCATAGTAGTATGATAATTGTTCAAGGTCTGCTTATGAGTGAGAACATAAGGTACTGTTTCTGTGATAGATCACTGAGTATGATAGACTCTAAATCCATCCAAGTTGCTGCAAAGCCCGTATGTTTCTCCTTCTTTATGGCTGCATAATATTCCATTGTGTATATGTACCACAATTTTTTTATCCAGTACAGTTCTGATGCGCAGCACAGTTGGTTCCTTGTTTCTGCTATTGTGAATAGTGCTGCAATAAACATCATGTGCAGATATCTTTTTTTGTAGGATGACTTGAGTTCCTCTGGGTATATTACCAATAGGGGGATTGCTGGGTCATATGGAAGGTCAATTTCCAGTTCTTTCACTGTTTTCCAAAGAGGATGCACTAGTTTGCATTCCTAACAGCAGGGTAGAAGCATTTCTTTTATTCTGCATCCTCACCAGCATCTGTTGTTGCTTGTTTTATTAATAATGGCCATTCTGATTGGGATTAGATGGTATCTCAGTGTGATTTTGATTTGCATTTCTCTGATGATGAGTGAGACTGAACACTTTTTCATGTGTCTGTTGACTGCCCGTATCTCTTCTTTTGAGAAGTGTCTATTCATGTCTTTTGCCCGCTTTTTAATGGGGCTGATTATTATTACCCTCTCTGCATGTTTGAGTTCCTTGTAGATCCTAAATATTAGGCCTTTGTCAGGTATACAGTTGGCAAATATTTTGTCCCATTCTGTGCGCTGTCTCCCTGCTCTCTTGATGGTTTCTTCTGCTTTGCAGAAGCTTTTCAGTTTAATGAGGTCCCATTTGTCTATCTTATCTCTTACAGCATGGGCACTTGGGGTTTTGATCAGGAATTGGTTGCCAATTTCAATTTCGATAAGGGTGTCTCCTGCATTTTCTAAGTTTCTTATAGGTTGAGGTTTTACATTTAGGTCTTTGATTCACTTAAGAGTTGATTTTTGGGAACGGTGATAGGTAGGGTCCCTGTTTCAATCTTCTGCATGTGATCAACTGGTTTTCCCAGCACCATTTACTGAATAGGTTCTCCCCTCCCCAGTGGTTGTCGTTGGAGGCTTTGTCAAAGATGAGTTGGTTGAGAGATTGAGATTTTGCTTCCAGAATCTCTATCCTATTCCATTGGTCTGTATGCTGTTCTTTTACCAATACCAGGCTGTTTTGATTATTGTAGTCTTACAGTAAAATTTGAAGTCTAGAAGTGTGATACCTCCTGTTTTGTTTCTTTTGCTAAGGATTGTTTTGGCTATTCATGGTCATTTATGTTTCCATATGAATTTCTGTATTGTCATTTCCAGGTCTGAGAAGAATGATGTTGGTAATTTGTTTTTGTTTTTTTTTTTTGAGTTGGAGCCTCACTCTGTCGCCCAGACTGGAGTGCAGTGGCCGCTCCTGGCCACCGCAGCCTCGACCCACTGGGCTCCGGCAATCCTTCCGCCTCAGCCTTCCGTGTAGCCGGAATTACAGGCGCGCGCCACTACGCCCGGCTGATTTTTTGATTTATTGTAGAGATGAGGTCTCGCTGCCCAGGCGGGTCTCGAACCCACGGGCTCAGGCAATCCACTTACCTCAGCCTCCCAAAGGCGCCGGATTACAGGCTGAGCCACCGAGCCCGGCTTGATGTTGGTAATTTAATGGGTATTGCATTAAATCTGTAGATTGTCTTTGGTAGGTTGGACATCTTAACAATGTTGATTCTTCCTACCCATGAGTATGGAATATTTTTCCATTTGTTTGCGTCTTCTTGGATTTCTTTGAGCAGTGTTTTGTAGTTCTCATTGTAAAGGTCTCTCACTTCTCTGGTTAGGAAGATGCCAAGGTATTTCTCTTTTTTTGTGGCTATTGGGAATGGGATTGTGCTTTTTATTTGGTTCTCTGCCTACTTGTTGTTGGCATATAAGAATGCGACTATCTTTTGCACATTTATTTTGTACCCCGAGACTTTGCCAAAGTCCTTTATCAGTGCAAGCAGGTTTTTGACAAATTCTCTTGGATTTTCAAGGTATCGGATCATATTGTCAGCAAAGAGGAATAACTTGACTTCCTCTTTTCCTATTTGGATACCCCTGATTTCCTCCTCCTGTCTAATTGCTCTCGCTAGGACTTCCAACACAATGTTGAACAAGGGGGGTGAGAGTGGGCAGCCTTGTCTTGTACCAGTTTTCAGGGGAAATGTTTCCAGTTTCTGTCAGTTTAGCAATATGCTGGCCATGGGTTTATTGTAGATAGTGTTTACTAGTTTGAGGTATGTTCCTTCTATATCTAGGTGTTTGAGAGTTTTTATCAAGAAGTGATGTTGGATTTTATCAAAAGCTTTTTCTGCATCTAATGATATAATCATGTGGTTCTTGTTTTCACATCTATTGATGTATTTAGTTACATTTATGGTCTTGCGTCTTGCATCCTGGGGATGAAGCCTACTTTGGTCATAGTGGATGATTTTTGAGTGTGTTGTTGAATCTGATTTGCTAGACTCTTGTTGAGGATATTTGCATCTATGTTCCTTAGGGATATTGGCCTATAGTTCTCTTTGTTTTTGCTGGACCTTTACTCAGTTTGGGTATCGATGTGATATTAGCTTTGTAAAATGATTTGGGGAGAATTCTATCTTTCTCAATTGCCTGGAATACTTTCAGTAGGATTGGTATCAGCTCCTCTTATGTTTTGCAGAATTCTGCTGTAAACTTTGTTTTTTAATGTGCATCCCCAGACAAGAATACAAAGGTAGATTGAAGGCAAAGACTGCCTTTCTGTTCACTCATCCTCATGGCCTAGAGGCACAGTTTAGTAATTTTGCAATTAATTGGTGGAATGAATGAACATATATTGAGCTTTATTTGATGATTTCCTCCCAGTTCACTGGAAAGTACAGTTAAGGCTCATCAAGTCAAAGAGAAATTTTAATTATCTGGGGGAAGAAAAGCACTAACAAAAAGGAAAAGTCTTAAGGTACCTGAGCTTCCCTCGGGTACCTTAAGAACCACCACTAGCTAATCAATTTTTCCAATTGGAAAGTATAGGCTGTATTATCTCATATTTCATACACAGAAAACATTTAAAAATGAACAATAAGCTTGAGGTGATTTTTATTTAAATAAGTTATTCAATATCAGAAATATAAATAGGTTAAACACAAGTATCTAAAAGAATTCCACAAAGGAAAATCAAATGAGAATATAATTGATATTTTTCCTCTAACATTATATTAGAGAGAATTACTTTATCAAGTAATGACTTCTTATCCTTATCTCTACCAGAATGCAATGAGATAGAATCCCACACCTCTTTTCAGAACAATTTCAATACATGTAGCAAGGAAGAAAATATACAATCACAACTAGGCAAACACCACAGCAACAATTACTGCCAGCAAGATCCACTGATACATGCTAAAATCAGTGGGTGGAAATTTGAGGGAAACATAATATCTGCAGTCTCAAAGAATCTTCCCCAAATATTTATTACAAAAGGAAAAATACTACAATGGAGAATTCCCTTCAGACATTACCTAAACGAGTGGTTAAGGCTAACATAACATGTAGTAAGACATCCTCACACCATGTAACCCTAATAGGATGCACTGAGAAAGGCACAATATGTTAATCTTGGCAAAAGGATATGTGATATTCTTACCAAAAATGTATAACCTCAATCTATTAATGGGAATATATGAGATAGATCTAAATTGAGATACAGTCTACAAAATAATGAACTAATACTCTGCTACTAATGTAAGAGGTTAAAGAGATGCAGCAAGGGAAACTAGGTCAGAAAACAATAGTGGAAAAAGTAGTAAATTTCAACTAAGATCTGTAGCTGACAGTATTATACAAATGTTCATGTACTAGTTTTGATAACTGTACTATGTTTATGCAAAATGTTTACATTAAGTGAAATTGGGTGAGGGTATACTGAAACCCTGTACTATTTTTGAAAGTTTTTCATGAATCTAAAAGTATTTCAAAATAAAAAGCTTAAAAAAATGAATTTAGAGCCAGAATCTATACTCAAAAGATACATTGTTATAGTTATAAACCACAAGTTTTATAGCTAGCTTTGATTTCCGGTAACCTTTGTTCTTGTCAATAAACATACTTGCTAAACTTACAGGTGATTCAGTATTCACATTGTAAACCATACTAAAAAGCTTACTAATTAAATTTGGTGTTCCACAAGTCTTTACAGCTTTGTTCACTTGTCTTCATTCCTTTTGCTTTCTGCTCCTCAGATTGGATAACTTCAATTGTCCCTATGTCCAACTCTGCCTTCTACCTATTCAAACTTGCTGCTGAACCCTTCTAGTGAACATTTTGTTTCAATTATTGTCACTTTTAAGCTCCTCTATTTCTGCTCAGTTCCTTTTAATAATTTATCTATTGATACCCTTATCTTGTTCATATATCACTTTTCCTAACTTTGTTTAGTTCTTTGTCCACAGTTTCCTTTAGCATTTTGATCCTATTCAAGACAACTGATTAGAATCTTTTTCTACTAAGTGCAATGTCTGGACTTTCTTAGAGATGGTTTCTGTGGAATTATTTATTTATTTCTGTGATTGGCCATAATGTCCTTATTCTTTGTTTGCCTTTATAATTTTTTGTTGAAACTTGTATTTTGAATATTATATTGCTGTAATTCTAGAAGTCAGATTCTCCCACTTACCCAGGGTTTACTTTGTGGATTTTTGATGGTTTCAGTTACCTTGTATTTGGTAATTTTTCCAAAGTATTTTTGCAAAGACTTATTCTTTTTGTTTGTGGCCATTAAAGTTTCTGTTCTGTTATATTAGTCACCAGTTAATGACCGAATGTATTGCAGCCTGGTACTCAGCTGAAGCACGCCAGCACTGTTTGGCCACCTACAACTCAGTCTTAGCTCACCTTTTACTTGTCCAGAGACCACAGTTTCACCAAAGTAGAAAAGCCTAGGGACTTCTGAAATCTTTTCTGAGCATGCTTACGTATAATTTGGTGGGGGGGAGCTGGGGCTGGGCGTGGAGAGAAAATACAAGTCACCTTCTGTATCAGTCACTCAGAAAACTACTAGACAGGTCAAAATGCGCAGCCACAGTATTTTAAAAATAAGGTCTATACTAAACATGAGCAAACCACACCAGGAATGTGGGCCATAGTTCCCATACTGGTGAATGGGGATAGTACCACAATGGATTAAAAGGCCACAATACTTTCTAACTGAAATTCAGCTGCCCTTTTCTTCATTAAGCAGTCCCCTTGTTGCTGTAAATGTCAGATCAGATTCTAGAGTTGCAAAAAAGCTGATTCTGTCACTCTCCATCACCGTATATTTGTTTCAGTGGAGGAACTGACCCTTTAATAAGCATCCTACACTGCCATTTTCTGTAACGTCATCTAGAGATTGTGTTTGTTTTTGTTTTTGTTTTGAGTCAGGGTCTTACTTTGCTGCCCAGGCTAGAGTGCAGTGGTGTGATCGCGGCTCACTGCAATCTCAAACTCCTGGTCTCAAACAATCCTCCAACCTCAGCCTCCCAAGTAACTGTGACTACAAGCATGTACCACAATGCCTGGCTAACTTGAGACTATGTTCTTAATTACTTACAATATTTAATAAACATAAAGAAACTTGCCATGTGAAGCATGAACACTGCCAGTCAAAACTGTAAGAAGAGTTGGTAGTCCCATCTACTCAAGAAGATGAGGCACGAGGATCACTTAAGACCAGGAATTCAAGGCTGGCCTAGGATCAAGGAGAAACCCTCCTCCTCCCACCGCCTCCTCCCAAGGGAAAAACAAACAAACAAATAGAATCACTCCAAGATTAGCAGGTAAACTGTCAAGCCATGTTAATAAGCACCGGTTCATTTGCTTATTATTTTAGTGTATATTTTTATCATGATTTATCACTTTTAATTGAAAACTGTGACTTTACAAAAATCCCATGTAAGAACTAATTTTCAAATTTTCTCAGGCAAATGGATCAATAGAGGTTGTTCCTTATAAAAATGATTCATGCCCAGTTATACACTTGAGTTCAATTTTTTTCCTCTACATCTCATGCCCTTTTTCTGTTCCACGATTTCATCCAGGATAGCACAGGACAGTTAGTCATCATGTCTCCTTATGCCTATCTAGGCTGTAATAATTTCTCAGATTTTGCTTGTTTTTATGACCTTGTAAGTTTTGAGGAATACAGGTCAGCAATCTTGTAGAATGTGATGCCATTGGGATTTGTCTGATACTTCTCTCATGATTAGACTGAGTTATGAGTGTGGGAAAAAACCTCTAAAGGTATAAAGCATCATTTTCTTCATAGCAAATCAAAGACATATACTAACATGACTTATCACTGTTGATATTAAAATTGGTCACTTGGTTGAAGCATTGTCAGGCTTCACCACTGTGAAGTTTATCTTTTTTCTCCCTCTTTCATACCGTGCTCTTTGGAAGGAGGTCTGCACAGGAGTGAGGAGTGGTTATGCTCCAACTCCTGAGAGCATGAAGTATCAACATAGATTGATATTCTTCTATATGGAGGGTATAAATTTTAACCTCAGCCAATTGTGTGAGTAAAAGCCATCTGTCATTCTACAAGTTTTCATTAACATAATCATCACCATTTCCACTCCTGGATTCCCCATCTTACTTGTTTTTTGCCAGTACAGATGCAAAGTCATTATTCCTTTTACAAACTTATTCTAGTCAGGACTACCAAAAAGTACTATAAATAATCACATACATTCAAAACATATATCCTATAACTCTTCTAAAATTTTTTTGAACATATCCTATAGATAAACATTGTTCTCAGTTGTCATTACTACAAATAATACTGCAATTAAGCATGTGTTTTATGGTAAAGTTGGGAGATTTTTAGAATGACAAACAATAGAGTGTTAACTCATCAAAAAATAATTTGGGGCTGGGCTTAGTGGCTCAGCCTGTAATCCCAGCACTTTGGGAGGCCAAGGCTAGTGGATTGCCTGAACCTGCGGGCTTGAGACCAGCCCAGGCAACTTGGTGAGATCTCGTCTCCACAATAAAATAGAATAAAAATTAGACGGGCATGGTAACACATGCCTGTAGTTCCAGCTATTTGGAAGGCTGAGGCAGAAGGATCGCTAGAGTTCAGTAGGTCAGTGCTGGGGTAGCCATGAGTATGCCACTGCACTCCAGCCTGGGCAACAGAGTGAGACGCCAACTTAAACGTAAATAAATTAATAATAATAATAATAATTTGGAAGGTTGCAATTAGCCTTCTTTCCTTTTTTTAAAAAATAGAATAGAATAGGATAAAATAAAAAATACATCACATCACTTCAGAAGTAGTAAATGATTGTTTTGGAAAAAGTATATTTCATTTTTTTCCTGGTGTGCATGCATGTATATCCATGCGTGTATGTAACACATTATAGTGAAAGATTTATTTCAAAGTATTCTACGTACAAATAAGATTTAAAGCCATCTCTATAAGAGGAATTGCTCTAATAAACAGAATTTTCAGCTTGACAAGATACTAGCAAAGTGCCCATACCAGTTGATACCTTCTAACAATATATGAGAATTCCAATATTCCTAAATTCCCGCAATTGCCTGATATCAACATATTTAAGCCAATCTGAACAGGATGAATTGGCATCCTGTTCTTTGAATATTTATTCCCTTGATTACTAGTGAGGATGAACTTTTTTGTGTGTTTTTATGGGCCCATTGCCTAGTCATATCCTTTGATCATATATGGTTAGGGTTGTCCTTTTCTTTGACTTGTGCATTACAATTATGCATGTGCTTACATATAGCTAGATATACGTATTTATATATAAATCTTGTTCATAATATGTTTTGTTAAAGTGAAGTTTTAAACTTTAATACAGTACCATTCATCAAACTTATTCTTTCTGCAGTGACTTTTTTGTGTCTTATACCCAACCTTTTTGGCATCAGGGACCAGTTTCATAGAAGACAATTTTTCCACAGAAGGGGAGGGAGGGTGTGGATCATCAGTCATTAGATTCTCATAAGAAGCATACAATTCACAATAAGGTTTCATGCACCTATGAGAATCTAATTCTGCAGCTGATCTGATGGGAGGCTGAGCTCTACTCACCCACCTATCATCTCCCACTGTGAAGCCTGGTTCCTAACAGGCCATGGATCAGTACTGGTCCACAGCCTGGGGAATGGGGGCCTCTGTCTTATATATAGAAGAAAACTTCCCTTGTTCTTATGTCACATATATTCTTCTAACAGTTTTAGATTTTTGCTTTTAATTTTGCCTTTACATAATTATTTAAAATTTATTTGTGACCAAGTGTGTGGCTCATGCCTGTGATCCCAGAACTGTGAGCAGCTGAAGCGGGAGGCTTGCTTGAGGCCAGAGGTCCGAGACTAGACTGAGCAGCATAATGATATCTAACGATAAGAAATAAACTGTTTATTCCTAATGAAATACTATACAAGCACTGAAAATGAATTAAGCCACATCTCTGAAAATGACACATCTCATAAATGTAAGGATTAATAAAAAATTTTAAAGGCACATACTGTCCTTTTCTCTTCAACATAAACTTCTTGAAAAGACTGAATGTGGCCTTTTTTTTTCCTGACCACCTAATACTCAAACAACTTGTTTTCATTACTTCAAAGAAAAGCTAAGATAGTCAATAGTGCAAAATCTAACAGTTACTTTTTAGTATTCATTTTCTGTGGTTTCTCCATTCACTTGACTGTATAAACCATGCCTTCTTTTCCAAAGAGGCTCTCATTCCTTGGCTTCTATGAACATTACTCCTTTCATTATATACCTATATTCCGATCAATGTATAACAGTCTCTACCTGGCCACTGAATTTTGGAGTTACTCAAAATTTGATCCTGGGCCATCTTCTCACTCTATACTTTCTACCCTGGCTTGTTCCATCATATACTTGACTTCAGTTAACACCTATATGCAAAAGTTTCAGCAAATTATAAAGCTCCAAACTCAAATATGTAACTCCAACTTTGATAAAACCCACTTGGACATTTCAAAGACATTCAAACTGAGTAAGCTTAAAATCAAACTCTTAATATTACTTATGAGCCTTGTCTATGGCCCTCCTAAATCCTTAGTGTTCAGTCTCAAGAGATGGCACCATCACAAGTATGAAAAGAAGAGAAAAAAGGGTCATTCCTTATACTCTATTCTTCCCCCATACTTAATACATCAGATATGCTTACTTTATGTTCCTTGAATCTGTTAATTTGTCTTCATCTCCGCTGATACCCCTGGAGTAGAAGATGCAAACCACCTCTCATGTGAGCTACTGCAATGCACAAATAGGTCTCCTAGTATATACCTTGACCCTTTTCTGATCCATTTCTCGCCATGCAGCCAAAGTATTACTTGTTTTACTTTCTTCAAAAGGCAAATGTGAATATCTCACTCCTTGTATAAAACTCTCCAGTGTCTTTTCACATCCTAAAATCCTTATTATGACTAATAAGTTCTTAAAATCTTTAATATGACTAACAAGGTCCTTTTCTAACTATGTCTCATAACACTCCTCCTTGCTTGATGGCATCTCACCTCACTGGCCTTCTTGTATTTCCCCAAATATCCCATGCCCCTCACTGCTATAAGATCTTCACAGATACAATTCCTCTCTGTGGGATGCATTTCTAACCCATCCTCTGCCTTCTCCAACTCTAACTTAATATCTTTCAAGCATCACTCCCTGCGGAACTGTGCAGATTCAGTCAGAAACGAAAACATTTACTTCAGTTTGTAATTACATATCTATGTCTATGACCATTTGTATCAATGCCTGTCTCTATCACTTTACCATAATTCCATGAAGGCAAGACAGGGCACCTCCAACACCTGTCACAGTCCTATACACTTGGTAAAGACTCAAGTATTTGCTGAATAAAGTGTCCAGAATTATCATTTCAAAGGTAAAGTGCAATATGCACTGTAGCCACTAGAGGATGCCTTGTTTCTCTTTTTTGTTCCTCCTGAACAAGACAGAAAAATTCAAAATGCTTTAAAAACAAAACACCTTTTATGCTAAAGTGATTTACTATATATAAAACTGCAGTGATTGAAAAATATTAACATTCACAAACTTCTTATTTTATTATTACTAAGCACAGGTATATTAATCAGTATTATTTCTTACTATTTCTCTTTAAAGAAAATCACATTTTATTCTGAAACAGTGAAAAAGAAAACTGTTAGCCATGGCTGAGTTGTTTGGAAAGCTCTGAAATAAATGCATAACTATTAAATTTTTTAAAGATATATTCACATGGCAATAGAAATTATCTAGTAGTTCCATAGAATGTTTACTACACTCTGAAAAACAAGAAAACATTAGATATTACTAATACTTCAAATTGACCAAAAACTGGCATTTAGAATGTAACTTGTGGTTATTTTAAGGCTATTAAAGACATAAATATTTAAATACTAAAGTGATTGAAGCAGTTGTTTAAAAAGTCATGTTTTATATTTTCTTTGCTATGGTACAAACTTTAACAGTTATCCTCATCATTCAGATGAAACTAGTTATAAAGGCCTAGATAAATGAAAATCTTGCTAAGTAGATGGGAAATTTCCCAATACTATGAATAATAAGCTATTATAAGTAGAGCTCTGCAATTATTAATATTCTAGTGTTTACTACTTCTTATACATTATTAATTGATAACTAAACCTTGATATATTCTGGAAAAGAAATGCACCTACTGGGAAAACTGGGCAGTTGACTTGTTATACAAAATCACACAGACAAGTCCATGGTTATAGAATGGGAAGTATTATAGAAGCAGAAAACTAGATTTGCATAGGAAGTTGTTCATGAAAGAACCTCTACATCCAAATTCTTACAACTCTCTGAGGAAACATTTTAAATCTATTTCCAACTTGCATTTTTGAACTCAGACCCTAAGTTAAAGATACTCCTTTTCAGCCCTATTGACTTAATTGCTTTTTCAGGGTTTAGCTGCTAAAACAATTGATACAGTAAGTCCTTTATATACAAATGAGTTCTGTTCTGAGTCCTGTTCCTAGTTCTGCTCTTAAGTCCAACAAAATTAGCCTAGGTACCTAATACAACTGGCTATATAGTACTGTACAGCAATAGGTTTATAATAATTTTCATACAAATAATACATAAAAAACAAACAAAAAGTAAACATTTCTAACCTTACAGTACAACACCTTGAAAAGGTTGAAAGCTACTGTAGTGCAGTGCAGTACAAACAGCTGCCAAACAGGTGCTGGCATTGAGTGAACAGAAAAGAATTACTGACTGGAGGAGGGAGAGGAGGTGAGAGATGGTAGAGCTGAAGGTGGTAGAAGATGGAGGGCAAGCTACAATTCCATTCACACCTGATGTTGTTGGCACAGGTTCTGGGTCCTTCCTGGATTCAATTCTATCTACCCTCTTGAAAAACCAACTCAGTGATGTTAGGTAGTAGCTTTTTTTCTTGTCATAGATGAATGACAAGGCAGCACTGGATTGCATTCCAAACAGCTGCTGCACACTTCAGGTACCATTGTATGTTTGGGTCCTGTGCCTCAAAAACTAAAAGAGCCTCCTCAAATAAAGAAAATCCCCTTGCCATTTCCTGCATCTCTTTGGTTTTTTAGTTACTTCCTCCTCTTCTCTCTCTTCGTCCCTTGCCTAGGCCTCCAATTCCATCAGGTCTTCAATAGTAAGCTCCTCATGTTCCACAGCAAGGAGTCCAATGAAGTCATCCTTTTGCAGATCTAGCTCTGGCTTCTTGCTGAGGGTCACTAAGTCACTGAAGACCTCTGTGGACTCCTCTTCTCAAATCCACAAAAATTGTGAACAAACTGTAGGCAAAGTTTCTTCCACATGACAATGCATGCCAGACACATGAACTAACTTATGTGATTGGACATGCAAGCACATGTTTGCATCTTTGAAAGTTTGCAATTTGAAGGTTCATATGTAGGGGACTTACTACATTTGTTTGATTTTTTAAGACCTGTCAAATGGTTTCAATATATGCTAATATTTCATTAATTAATAACAGACCATAATAACAATATTCATTGGGTACCAGGTACGAGGCACTGGGACAAGAACATTCACAATTTTGTGTACTTTCTTTATCCCCTTTCACAGACGAATGCAGGTAAGGCTGAGAGAAGTTACATAACTTTTTCAAGGCCTCACAATAAATAATTTGTAGAATTGGCATTTCTATATGATAAAAGCAATCTACTTCAGGAATCCTAAGTGAAGTAGATTTCTAAATTTCCCCATTACAGAGATGGAAATACTGTATAGAAACAATCAATTTCTAATCATGCCCTACCCATGCCATTCGCTAATCCTCCATTCCTGCAATTGGTTCCAGAAATTCGTTCCATCTTTAATCTTTCCTGCAAACCCAATTAAAATAAGAATCAGCAGCCCTTTTTGCTGAAGTATCTAACAGGATACAGTATTTGCCATTTTGATACTATTTTCCTAATATCAGAGTTTTTTATGTTTTTCTTTAATATGCAGTATATAAAAATATTTATCATTAAAATATCAGAAGCTAATATCCCATTTAAAAATACTTCAAATTCTTGGTACTAACATTATTTTTTTAAACTTCTAAGGAAAACAAAAATTAAAAAACCCAAAGCCCCACTCAAATGAAAATTTTAGTTTACTGAGGTTGGGTAAACTGAAATTAAAGCCTAGGCTTAACTGTTGGCATATCTTTACATGTAAACCAATAACCTGACCTAAGGTTATATAAGAATGCTCTGTTTTTATTTTTCCACAGAGCTGAAGGGAATACTTTACTGCTTCAATGTAGTATGTCACTTTATGGCAGGTTATTCGGTATAGGTTAGGCATAGATAAGATTCTTGCAGGTAGTTTTTTTAAAAGGGTATGCATTCAGGCATTCTTTTTCTTATCAGCACACCAGACCTGACCACCCTTCAAACTGGATTCTGAACTTACCAGTGCAGCCCACCCTTTCAGTTCCTGGTTAGCATAATAATCGCTGTAAAACCCATCACATTTCCTGTTTAGGAATGTTCATCAAAGGTGGAGAAATGGTAATCAGCCCACCTTTTAGCTCAGGGTTAGCATAATAAGCCCTGTAAAAATCTATCATGTTCCCCGTGGAACGCAAAGACACATTCAGGAAAACCCCACTCTCTTAGCTGATCAAAGGTGGAAAAATGATAATCGAAACTTGGGGCCAGATACCTGTAGCCCACCCTTTAACTCATGGTTAGCATAAAATTGTATAGGTATATCAAAAGCAAAAGCGTGTTCTCCTAAGATGTCCATGCTCGTCGGGTATGCCTCTTTCTCTCTATCTAATGAATTCGATCTTAAAACTATACTGGATCCACCCTGAAATTCCCTTCTATGGCAGGTCAAAGAACCCACAGAGCATCACACTGCACCCCCCCCACCTGGTCACAACTTACTTGACACTTGTAATTATTGCTGCCTATGTAATTTGGTGCTTATTGGAAACTGTACAGTAAGAAAGGAAACCTAAAACTAACAAAAGTGGCAATTTGTGTGTTAAGAAAATAGAAACTATCAGGAATAGCAGTCTAATAGTATTGACTGGAAAATATCCCCTTCACCTCCTCAAACTGTAAGCAAGGAATGACATAAAAGATAAACGCTGATTTTCTAAATGTAGGAGTATACTTTATGTGCTATCACTTGATAAAGAAAATCAAAACTCTAAAGCATCCAACTTTCAAAACCATGAGATCTAGCCTACATAAATGAGTCAGAAAGATTGCAGGGCGTAGTGGGAAGAGAATAGTTTTGGACATGTGAGAAATTGATGTTAATACCTTTGAATACTTACTAGTGGAGTTGATTAGACCAGGTCATTGAACCTTTCTAGGTTTAAGTTTACTTATCTCTCTACTGGTGGGACAGCATTTGGTGTTTTGAAAGGTTCTGTTGTGCAAATTGTGTATTAAATTCTAAGTGCTAACTGAGCACCTAACAGTTGTTGTCCATGTCAAGGATGTTCACAGATCCAGGCAAATCCAAACCTCAAGAGCTGCATTTTCAGTTTCACCTCTGCATTCCCCACGCCCAGTTCCCTGAGCTCCAAGACCTCGGTGCTGTCGCTAGGCCTCCCGGGTGCGCAAGCACATGGCAGGGAAGGAAGAGGTAGGAAGCCCAATTTTAACTACTGTCCTGGGCACTTGCTACCCACGTGCGGAGAAAATGTCACCCAAGAGCAGCACACGGCGAGAACAAGTGAAGCGCACTAAAGGGGCAGCGCGCCCCCGGGCGAGAGGCCACCGTTTGTGCCCCACCACACCTCAGGGCACTTTACCTGGGGCTTATCCGGGTCAGGCCCGATCTCGGGAAGGAGGGCTCCTCAGGGCGAAAGCAGGACCTAGCGCCATTGAAGCTCCAGGGCAGGGTTCGCCTCTGCCCCCTGAAATGACAGCTAGGAGAGGTATCCCAAAGGCACCACCGCAATCGCCCCTCAACCACGGAACGCCTCCAAGGGCTACCCGGCCTCGCCTGCCCTCGCGATAATTCTCGGGCCAATCCCCGGTAGATCCCGTCCCCTTCTTCCTTCTCCGGCCAATCATAGAGGAGTTGTGGGCGGGGCTTTTCTTTTGAGCGGAGAGCGGGGCCTTCAATCTTGGCTCTCTGGAGCCGAGAAGAGGCGGGGCTGAAGCGGGCTGGGGCGGGGCTGGGGCGGGGCGAGGGGGCAGGGCAAGCGCCACTTCTCGCGAGACTGGAGACCAGGAAGACGGCTGCAGAATCGGGCTGCTGGTGCTGCTGCATCCCAACCTCCTGCCTCCGAGCCTACGCCTGATCTCTAGGTGAGGAGGCGGGAAGTGGTCGAGCCGGTCAGGCCAGGGCTGCACAGGGGCGCTGTGTCTACAGAAACTTCCGAGGGATTCAAGCTGCGGCCTGTCAGAGCCGGTCAGGGAGGCGCCCACACTCCTGACAGGATAAGATGGCGGCGATGGCGCCTGGAGGTAGCGGCAGTGGTGGCGGCGGCGTGAATCCATTCCTCAGCGATTCGGACGAGGACGACGACGAGGTAGCGGCGACGGAGGAGCGGCGGGCCGTACTTCGGCTGGGTGCCGGAGGTGGCCTAGATCCTGGCTCTACGGGCTCACTGTCGCCCCAGGATCCCGTGGCCATAGGAAGCGGTGTGCGGCCGGGGATCCCAGGGGAGGCGGCGGCGGCGGCCCTGGGGGGCACCGGGGAGACCCCAGCCCGCTTGTCCATTGATGCGATCGCGGCTCAGTTGCTGCGCGACCAATACCTGCTGACCGCTCTGGAGCTGCACACGGAGCTGTTGGAGAGCGGCCGCGAGCTGCCCCGGCTGCGCGACTACTTCTCCAACCCCGGCAACTTCGAGAGGCAAAGCGGGACCCCGCCCGGGATGGGGGCGCCGGGGGTTCCTGGAGCAGCTGGCGTTGGGGGCGCCGGAGGACGGGAACCGAGCACCGCGTCGGGCGGGGGACAGCTCAGTAAGTGCACGCAGCCTGTCACACTCCGACAGGGTCGTTGAGGCCGCGGGGAGTTAACTGCTGGGGAGAGGGGTTTTTTTGGGTGGGGACTGAGTGGAGGGACGCTTTGGGGCCCGAGAGTGTTGTGGTGGGGAGACCCTAGGCGGTGGGAGCAGAAGGATCCGACGGTGACTATTCTCTCCGCCTGCCTCCAACTGTTGGCTGGTATTGCACTTGCTTCCTGGCTCCCCTGTTGGTATCAGTGTCCGTAAAATACCAGGAGTTTCGAATTCACTGGCAATTACAGGACTCCAGAAGGCTCCCTTGTAAACTAGCTTATTGCCATCAACCTTTTTTCTTTTTCTCCAATTGCCTGAATTACCCTACCGGGAAATACTGTTTCTTAAATTGCCCGCAGTAATGCTTTGGCGCGAAGTCAAGGATGGGAAGTGTGGCTGCTCTCTCTACAAAGTCAGATACACTTCAGACCCTTTGTCTTTGAGACGACTTTGTCACCCCAGAATGAGGTTTTCTGCTGCATAAAACTTGTTCTGTGTAAATAAAGTCGATGAAATTCAGTGTCAGTGCCTGAATTTCAGGAGTGTTCAGAGCTACAGGAAATCCAAGGAGGCAGGTTCTGCCTCCAGTAGTTTTATCTCCCCATCCTACCACCTTGCAGGTTTTTTCATTGGGTAAGATTCGAATTTTCTTTATTGCCTTGCCCTGATCATTTTAGCAGCATAGAGTAATAGTGTATCCCATTCGACGTATATTTATAAGCGTTTCTTACCGCTTGAAAACTTACTTATCAAGGTAGTAATGTGCTGTAGGTGTCCCAGTATCTATCCCCCTTTGGGGAGGCATTTTAAATTGTTTCTTATGAATATATGAGATGTTTTAGTGTGTTATATGAGGCCAACTGGAATTTGGCCTCATGCACTAATTCTGTATTAACAAATGTTAACATAAAATTTTTAAACTGTAGCCTAATTGATTTTTTGGGGGGATCCGTCTCTCTCTTTTTGAATGGTGCCAGAGACTTACACTGACAAACTTAGATGTAGTGCAAGTACAGAGTACATTTTCTATCAAGGTAAATCTTAACCACATTTCCTTCCTGGATATGGTATTTTCTCAGTAGATGTAACTTCCTTGGACTTACTATATAGGGTAATCTTTTTCAGGAAGAGATTTTCTTGTTGCTGCCCTTTAAGACTATAAAATGTGACAAAGAGCAGTGTAACAAAATTGTTTGGTGGTGGTGGTGGTGATTTTTTTTTTTTAATAAAAGTAAATCTCTAAATTATCTAATGACTTTGACCAGGCAAGCTCTAGCTCAAATATCACCTTTGTAAAAGCTTCCCACATTTCCCAGGCTTAGGTAGTTGCTTGTTTCTTTTATTGTACTTTTGAACCTACAAAACCTTTATCATAGCCTTTAGCCATATTGTATTTGATTTGTTGACAGTGTCAGTTTTCTTCATTCTAAGTTCTTCAGAGACATTTTTACATTGTCCCTGGCCTGTTGTTAAACATGATTGAATTGTATCAGCTGTTTCCAACAATATTAGTATAATGAAATGAGTTATTCTTTACTTCATAACATTATTCATTTAATTTTAAAGGATTTCTTAACCTTTCAGTCTGCTTTATTATAGCTTTATATCACTGTTTATGGTGAAAATTCCCCCTTATAAACTTTTTGTATTGAAATAATTATATTTATAATTTACTTTGTTAAAATGCAGTGTTTTAGAGTTAAAACTTCTAAATGCCTTTGCAGTATATATTTTTTTATTTTCTTGAAATAACTTGGGTGTTGTGATCAAATATCACAAATATTCATGTGCGCCTTTGCTTTTCTATTATCCTCATTTATTTGGACCTGTTTTAGGCACTAGATATATATGTGCATGTATATACATGAAAATTACTATATTTTTAGTTAATACAAAGTAAATGAACTATGAGGGAAAAATAAAAATTATCCATAATCCCACCAATAGTATTTGCTTTTCCTATCTTTAATGGTGTTTGACTTTTCTTTGCTGTGTATATATTTTAAAAAGCAAAAACTGGATTAGACTGCTTAACATAGTTTTGTGTTGACAGGCACTGTATCTTTCACCATTAAATTTAAGACAAAATTTCCCTACAGTAAAATGCATCCATTTTAAGTGTGCACAGTTTGATGAATTTTGGCAAATGAATTAATCACTACCACAATTACAATATAGAACATTTTTATTATCTGCAGAATTCCTTCATTCTTTGCGCTTTTTATACTGACTCCCATTAGACTACCACTGATCACTTAGAACATGATTTCTCAGCCTGGGCCCAGGCCACTTGATATTTTGGGCCTGAAATCTCTTCTCTGTGGCTGTTGTCCCGTGCATAATGGAATGTTAACAGCATCCCTGGCCTCTACCCACCAGATGCCACCCTACCTTATGCCATAAAGCATGTGGTAGCAACCACCCTACCTTATGCCATCGAAACATGACAACCAAAATCTCTCTATCATTGCCTGTGGAAGGAGATGGCAAAATTTCCCCAGTTGAGAAATACTTCCATAGATAAGCTTTTCCTTTTCTAAAATTTTGTGTAAGTGGAATCATGGAACATTATGTGTGTGTCTGTCTTCTCTTGCTTGACATATATTTAAAATTCGTCCATTACTTTGTGTGTATTAGTAGGTCATTCCTTTATGTTTTATCCTTTCATCTGTTGTTAGACGTTTGTGTTTTTCCCAGTTTGGGGCTATTAAATAAAGCTGCTATTTATGTTTATAAGAAACTGCCAAACAGTTTTTCAAAGGAAATCATTTAAAATTTCCAGCACCAATGTATGTGTTCCCGTTTCTACACATCCCCTAAACATTTGGTATTTTCAGACTTTTTAAGTCACTTTAATGAGAGTATAGTGGTATCTCATTGAGGCTTAAATTTTATTTCCCCAATGACTAATAATGTTGAACTACTTTTCCTGTATCCTTAACCATTAGTATATAATTTGTGAAATGTCTGTTTAAATCTTTTATTTTAGTTAGGTTTTTTGTTTGCTTGTTTTGTCTTGTTATTGAGTTACAAGAATTCTTTATATATTCTGAACCCAAGCCCTTTATTAAATAAGTTTTTTGCAAATGTTTTCTCCCAGTCTGGTTTGCCTTTTAATTAACAGTGTGTGTTGTGAACAAAAGTTTTTAGTTTAATCAAGTTCAGTTGATCTGTTTTTTTTTTAATGATTCATGTTCTTTATATCTTATATAAGAAATAATTACCTACTTCAAGGTTGCAAAGATTTTCTTCTAGAAATTTTATAGTTGTAGCTTTTACAGTTAGGTTTTGATGGCTGGAAAAATATTTAAATGAAGGTGTCATAAAAGAAGAAGAAATATTTCTTAAATATTCCTCCTATAAGCATGCAGACAAACTTTTAGTACTGTTTAAGTTGCGTTGCATGTCAAAAATATCAATGCCGGTAGGTGTCTTAATTGAGTCAGAAAATAGATAACACTAAAATACTTATAAAACTATGTTTTGATGATTCTGACTAAACTCCTGATTGCAAAGTTATTATCGCTAAGACTGGGCTACTGTCTATTTTTGAAGGTCTTCTGTATTCAATTTTTGGTTTGTTTTTTTTTTTTTGAGTTGGAATCTCACACCGTTGGCCAGGCTGGAGTGCAGTGGCACACTCTTGACCACCCCAGCGTCAAACTGCTGGGCCCTGGCTATCCTTTTGCCTCAGCCTTCCAAGTAGCCGGAACTACAGGTGCACGCTACCATGTCCGGCTAATTTTTTATTTTTTGTTGTAGAGACTAGGTCTCACCAAGTTGCCCGGGCTGGTCTCGAACCTGTGGGCTCAGGCAAGTCACTCGCCTCGGGCTCCCAAAGTGCTAGGATTACAGGCTGAACCACCAAGCCTGGCGCTCTGTGTTCTATTTTACCATGTTGATTATTACTACTTGAATATGATTTTATAATACTCGATAAGCACTTACTGGTTAATTATAGGCAGTGTAAAGATTGGTCATATGGATTATCTAAAATATTGATTTATTTTTCATTTTTTTGGTGTTTCTGATCTGAAAATTCAGAATACTTCAGAATAAATATGTAATCAAAAGTAGTTTTCTTGTAATGGTGTTTTAAAACAATGTAATTTATTATTAACTTTATAATTTTAGATTAAGTAAATTATTTCCCTACAGTTTTTGACCTAAGATAATAGTGTAGCATAATTGTACCTTTTAACATACTTTAAGAAACCTTCATACTGTGTTAGTCTTTTTTCTTGACTAAAAGAGTAATCCATATTTACAAAATACTAAAATATAAAAAGGATATAGCTTGTAAGTTTGATGTTTTCAATAGAAGAATTTCTATTAACTGAATAAAACTTTAACAGATATTCTAAGGAAATTGCAGTGTTGAATAAATTAATGTAGCATCGTTGCAGTGTTAAAAGTAGATTTACTTGATGAACCAATTATATCTTGTATTTAATAAATATAGTATGTGTACATTGATATATGTTTAAAAGTCATCCATTACTTTGTGTGTAATCTACTTTAGTAGATCATAAAACTGTATTTGTGTGTGTGTGCCCTGTATTCTTCTCAGTTGATAACTTCTATTTGGTAATTATTTTGCTTTCCAATTAGATAGCAAGACAAAAATTGTGGCAATGACATTTCATGCTGAATAGATGATAGTAATTTAACCTGAAGAATGGTTGTTCTGCTTGAAGCCTTAGGGCTCTAATCAAAATTGGGCTCTAATGTCTTAAGATGAGCCCAGTTCTTTGAACAGTAGATACAGTATGTGATCAAGTGGGAAGGACAACTGACATGCTTTTCAGCAGTAGACTTCTTTTATTTGTGCTTACCATGTCTTCAAATTTTTATTAAGTAGCTAGTCAGGAGGCAGTCATTTATGATTGAATGTAATAATTTTGTTTATTTTATTTATTTATTTTTGAGTTGGAGTCTCACTCTGTCACCCCAACTGGCATGCAGTGGCAAGTTCACAGCCACCGCAGCCTTGACCTGCTGGGCTCAGGCTGATCCTTCGCTTCAGCATTTCAAGTAGCTGGAATTACAGATGTGTGCTATCACACCCACTAATTATTTAGTCATTTATTTATTGTATAGACGAGGTCTTACCATGTTGCCCAGGCTGGTCTCAAGCCTGTGGACTAAGGCAATCCTCTCGCCTCCGTCTCCCAAAGTGCTGGGATTACAGGCGTGAGCCACCGTGCCCAGCTTGAATATAAAAATTTTACTTGCGAGCCTTCTAGAATATCTTCCTGCTTTTAAAATCTCTTTCATGATCCTGCCTATCTTTTCTCAGAACTCTTTGAGGATACATATTTCACTATGCTCAGTGTTCATTTCTTAGTATCCCCAATATTAAGATGTCATGATTTCTTTCTTCCAAAGTTCCCATCTCTTCTTTACAAAGTAGTTCCCCTATATTAGGTTGGGATTGGGTTTAGCATTTCCTCTGCTTTCTGAGAGAGAAGATACTCTGAGAGAGAATATTTATAAAATTTGTTATATTAACTACTTTTAATTGAATTAGTCTATCACTACTGTCCAGATTATAGACATTCTTAAATATATCTATTGTATAACTGTCATTTTTCTTGCCTATGACTTTCCAGTTTCAAATTTATTGTGAAGTTCTGTGGAAATTTAGCCAGATATTTTCCTTGCTTAGCATAGCGACTTGAATATAGTTGGTATTAAGTATTTTTACATTGATATATTTATTAACCAGTGTGATCAGTTAAGGATTACAGGAATCCAGAAGTTTAGTGCATATGCTTAAGCTTATGTTCTTGATGGAGAGACAAGACTAACACATTAAAAAGAATTATAGAATAGTCTCTTGTGGTAAAGAGAATGTTTATATTTTGTAAACATTCTGATACAGAAAAATCTTTGTTGATTGTGGAAATGAAATGGCCCTTGTGGAGAAAGTAAAATTTAAGTTTGGGTGAACTTTAAACAAAAATAACTTTAGCCGGGTTTGGTGGATCAGCCTGTAATCCCGCGCCTTGGGAGGCTGAGGTGAATGAATTGCCTGAGCCCGTGGGTTCGAGACCCGCCTGGGCAACTTGGTGAGACCTCATCTCTACAATACATCAAGAAATTAGCCCGGCGTGGTAGCGCACGCCTGTAGTTCCAGCTACTTGGAAGGCTGAGGTGGAAGGATCACCAGAGCCCAGCAGGGCGAGCCTCAGTGGCCGGGAGCGGCCATTGCATTCCAGTCTGGGCGACAGAGTGAGACTCCAACTCAAAAAAAAAAGAAAAAAACTTTATTATTTTGTTATATTTAGACACTCTGTCCTGCATAAGAAAAGGAAAAGGAAGTGAAGGTCAAGAAAAGATAATAGTCATCTTTTATTTTTCCTTGTTTAAAATATCATATGGGAACATGAAGCTCCCTGCTTACCATTATCTAGCTCACCATATTATAGGGTGATTCTATTCGGGTCGTTGTAAAAATACAATATGACAAATCAAGCTCTCATGATACTCTAAAAGGAAGCAAGAAAAGGGTATTAATCTGGGAAAACCGACCCTATATCTGTCAAAAGCAAAATTAAAACTTTCTAGTTTTCAAGCAGGAAAGTTGAAGAGTGATCTCCAAAAATGTCTGTTTGTTTGTTTAAAACCTTGATTGGTTGTTTGGTATTTTTCAGTCAAAAACTAAATTTAGTGATTTGGGTTTTATATAGCTTTTAACTACTGATTCACTCCCAGCCCCTCAGCCCTGTGTAAATATTCAGACCACTTATGTCTGAATTATATAGATATCAGTTGAGAAATGTCTTAAATTTTAACAGCCTGTTTTTTCCTATGAGTAGTTGTTTTTTGGTTTTTTGTTTGTTTGTTTGTTTGTTGAATTGAGTTGAAGTCTCACTCTGTCGCCCAGACTGGAGTGCAGTGGCTGCTCCCGGCCACCGCAGCCTCTCCGGCAATCCTTCCGCCTCAGCCTTCCAAGTAGCTGGAACTACAGGCGTGTGCTACCACGCCCAGCTAATTTTTTGATTTATTGTAGAGATGAGGTTTCACCAAGTTGCCCAGGTGGGTCTCGAATTCGCGGGCTCAGGCAATCCACTCATCTCAGCCTCCCAAAGCGCTGGGATTACAGGCTGAACCACGGAGCCTGGCCATGATATTTAAATTATTTCCACTAAAAACATACTTGTTGATATTTGAGTAAACAACATGTTGCTATTTGGCCATACGTTGAATGCAGCGCCTCTTTGATTAGTAGGAAGTAGGGATTTGCTTTAGCCTGGGGTTGACCCACTTCAACTCTCTTATATGAGTATTTGTTTCAGTATTGCAATTAACTTTAAAAGTGGTTGCTGACCCTGTTTCACTGGAACAAGGGACAGTGATGACTCTCCAACTTCACATATGCAATACATGTAGTTTCAACAAATTAAAGAAAGCGGCACAGAAAAACTCAACAAGTTGAGTGTAAATTGATTAATTTTCCTTAAGAATAGATTCCTCATAGATTTGTGAGAACTAATACCCAATACAATTGTATATAGCAATGGTATTTACCAAGATTCAACAAAAGATACTAGTAGGCTACAGTGGGATCAAGAATACCCTAGAGCTGATGTGTTTGGATTATAGCAGTATACAGGACAGATACTTCAATTGGTGTAAACAAATGAGAGAAATATGGGGTTGATCAGAGTAGCTGTGGAAATATATGTGACTGATAAAAAAGTAGTAGGTCTTTGCCAGTTTATACCAACTATAATTTTGAACTCAGCCAATTGCTTGAAGACTATTGGATTCGTAGTATCAGTGTCTGATCTTCAACTCTCCCTGTTTACCTTGGGTAAATCACTTAACGTTTTGAGCCTTTTTCTGTGTAATGAGGGAGTATTCATATCTGCTACAAGTAGTTATAGGGTTTTAATGAAGTTCACATGAGAGTATGTATGTGAAAAGACTTTAAAAACTCATTTTATAATGATTTCTTTTATGGAAAAAAATGTGAAACACTGAAGGAAGAGGTCAAATTTGCTGATGATGAAAGTTTGAGAAAGATATCTAACAGTACAAGGTACTTGTAAGTATCTAGCTTACAAAGTTAACCTGGCCTAATGAATATATGGTGTCCTAATTAAAATAATAGCAGTTTCATCGTATTTTTGCAACTGCTAAAACCACATTTTTGTTGTTGTTTGGGTTTTTTGGGTTTTTTTTTTTCTTCTTTATTCCAATAGCTTTATTTCAATAGGTTTTGATTACATGGTTGCATCATATAGTGACAAAGAAGTCTGGGCTTTAAGTGTACCCACCACTGACACCTGTGTACATTGTAATTTTTCGTCCTTCCATCCCTTTCCTCCCACTTTCATATTTCTAATTAAAAAAGAAGTTTAAAAACAGATATTAGGAACATTTGTGTGTGGAATTTGCAGGATTCATTTGTTAGCATTTCTGTTTGAGTAGCAACCAAAGAAGGCTGCTACTTTAAAAAAAGAAAAAAGCAGTATAGTGTAGGGAGTTAAGAGTAGAGACCTTGGAATCAGACTACCTGGCTTGAATCCTGTTTCTGCCACTTTTTTACCCTGTGACTTTGAGAAGATTACTTAATCTCTCTTTGCCTCTGTTTCTTAATCTATAAAATGAGGAAATTATTAGTACCTAATCATTGGACTGCTATGAGGGTCAGCTGAGCATGTTTACTAAGTCACTGGCACTGAGTCTACATAAGTGTAAAATAATTTTTTCACATTGTATTTTATTTTTATTTTTGAATCAGGATCTCACTCTGACACTCCCGCTGGAGTGCAATGGCATAATCACAGATCACTGCAGCCTCAACCTCCTGGGCTTAGGCAATCCTTTCACTTTGGCATCCTGTGTAGCTAGAACTGCACCTTGCTTTTTTCTTTTTCTTTTTTGTGGAAACAAGTCTCCCTATGAGGCCTAAGTTGGTCTCGAACTCCTGGCCTTAAGCAATCCTCCCCCCTCAGCCTCCCAAAGTGCTGGGATTACAGGCATGAGCCAGAAGAAATTATTAAAAGGCAAACATTGTTAAGATTTTGTAATAGTTCAATAACATCTGCTACCATACAATTAATGAATTGTATTTTATATCTGTAAAGCCATTTTACCTTCATTTTAGAGATCTCTTTAATTATGGTCATGTAATTCATTCAAATCTAATTTCTTTGTATTGGTTTCTTCTTAGGCAATGGTTAGTTACTTAGTTTTATAACTAAAGGAGATTTGTCTTTATTTGGCACTTACCATATTTTTATATATATATATAGCATCATTTAGAGAACAAATACTTAAAAAGCAAATAAGTAGAAGTAGACAAATAGAGCAGGCTAAGGCCCAGAAACAAATTTATAATCTCTAATTTGATTTCTATAATGTATTATAGACATGCTCGTTTATAAGCAAATGAGCCTAGATTTGTAATAGCTTTACAAGTAAAGATATTAAAGACTGAAAACAACCTAAATGTCCAATGGTAGGGAATTTGTTGATTAAAACAGAATGATCTATATGTCTTGTTGTGGAATGATAACCAAAATACACTGATGCATATAAGTGTATACGTAAATTGAATAAATTAGGGTGCAACTACTATGTATGATATGATTCCATTTATGTACAAAAAGAAATCTGCATATTCCTAGCATACTTCTAGAAAGATATATACAGAAGAGTAAACAATGATTGTTCCTGCAGAGAAGAACTGCTGGTTGGGAGATGGGGCCAGGAACTTTTCTTTGTGTCCATTTACTTATACTACTTATATTACTACATATCATGTCCTAAATGTCAGGACTGGGATTCCAACCCAGATCACTGACTTCAGGGTCTGTGAACCTTTAATTATACCACTACTACTTTAAAATATCGCTCAACGAGAAGTTCTCAAGTGATTTCATAATGTAAGCAGGAAAAATACCTTAATAACTCAGAGTATCATATTCACTCAAAGTAGCCAATCTTAATGCAGAAAGCAAGCCAGATAGTACAAAATTGACCATTTAAAAAATAATCAGCTGGGCTTGGTAGCTCAGCCTGTAATCCCAGCGCTTTGGGAGGCCGAGGTGAGTGGATTACCTGAGCCCACGGGTTCGAGACCTGCCCAGGCAACTTGGTGAGACCTCATCTCTACAATAAATCAAAAATTAGTCAGGCGTGGTAGCATGCACCTGTAATTCCGGCTACTTAGAAGGCTGAGGCAGAAGGATCACCGGAGCCCAGCAGGTGATGGAGGCTGCGGTGGCCGGGAGCGTGCCACTACACTCCAGTCTGGGCGACTGAGTGAGACTCCAACTCAAAAAAAAATAAAAAATAAAAAACACATAAAAAATAATCAGTGACATAAACAATAGCACCACACTAAGGCGGAGGTCAATAATCTCCCTAAAGCATCACTTTATTTCATCAAGGTGGTCCCTGCACAGCATTAAATTTATGGAAATTAGGAGGATATTCATCCTACATGTGATTGTAGGATATCTGAGCCATAGTCCAGTATCAGTTAAACCTCAGCTGACAGCCAAATATAATCAACTGTTCTTCTGAATGGAATAATCTAACAAAACCAAATAAACTTGTCCTCTTTTTTAACCTTCAAGATTTGCTTCATGGTTTGCTTTTAAATCTCTCATCTAGTCATGAAACATGACTAAGCCTCAAGGAGTACTGGAATATTCGTTGCAATCATAGGTGTAGCCTTCTTCCAGATTTTCTAACCTATTATGTCCTCAGCAGTCAAAAATGATGTTCATTATTTTTTTAACCAGCTGGACCTGTTGTAGGCAGATGAGGCTGCTCAAGTTAGTGTCATCAACTTTTCTATTATTTCTAACCATCTATCAGAGTGTGCTTGTGTATTACCTTAGCCCAGGCCTTTAACTCACATCTGAACCATCTGTTTTAGCCTTATCCTGTGGCTCTAATCTCTTCCTCCATCCTTACTCTTACTTGATTTTAAAAGCCATTCATGTTATCCCAGGTAAAACCTTTTAAATAAAATTGCTTCTTCCTGTCCAGAGTAACCTTTTTTTTTTTTTTTTAAGTCAGAGTACCGCACTGTCACCCAGGCTGGAGTGCAGTGGCATGCTCATGGTCATTGCAGCCTCAACCTTCTGGGCTCAGATGATCCTTCTGCCTTATCCTTCCAAGTTGCTGGAACCACAGGTGCACGCCACCCCACCTGATTATTATTTTTTTTATTTTTTATAGAAATGTGATCTCACTAAGTTGTCCAGGCTGGTCTCGAACCTGTGGGCTCAGGCAATCCTCTCGCCTCCGCCTTCCAAAGTGCTGTATTACAGGCACGAGCCACTGCGCCCAGCTCAAAGTAACCTTCTCAAACCTTTTTTTATTAGCAAAATTATATATTACAAAAAAAAAAAAAGAATTTACCAACCTTACTAAGAATTTTAAATATTCTTCCATCTTTGCATAGTATTTGTGCAAATGTATAAAAATGACTTTAAAGTATTTTATTATGACTATAATAAAATTCTCATAATTTTGCTTCTTACCTGCCTTTTCAACCATGTTGTCCATATGCAGAACTTCATTTTACTCGATTATTTCTTCAGTGATCCTTGAACATGTCTTATAAAATTTTTTTTTAACTGATGCCTGGTACCTTTGTCCATATTCTTTTTCCTTCTCTTGGAATGCTTGTCCTCTGTTCCTCCTGTTTTCCATATCCTGTGCATCCTTAAAGGAAGGTCCTATTTTTGCTCCTTGTTTTCCATGAAACTTCTCAAGCTCATAGTGATCTCTAAGTTCTCTGAACTTGTAGTGTTTTTTTTGTATGTTCCACATGTGGAAAACAGTTAGGCTTATGAACTTATGCGTGTTTCTAGTGAACTCTAATGTTATTGGAATTTTTGTGCACTAATATTTTACCTGACTAGAATTTTTTAAAAGATGTTAGTCCGTGTATCTTATATGTCTCTGTCCTCTTTCACACCTGGTACAAATGTCTAAAGTAGATAATTTATAAACGTTTATTTAAATGAGTACAGAGAAGACATGTTTTATTTATCTGTGTATTACCAGTGCTAAATATTGTGCCTGACATACAAGCTAACAATAAATGTTATTATGTTAAAGAAATGGTCTCTAGGTAGTAGTATCCTATAAATGTGCAGCAGCATTCTATCAGTTTATAAGTTTGGAATCTTTTCTTGTGAAAATTAACTTTTGCCTCTACAACCTATTTCCTCAACTCTGCCTGAGCAAGATTATGTCAAGGCCGCTGTTTCTGAGGCCAATCACAGTATCAAACCCAACTTACCTAGAATGTAGGAGATCAGAACCTGGATGCTCTTAAGTATTATTCTAGAGAACGAGTGGTTTAGAGCTGAGACTTTGGTGTCAGAGAGCTTAAGTTCATATTTTCATTCTGCCACTCCCTCGTAGCATGACTAAATAGTCTTTGCTTCCTTTGCTACAAAATGCAAGTGGTAATGACTCCTATTGCAATGGGTTGTTATGAAGGCTAAATAAGTTTATCTATGTAGTGTATCTGGCACAGAATAAGTGGGCAAAAAGAATGTTAATGATACTATTGTTACTTTGAATGGTAATCATCCTCTTTGCCTCACAGTTTTTCATATGGTAAAATCATCTGGCATTATAGACATTTAATTTAAGTGAACAGTTTGTCAATAAAGTTTCAACATTTAAGTCTCTTCCAAAGTTTAAATCATCTGACCTTGAAGTTTAACTCTTTGTGAAATCTTGTAACAAAGAGAAAAAACAATGGGCTGCAAACTGGGAGACTTGAATTCCACTTCTAACTTGTTCACAGATTAATTTTTTAACCTTTAACATAAAGTGATCTGATTTTATAATTATCTATGTACGTGACTTAATTCCAATGGCTTATATACATATTAAAAACAAGGGCAAAGTTTTACAGAATTTTATCAGTATACTCTTTACTGTGGGTTAATAGATATTAATTGAATAAATACACTAGCTTCAGTTCTCTCATCTGTAAAAATGAGGGGGTTGGACTGTCTCTAAATTTCCTTCTAGCTCTCAAATATTTTGAATATAGAGGTCAGTGAAGCATGACTCGCCACATTGGAGAAGAATTGAGAATCAAGAAAATATAAATGTGAGTTTTGCAATTGCTAGAAGTAAAAGGCCATCTCCTGGTTTTGCTGTTGTTGTTGTTGTTGTTGTTTCCTTCAGTTTTTTAAAGGACAGATGTCTATATTGTGGTATATCCAGAAATTAGCCTTTTTCCTCTGGTCTAACTTGTTTGCAAATTCTTCCTGTCTTTACCACCAGGATATCTAGGCATAACCTATATCTAGGCATTCCAGATAATTTCAAAACTGACCTTGACTAGTAGGAGGCAGAGTACTTTTGTGGTTCTACTCTGGCATTCATGAAGGCACTGCTCACATAAAAGAAAATGTTCCTTAGCATTGAATGCAACTTTACATTACTTCCAAAATAGAAAATTTAGTCTGACTCCTTTTAGCTTTCATATTTTAGAGAAGCTTTATACATTTTCTTTCTTGGACATCCATCTCTAAGATCCCTCCTCCAGTGGATAACATTAAAATATTTATACACGACCTGAGATTTAAGTATAATTTAAGGTAAATTTGTTATTAGTAATATTTATATTTATTGAATTCATATATTATATATTCTATGTTATTTGTTGCAGCGTAGGTTTTTTAGGCATGGGTAAGTAAATCATCCTTACTGAAAGAATTGTAATTTAAAGCTAATTGCTCAGTTTTTTTCTCCTGTCATTTAGTTATGAATTGGGTGCTTTCTTGATTTTTAAATTATAAAGTGCCTATACTGAAGTATGTATTAAATGTAACTATGGGAGGAAAATACCAAAAATACAAACAAAAATGTTTAAGCAGTACAGAGAGAAGTATGTAGTGAAAATTTTATATTCTACTCCTCAGAGTCTGTTACTATTAATAATTGATTGTGCCTGTTTACAAAAATATTTAATGTAAGTGTAATCATAGACAAACATAATTTCATGGGCTTACATATTCACATCCTTTAAAAAATTGTACCTTGATATTTTGCTATACCTTTCTGTCAGTGACCTAGTTAGTACACAGTAGTTGTTCAATAAATGTTTAATTAAATTAACAAATACTTTTATCAGTCAGCAACTGGTCAGTTTTTTTTATGCATTTGGTTCTTAAAGTACTGTATAATTTTCAAGGATCTGAGACTATTTTTTTAACTATAGTAAAAATTATTTTTATCAGTACTAAAATATTAAATGTAAATATAAATAGACTACATTTGTATGTGATTTATAAAATCAATATGCATTTCTTATCACAAGATATATAATGGATTTAGTGCTCAAACTTGATAAAACTTACAAACAGGTTTTACCAGTTTACCAACTATGATGAAAGTACCTCATCATTAGTTTCTGAGTTCTGAAGTGAATTATTAAGAAGTTACACAACATCCTGTTATATGAAAAAAAATGCTTTGTAGTTAAAATATTTCATATCAGCCAAGTGTGGTGGCTCACACCTGTAATCCCAGCACTTTGAAAGGCTGAGGCAGGAGGATTGCTTGAGGCCAGGAGTTTGAGACCAGATTGGGCAATGTGGCGAGACTTAATTTCTACAAAAAATATTTTAAAATTAGCTGCATGCTTTGGCTCTTGGGAGGATCACTTGAGCCCAAGAGTTTGAGACTTTCAAGTCTGCAGTGAGCTGTGATCTCAACCCTGCACTCCAGCCTGGAACAGAGTGAGACCCTGTCTCTTCAAAAAGAAAATTGCAGTATGATAACTTCTTTCTTAATAAAACAGGTTGATTTTTCTAAACTCTCCCTCTTTTATATTAGGACATTTGGGACACAAAAGGCATTTGCTTGTCCTGGAAAAGAATTATAACTGAATCTAAAGCATACTATCAAATAACCTGTTACTAGTCTTAAAATTCACAGTGCATTTGACTTACAGAATCTGTACTTCTGTAAATGAATTTTTTCCTGAGAAGATGGAGTAGATTTTGGTGAGCTAGCAAATATTTTTTCTTTTGTGACGTGATATTTAACAATATATCAGAGCTTTTTTTGTTCTTGGAGAATATAAAGTTGTTAGCTTAGAACTAAAAAAAAATTTAGAAAATATATTTTTCAATAGCTATAATAATACCGGATTGAGGATTAAACTGTATATTTGCTTTTCCCAAAGAGCATCCATATTGTATAAATGAGTTGTTTAAAACCTTTAGAGGCTCTTTCTCTCTCTCTCTCTCTCTCTCTGTCGCTGTCTCCCTCTCTGCAGCTCTCTCCCCGCCTCTCTCCCACTTCCTCTCTTTCTCTTACTCTCTCTTTCTCTCTCTCTTTTTCTTTTTTCCCGTTACAGATCCCCTCTGTAACGCTGCTTTAATAAATCTCTTGGTCCTGGCAAAAAAAAAAAAAAAACTTTTAGAGTAATATCAATAGTATAATGGAAGAAAAAGGTATTGTGACCAAAGAGTTTCTAACCTAGTCATGTATATAAGATTAAAAATATTAAAAGGAGGAAGAGAAAGACTTAGTCAACTAGCAATAGATGAATACTTAACATAATTTTAAAAAGTGAAATTAATGGCCAATACCATACTTAACATTCCACTAAAGTCAAGAATAAGAGTGAAGTTTCACAGCACCAGAATATTGGTTGATAAAAATTTATCCTATTGGGTGCATGTGTTTTCAATTATAAGTTGTAAATTTCAGAGTAGCTATGAGGAGCCAGCACAGGTAGCTAAGAGAGAAGAATATAGTACTCAATTGGAGTTTCCAGTTAGCGCAGTAATGACCTGATCAACTAATATGTCAGGGAAATCTACATGTTTAGATACATGATCAGGGGATATGAATTCACACACAGACCCCCAAATTGTAGATAGCTGGTATAGTTTTGAAATAATATTCAAGTTCACTACAATCAAAGAGATGAATAAATAAGATAAAATTTAATAGTAAGTTAAATTGGTGAAGATTAAAAATAGTGATACCAAGCATTGACTAATGCTATTATACGCTACTGGTGGAATTCAGATTGCCATGTACACTTATTTTGGAAAGTAGTTTAGCAATATGTATCAATAGCCTTAAAATATGACATTCTTGTGGTTTTTCTTCTTTGAAAAACTTGCCTATAGCAGATCTTTCTGCCATGAATCGTCCTTCTCTTTTTCTCGCTAATAAACTTTGTTTAAAAACTTAAAGAAAAAAAAATGACATTCTTACTATATAAACTTCATTTTTAAAAAGCAAGATATATGTCATTCCAGTGTTTTGGGAGGTGGGAGGATCATTTAAGGCCAGGAGTTCATAACCAGCCTAGGCAACATAGCAAGACCCTGTGTCTAGAAAGATAAAAACTAAAAAATTAGTTGGGCATGACGATGTGCCTGTAGTCCTAGCTACTTAGGAGGCTGAGGCAGGAGGCTCTTTTGAGCCTAGGAGTTAGAGGTGACAGTGAGCTGTGATCACACTACTGCATTCCAGCTCAGATGACAGAGCAAGATCCTGTCTCAAAAAAAAGGCAAAATATAAAATTGTATATCTAGTTTTATTGTTTTGTACAAAAATGCCTACACATAATTAGATATAGGAAAAAGGTCAAAAAAAGACTATTTAGAAATTGAGGGGGAAAATGTAATGCAATACTGATTTTATCCTCAGTTTTAGAAGAATTGAGATGACTTTTCTAGTTTTCTGTGTATCTTTATATTTATAAAATTTTTTTAAGTAATTGGAGAGAAAAGCCTTTATGGTATGATAAAAATATTAGAGAAAAGTAGTTAGATTAATTTTGTTTAAAGAGCTGGAAATATTAACTACCTGATAGTGATTCAGGAACTCCATTGTATAATATATCATAATAGTTATTTGCCAGGCAGGTGTATTTCTAGATCAGTGGTTTGTTCCAGTTGAGCACTTTATATTTTCAGGTATTTAAAAAATCTAAAAATAAAAAGCCTTATAAAGTTGATCCACTCTAGCCTAGGCAACATAGCAAGACTTCATCTCTACATAAATAATCAGAAACTTAGCTAGGCATGTTGGCACGTGCCTATAGTTACTAGGGAGGCGAAGTTGGAAGGATCACTTGAGCCCAGAATTTCGTGGCTGCAGTGAGCCATGATCATGCCACAGCACTCCAGCCCGGATGTCAGAGTGAGACCCCAACAAAAAAAGTTTATTTACCATATTTTGAAATTTATTTCCTTCCTTTTAGTGACTCACTGTCTAGCTTTGGTTCAATTTCAGACAGCAGGAGAAAAACACAAAATTTTTGTTTAATAGAATTTTCCAGCATTCAGCTTTCATTATTAATGGATCTTGATCAATGTTAGCTCATTTTCCCCCCCTGTACCTCCAAGTTTTTTTGGGGGGGGGACATTTTATTATGAAAAGTTCAAAGCTTATCTTCTCAGTTATCGCGTCATCAACAGTCCACCCTTGTTTATGCATTTCAAATTTGTTGCAGGTATCAGTACACTCGCCCCTAAGTACTCTAGCATGCATATAATTAATTGGGAGTGTGGTATTTAGAAATTTGGGGGGTTTTTGAGGTGAAATTTATGATAGCAATATATGTAAACCGTATGATTAGTGTGGACTAAAAATACATCTGTGGGAAATCAAATTCCTGTTACACATTACGATACTCCAGAAAGGTCCCGCATGCCCCTTTCCAGTCTGTTCCCATCCCTTCTAGCCTTTCACCACAAGAACCACTATTAAAACTTTTTTCTACCATAAATTACTATTACCTATTCTAAAAAATTCATATAAATGAAATTCCAGCCGGGCTCGGTGGCTCAGCCTGTAATCCCGCGCCTTTGGGAGGCTGAGGTGAGTGGATTACTTGAGCCCGCCGGTTCGAGACCCGCCTGGGCAACTTGGCGAGACCTCATCTCTACAATAAATCAAAAAATCAGTCGGGTGTGGTAGCACTTGCCTGTAGTTCCAGCTACTTGAAAGGCTGAGGCAGAAGGATCGCCGGAGCCCAGCAGGTCGAGGCTGTGGTGGCCGGGAGCGGCCACTGCACTCCAGTCTGGGCGACAGAGTGAGACTCCAACTCAAAAAAAAAAAAACAAACCAAAATAAATAAATAAATAAATAAATGAAATTCCACCATAGCTACACTTACATACGGCTTCTTGTTTTCAGCATAGAGCATCGGATATGCATTCATGTTACATATATCAATCGTATTTTTTGTATTTACTTTTAAATTGCTGAGCAGTATTCCTGAGTTCAGCCCTTTTGCTTGTTATTTTTTTATTTGCCTAAGAGATGGCCTTGCAAGGTCATTTCAAAATATATCAAAGAAACGATTTGGGTTAAAGTATTTTTATTTCCTTTAGGGCCTGCTATCTGTCATGTGATACTTACTATACATGAGTCAGATCAGAATTTGGTATCTTATTGCCACAGAGTGCTTTGTCAGTGTTATGATTTCTATCTTAACGTTAATTCTAGTCAGTCATGCCTTAAACTCCACAAGAGGGAGTGTAATGTGGAGTGTTCAAACTTTCCTTTCGTGGTCTAGAATATAGTTTTCAGATTTCTTCTGAACTTGGGTGGGGGGGTGGTGTCCATTCTTTCTCTTTATTTTTATTTTTTTATTTTAAAGATGTAGGTTACAATACTGGGTTCAGTATACAAATGTTCATTATGCAGGTACCCTTGTTGATGAGGTGTGCCCCCCATCCCCCTACAGATTCCTTCTACTGCCAGTCCCGCCTCCCCCTACCAGCACCCCGGCAGTTTCCTACTACTGCCAATCCTTTTCTTATAGTATTATGATAATTGTTCAAGGTCCGCTTATGAGTGAGAACATGCAATACTCAGTTCTTTGTTTCTGTGATAGATCACTCAGCATTATAGACTCTAAGTCCATCCAAGTTGTTGTGAAGTTCATAATTTTGTCCTTTATGGCTGCATAATATTCCATCATGTATATGTACCACATTTTTTTTTTGGTCCAGTCCTCTTTCAATGGGCAGCGAGGTTGATTCCATATTTTTGCTGTTGTGAACAATGCTGCAATACACATGTGTGCAGGTATCTTTTTTGTAGAGTGATTTGAGTTCCTCTGGGTATATTCCCAGTAGGGGGATGGTGGGGCCGTATGGAAGGTCAATTTTTAGATCTTTTAGGAATCACCACACTGTTTCCCACAGAGGTTGTATTAGTTTACACTCCCACCAGCAGTATAGAAGTGTTCCTTTCCCCACATCTTTTCCAGCATCTGTTGTTTTTTGAGTTATTGATGATGGCTATCCTGATTGGGGTTAGGTGGTATCTCAGTGTAGTTTTAATTTGCATTTCTTTGGTGACTAGTGAGGCTGAGCATTTTTTCATGTATCCGTTGGCTGCTACTATATCTTCTTTTGAAAAATGTCTATTCATATATTTTGCCCACTTTTTAATGCAGCTGTTTGGTTTTTTCTTTTCGGCTTGTTTGAGTTCCTTGTAGACAGCCTGTTTTTAATGTGAACTTTTTGAGACTTCAGTGGTTATTATATTTGGTATTTCTTGGCTTTATGCTAAAAGAAACTGTGTTATAATGAGGAGTACGTAATATTTGGTTTTCTATTACTATTACTTTTGTTTACACTGTCTTCCTTTTTACTTGTTTTTATTTGTTTATTTTGAGTTGAATTCTCACTCTGTCACCCAGGTTGGAGTGCAGTGGCACGACCACGGCCCACTGCAGCCTGGGCCTCCCGGGTCTGCAATCCTTCTGCCTCAGCCTCTCACATAGGAGGGAGTACAGGCATGCATAACCGCTCCTGTCTTATTTATTTATTTATTTATTTATTATAGAAATGAGGTCTTGCTATGTAGCCTAAGCTGGTCAAACTCCTGGCCTCAAGGGATCCTTCTGTCTTAGCCTCTCAACGTTCTGGTGGTTATAGGCAAGAGCTACCACACCCGGCTGTTTATACTATCTTAAAGTTTAAGTTTACGTTTATTCTATCTTAAAGTTTAAGTTATTACTCATCAAGTATAAATAAACTGCAGGAATATTAAATGCTTCTCTGGATAGAAGCACTATTTTAAGAAGAGTGATATATGTAGAATTTCATTTAGTTCATTTAATAGAGTTTTTTGTTTTTTTTTGTTTTTGAGTTGGAGTCTCACTGTCGCCTAGGCTGGAGTGTAGTAGCACACTCATGGCCACCCCAGCACTGAACTGCTGGGCGCCAGCGATCCTTCCGCCTCAACCTTCCAAGTAGCCAGAACTACAGGTGCATGCTACCATGCCCAGCTAATTTTTGATTTATTGTAGGAATGAGGTCTCTAAGTTGCCCGGGCTGTTCTCGAACCCGTGGGCAACTCTCCTAGGCCTCCCAAAGTGCTGGGATTACAGGCTGAGCCACCAAGCCTGGCCTTAGTTCGTTTAATAGAGATTTAAAGATAAGTGATACATTGATAAAGACAGTGCCCTATTTGAAGAGTCAACCATTTCAATTATTGGCGTGTACTAATTGCTTGGAAAGGAGATGGGAGAGTCCAAAGTGGAGTCCAAATCTATATTCCTGTAACTCACATTCATTTGTTGGGGGTCTGCTTGCTAAACATGGATAATTCATTCCCTTAGATCAATATATAAATTTTAAGTACCATGTAAAATAATGTGGTTTAATAAAAGAGTTGACTTAGCCTCTCATTGGTCCATTTTTTACATTAGCTAGCCATGTCATCTGTAAAATGATTTGTGTATGTAAAATTCAATTAGGAAGTGGACACAATGTCCTTCCTGGTATTTACGACCGGGTTAGCCTTAGCAGTTCAGACTTGCCTGCCTTCTGAGAGCTTCTGTACATCGTAACTGTGCTGTTTACACACAGCTTGTTCAACTCTGAGGTTTCCATACAGTTGTTTGTTCTTTCATTCTACCAAGAATGCCTTTCCCTCAATTATTGACTTGGTGGACATCTATTCTTTAGGACTCGGTTTAAGATGTTTTCTGATTGAAGACTTCCATGGCTCCCATTGAATCTGGTAGTCGCTAATAGCAAACTTGGATCTAGGAGACACATTTAATGATAGTATTAAATAATCCCATAGAAATTTTTGATTCATTAAAAACAAAACTGTCACAAGGAGCCAATAAGAATTGAGATGTTTTCATATAAGTTAAATTGCTCTTTTCCCCTGGTTTACTTTTCTGCATAGTACTTGATCATCTGGCATACTATATTTTTGTCAATTTGAAAGGATATTTTTCCTGGGTATAGAATTTAGGTTGCAGGGTTTTTTTTGTTTTTTTCTCATTGCATGCTAAAGATGTTCCATTTTACAAATTTTAGCAGCCTTATTAAGATAAAATTTAAATGCTTTAATTTACTTATTTGGAGTGTAAAGTGACTGGTTTTTAGTATATTTACAGACTTGTACAACCATCACCCCATCTACTTTTAGAGCATATTTATAACTCCCCAAAAAAATCCATTACCTGTTAGCAGACACCCTATTCACCTCCTACACCTACCTCTGAGCCTTAGGAAACCAATAATCTATATAGAGAAAGTCTATCTCTATATATTTTCCTATTGTTTTATGTAGATGGAAATCATACAATATGTGCTTGTTTTGTGACTGGCTTCTTTCCAATGGCATGTTTTCAAGTTTTATTGTAGTTTTTATGAGTATTTCAGTCCTTTTTATTGCTGAATAACCTTCCATTGTATGGATACATGCCACATTTCATTTCTCTGGTTATCAGTAGATAAACATTGGGTTGTTTCCTTTTTGTTTTTTATTTTTCACCATTGTGAATACTGCTTTCAACAATCATGTACAAGATTTTATGTACATGTATTTTCATTTCTTTTGGGTGGAATTGCTAGGTTCTATGATAGATAACTCTGTAGCCATTTAAGAAACTGCATACCATCCCCACCAAAGTGAGAAATAATTCATATGCCATAAATTTACCTTATTAAAATGTATAGTTTGGTGGTTTTCAGTGTATTTACAAAATTGTGCAATTATCATCCCTAATTCCAGAACATTTTCATCACCCCAAAAGAAACCCTGTACAGTCACTACCCCTTTTCCTCTACTGCCAACTTCCAATGTACTTTACATTTCTATGGATTTGCCTATTCTGGACATTTTATATGAATGATCATACAGTGTATAGCCTTATGTGTCTGACTTCTTTTTCTTAGCATAATGTTTTCAAGGGCCATCCATGTCATTTTATGTATGAGTACTTCATTCCTTTTTTATAGCAGAATAATATTTCATTGTATGACTCTACTGTATTTTATTCACATTTTATTATCTGTATCAGTTGATAAACATTTGGTTTGTTTTTACTTTGTGACAGTCATAAATAAAACTGTGTAAACATTCATAAACAAGTTTTTGTGCACACATGGTTTCATTTTTCGGAAATTACTCAGCTATATGGTAATTCTAACTTTTACTTTTTGAGGAACTACCAAATTCCAAAATGGCTGTACCATTTTACAGTCAGACCAGTGACGTTTGAGGGTTTTGGTTTCTCCACATCCTTTGCAACACGAGTCATCTTTTATTATTATAACTGTCTAGTGAGTTTGAAGTAGTACCTTACTGTGGTTTGATTTTCATTTTCCTAATGAGTGTCATTTCCCTTTCGCATCTTTCCGTGTACTCACTAATTCTACGTTTTCTTTGGAGAATCCTTTGCCCAATTTAAAATTGTGCTTTCTTTTATATTGAGTTGTAAGAATTCTTTCTGTCTTCTAGATATCCCCCTGATCAGATGTTTGATTTGCAAACATTTCTCCTGTTTTGTATTTGTGTTTTCACTTTCTTGATGATGACTTTTAAAGCAAAAAATGTTTTAATTTTGAGAAAATCCAGTTTGTTAACTTATTTGTTTATCACTAGTATTAGCTTTTTGGCTGCTATTACAAGTTACCAGAAATGTAGCTCAAAAGAATACAGATTTATTATCTTATAGTCTTATACTTAAGAAATCCAAAATGACTCTCTTGTTGGACTAACTGGGCTAAAATGAAGGTATTAGAAGTTCTAGAAGCTTTAGGCTATGAGGGGAGCCCTTTTCCAGGTTCTAGAAGCTGTCTACATTTCTTTACTGGTGACCCTCTTTCACTTTTCAAAACTTTTGTGACTATGTTGGGTTCATCTGAATAATCCAGGATAATCTCCCTATTTAAAAGTCAGCTAGTTAGCAACCTTAATTACCCTTTGCCATGTGGGTAGCATATTCAAAGATTCTATGAATTAAGACGTGGACATCTGTGAGGGACATTTTTCTGCCTAACACATTGCTTATGCTTTGTGTTATAGCTGAGAAATCATTGCCTAACCCAATGCTATTTAGATTTGCTTCTACATTTCCTAAAAAAATTTTATAATTTTCACTGTTACATTTGGGACTATGATCCATTTTTACTTTTATGTGAAGTAGTGGTTAGTCCAGTTTCCTTTTTTGTAGACATCAAGTTGTCCCAACACAATTTGTTGAAAAGACTTCTCTTTCTCATTTAAGTGTCTTGGTACTCGTCAAAAGCCAATTGACCATAAATGTAAGAGCTTATTTCTGGACTCTCAATTTTGTCCCATTTATCTATATCCTCACACCCGTAGCATGCTGCCTTGATTACTATGGGTTCGTATTAAGTATATCAGGAAGAGTCAGTTCATCATCTTTGACTATTCTGAGACTATTTTGCTTCATCTGTGAATAGAAATAATTTAGCTTCTTCCTTCTCAATCTGGATGCCTTCAGTTTCTTTTTTTTTAATGAGAAATTATCAGTCATTCAAATTATTGTTTCCATATATAAATGTATTGTTTTTCTCTGTTTTTAGAATTTTTTTCATTTTGGGTTTTCAGCAAATTAATTATGAAGTGCCTACGTGTCTGTTCTTTCTATTTGTCCTCCGTGGTGTTCCTTGACCTTGACTCTGTATCTGTCCCACCTTTGCCTCACCTCTTGTTGACTACATACAGTTCTATAAATGTTAGACCTTTTGTCTTTGTCCCATAGGTCCCTAAGCCTTTGTTGATTTTTTTTCAATCTTTTTTCTTTCTGCTCTTCAGATTGAATAATTTCTATTACTCCATCTTTGAAACCTCTGACCCTTTCTTCTGTCTCCATTCTGTTATTAGGCTGTACAGTGCATTTTAAATTTCAGATATTTGCTCTTTTCAGTTCTAGAACTTCCGTTGGCATATTTTATATTCCATACTTTTTTTTAAAAGATATCCTCTCCTTTTATTCATTGTGTACATATATTCCTTTACTTCACTGAACAAATATTAAATTTGCTGTTTTAAAATCTTAGTCTACTGATTTCAGCATCTGTATTATCTGAGCATTGGTCCCAGTTAATTATGTTTGCTCTTGGAGTGAGTCACGTTTTACCAATTTTTGTGAATGAGGTGATTTTGGACTGTAAGGTGAACAATGTATCAGGTTGTGAAGACTGGATTCTGTTCTGTTTTTTTCAGTAGACAGTTATACTCAGTCTGTAAACTCTGTCTCTTTGGTGGCAGCTCAAATTTCTGTTTCATTTGTTTGTTTTGGTCTTTAGCTGGGCTGCTTGCAGTATGTCCTCTGTGCATTATTCAGGGGTAGGTCAGAGATTTGGGCAGAGAAATTTGGTTATTTTAAAATAGTTTGGTTGGTGGGAGCATTTTTACCTTGTTTGTTGTTTGTTTTAAAATAATTCCTAACTCTTGTAATTATGATTTTACTAACTGGAAAGAATCATAGATATTTAAATCCTTTAGTTTGACAATTAAATAAATCTGCTCATTTAATTATTTTATATTTTTCTTTATTTTAGATCGAGCTGGAAGCATCAGTACCCTTGATTCTTTAGATTTTGCAAGATATTCAGATGATGGTAACAGGGAAACAGATGAGAGAGTGGCAGGTGAGTAAGACTGTAAGGACAGATTTGGATTCTTTGACAGTCCAGAAATAATAAAATGGCTTGAGAAATTATCTTCCTTCTACAATTTGGTATGTAAATAGAATGTACATAGTTATCGTACAGAGTTATCTTACTAATTAGTTTATTGCAAGTTTGGGGATACTTCTACTTCATCTTCCAGCAGTGCTATGAGTTCCTGGTTATAAACACCTATAGTTTATAAACACCTAAATTATGCTTGTAAAACTGATATAAGACAGACTTCAGTTAGCCACCGTGTAGTACAAAGTGAGTTGAACCTTAGTTCAACTAACTTAGTTGATCCTTCAAACCAAGGCTGATATTCAGGTATATGTACCAGTGCAGCTTGATTGATTGTTAAAAATTGGTTTTCAGTGGGGTGTGATGGCTTGCACCTATAATCCCAGCTACTCTAGAGGCTGAGGCAGGAGGATCACTTAATACTAGGAGCTTGAGACCACTTTGGACAAGACAGTGAGACCCTGTTTTTCTAAAAAAAATTTTTTTTAAATGTTTTAAACACTTCTGTGCTTGTTGATAAATAAAACTTGGCCTTGTGTTTCATGGGTGTTCCCCAACTATCACAGCATGCCTTCAGAAACTTCTGACTTTCCTATGATCCAGGAAAAAAAAGGACTAATGCTTTGTATGGCACCTGCCCATTCCAGTAAGAAGGACATCTTTTCTAACTGCCTGATTGCTCATTTCACTGCCTTTTCTTTCCATCCCTCTCCCCCACCAGTCCTGCCTTGTAGGCATCACCATTGGATCTGTAGGGATTTCAGAGGACCAATTTGCATCCTGTGTTCTGCCTACACCAGATGAGCCCAGTTGGAATCTGCTGGGGGTCTACCCTGGAATTCACCCCTGTAGCAGCCTTGATTCCTTAGGTTTAAATATCAGGTCCCTTTCTGGTGCCTGAAGACAGTGGCTACCAGCCATTGAAGTCATTCGTGAGTGCCTTGTAGGAACTGTAGTTTTCATAAGACTCTGGCTCTGAGAGAATTAGGGAAAGCAGTCAGACGTCAGTTAGGTATGTTGAGCTCCATCAGGTGGTAAGGTGCTCCTGGAACAGGAATGCTGCTAGATGGGACCTGTGAGGGCAAAATGGGGTCAGGTAACACCCTTAATCTGGATTCCTCTCTTGATCAACTCTGTTGAATTTTCCGTTCATTTACTGGGACAAGTTTGTTAAAACCTACCAAATGCTTACCTGTCATGGTCTTTATGAATAAAAATGAGTGCTAATTCTTATATAACAATTGCTGTGTTCTAAACACTGTTCTAAATGCATATTAACTCATTAAATTTTAGGATTATTATCATCTTCCCATTCCCAGAAAACTGAGGCACTTCACAGAAATTGTATAATATTTCAATAACAGAGCTAGGATTCAAATCCACATAGCCCAGGAATAGAGCCTACAATTGACTGTACTATATACTGCCTCTTGGAGTGAAAGATTAGATTTTATCTCATTAAAACTGACATTCCAATAATTGATATTCATTTCTTGCTCAAAAATAGAAATGTTGAATATTTTTAAATCTCAGGCAGTGTTGTATGAGTTAGGAAAAAAGTAATTGTTTTTAGTTCAGCTGACTCTCAGAGACGATTCAGCAATAATAAATAATAGCAATATCAATGTAATGGAGAAGTCACTAGACTAGTTTAATGTGGCTCCCTATATTCAATCTTGGTTTAATCATGAGCTTCATTTATTGTATATAACAGCAAAGCACACTGTTAATGTCTAAAAGCTAACAAATCAAATTGAAATTATTTAAATAATTTTAAGATTAATTTATCCTACTAATTCTATCACTTGTTAAGTAGCATTATTAAATATAATTATATATTAGTTATTATATACTTTATGTTATAAAATATATGGTGTTTTAGTATATTTAGAGACTAAATATATCTAGTGTTGTATACAGTTTTATTGTACAAATTGTTACACATTAGAAAATTTGTAGAAATTGGCCACATAATTTTTTTTAATTGCCATTTTAAAACTTGCATTTTAGATTGAGTGAAATTGAAAAGATTTATTATTATTCTCATTTAGGTATTATACTACTTCTAACTGGGGAAAACATTGATGTAGAAGCAAATATTTAGCTTAAATTAGTGATCATTAGTTGTTTGGAACAGTCTCTAATTATTCCTATTAATATAGGTAGAAAAGAGAAGAAAACAGAAGTTTCTCTGACCAAATTTCACTGTGTACATAACATTTTCATTTCCTGTCTAACTTTTTATTAGAACTCACAGTAAATAGTTTGATAGTCTCTGTCTGACCTAAATGTTTTTTGAGAGACAATGAGCAAAGAGCAGTAACCTGGACAACCCACAGACTTGCACAACTAGGAATGAAATATATTAAATATGTGGTAATAAGAATATACTGTGCCTCTAAGTATGGAGAGATATAGTAATTTTTAGTTACTATACTCATAGATAAAATAAATGCTGTCTTTCATCTTTGCTGCAAAAGGGAGGAAGCAGAACTTATGTTAACCAAAGAAAATATCTTTTACTGTTTTAGTGGTCTTGTACCATAACCTGTTATGGAATAAAATGTGGATGAAACATTACAAAAAACTCTTTGAATTAATCACAATTCCTATTTCTAAAAAGATTTTGACTCTTTGATAACCTTTGTTAGTAACTTAAAAGCTTATTGGAAGACTAACAATCCAGAAAAGATAATTTGTCCTGTTGTCTGTCTTTGAATCACATGTAAACCTCACTAAGAATGAAGAGACAAGTGTCAGTCTTGGGTAGAATGAGGTTATGGATTACACGGTAATGAATTCATTGCCCCCACCATGCAAATGAGGTTTCTTCTCTAAAACTTAATCAGCTGTTGTTTACGAGATAGATACTGCATTTGTTTTCAGCATTGTTCTTACCACCTTTCTTCTAAATTTAAAAATCTGTTTTTTGTTTTTGTTTTTTGTCTGTACAGATTTTCTTTCAAAGAGGAAAAGGGATCTCTAAATGAATAAATTTTTATAGAGCACCTGCTATGTACCAGGCACTAGTTGCTAGGTGCTTTATATATTTTATTTAATCTTGTTAACAGTCCTATAAAACAGGTCATGAAATCCTTGTTTTATGATTTAGAAAACTGAGGCTTACCAAGGTTGAAAAATTTGCCCAGTAGCTTCTATATGTTAGGGCGCAAGATCAGGATGTACACATATAGGGTTTTTATTCCAGAGCCCACAATATATCTTTTGACACCAGGCTGTAGCAGTGGACCCATCTGCTGATTCATGTGGTTAGCAGAATCTTGCCTCTCCCATGTGGTTAGCAGAATCTTGTCTCTCCCATATGAAACCATTTCACATAGCAAGAAGTAAAATGCTAAAAGCTAATTTTAGATATGTTCTATTTCTCAATTTATTTTTTATAGGAAGTGTACATTTTCCTATAAAAATGATGTAAGTAATAGCAGATGCCAAACTAAAATGAGCTTTACTTTTTTTAGTAAAAGTCTTTCTATATGTTATTAAACAAACCTTCCGTTACTTAGTACATATACAATATATCTCTTAAATTTTTAAGGTTTCTAAATGATAACAAGAGATGTGTATTATAAATATTGAGATTGCCGTTTTTAAACTTATTTTAGGCACTTTGAGCACCTACTATGTGTTAAGTATGTTATATCAGGCACCTAGATATAAAAATATGAAGTAGATAACATTTTTTCCCTCAAGAAATTTGTTCTGAAATGTATCTATTTCTGTAATACAGATAGTTGTTCATTCCTTTGGAAATGAAGAACCATGTTTAGAATAAGAACCATGTTAATTTTAGAATTACCTGTATTCTTTTTTCAGGTACACAAGATCCATCTTTTAGAATCAGAGTCCTTGATTTTATTTGTTCTCATATCTCTTACTTTATTACTTCTCTAATTCACACCTTAACTCTGTGTTGGGATCTGGAGAACTGTAAAAGCTATACTTTCTAATTTATAGGGAAAGACACTCCTGAATGTTGATAAGGTCAGTTAATGTTTCATATGTGTCACCTACGATATTCAAGTATTGAAATGTCCATACACTCACTTTGAGTGCTTACTCTTTATTTCAAGTATTATGTTGTTCTAGGAACAACAGTCATCAATACAGATATATGAAGACTTTATGAAGCTTACATAATCTAGTAGACCTTCTAGAATGATATTTAGGTTTTTCCTCTGTCTCCTGGGTAAGAAGTAGCATCAATAGCTCTCAAATTCCTTAGGCAGTGACCAGGCAGCATCCAGGTCCAACTTTACCAATATTAAATAAGCCTATTTGTCTTCTAATTATACAAAAAACAAGAGAATTTCATGGCCAGGTAAGTTCAGAAAACTGTGAATTCTGCAAGATTTTCTATGGCCTCTAATATTGTTATAGGTCATTGTAATTTATGTGTTAAGTCATAATGATCTGACAATTGCAGAGTCCATTCAGATGAATGGTTATTTAAATAGCTGTTAAAGGGTTGAATCAATAAGGCTTGACATTTATTTGGTGTGAGAATAAGGGCAAAGGACAGTGAAGAGTAGTCTATAGTTTCCCTGGTTGGCCAGGGGGGTAGATAGTGGCACCCTTATTGGAGAGACTGCAGGAGGAGGATGAGATTTGAGAGGAAGGTGATGAAATCCATTTAGATAGCATGAAATTCAAAACTTCATTCAACTGGGCACGTCCAGGAGATAATTTGGCAGGTCTATGTCTTGGGAAAGAGTTTAAAGATTTCTGAGTCTTTAGAGTATTTGTGAGAGTTAAAACCACAGGAGGAATGTCATTTCAGTGGAGTATGTAAAGTAAGAAGAGAAAAGGGTGGTATCCTGAGAAACACCAATTTTGAGATTAGTAATAGAGGAACCTGAACAGGAAGAACAATAGTGGGAAAAGATGTTTCTTTAAAGGATGTGTGAAAGAGGATGCTTCCTCCCCGCCCCCACTGTTCCCCCACTAAGAGGAATATAGAAAAAGACATGGCTATAAACTATGGAGATTGCATCTTGCTTTGATTCACTTATATATTGCTCTCTAAGTCATGCTATCTATTTCTCAAGTCTGTAATTAGAAGGGAGAATTCTCTAACCTTAGGGTTAGTAATAGTATTGTCTCATAGGAATGGATTTTTATTCTAACTCTTATTCTTAAGAAAATGGAATTCTTTCTTCTCTTAAAACTGTTCCTGGGCTACTAAAATAAGGATTAAAGATGGGGAAAAGTTATATTCAGGGGAAAAAAATCCAGAAAATTCTGACTTGAAAGAAGGCAGTTTCACATCTACTATGAGATGGCAGAATTCTTAACTCAGACCTATTGATTTGAACTCTTCAATGGTGAACTGGAATGAGAATGAAAAAATACTTGACTTAGACCAGTTTTTTGGAAAAGACCTTCCAAAATGCAGTCGTACTTTGAGTTTTGTGCCAAAATGAGCTAAATGAAGTTTTTCAAGGTAATATTAGTGATAAATGGAGTTGGGGCAACAAAAGTTTGATATTTTATTTCTACTTTGAAGTTTCACACTTTACATTTGGTGTCTGTACGTAGTTGCATCTCATAAGTCATAAAAGCCTGATCTTTAAGCACTCAAGTACCTGTGATATACTGATATTATCCAACCCACATTTGGAAGTAGTTGTTTCAACCTATCTAGAGTTGGCTTATAGTGACTTAATTACTCTGGTAAGACTAAATATGCAATACTAATATATATCTACATCATCACAGTTACTCATTTAGTTCTAATAAAATTGCAATCAACAGGGTTGGGCTAGTACAGTAAGCAAACTGATTCTTCATTCCTACAGCGTTGTTTTTTTTTTTAATAAACATACATATCCTCAAACATTTTGAGAAAGAATTACAATATTTTACAAATACTTGGAAGTCTTTGGGTACAATGCCTCTCTTTACAGGATAATTAATTTTGAACTTAAATCTAATGTTTTAATAAAGAAGAGACAAATTCATAGATCTGTAAATATAGTACTGTTAAGAACTTTTCTTGTGAAACTCTTTCGTACCTGCAATTGTTTGATCATATTACGCCTTTGTAGAGATATACAATAGTGTCAAAGATATGCCTTTGTCTTTTAAAGTCTATATTGTATATTAAGAAACATGCAGCAGAGTGAATGTATCTTTTCAAAACATTGGCAACTTCTAATGACATTTGGCAATATATATGTAGAGGTGTATAAAAATATAAATTCTTGCCGTCTGACATGGGTTTTTCTGGCTTTCTGTGCCTTAATGATTCAGTGTTTTGCTCTTGGTCACCCAAAGTTTCACCCAGTTGCATTTTAATTTTTTTTCCCATTTTGTGTTTTAACCAGTTGTTTTTTTCATATTTCTATCATTTTGATGTAGGGCATTTCTGATCTGCAATTGTGCTGTAATGTCTTAAATTTCAAGTGAAAAGTATAATATGTGTGCTTAATATATAGTAAGTATTTTAAATTAAAACTATGTAGTTTGAGATTTAAAAAAAAGTAAACCAACATGCTATGTAAACCTATTCTTAACTTACACATTGAATGTTTACAGAATTATTTTAATGTAAACTGTAAGAATTTCCAAAAATATAAATTTTAAGGAATAAATTTTAACTTTGTTGCACAGAAATGTTTGCAGATCAGCATTGCTGACTACAAAAAACATACAGTAGCATACAATGTCATCTGATTTTAAGTTGTGCTTCCATGTTGCTGCAGTTAAATTCTGTGCATCAAAATAATTGGTTTTCATGTACTAGATGTGATTCAATTGCATCTTGTTTTTGTTGAAAATATGCAAACTGAGTGAATTCTAATTTTTTTCCATATATTTTTATGGCCTTGTTGTCTCTGATAACATCTCATTTGACATCTTTTTCTGTTTTATTAGTCAATCTGGAAAAATTGCTTCTTTAAGATGAAACCTTAAGTTCCTAGTTTTTATGCAAAACTATTTAACTACTATAATCTTTTAATGTCCATTTGTGACAAAGATCACTTAATTTTCCCAGATACTTTATTTCACAAGTATTTTCTCTCAAGCATAAGTATTTTTTCTTCAACATTAATAATTACACATTTTAAGAAAAATCCCCAATTAAGACACACACAGTTAAATCTTCTCATGATAAAACATTTTATAGAACTTATTAAAATGTTCCCTCAGTGTTCATATTTATGCTGTAGTCAGACTAGGTGGTAATAGAAGTCTTTGAGTTTCACTAATACCTCTTAACATGAACAAATTTATTAGAAGAGTTATTAGGAACTTTGAAGTTCCACTTAATTTTACTTGGTATCCTTTAATATCTGTATTTTAGATGTATAATAAACAACACAAGCATTTGCCTTAGAATTATCTTAATTAGGAATTAAAAGAGAAATTATTTCTATCTTTTGGCTTAAGTGAAAACTAAAATAAAACCTTTGTAACTTTTTTTTGACATTTGTTTAATATATCTATGCTTGTGTTTAGAAAACATATGCTTGTTTGTAAAAAAAATTTAGTCTTCTCAACATTTCTTAATTATTTAAACCATATTCCTTTAACATCTTAACAAAAGGCTCTATTCACCGATGTTTGTGTATCCCGATTTATAACACTATTTTAGATAATACATTTAAAATAACTTTTTTAATTTAAGTATACTTGCTTGGTCTTTATCTAATTTTTACCTTTTCCCCTAAAATTGTGTCACCTGAAACCCTCATTACATTTCTTACCTAGACTGAGTAAAGCAGAAGTATTCAGATTACTAATACTTTATTTATCTAAATAAGAGTATGCCATAGATTTTATTTTTAAATAGAGTGATTCCTTGTCAGACAGCTAGAACATTTGATAATAGTCCCCTGAATTCTACTAAAACTATGGAAAACATTCACCAGTTTGCTTGCAAATCAACTCTGCTGCATGCGTTCACAAGTTTCATAAAGACTGCATGCTTTTTGTTTTCAATACAAATTGTATTTTTTTTCCATACCCATCCTTGCTTTTTATTTTTTTATTTTTGTTTCCCTTTTCTTGGTTGGATGCCTGTGTGTGTTTATTCCAAATCCCTGTCCAGTCCTGGAGTTTGAACTACGGAAAGCCAAGGAGACCATTCAGGCCCTCCGAGCCAACCTAACAAAGGCTGCAGGTGGTGTACATAAAATTTTTTTAGATTTCTTCTACTTTAACAATGTAGAAGTAGCTGAGATTGTTTTAAATATAAAATAGTAAAATTTTATTTATGTTTTTTTTCCACCAGAACATGAAGTTCCTTTACAGGAACGAAAAAATTACAAATCCAGTCCTGAAATTCAGGTAGGTGAATGACAAATCTAAAAGTATCTTCCACATAAAATGATAGCACAAGTATTGAAGGAGAGAAACTTATGATTTTCCATTTGTTTCTCATTTTACTTCCAGGAGCCAATCAAACCTCTTGAAAAGAGAGCTCTAAACTTCTTAGTCAATGAATTTTTATTGAAAAACAACTACAAGCTTACATCAATAACCTTTTCAGATGAGAATGATGATCAGGTAAAATTACTTTTTTTAAACGATGATTTATTTCTTTTTAAACTTATAATGTACTTACTTTCTCTTTTACATAGTTTCTTTATTTTTTTTAAGTTTTATATAGTGCTATGAGAACTTTAGTTAAACTAAATTTATAAATACACAATAATCTATACTACCAAGTGTATGTTTCAAAGTAAAAAAAAAAAAAGCATGCTTTATGAAGCTATGCAAATATATGTGGATTACATATATATAGTAAGTTTCTACAAAGCTAGTTACCAGAAACAACAGTCCCTTGCCTACCCAGCTATAATTCTTTTGGCTTACAGATTTTTTTCTTTTCCCGTAGCTTTCTACATAAAGACTTTTTATTCTTTCTAGGAACTTTTTTACAACTTCCCGGTAACTATGTAATCCACATACATTTGCACATGTTCATAAAGTATGCTTCTTTTTACTTTGTTTTTTTAGATTAGAAAACATAGTTTATTTAAAAAGTAAACTATAGAGAAAGAGGAGATTCAAGGTAGAGAAGGGGGCCAAAGCCAGGAAACATGGCGATGGCCATAATGCAAAGAGCACATGGCCATAACAGAGTCCAGTAAGGCAATGGCCTCTTTTTACTTTGAAACATACACTTGGTAGTACAGATTGTATATTTATAAATTCAGTTTAATCAAAATCTTCCTCAATAGCATTATAATTATAATTATTAGGATGTTTGATAGATAACAATAATTGAGAGGATATTTTGAATAAGAGTAAGAAAATAAACTGTATCTCTCTGAATAGAGGCCAATTTTAGAACTTCATTATTAGTTTCCTGATAAAATCTTGTAAGCAAAGAAATGATGGCTTATTTTAGAATATTTTGACTTCTTAGTGCCAGTGGGTCAATTTGAATCTTGTACCTTAAAAAAGTAAATACGTATGAGTTTATTTAGAAATGAGGAAGCTATCATTTAATATCAAAATTATTCTGTTGGTTCATAAAATCTCCTATGGATCTTTTAGCAAAAACAAATTCTCAAAGGAAGATAGCAGTTCAGTTACCCCCTCAGTTACTGTGATGTACTTGGCAAAAATTGAGTAGAATAAACACCCAGGTTATTTTTATTAAGTGGTAGCTTTCCTGAACATGTGCTATGCAACAGACACTAAACTAATATTTAACTAACATAAATATTATTCTGTGCTATATACTATGGTTATACTTTAGGTTAGTTGTGTTTTTGTAAATGCTCAATTAACAATGAATAGTAAAAATTTTAAATATCTGAAAAACACTGGGAGCCCCAAAAAAATGAAGGAAAGAAGAGCAAAGAATAGATGGAATACATGATGGTAGATTTAAATCCAGCTGTATCAATATTCACTTTAAATGTAAATGACTGATCCTTTTAAATTAAAAGACAGGAGTTAGTGGGATTTCAACAATCTTCTTTGAATAACTGATAGAATAAAGCAAAAGAAAACCATTTAGGATATAGAAGACGTATGCTATGATATCAACAATGTGACATAATTAAAATTATACAACAGTCCATCCAACAGTGAATACATATACTTTTTAAATACATAGAGGCACATACATAGGTAGACTAGACTATGGGCTGTAAAACAAGCTGAACATTTAAGATGATTTAAGTAATATAAAATATGTTCTCTGGTCACAATCAAATTAAACTAGTAATCGGTAACAAAGATATGGAAAACTCCCTAATATTTGAAAACTAATACTTTTAAATAACACATGAGTTAAAGAATAGATTAAAAGAAATTAAAAAGTATTTTGAACTGAATGAAGATAAAAAATATCAAAATTCGTGGGATATAGCTAAAGCATTTCTTAGTGGGAAATTCATAGCATTGAATCTTTATTAAAAAAGAAAAGGTCTCAAATCAGCAAAATCAAGTTCTACTTTAAGAAGCTAAAGAAAGAAAACTATGTGAGACCTAAAGTAAGTAGAAGAAAAGAAATAATAAATATGAGAGCACAAGTCAATTATATAAGCAGTACAAAACTATAGAGAAACATCAATGAAACAAAGAAACAGGAACTTTATGAGGGTCAGTAAAATTGATAAACCTCTGTCCTGACTGATTAGGAAAAAGAAGATGCAAATTACCAAAATCAGAAATTAGCAAGATTACATCGGTACAGATTTTACTTATATTGAAAGCATAGTAAAGGGGGATGTTATAAATAACTTTACTTGAAAGAAGACAACTGCAAAAGCTCACTCAAGAAGAAATAGATTATTTGAAGGACTTTACATTTATTAAAGAAACAGAATTCGTAATTAAAAACCTTCCCTCAAAGAGTATTCCAAGTTTGGATGGCTTCACTTGTGAATTCTATCAAACATTTAAGGAAGAAATCATACCAGTTCTCCACAGACTTTGCTAGAAATTGAAAAGAAGGGAATATTCCCCAACTCATTGAATGAGACCAGCAATTCTTATATCAAAACCAGACAAAGACACTGCAAGCAAAGAAAATTACAGGCTTATTTTATTTTCTTCATGGATGTAAATGTATAAATTTGCATAACATTTTAGCAAGTCAAATTAAACAATATGTGAAAAGGATACTGTGTCATACCCAAATAGAATGTCTCCCAGGAATGCAAGGTTGATTTAATATCTAAAAATGAATTCACCATTTCATTAAGAAATGAAAATAGAAAAATGATATAAGTACCTGAGAAGATGCAGAAAAAGCATTTGACACAATCCAACATCCGTTATCTATCAAAACTTTAAAGAAACTTGAAATCAAAGGAAATTTCCTCAACTGATAAGAACATTTGCAGAAAAGCTGTCACTGACATCATACTTAATAATGAAAGATGAAGATGAAGACAAGGATATCTAACTAGTTCTATTGAACATCTTACCAAAGATTCTATTCTAGCTAATGAAATAAGGCAAGAAAAAGTAGTTAAGGCACACATTTTTGAAAGGAAGAAATAACACTGTCTTTAGTCACTAATGATCCTGTATGTAGAAAATATTATGGACTATCCAAAAAAGATACAAAAACTAAGTGATTTTAGCAAGCAATGTAGGATACAAGATAAAAACACAAAAATCAATTACATTGGTATATGATGGCAACAAACAATTTGAAATTTAAATTTTAAAAGGGTTATTTATAGTAGTATCAAAAACAGGAAGTAACTTAGGGATAAATTTTGCAAAAACTAAAAACTGTTAAACATGCTGAGAGAAGTAAAGAAGACAAACAAATGAAGGGATATTTTGTGTTCATAGATCAAAAGGTGTCAAGGTGTTGATTTTGATTGTTTGGGTTTTTTTCTGTTTTTTGGTTTTTTTTGCTTTGTTTTGTTTTGTTTTGTTTTGAGTCTGGGTCTTTCTCTGTCACCCAGGCTGGAGTGCAGTGGCAGGATCACGGCTTATCGCAGCCTCGGACTTCCTAACCTTAGGCAACCTCTTCACCTTAGGCGATCTGTCTACCTCAGCACCCTGACTTCAAACCATACCTCATACCATTTACAAAAATTAAATCAAACTGGATTTAAACATATTAAATATATCTTAAATTGCTTACGTGGCTTATATACTTAAATAGCTTAAGACTTGCAGAGGTCCTCAAACTTTTAAAACAGGGGGCCAGTTCACTGTCCCTCAGACCGTTGGAAGGGTGGACTATAGTTAAAAAAAAAAAAAAAAATACGAACTAATTCCTTTTTTTTTTTTTAAACTATAGTCCACCCCTCCAACGGTCTGAGGGACAGTGAACTGGCCCCCTGTTTTAAAAGTTTGAGGACTTCTAAGAGGAAAAAAAGGAGTAAAATCACTGCAGCCTTGGAAGATAATCAAAGGTTTATTATATGTGACACCAAATGCTTGATATTCTCATCAAATTTACTCTCATCAAAATTAATAACTTCTGCTTTTTGGCCTCCCAAACTTATAGACTGGGTGGAAATGTTTGCAAGTAGCATTTGTGATAAAGGACTTATATCCAAAATGTATAAATAACTCTCTAAACTCAATAATGAAAAATCAACGCAATTTTAAACACATTTTAGACACATGCTTCACCAAAAAAACGTATATGGATGGCAAATAAGCACGTGAAAAAGACTATCAATATCTTTATTCATTAAGGAAATGCAAATTTAATCACACTGCGACATTGCAACACACTTAATAAAATGTCTAAGATTGTACAAAGTCTTGGCAAGGACTGGGAGTAACTGGACATCTAATCATTGCTAGTTGTAAGCACAGAGTAGATATGTAATAAATCTTGGATGAATGGTAGATAATGGATATTTGAATGATATGTGTAATATATAACTTTTTTCTTTTTTATAATCAATATTTTTTATTATGATATTGTGGGGTACACTTAAGGGTTAGGTATACGAATATGCTTCATTCGGGCACCCTTGTTGATAAGAGGTGTCTCCCCGTCCCCAGACAGATTAATAACTTTTTAGTTAAAATTTGTTTAGTTGTGTTGGCCACGTACTGTGTTAAGGCTTTTACATACATTTAATTGATGCTTACAAAAACACTCAGATAACAAGTATCATATCATTTTACAAATGACCAGTTTAAGCCCCAAATTAACTTACAGTAGTAAGAGTGGAGACAGATATGAATTCCATACTTATTTCTGGTTTTGTCTGAATCTTATTTTTAATACTCATAATCTACCTCAGAATTATTCTTAATAATAGCTGTCCAACTATTCAAATAAGCTATCAAAGTGTTAAAAGCATCACTTTTATAATATTCAAATAATATGCCATACTTTCTCAAAGAAGAGTCTCATAAATAAAGAAATATGCATACATTATAATATATCAAATTACTACTAAATTCTGACATACTTGAGGAAGATAAAATGCTGACAGTACCTGGAACTTCATAAAACTCTTCTATAAATCTTCCTATAGAATGTTTGAGATGATATGCTTATTTGTCATTTTGATAAAGCAATGTTATATTGAATTAACATGTTTTACTGTTTGGCCTCCCAAAGTGCTGGGATTACAGGCTGAGCCACCAAGCCCAGCCCAGAAGCATTTTTAATAATTCAAGTTAGATTAAAATAACTGTAATATGAAGACAAGCAGATTACATACTTGCTTACCCATTGGAGATTACACTAATTATATCTAAATTAGAATAATAAACGCAGGAAAAATAAAATTGATATCGAGTTTACTTATAACCTACAAATATTAGGTACCATTTATGAACTAAGACTTCTTTAATATAGACATGTTTTATAACTTCATGCAAATATTTGAGCATGTTTTATGAGCTTGAAAGTTATTATAAGCCTTAAAGTTAAGAATTTATATTTTTAAGAGATTTAATAAACAGATTGTATGTGTAACATTTTTGACATTTAAGACAATTAAAACTGTTTAGAATGTCTGGAAACTTACAAGAATAATATTGGACAGTGGAAGAATAAAATAAGAATGCTATTTACTTACTTGGACATACAGTTTGATATTACAACAAAATTATTATTATGTTGGGTTTTCAAAATATTAGCAATAATATGAATTTCAAAAATGAAAGATAAAAATTTCTTCAGATATTTTTCAATATAATTTTTTTTTGCCTTTTAGGATTTTGAATTATGGGATGATGTAGGATTAAACATTCCAAAACCTCCAGACTTACTGCAACTCTACCGAGATTTTGGAAATCATCAAGTGACTGGAAAAGATCTTGTGGATGTGGCCAGTGGAGTAGAAGAAGATGAATTAGAGGCCCTTACACCAATTTTAGGCAGCCTTCCTCCAACACTTGAAACTCCACAGCCTGTAGAGGTGAGATTTATCAACTAACTAGTGAAATCCATAGAAAGTATTTAAACTATGTAAAAGCATACTATGAGATACTAAGTTTCTGTTTTTCTCCTATTTTGATTTTAGAACTCCATGTTAGTACAGAAATTAGAAGATAAAATTAGTTTATTAAATAGTGAGAAATGGTCATTGATGGAGCAAATCAGAAGACTTAAAAGGTTAGTATTTGGTCATCATTTCTAAAAATCCTCTTAAAATTTTTAAAGACACTGGCAGGTTGTATAAATATATGAAACATTTCATTGATAAGGCATAATTTTTTCACATTTTAATACTTCTGAAAGTTTTATATTTGCCTTACATATTTGAAATAGTAATGTATCTTTTTTCCAAAAAAAATTACTAAATCAATGTAGTGATCTTATAATCAATTGTGTTTAGAACTAAGATGTAAAATATTTTAACTTCCCCTTCACAATAGTGTTGTGTATATTTCCCATCCTTTATTTACCTAATTATCATGTTAACTCTGTGTTCATTGGAATTATTACCATTTTGCAAATGAATAAAAAAGTTAAGTGCTAATCAAAAGCAAGATTTTAAAGGCCATTTTTATGGTTTATTGTTGAGCTTATAGCTACACTTTTAGGTATATGAAGCATTAGTGAATATTGTATGGAAAAAGATTTATCACTTGCTATTAATATGTTATACTTTTAAGCATTAAACTCATTATGAAATTTATGCCATTGCCAAAGTTTTCAAAATACAGTTGTTTTCTGGTAATTTCTCTTTCTTTTATAGTGAAATGGATTTCCTTAAAAATGAACACTTTGCCATCTCAGCAGTTTGTGACTCTGGTCAACCTTCTTTGGATCAGCTACCCCACAAGGACTCTGAGGACAGTGTACAGGGTCCAGTTGTAAATACTTCATACACCGAAAAAAACAAGGATATCCATCTTTTAATGTCAGATGAAGTTGATTCCACTATTCCTAAGGAAATTCCCCAAATTCTTTCCCCAGGGGAGAAAGAGAAGGAATGCCATCTTCTTCTCCATCAAGTAAAAACACGGTTCATTTTGATAAACCCAATCGGTTAGTATGCATTCTATGCTTTGAAATGCATCTTGCAGCTATTTAGTACATGTCAAACTAGACGAGCGTCAATTTTTATTTAAACTATTTTTCATATCAGTGTATGAATTTTTACATTGGACATGAGCTTAGCACATACTTGCCACATGTACATGTCACAAAGTAATTAATTACTAAATTAATTTGCATCATAGAGGAATAAGCTATCAGTGAGTAGGCTAGGTTTTGTCTTTGTCTTAACTAAGTACTTAAGCCCATAAATAATATATATATTACTATGTGCTGTAAGTACTTTTACTCAGTGTTTTTTTTACCTTTTCTCTGTTTGTCAGTCATTACCAGACATAGTAGAATGTTTTATTGCTGCATAGTTGCCTGTGTTAAAGTTTTTGCTCCCAGTTCTTTTCCTTATGTCTGCTTCTATTACTAGTATTGTGTATCATTAATATTCTTTTAATCCGTATATCTAATTTTTCTTGGGTTGTAGTGGTTGAATTCAGCGCATGGTCTCTGCCCTTCATGATCATGTTACCTAGTGGAAGAGACAAAATATAAGTTTAAAACTTTTAGATTATAATTTGAAAAAATAGTTTAAAGAAAGGAATATTTACTGAGCTCTTTTTATATGACAGACAGCGTTTTCAGTGCTCATTCACTTAATTCTTACAAATATCTTACGGTGCATTTTTGGCATAAGGTCATAATTCCTCCTCCTCCTGTTAGAGAGACATTATACCCAGTATGAGGATGTAATAGAAAGCATGACTAGATTTACAGGTCCTCATTATTACTGAGAAGTATTGAACTTTTTATTTTTTTTTTTAACAAAAGCTTTCCACACATGAACCACAACTTTTTTGTGTGTATAGGGGTGTGTGTTAGGTATTATGGAGGTTCAGAGTTGAAGTAGACATGGTCTAATCCTAAAAGTGTATTTATTCTGATATGGATAAAATATTGTCATAAAAATCTATATTATACTCAACAGTAACTGTATCTGTAGTACTTTTTTAGTGATTAGGAGTACTTCTAGGTATCTCCTTTGATACTCCAAAGCTACCCTGTAGAGAGAGATGGTTGCTAAATTTGTTCAACTAATATTTTTAGCTCTTACTATACACCAGGCAGTGTTACAAGGAGTATAATGGAATCCCTCAGTCACAAACCTTATAGTATGAGAGAAACAGGCAATCAAGCAATTACACTAAGTTATGAAAAGTGGTAGTATAAGAGAGGTTCAAATTGCTTTGGGAGCACATAATTAAGGCACCTAACCTCATCATTAGAGCTAGAAAGTTTTCATAGAAGCATCATCTAATCTGAGATTTGAGGCCTGAGTGACAGTTAACCAGGCAAAGAGGTAAGAGGAAAAGGGGTCACACTTAGGGAGAATATTATGTGCAAAGAGAACAGTGTTTTGGAAGAACTCGAAAGAATTTAGTAAGGTTTCAGCAAAGAATACAACCTAAAGAAATGACAGGAGATGAAGTTGGAGAATTAAGCAACGACTAAGTCCTATAAGCCTATATTAACTCATGACATGATGGTATCTACCTTTTAGAAAGGATAGAGTTGATTGGAAGGTAGCAAGACTGGGAGAAAGGAGGTGAATTGGGTATTTACAAGGGAGGACCCAAAAAAATGGAATTATTTTTTGGAGGATGGACCCCTTTACGGGCTTATAGTACTAGGTAAGTGTTCTTTTACAGTTTAAATGTGTAAGAATAGATACACAATTTTTTATAAATAAATTCCAGGTTTTCTGGGGTCCTCTCTCATATTGGAAGAATCCAAGTAAGAAATTATTGAGAACTGCTGGAGCATTGGCAATGGGAAGAAGTACATAGATTTGCAAGATAATTAGAAGTTAAAAGATTGTCTGGATTTGGGGTAAAACAGAAAGGGAAGGAAGCCAGGAATGGTGGCGCCTGCCTGTAATCCCAGCTAATCAGGAGGCTGAAGCAGGAAGGCCTTTGAACCCAGGAGTTTTAAGATCAGTTTGAGCAACAGAATGAAGGGAATGATAAGGGCCGGTTTGAGGTTTCTGATTTTGGCAAATGAATGGATTATGGCCCCCTCCCCTGAGAGAATGTGAGAGGAACATAAAAGAACAAAAAGGCTCAACCTTTGGCATTCTACTCTGTAATCATAAAATGCCGAGGGCCACTTGGTGTGGTGTATACTAAATAAGCTTTATGTTATTCTTGGTGTTAGTCTTTTCTTTGTGAGTTGAGCACATGAAGAACAACTCATAGCCATAATTTTGTTAATACTACTACATAGAGACCACTGTTGTTTTAGAAACATACGTATTTTGACCTCCTCTATTAAACACACATAGGTGAATATTTTCAATTGCAAAAAATCCTTTTTTTTAAAACATGCCATGAATGTTGAGTGAGCTGTTCCTTCATTTATCTTTAGATTTTACTTCTTTTATGTGGTTTTTCTAATATTTAAGATTTATCATTAGCATTACACGTATCTACAAAACTTTAATTCCTACCAACAGTATACCAGGACAACCTCTGAATCCACTTTAACTTTGTTTACCTTTCTGGTACCGTACAGAATTGAGAGAAGGAAAGTTCTAATTTCAGACTTTGCAAATGCTTTCTGCAGTCATTGATCTACTATACCATTTCAGGCTTGACCCACTAACTAAAAGGGGTATTTATTCACATAAAATCAAGCTATTGCAAGAGCACTAGTTAGTGTTTTTTGTTTTTCCCCTCCCACATAGTTCTCCAGTGAGATGACTCTCAAGTTGCTGGTGGCTGAAAAGTCTGGTTAACATTTCTGGGGTAAGATTAATGCAGGAATGGGAGTTATAATATGCAACTTACTTTCTCCTTAAATGTCAGTGAAAATTCTTTGGTATTGTCTCCTTTTCATACAATGTTTCCTTCTAGGAAATTGTCTCCTGCTTTCCACCAAGCACTACTCTCTTTCTGTCGAATGTCAGCAGATAGTCGTTTAGGATCAGAGGTAAATCATACTAGATATTCTTACCATTTTCTTCTTCTTAATGTCTCATACAATAGCATCTGTGATAAGGCTGTATTTCAAATTCAAATCTGTTATTTAAGATAATGCTCTAAGAAATAGTTAATAAAATTTTAAACCTTTAAAAAAGGTAGTTGAGTATTTCTGTTCTTTAGATTAAAACTTTTAAACTATTTTTACAGTTTGTGTGACCTTTTATAAACTGTATTTTTAATGTTATATGTAATGATAGCATCTCTTGGATATAATTCAGAAAACTATCTTGTCTAGACTGTTTATATATTAGTTATTATTAAATTACTCCATTATTTTTATTGCATTAGGGGTGGTTGACTCCAGTAGCTGAGTTTAATTCCTCACGCATTAGTTTTCCTTAACATACCAGTTTTGTAATTGTTGTCACAGACTTATCTTCAAGTATTTATCATTCTTTTTTTCTCTTTGTACTTACTCCTCTCATTTTAGCCATTTTGTGGTTAACTCCTCATGACCTCCCATGGTCTGTCCCCAGTGTCGTTGGGAACATCAGAGAGCTAGGGGATGGTTTGCATGCACTTTCATAGTCCTCACTGTAAGACTGGGTCAGCTTCCTTGGGCTACCCCCTCGCTTGTATTTGCAACTTCATTATATAAACTATCCCCTTGGACAATGGTTGCAGCTTTGTGGACATCTTTTTAAGGACAAAAACAAACAGAATTGAGGCTGTCCCAGTCCTGTGCTGTCCCTACTTGTTCCCAGACTGAATGAAGCCTATTAAGCCTCTTTGGCTTCCCTCTTGTTTTTTACTGGAATTTTAAATCCATTTCTGGCCCACAGAAATGTTGATGCCATTTGCTTATAGTTATTTGGTTTGGTTATAACTATAACTGTTTGTTATAGTTATCGTAAGTTGTAACATTAGAATGTGTGTTTAGAGCAGAGATCTAACGCATGAACTTTTACATACCTTGATGCACAGAAGTTTCTAGTATTGTTTATTGATGCTCTGGTTTTCCAGGTGTCTCGGATTGCAGACAGTGAAAAAAACGTTATGTTAATGCTGGGACGCTGCCTGCCACACATTGTTCCTAACGTGCTGTTGGCAAAGAGAGAGGTAAGACACATAAAAGTATTCTCATATCGGTATCCCATCACGTTGTCCATTTTTTGTCATTTTGAAGTTTAGTGTTATATTTTTATTTTATTAAAGTCTATTACTTGCAATCATATTCTTACTTTTGTGCATGCATCTCTGCTCCTAGAGAATGGTTTTACACCTCTGCCAGGTGAGTTCAGTAAAACTGCATGGAATTCATGTTTTTCCAATTTTGTTTAAAGCATTGTTAGCTTCTGCAGCACTAACTATTACTGTAGGTCCATTTATGTGCCACGAACACTGTCTGGTTTTTACATCACCAGTTAACTAATTTAACTCTTTTGTTGGTATGATATGCTTGATATGTCTACAAAAGTGGACACCCTGTGTATTGAAAATTAACAGGGACTAATAATGTAACTCTTTTCTTAAATGTACTTGTAGCTTCCTATTATAAATGTTAGTTTTATTACATCTGTATGGCAATAAATTACACTTATAATGATAGGATAGTGATAATATTAACTACAGTAACATTTAAAAGTACCTTTTTGCCGGGTGCGGTAGCTCACGCCTGTAATCCTAGCACGTTGGGAGGCGGAGGTGAGAAGATTGCCTGAGCCCACAGGTTCAAGATTAGCCTAGGCATCATGGCGAAACCTCATCTCTACAATAAACTAAAAATATTAACTGGGCATGGTGGCGCATGCCTGTGGTTCCAGCTACTTGGAATGCTGAGGCAGAAGAATCACCTGAGCCCAGTAGGTTGAGGCTGTGGTGGCCTGAGCATGCCACTGCACTCCACCCTGGGCAACAGGTGAGAATACGACTCAAAAAAAATAGAAAATAAAAAATGAAAGTACCTTTTTTATTTTTCTTGTAGTTAACCTATGTTAACAGATGCTTTAAATATCCAAAATACAGTTACAAATATAGTTTAGTTCACATACATTGTGAGTCATAAATACTATAGGAAGTTATCATTGTGGTTATATTTGTAAATTATTATTAATATAGTTTTATTTAGCTAATAAAAGGTTAATGAAGCTATCTGTAATCTCATTTAAATAGCAATGGAGTAATTCACTTGCAAATAAATTTGATTATTTGTTTGAATTATTCAATTTCTGAGATAAAACTTTTAGTTCACAATGGTTTTTATGAAGAATGGATTGAGGGTACCTTACACTGTATCATATATGTCTACTGTGATCTTAATATCTACCACTGATTTTACTCATAATCTGTGGGACCTACAGTATGATAGGTACATAATGCATTGGCAAACCCCATTTAAAGCTTCTTATTATTCATGGAGCACAAGAAATTTGTACTGATCTTCAAGAAAACATGTAGAACTTTAAAAATTTTTATTCCTATAGGTATTTTTAATTTAAAAAAGATTAAAAGGACCATCTTCCTAGTGATGGCTTTATTTTTATCTAATTATTTTACAACAGTCATAAGATATTAATAAGTGTGGAAAGTCTTGAAGGATCAGTGTCCAATTTCAGATTGTTTTGCAGTTCTGCCTGGCAGAATGGTGTTTGAGCTTCTTTTCCGTTTTTAGCTTGTAACAGAATCCATGTAATGCATTAATGTTTGCATCCCTTTTACTGTATTTTCTTAATGTAATCTTTAAAGTATCACAGAAATCTAATTATTGTGAGATGCAGTTTTAGCTTTTTTGTTTTAATTTTCCATATTATCATAAAAGACTGTATCACTAAAATCTGGTTGTACTGCATGAAATATATATGAATTTGCATTATCGGTAATTAGATACATTTTGTATAGAGAGAGATATTTATATACACTACATGCACACATCTGATTTGTGGTATGATGTTTACTTTTCTGGCTGATTTTAAATATTTTCTATTTAAAGTGTTTACTTATTTCATGAAGAACTGATCATTTATCTTTGTTTAATTATTTTTACATTGCTCCATTTTATCAGAAAAGTTACCATAAAACAAAGTGATATTTTCCCAAAATTAAAATTGGTAAATAATGAAATATATTTTACTTTGGCAAAACCAATTCCTGGGCATAAAAGGATAAAACTTCCGTTACATCCCTTGATATTGAACTACTTTTTAAATTACCTTTCAATGTTTCTCCCTGTTTCCCTATATCTACATTTTAAAAAGCTCTTGTGATTGAAGAATTAATGTTTTTGACTTGTTCTTATTTATCAAGTTTTACATATTACCTTTCATCAGCAAAAGCCTTTTTATTGGTATGTAAATGCAGCTGAAACGTTCTTCAGTAAATTGATCATAGTAATGTCTTAGCTGATTAAATAAATAAAGCATTAGAAACAGGCTTTAAAATTTTTGATTAAGTATTATCTCACATGGTCTAACATTTTTTTACTATAAAAAGATACATAATGAAAACTCGTTTCCCTGTCCTTGAGCTACTGTCCCACATGCAGTTTTACTAGTTTCTAGAATACTTTAAAATCCTCTGGCCATTTTTAAACGGTATTGCTTATGTTCATATTTTTGAGGTGTAAAAATTTTGTGTATATTCTATTAAACCGTTATCACATATGTGATGTGCAAATATTTTCTTTCATCCTATATGTTTCCTTTTTACATTCTTGTTCGTATCCTTTAATGGGCAAAAAGTTTTCATTTTTATGAATTTTGACTTATCTGTTTTGTTGCTTGTGCTTTAGGTGTCACATTTAGAATCCATTGCCCAATCCAGTGTCATAAAAGGGCTAAATAAATAAAGGCTAAAGCTATAAAAAGTATTAGGAGAAAGATTTTTTTACATAAGTTTAGGTTGTTGATCCATTTTGAGTTAATTTTTATACATGGAATGAGGTAAAAGGTTCAGCTTTATTCTTTTCATGTGACTATTCATTTGTCCAGCAACATTTGTTCAAGAGAAAAATGTTTCCCAGTTGAATGGTCTTACCACTTATGGCAAAAATCTCCTGGCCATAGATTGTTTGGGTTTATTTCTGGACTTTCAATTATTTTCCATTGATCTCTGTATCTGTCATTATGCCAGTACCACATTGTTTTGATTACTGTAATTTGTAATAAGTTTTGAAATTAGAAAGTATGAATCCACCAACTGCATTTTCCTTTTTCAGTACTGTTTATTCAGGAACTCTTGTAGTTCTACATGAGTTTGATGTTCAGCTTTCCACTTCTGCAAAACAGGTCATTGGAATTTTGTTAGAGATTATATTAAATGTAGATCACTGTGAGAGTTTTGCCATTCTAACAAAATTAAGTCTTCAACTTTATGGACATGGGATATTTTTTCATTTTGGGGGAGTCTTTAATTTCTTTCAGTAGTATTTTGTAGTTTTCAGTGCATGTCTTTCTCTTCTTTGGTTAAATTTATTCCTAGGTATTTTATTCTTTTGGATGGTATTATAAATGGAATTTTTTTTGTTTGTTTTTTTGGTTTTTTTGTTTTTTTTGAGTTGGAGTCTCACTCGGTCGCCCAGACTGGAGTGCAGTGGCCGCTTGCGGCCACTGCAGCCTCGGCCTGCTGGGCTCCGGCGATCCTTCCGCCTCAACCTTCCGAGTAGCCGGAATTACAGTCATGTGCCACCACGCCCGGTTGATTTTTTTATTTATTGTAGAGATGAGGTCTCGCTGCCCAGGCGGGTCTTGAACCCGCGGGCTCAGGCAATTCACTCACCTCAGCCTCCCAAAGGCACGGGATTACAGGCTGAGCCACCGAGCCCGGCTTTGGAATTGTTTTTTTAATTTCCTTTTGGTTATTCCTGGTTTATCAAAATACAACTGATCATTGTGTGCTGATTTTGTACCTTGCAACTTTGCTGAGTTTGTTTATAGTTTTTTTATGGATTCTCTGGGATTTTGAACATATATAGAATTATGGTATCTGCAAATATAGATAGTTCTGCTTTTCTGTACCAACTTGGGTAGCTTTTGTTTTTTCCTCTTGCTGAATTGCTCTGGCTGGGGCTTCCATTACTATTTGAATAGCAGTGTTTTGTTTCTGAAGGGAAAGCTTCCAGTCTTAACCCTTGACTATAATGTTACCTATAGGATTTTTATAAGTGCCATTTATCATGTTAAGGAAGTTTCATTTTCTTCCTAGTTTACTGAGTATTCTTATCATGAAAGGGCATTGAATTTTGTCACATGCTTTATCTGCATCTGTTGAGATGGTAATATGATTTTTCTTTCTGTTAGTGTGGTATACCTTTATTACATGGCCTGATTTTATGTTTAACTACCCTTGTATTCCTGGGATGCAACCCACCTAGTTTTGGTTCATAATTCTTTTGATGTGCTTTTTGGATTTGTTGTATATTGTTGAGCATTTTTGTGTCTACATTCATAAAGGATACCGTTCATAATTTTCTTGTGGTATCTTTGTCCAGTTTTGGTATCAGGTTAAGGCTGGCTTCAGAGAATGTGTAGGAACTGTTTCCTCCTCTTCCATTTTTAAAATCAGTTTGAGGATTGGAGGATAGGATTGGTGTTAATTCTTCTCTGAAAGTTTTTTGGAGCCGAGTGTAGTGGCTTACACCTATAATCCCAGCACTTTGTGAGGCTGAGGCGGAGGATTGCTTGAGCCCAGAAGGTTTAGAACAGCTTAGCCTTCTGCAAAAAAATTTTAAAAATAGCTGATGTCATGGGTGGCACATGCCTTTAGTCCCAGCTACAAGGGAGGCTGAGATGGAAGGATAAGCTGAGCCCAGGAGGTCAAGACTGTGGTGACCTGTGATCTTGCCTCTGCACTCCAACCTGGACAACAGTGAGACTCCAACTAAAAAAAAAAGTTTAGAATTCAACACTGAAGCCATCTGGTCCTAGACTTTTCTTTGTTGAAATATCTTTGACTATGGATCTGTTAAGATTTTCTACTTGAGTCCATTTGTAATTGGTCTAATTCTAGGAATTAGTTCATTTCATGTTGATTTTCTAATTTGTTGATGAACAATTATTCATGATATTCTTTTAATTTCTGTTAGTTCAGTACTAAAATCCCTGTTTTCATTTCTGATCATATTTATTTGCATCTTCCCTCTGTTTTTTTGCTGAGTTTAGCTCAAGGTTTGTCAATTTTCTTTGTCTTTTCAAGAACCAACTTTTGATTTTATTGATTTGATTTTCTTTAATTATTTTTTCTGGTCTATATTTTATTTATCTCTGGTCTAAATTTTATTATTTCCTTCCTTCTTCTGGCCTTGGGTTTAGTTTGATCTCTCTATAGTTCCATAAAATATAAAACAAAGTTTTGACTTGAGATCTTTCTTCTTATTAAATGTAGGTATTTACAGCTATCATTTTTCCACTGAATACTACTTTACTGTATCTCCTTAATTTTGGTATATTGTATTTTCATCTTCATTCATCTTAAAGTGTTTTCTAATTTCCCTAGTAATTTCTTCTTTGATCCACTGTTTATTTATGAGTGTGTTTAATGGCCCCCATATTTGTGAATTTTCCATTTTTTCTTGGGTTAGTAATTTTTAATTTCGTTCATTTTTAGCCAAAGAAAACACATTATATTATTTTGGTCTTGTTACATTTACTAAGAATTGTCAATGGCCTAAAATATGGTCTATCTTAGAAAATGTTCCCTGTGCACTTGAGAAGAATGTGTATTCTGCTATTGTTGAATGGATTGTTTGTATGTGTCTGTTGGATCTAGTTGTTTTATAATGTTCAGGTCTGTCTAGAGGTTCTACCCATTTTTGAAAGTAGGATATTGAAGTCTTCACCTGTAATGGTAGAACTGTGTTGTATTCTTTCAGAGATTTTGTGCGTGTATAAACAAATTCAGGTATATGGTTTTTTTTTCTTGTAACTTAAACAAATGATACCATATTCTATGCACTATTCTTTACTTCTTTTTTCCACGTAACAGTATATTTTATTCTTTATGTCATGGTATAAATAACTTTCTCATTCATAAGGCTACATATTTAGTCCTTTAATAGTCTTTTTTTTTTTTTTTTGAGTTGGAGTCTCACTCGGTCGCCCAGACTGGAGTGCAGTGGCCGCTCCCGGCCACCGCAGCCTCGCCTGCTGGGCTCCGGCGATCCTTCCGCCTCAGCCTTCCCAGTAGCGGGAATTACAGGCATGCGCTACCATGCCCGGCTGATTTTTTGATTTATTGTAGAGATGAGGTCTCGCTGCCCAGGCTGGTCTCGAACCCGCGGGTTCATGTGTTTTAAATTCGTGTTTCAAACTTTGATTGCACCTTCAGTAAGAAAGACTTTTTATATTATCTGCCAGCATATTCTTACATATAGAGGAGAGGCTGCCCCAAAAATGGATATACATTTTAAGAAAGGGAAAAATTGTATTAAAATTGTAATACTCAATATGTACCGATGACAAAAGATGAATACAAGTCACATTTGACTTCTGCAGTTACAAGAGGTGCTCTGAGTGGTTACCATCAGCATCCATATACTTCTGATCACAGCAAACTACTGCTTGCACAACATTGACTTGTTGCTGTGTGAAACCTCCAGGATCTTCCCTGGAGTACATCATATATAGTACCATGCTTCTCAAACTTAGCACAAATGTGTGCCATTGTTAGGTATGTTGGAGGTTCTGTTGCATACTCAATCCTCCATTCTTGTACTTATACAATGTTCTCAAATTTCTAATACCACTTCAAAATGGTCTTGCTCTCTTGAATGACACCCATGCTTCTGCCATTTTCTTTTACTGTCCTTCCTGTCGCATGGTGATGCTAGCATTCATTTGATTAATGCCATCTTTTGAGTGAGCATAATACTACACACTGCTACTGTAATTCAACTCAACTTTAAAAAGTAATGCATAGATAACATCTCTTAAAATGTGTGTACCTATTTTTGGCACCCCAGTATATATATTTAAAAGTTTTAAAAATCAGGTGTTGCCTTTACTAATTGCAAAAAGTTAGTAAAGACAAACAATAGCGAACATAATTTTTTACGTTTTAGAAAAATCTTTAAATAAACAAATTTTTTAGAAAAAATTTCATGATTTATTCAACTGACTTTATAACCCACTGTTTTATTTTATTTATTTATCTATTTTTTTGATTCGGAGTCTCACTCTGTTGCCCAGGTTGGAGTGCAGGGACATACTCACGGCCAGCACAGCCTTGACCTGCTGGGCTTAGACGATTCTTCCACTTCAGTCTTCCAAGTAACTGGAACAACAGGCATGCACCACTGTGCCTGGCTAATTATTTTTTATTTATTGTAGAGATGAGGTCTCTCCATGTTGCCCAGTCTGGTCTCGAACCCATGGGTTCAGGAAATCCTCTCGCCTCCACCTACCAAAGTGCTGGGATTACAGGCATGAGCCACCGCGCCTGGCAATCTACTGTTTTAAAGAGAGTGATATAAAGGTTGAATTAAAGCTGTCTAGTAAATTAAGCTTTTTTTTCTTAATGTAGGAAGTGCAATGAATATAGATATTAGAATTATTTATTTGTTTTTAAAGAAAAGTAGTGACCTCACTCAACTTTTAGGTTACAATTATAATATTTTTAAGGTTATAATTATAATATTTTACAATATAATATATAATGTTATACTATATTATATATAATGGAAACAAGCTTTCCTTTGGGGTTATTTGAGATAGTCTAAAATTAGATTGTACTGATTGTACTGATGTAACTCTAAATATACTAAAAACCACTGAATGTACATGTTAAATAGATGAATTTTGTGATAGATGAAATAGATCTCGATAGAACTGTAATTAAAAAGGCAAAGAACTAGGTCCCCAAAAGTTTTTAAAGTAGTTGGTACCTCTAAAGAACTGCCCATCTTGTGAGAAACCAAACTTTGATCTTTTAAATTGCTGTTCATGTTTCCTTCATGGAAAACTGAGGAGTTATAATAGCCCCAGATGATTATAACTCTGTGAGATTTATACAGTAGTATAGTAGATAATTGTAGTAAAGTACATAAGATGTATCCATCATATTTATCTATTAATATTTGTATGTATAAGTATGTATGTTTAATTGGGGAAATAAAGTACATTTCTTTAGCAATATTGGTATTAAAAGTTAATTAAGTACTTCAGTTAAGCTTCTTAAACATTGAACCCCAGGAATTTTTGGTATTAGTAATTTTAAGAATAGAAATTTTAGCAGCTCTCGAAGGGTAGAACTTTTCCAGAGGTGAGTAATCTTGCTTTTTCTTTATGTGAGTCTTTGTAATGTCTGTATTTCTTTTCCTTTACATATTAATAGGAACATGCTTACAAGTTATCAATTAAAAACTAAAATAAGAGGTTGTATACTATCTATTCACAGACCAATAAAGGCTTATAGATAGTTTTTGGGTGACCTGCACAATAATGTTAAAAATGATGTGCTAGCTATTGCACTTTTAAAAATCGATGCTTGCACTTTGGGAGGCTGAGGTGAAAGGATTGCCTGAGCCCATGGGTTTGAGACCGGCCTGGGCAACCTGGCAAGACCTCATCTCTACAATAAATCAAAAAATTAGCCTGGCATTGTGGTGCGTGCCTGTAGTTCCAGCTACTTGGAAGACTAAGGCAGAAAGATCACCTGAGCCAGCAGGTCGAGGCAGCATGCCACTGCCCTCCAGCCTGGGTGACAAAATGAGACTCCAACTCAAAAAAAAAAAAAAAAAACTTGATGCTTTACCTAAATACAAAACTTCTGGCTTTTCTTGAAAACTCCTAAGTCTGGGAATACTGCGCTTACATTTTCAATTGATCTTTTTAATTGAAGGTCAGTTCCTGTCCCCTCTAGATAGAACATGGGCACTCTAGTTAGTTACAGTTGCTACCATACTTTATTATTGCTCCTAGTCACTGAAGCCCAATGCTGGTTATTTTTGTCATCATGTTTGAATTATTGTTTTTCTTACAACCTTTATTTTACTTGTTTGCACTACCTTCTTGAGCCTGCTTGTCTTGTATACTGACCAATCTTTTGTTTGGGTTCCCCAGTGCTTTTAGTGCTCCGTGTTAAATTTTGTACATTCTTACATTGGCTTATTAATGTTCTAATTGTCACATTATATCTGATGTATCCAAGGATATCTTAGCTGCTTCAAAGCAGATATTTTTATTTATTTATTTATTTTACTTTGCCAGGAAACAGCGTTTATTCGTGCCAGTACTGGCTCAGCGGATTCTCATCCAAAGCCTGAGCGAGATATTTTTATTTGCTTTTATCTTTTCCTCCTTCTTTAGTCATTTCCACTCCCTTCCCAACTATGTCAGTATGTGCTCTTGCCTTTTTTTTTTTTTTTTTTTTTTTTTTTTAGTTGGAGTCTCACTCTATCGCCCAGACTGGAGTGCAGTGGCCGCTCCCGGCCACCGCAGCCTCGACCTGCTGGGCTCCGGCGATCCTTCCGCCTCAGCCTTCCGAGTAGCCGGAATTACAGGCACGCGCTACCACGCCTGGCTGATTTTTTTGATTTATTGTAGAGATGAGGTCTCGCCAAGTTGTCCAGCCGGGTCTCGAATCCGCGGGCTCAGGCAATCCGCTCACCTCAGCCTCCCAAAGCCTTTTGATTATTCAAAAGAATTATATTCATTTCTTTAAAGATAGAGTGACAGATCGATCACATTGTTTTCAAAACATTATTATTATTATTATTATTTTATTATTATTATTATTATTATTTTGAGTCAAAGTCTCACTCCGTTGCCCAGGCTAGAGCGCAGTAGCACGTTCACGGCCACCGCAGCCTTGAGCAGCTGGGCTCAGGTGATCCTTCTGCCTCAGCCTTCCAAGTAGCTGGAACTACCAGCACGTGCCACCACGCCCACCTCATTTTTTGATTTATTGTAGAGTTGCGGTCTCGCCAAGTTGCTCAGGCTGGTCTCAAACCACCTTGGCCTCCCAAAGTACAGGGATTATAGGTATGAGCCACCACGCCTGACCCAAAACATTATTCTTGATTCAAAGAAAACCATTTTCAAATGAATTAAGAATATTATGAGAGTGTAGATCGCCTGAAAACACGTATCAGTAAATTAGGAATGTTTCTTATATATAGCATAGACAAATCAAATAAAGTTTAATGAAATGTACTATCTTATAATACTGATCTTAGTTATAGCAGAATTTTACTCAATTTTTTTCTTTTTTAGAATTGGTTAAGTCAGTAATAACAATATGTGGTCTTTAGTTTTGGATTAGTCAAAAATTGTATTGTAAATGAAGGATAAAGTAAACATAAATAACTTGTCAATACATGAATTTAAATTATAATTCATTATTGCTTAATCCCCAGACAAAAGACTAGATGGAAATTTCAAGAATAACAACTATCTAAACTTTTTAAGCCGGGCTTGAGTTCTAGGAAATGACTTTAGTGGCACAGTGAGGACAAGCGGGGGGATTATGCTGGATTAGACTAATAATGTGTTACCTCTCTAGGACTGTGTGGAATTTTGCTCTCAAACGTTTACTCCTTGACATCTGATCTAAATGTAATATTTCCTTTTGTGTTTTAGATTCTTTACAGATCTTGAAGCCTTACCTTACCAACATTACACTGCTTTTTTTAATGTTAAAATTAGCTTTCTCTCATTTACTGGTTCATTTCTCACCCCTCAATATCTAATCATTCACTTTGTTTTAGATCATTTTCAGATGCTTTTTTCTGCTTTTCTTGTAAGAATACACACTGATCTTACATTCTCTGGTGGTTTTTTCCAAGATTTAAAATCTTCAAGTAATAAAATTTCAGAAAAACAGACTTTACCTAGGAGATGTTTTAAAGTTTGTTATAAGAGTAAGAAAGTTAAGTAAAAATATTAATAAAATCAAATGTAAAAATTTCTAAAGAGATTTGCTATCTTTAAAGGTTTTGCATTGTCATTATAATTATATTGTTTTGCCTGTACAATTGGAAAGAGAATTAAAACGCTAGAAGTCTTTTCTATGTAATTTTGTACAAAAACTAGGACTTGAGGAATAGGAGATCCTTCAAATAGAGAAAACTAGTTTTGTTATTAAAACTGGGAAATTGAAAAGGTTAAAACAAATGTTTACTTGAATAAAATGCTACTTTTCTATTAATGAATTAAGCTATTAAGAAAAGAAATATATAAATACAAACACATAGGTTTTCTTATGTGAAGGAAAAACATTACCTTATGGCTCTAATATTACCAAAGCCATAGATATTTTCTTATCATGGTTATTATTTTTATTTTAATATTGCATGAAATGTCAACTCTACTGTGCAATGATGTCTAACTCTGCTCTATTCCCTGTTAATATAGTTTTTATGTTTACTCTTTAAAAGGCATTTTAACAAATACTATCACTTTGTCTTTCGATGGAAATTTTGCCACCATTTTTTTAAATGTTGTATTCAGAATTATAAGGAAAGGGGTTTTTTTGTTTGTTTTGTTTTTTCTTTTTTAAGTCGGAGTCTCACTCTGTTGCCTAGGCTGGAGTGCAGTGGCACACTTACAGCCACTGCAGCCTCAACCTGCTGGGCTCAGGTGATCCTTCCACCTCAGCCTTCCAAAATAGCTGGAAGTACAGGTATGCACCACCTCATGCAGCTAATTTTTTAATTTATTGTAAAGACAAGGTCTTGCCATGTTTCCCAGGCTGGTCTCAAACCTGTGGGCTCAGGCAGTCCTCTAGCCTCAGCCTCCCAAAGTGCTGGGATTACAGGCAAGAGCCTCCACACCCAGCCTGGGAAAGTATTTTAAAGACTAGTCTTCTTCATTTGGAGAGATTATGTGGCAGGGGAAATATTGATTCAAATCTAGAAATTTATGAGTAGTGTAAAAATGGTAAATAAGGACTTACTAAGTAAAATCTGATGTGGTTTTATTAGTGCTTCAGAAGATTGAAAGAGATGAATTTATAATAAGTAAATGTGAATAAATAACATCACAGACATATACTTACAGAATACATTATCTGACAGTGGTGCAAATGGAAGTTTTAAATAAATGAATGGTATAAAAATTAGAATATTTGTGGCCAGTCTTAATCTAACAATTAAAAATTCTAGTAGTGCTCTTTGCTGGCTTTATCAGAAATAGACCACTCTCAACATTTTTCTACCATTGCTTACTGTATCTCTTCTCAGCTCAGTGTGGCTATAAGAGGAGGAAGCCATCTGGCATGCTTTATACTCAAGATGTAATAGCTGTAGCCATGCTGTGCTGGGGTGTACACAACTCTACTTGGCATGGAGTAGAAACCAAAAATTATCAGCAATGACTTCCTATATGCTGTTAATTTTTCAGGCAAAAAATAAAAGCCAATGGCAATATAAATGATTACTGACTGTGATCTTAAAAATTGAAAGGTATTTTTATCAATGTCCTGAATTCATAGACTGTTCAGAGTTCAAGAGAACAGGGACTGACAGATTCTTTCCCTCTAATGTGTCCTTTTGATTTGATTGGTAATGACTGTTGTGTTGAGAAGTGCTTTGGTAAGTGCTGTGTTGAGAAGGCTTTTTGTGGCCATCTTTGTTCTCAGAAGAAAAGTTAATAGCAATAGATAAGGAAATTGCAGAATGTATGTGAAGTATTTTTTATTCCTGTACTAATCATAATTTGTACATGCTTCACATGAGGAAACTAAAAGAGAAATTTCTGCCTTTGAAGGGGGCTTTTGCATTACGGAGTGAAACAAGACAGGAACTCTTCTAGCTCCTTGGTCAGTGTTTTCTGGCACATCTGTAACCATATTTCACTCAAAGATTCTCCATCGTTAACGTATGACGTAAATTTCCTTTTTTGATTAAGAATCACGACTCCTCATGATAAAAAAAAAAGAACAAAAAGAAGGAGAAAATGTAAAGCATGAAGTATGAATAACAACATAGTTGTTTTGATTTACTTGTTTTTGAGATAAAGAAGTTAATGGTTAGACTCCATATTTTAAGCTGTGTGTGTGTGTGTGTGTGTGTGTGTGTGTGTGTGTTTGCAGTTTTAGCAAATATCTTAACTTCATAATAAATAACAGTAATAAACTAGGGAGAGAATGGGAAAAATAATACAAGAGTTACACATGTAGACACTATGGGAAAGCAGGAAGGCATAATATTAGGAAGAAACAAGAAACCCTCAAGAGAGAAAGATCTGACATGAAAAGAAAGTGCAAATAAAATTTGTAGGGCCTTGGTTTTTCAGGCACGAGAATATCTTCTTTTTTTACTTCTTCTAGAATACTTTTCATCCTTAAGGCTCTACTCTCAGTGGAGCATCCTGATGATACAATGTCTTAGTCCTCTCATTAGTGTCATTGCCTTTCAGCAACCTAAATGGAGTCAACTAAAGTGTTAAAAGTCCTTGGCAGTTCTAATAGCTAAAGTATCTAAATAACTCTCACAAATTAACAACAAAAGGACAAATAATACAATTTGAAAATGGGCAAAAGTGCTAAATAAAAATTTCTCCAAAGAAGATATGCAGATAGCCAATAAGCACATGAAAAAATGGTTTATTTTTACACCGTTAGTCATTAGGGAAATGCTAATCAAAACCATAAGGAGGTATCACTTCAAACCCTTTAGGAAGCTATAAACAAAAAGCTTGACAATAAAAAGTAGTGGCAGGATGCAGAGAAATTGGGCTCTTCATGCATTATTCATGGGAGTGTAAAGTGTGACATTTTCTCAAGCAGTTAAACATGGAGATACCCAGCAATTCTATGCCTCGGTAAATTCCCCAAAGAACTGAAAATATATGTCCATATATGAATGTGTGTGACAACATTGTTCATAAGAGTTAAAAAGTAGAAGCAACCCAAATGTTTATTAACTGGTAACTGAATAAACACAATGTTATAGTCATACAGTGGACATCATTCAGCCATAAAAAGTATAAAAGTGGGAAAAAAAGAAATGAAGTATTGAGTCATGCTAAAATAGGAATGAATCTTAAAAACATTGTACTAACTGAAAGTCAGAGGCAGAAGGACATTATTGCACAGTTCCATTTATGTGAAATATCTATAATAAGAAAAAACATAGAGTCAGAAAGTAGATTAGCAGTTGCCATGGGATGGGGAGAGGGGGAATGGGGTATAGCTAATTAAAGTCCCTGACATTAATGGTCTCCTACCCAAATGTTGTTAAACTTCCAACCAGATACAATATTTAATATTTCCTAAGAGATCATTTATTTTCTCCTACAAAATTAGGACTAGTTCATCAAGCATCATATTAAGCTTCTAGTGAAAACATTAATTAACAATATAAACTTTATATAAATGCTCTGCCTCCCATTCCCAGTGCAAAATTATTTTCATATTTATTTTTATTTCTCTTCTTTTTAATTACTCACTAAGCTGAAACTTACAGAAGTGTCAAATAGGAAGATGAAAATGACAGAGTAAATGTTTTAAATTCTTTTTTATTCACTTCCCAGGTGGTGCACCAATAGAAAAAATAATTCCTTTTTTACTTCTCAGATTTATTCTTAGTTTCTCTTACCTATATTTTGGTACCTTCAAATTCAAGATTTATACCATGTAATTATCTGAATATATAAAAACTTTAGAAATAATGGGAAGGAACTTCAGTCACTTTAAGCCTCAATTCTAACTCCTCTAAAAATTATCTCTTTCTAAGGAAGTATCTTCAAAGTAGGAAAATAATTCTACAGTGTAAACTTTTTAATCGTGGTTTTTGTCAGGTTACATTATTTTCTTTAGGTTGCATTGTAGACAATAATCAATTGACATAGTCGTCAATTCCTATTTTAAATCTGTTAACACTTTTTGGTGGGTACAGATGGGAAAGACAAATGAGGATATAGTCATTCTTCCCTTTTTTTTTTTTTTTGAGTCGGAGTCTCACTGGGTTGCCCAGACTGGAGCGCAGTGGCGGCTCCCAGCCACCGCAGCCTCCACCTGCTGGGCTCCGGCGATCCTTCCGCCTCAGCCTTCCAAGTAGCCGGAATTACAGGCATGCGCTACCACGCCCGGCTGATTTTTTGATTTATTGTAGAGATGAGGTCTCGCCAAGTTGCCCAGGCGGGTCTCGAACCTGCGGGCTTAGGCAATCCACTCACCTCAGCCTCCCAAAGGTGCAGGATTACAGGCTGAGCCACCGAGCCAGCCCCATTCTTCCCTTCTTATTACATCATAGTGACTTCTTTTCTCTCTCTCTCTCTCTCTCTCTCTCTCCCCCTCCCTCCTCTCTCCCTCCCCTCCTCCCTCCCTTGACAGAGACAGGGTCTTGCTCTGTTTCCCAGCCTGGAATGCAGTGGCACAACAATAGCTTACTGCAGTCTCAACCTCCTGGGTTCAAGTTATTCTCCCACCTCAGCCTCCTGAGTAGCTGGGACCACAGGCATGCACCACCACACCCAGCTAATTTTTAAAATTTTTGTAGAGACAAGATCTTACTATGTTACATAGGCTGGTTTCAAATACTGACTCAAGTGATCCACCCACCCTGGTTTCCCCAACTGCTTACAGGCATGAGCCACTGCACCTAGCCTATTTAATATATCTGCACAATACTGTTTTTATAAGTCAAAAAGGATTTCCCTCAAAAAGTATTTTGTTACCCTTGTATTTTAATTCTCTGTAGATTTGAAAAGCCATCTCAAAGTGAAAAACATTAATATATTTTGAATATATTTTAGTGTTAAGAATTTCATCTTAATTTTAATAAAGTGTGAGACAACTTTAATTAATTTCAAATACTTCTTAAGAATCTTTTGGTTAATAATTTCCTGCAAAATGTTGACTCTACTTTTGCATATTGAATGTGCAATTTAAAAATATTATTAAAAGTTTCTATTCTACTTCAACATAAAATATCTCTGCCAATACTCTGTAGTCACACTGATAGGATTAACCACCTGTGGAGGTGGTCTTTTAATTAGCCATAGGGTTAGGTGCTAGGGTTCAAAACTATTAGAAATACCTAATTTTACAGAAGACATTATACTGTTCTTGTGGAAGTAGTAAGAGTTGCCTTTATTTTCTGTTATCTTTTTAAATTTGAAAATATAGTGAACTTCTGCAACTTTTGTTTACAAATGCTTTCAGAATTAAAATTATGATATCAGCTTGTCACATGATGGAATGTTATTTAGTGTAAAAACTAGTGGACCCTTGGGAAGTACTGGATAACAAAACAAGGTTAGTTGAATCTTAAGCAACTTTTGTTACATTGTGATTTATACCTTCTGCACAACCAACACGTAAATGTTTTAATATTTCCATGAATTATCAACCTTACAGAATTTATATTTGCGCTTTTTTTATGTTGAGATGTAGTTCACTTTGAATGTCCATTTAAGAATATTCTGGGGATAAAAGAATATTCCGCAATGTGTTTTTATTTTGAATTTGTCCACCCTCATCTTTCTTTAGGAGTTGATCCCCCTCATATTGTGTACAGCATGCCTACATCCCGAGCCTAAAGAGAGAGATCAGCTTCTCCACATACTTTTCAATCTGATCAAGAGACCAGATGATGAGCAAAGGTGGGTATGGCCAGAGCTTTGGGAAATAAATACAAAGTCGACTTACTAATTTTACTAATTAGGCATTACAGTTGACATTTTAATCTAAGTGTCTTTCCTTCCCAATATCTATTTTGGTGGCAATGGAGCTTTCTTTCATTGTAGTATCACCCCTTCAGGGTTTCAAAATGTATAAAATGCATTTCAGACTACAATGTTGTCATCAAGTTCTCTTTCCTTCTTATTCTCTTTTTTAAGGAGACTGGCACTTGCTGCAACAAATAGATAATTAGGAATCACTTGGGGAAATTTAGCCTATGAATAACAAATAAAACCTAAAAAAAAATAGCTTTTTTTTTTTTTTTTTTTTTTTTTTGAGTTGGAGTCTCATTTTGTCACCCAGGCTGGAGTGCAATGGCACACTCACAGCCACCATAGCCCAGACCTGCTGGGCTCAGGTGATCCTTCCACCTCAATCTTCCAAGTAGTTGGAACTACATGCCACCACACCTGGCTAATTTTTTGGTTTATTATAGAGATGAGGTCTCGCCAAGTTGTCCAGGCTGATCTCGAACCCGTAGGCTCAGGCAATCCTCTCACCTTGGCCTCCCAAGAAAAATAGCTTTTTAAATTATGTGCCACTTCTAATAAGATCACAGTTCTTATCAACTGCTGTAATTACTGACAACTCTTATTGTTTAAATATTTGAAAAGGAATTCTGTATTATAAAAAAAGGATTGGCTGTCGCAGGAAACTGCAGGGGTGGGGGGAGGCAGGGTGTCAGTAGTGGGAATCTGCTGGGGCAGGAGGGGCACACCTCATCCGTACGGATCCCTGCATGATGAACATTTGTATACTTAACTATAAATTGTACCCCACATCTTTAAAATAAAAAAATTTAAAAAGGAAAAAAAAAAAGAAAGGGGATTCTATACCTTTTTCTTGAAACTTTAAGTTTCCCCATGTTACTAGACAAATATAGGTACTGAAGGACTTTATCTAAACTGTCTTGTATTTTTGAAGGACTAATTCACATTGAAATGATATTAAACTTTAGTGAACTTTATTTATTTTTAAAATACAGATCCTGTTCTTTAAAAATTGCAGGATAGGCTGGACATGGTGGCTCCCGCCTATAATCTCATCACTTTGAGAGACCAAGGTGAGAGGATTGTCTGAGTTCAGGGGTTCGAGACCAGCCTGGGCAACTTGGTGAGACTTCATCTCCAAAAAAAATTTGCAGGATAGTAATATTTGACCTGGAAAGGTTTTTTTTGTTTTGTTTTGTTTTGTTTGAGTTGGAGGCTCACTCTTTTGCCCAGGCTGGAGTGCAGTGGCACGCTCACAGTCACCTGCTGGGTTCAGGTGATCCTTCTGCCTCAGCCTTTCAAGTAGCTGGAACTACAGTTACACGCCACCACGCCCAGCTAATTTTTTTGATTTATTGTTGAGATGAGGTCTCGCCAAGTTGCCCAGACTGGTCTTGAACCCGTGAACGCAGGCAGTCCTCTCACCTCAGCCTTCCAAAGTGCTGGGATTATAGGCATGAGCCACCACACCCGGCCAAGTATTTTTTCATTAATACACCTTTCTGATTTCTAGTAGAGAAGAGCTTCCTGGTAATTAGTGATCAGGTTATGCCCAGCCCTCTATATAAGGGAGAGAAAGCAAACAGCAGGAGGGTGTGTTAGGGGCCCCATGAACAGTATAGGTAGATCATAGATTGACTAGAAACCAACCCTTTCTCTGCTCTGCAAATGCAGCAAGCCACAGGTAGATGGCGTAACTGAAATGTGGGCCTATCTGGTGATCCCTTGGGCATTCTAATGTTCCCCAGGTAGAAAACTAAACTCCCCCAGGAAAGAGATTTTTTTAGAGAAGCATGACCTCATCAGCCAACGTATGTTCTCCGTTCTCTTTTTCTTGAGTCCTAAGACTTAATGAGAGTCTCCCAACGAGAAGCAAGTGAAGTTTATTTTTTTCAGTCATGTTTGTCGAGAGAGAACTTCTGGCTCGAGGTGGTAATAGATCAACATTTCTTGATATTTTCTTCCCAATTTAGAATTTGCTATGAAGACATAAAAAATATATTAAAAACTAAAATACACACACTAAACACTTGTGAGAAACAAGGTTAATAAACAACCATTTGAAGGGCCTGGGGAAATTTCTGATACTCTAATATCATTAAATGAGCTGGATTAAGATCAGTCTAAGACTCTTATAGTTTTCACTTTGAGAAAAACATGTTTCAGTTGGCTGAAAAGTTGGTAGAATGCACTAAGTCAGAAAGCCATTACTTGTATCTAAGGCAGCCGGGTATTTCTGCCCCCATTCGATTGCCAGTGTTTTTCCTTCTTTATTCAGGAATTGTTCTTAGTAAACAAGAAATAGAGGAAATGGTATTTTTCATCCTAGGGTGTGTGGTCTTTTGTAAAAACCTGTAAGCCAGGTAAAGACCAGAAATAGCCTTAGAAGTACATGGTGGGGTTAGTTTTCATATATTATATTTGGCTGAATAAAGCCACAGACCACCTCATATCTTTTACAGCATAAATTCTTAGCATTTTCAAGGGAACTGGGCATTGAGCAAAGTAGAAAAGCATGCTTCGATTCAGCAGAACCACATTAAGTTATTGTCTCTCTGATAAGCTTGAGATATCTGGGGGAGTATAACTGTCAGCTGTGGCCTCTCCGTTTCTCCCAGAATAAACTGTAACTGGATCCTGTCTTCTTAATAAACGTTAGTCAACAGAAAATCAGAATCAATATGAGCCTCAAAAATTATACTGTACACTGAAAATGAAAATTATTCTAAAAATTTAGAATACAGGTGCATTTTTAGATGATTTATTCTTTAAACCAAAGAAACATTTAGAAAAATTGTTTAGTTTCCTAATTTAGAAAAAGGGCAAGAATTATGACTGTTATAAAACAGAAGAAGGGAACCAAAAGAAATGTAGATTTAGAAGAAAATGTTTGCCAGCAATAAGGGAAGAGACCAGAAGGAAAAAATTCAATTATGCAATATTTTCAAATTTATATTGCAAAGTAATAGAATTGGCCCTACTAAAAATTGAATCCATGTTGTGATACATTTTAAGTATCAATAAATCACTGTTCACTGCCCACTTCTGAGAATGAAGAATTGTCTGCACCAAATTCCATGGTATCAGTAATTTCCACAAACTCTTCAACTATGGCAGGTGATGGACAAAATATAAATATATATGTTCCTACAGTGTTATACTTTAACCCTTCTGCAAAATGTTTTGGAAAAGCTGCCAATAACTTTGTACATGGCGTGAATAGTGTACATCAACAGATTGAAAGCCTTGAAAACATTTTGGCATTAATACTGTTCAGTCAATAGAAATTTACAAAAATGAATATAAAGTCCTTAATTCTTCCTCTATCAATTTTGCTACAACCCTCAAAATTTTTTCCTCATAATAGTATTTTCATGAATTTAGCCATACATTTTTTTTTTACACATGGTATTTTATGTTTTAAAATGAATATGTTTTGCTAATAATCCTCAAAAAGTTGGTTTCAGTCAACTCCTCAATAATTAAATCCCAGTTTCTCTTTAATTATGGAAGTCTTTGAAGTTTGAAGTCATGTGTAAATTAGTAGAGGAAACATTGCCCAAATTCTTTAATAAGCAGAGGAAACACTGGCCCCATTCACAATGTTCTGCATTATTTTCATTCTTGTTATTCCAATTATTCATGTTGCATTTGCGCACTTTTTTATTAGTTATCTTGGACTTCTAGTTGAAATATTTATTTGTCTTTATTTTACATGCTCATGGCTGTTGAGCATTTCCCCTTTTTCTCACAGTTGAACTAGATACATTATGGCATCTTAATGGTTATGCTTTATAAGAAATAAAATATTTAATATATGAATTTGTACATCACTGGGTTATCAATAAACCATTACTGAGTGGCCAAAGGGATACAATGTGTTGTTTTGGTTAGTCCCAAGTTAAATGCCCACCATCAAAGAAGAGAAATGAGTTATTCCTAAGAGGAAGAGGAGTGAGGGAGAAAGCCACAGATCAGGTTGACACATCAGAATAAAGGAGAATGTGTTTTGATCAAGCAACAATGGTAGATGTCTACCTGAGAGAGAAGAACATTTAAATATTAAATGACTCTTTATGTGTGAACTCAAACAAAACATCTTGGTGGGTGTGTATGTGGACTAAGCACCAGTCTGATAAAATAAGACAGTTGACTGTTTTTCTATCTTATAATTTTTGTCTTAATCAGAATGTTAGTTTTTTTAGTTTTGGATTTTTTAATCAAACTTTGAAAAACAGTAGAAGTGTATGTTATGATTATGTAACTTTACATAATTTCAGTACTTGTTTTTCTGACTGATATAATTTTTACTTCTGAGAATGCTGGAAAATCACCAATAAGCATGAGCCATGAAACAAGTCAAGCTCAAATTTTAAAATACAAGGAACCTCTCAACTGTGAAAATGCGGCCAGTTCTATAGACTTTGAAACTGTTAAGTAGATATCTCTTTCTTGCTCTTTTCACATTATACCTGAGCAAGTGGAGAAACACTCTTTTCAGAATGTAACCAAAGTTAATCTGTACCAGCAGCTCTTACATGCTAACAAAGTAATATAAGAGAAGTAAAATCACCGTGTTGGGAGCATCCATTGCACACTAAAATTATTTGAAGGACAAATTGTGGTACTGTAGGAAAATTAGTATTTTCTCCTTGAAAAATCCAATGTCCTATCATGCTAACTTTAATAATGAAATGCCATTTATTACATCTTTTTTTTTTTTTTTTTTGAGTTGGAGTCTCACTCTGTCGCCCAGACTGGAGTGCAGTGGCTGCTCCTGGCCACTGCAGCCTCGACCTGCTGGGCTCCGGTGATCCTTCCGCCTTTATTTAACCTTGCAAGACAAAAACCTCTTTAGTCTTAGAACCAATTTTCATAAACTTTGGTTGTGAAGCTAGTAGCTGCCACCTGGTGGCCAAAAGCACCTATTAACCTTACTTTGGGTCAAGATGCATAAGAAATTAAGCACACACATCCACACTTAAATCAGCTTTTAACTTACAGAAATATAATTCTTTATTAAAATAGACTAATAAATGTATTAACTATATAATATAAATAACAAATGAAAAAAATCAAATGTTTAAGTAAGCATAATATTTGAGATATAATCAGTTGTTATGTATCTTTACCTAATGAATATCGGGCTTCATTGAGAGTATCCCAAGAAAAACTTAATTAAATGTATAACAGTGGTGCTTTTTCCAGTTGTTTGCTAAAGCCATATTGACACCATATTTCTATCTATGCCATTTACTAATCAGTTGCCATCCTGTGATTTTCACAAGTAGAAACTGTATTTATTTTTACTATCATGGGAGCCTATTTCTGATGTTGTTGATTAGCTGTGGGACATCTGATCTTTTCTGTTTTGGACTGCATTTCAAAGTGTCATGTTGTCTAGAATTTTGAATATTAGCTCTTCTAAGAAGTTTGTTTTAAGGGACCTAAATTTTTTTCCTATTCAAGTTTGTAATCTTTAGTACAGTGATGACTCATGATTTAAAGCCATTTCATATAAAGCTCTTACAAGTTTTCAAAATGCTTAAGCTTTACAAGAATTCAGCTATTAGGATTATCAAACATGTATGCCTTCTCATTTTATTTTATTTTATTTTATTTTATTTATTTTTTGAGTTGGAGTCTCACTCTGTCACCCAGACTGGAGTGCAGTGGCCGCTCCCAGCCACTGCAGCCTCGACCTGCTGGGCTCCGGTGATCCTTCCGACTCAGCCTTCCAAGTAGCTGGAACTACAGGCGTGCACTACCACACCCAGCTAATTTTTTTGATTTATTGTAGAGATGAGGTCTCGCCAAGTTGCCCAGGCGGGTCTTGAACCCACGGACTCAGGCAATCCACTCACCTCAGCCTCCCAAAAGCGCGGGATTACGGGCTGAACCACCAAGCCCGGCTGCCTTCTCATTTTAATACCCTAGTGAGGGCCAAACAGCTATCATATATTAGGAAATTTTCATTAGGGAGCAGACAGCTATAATACTAGGTGTAAGGGTTGCTAAATTATTTTTTCATTTTTCTTTTGTTCACTTTAATTTGCCTTCCTAAAGTAGTAGCAAGTAGAAAACAGGAGGTAGGAAAGAAACAAAAGTTGAGAAATAGAAGCAGAGAATGAGATTATAAATATTAAGGGAAATCAGGCACATAAAAATTACAAAAATTGTGGTAAATTAGAAGCTACTGCAGTATACAATGAAGACACATTAGTTCACTGTTTTCTCCAGCCTTGTCCAAAAGATATTTGTCATTGTTCTCCTCAAATAACATGAGAACATTAGTAACTAATCTGACTAAAGCAAATAGAAATTTAATGTCATTTTGCAGTTCATTTAAATTTGGATATATTGACAAATAGCAATGATTAATGTCTAGGCTTAAAACTCTGATTTTTATAACTAATTCAAATTAAGCATTCTGGTTTGGTTTTCTTTGATTTTGGCTACTTTAAAACATCTATTAAAAGCATACTTTAAAGTGTTAGACAATCAAAAGTGGAAGAACCTAAAATTCTGAATTTTAAAGTCATTGTAAATGCAACTTCATTCTGAGGAGTAAAATATTTTATTTAAAATTTTATATATTTTTTAAGTTACAAATTTATCAACTCAGATGAAGATATTAGTCAATTCTTAACTGTTGTTCTATAACAAAGTACCCCAAAATAAAGTGGTTTAAACTGTCTTTTATCTTACAGTTTCTGTGGGTCAAGAATCTGGGTCTTATGCTTCAAACTCTTACAAGGTTGTAGTCAGGGGATCAGCTGGGGCTGTAGTCATTTTAAGGCTCAACTAGTGAAGAATTTGCTTTTAAACGCAATCATGTCATTGGCAGGATTAAATTCCTCAAATATTTCTAGACTGAGGGCCTCAGCTACTCACTGACTTTAATTCCTGGCCACATATTTCTCTCCATCATTGCAACTTGCTATATCAAAGCATGACCCCTGAGAAGGCAATCACTGCATGATGGACGTCACAGACTTTGTAACCTAATATCAAAAGTGACATCCTATCACTTTGTTCATAGTCTATCTATTAGAAGCAATTTATTAAATCTATTCTACACTCAAGGAAATGGGATCATTTGGGAGCAATGTCAGAAACTACCTACCACAGTTATCTTGGATATAATACCAAAAAATCTGCTTTTAAAAACATAATTTTACTAATATGGTACCATAGCTTTTAACTATAGAAATATTGAGGAAACAATCACTGATTGTTCCAATGGGTAGAAACTGAAGTGTTTGGCATATTATAGTATCAGAATGCATGAGTGGAAAGTTAACTTAGAAGGTTATGAGATTCAGCTTCTTACTTCTACAGAAATCCCTTCACAATGTCTATCATAAATGGTGTTGCCATTGTTTGAGTGGCTAGTTTCTTAGTGGCATCCTAGTCCATTGTTAGAAAAGTCTAATTTGATTATGTATAACTATTGTACTTTATGTGAATTTACAGAGATGAATCTTGTTAACCCTTAATCCTGGTTGCGCTTTCTAATGCAGTCACAAGCTTTTATTTTTGTACTATTTTCCAGGCAAATGATACTGACTGGTTGTGTGGCATTTGCACGTCATGTCGGACCAACACGTGTAGAAGCTGAACTTTTACCACAGTGTTGGGAACAGGTAAATATTTGCATTGGGTTTCCACCTAGCTATTCTAATTTCTTATTAGGGTTCAAATTTTCTTTTTAAAATGCTATTAAGAAATACGTAGGATGTAAATTATGCTGCTGTTTCTGTAGCTCAGCACAGGGATTTAATAGAGCTTAAGAATTCTCTGGTTCCTTTGCTTTATTCATTCATTCAGCAAAAACTTATGAAACGCTAATTCCAGTTCTGAGTACTGGTGTAGTCACTAGGGATACAGTAGAGAACAAAAGATGAAGACATCCCAAGTAGAAATATGCAAGTGAGCCGGGCTTGGTGGCTCAGCCTGTTATCCCGCGTCTTTGGGAGGCTGAGGTGAGTGGATTGCCTGAGCCTGCAGGTTTGAGACCCGCCTGGGCAGTGAGACCTCATCTCTACAATAAATCAAAAAATCAGCCGGGCATGGTAGCGCATGCCTGTAATTCCGGCTACTCGGAAGGCTGAGGCGGAAGGATCGCCGGAGCCCAGCAGGTCGAGGCTGCGGTGGCCGGGAGCGGCCACTGCACTCCAGTCTGGGCGGCAGAGTGAGACTCCAACTCAAAAAAAAAAAAGAAAAGAAAAAGAAATATACAAGTGAATAAAGAAATGACATACTGTTTTGTAGTACTGGTTGCTAGGGAATGTTCTCCTGGAAAGGGTGGTCAGAGAAGGAATCCTGAGGCAGTGATGTCTAGGCAAGTAAAATGCACCAGGTACAAAAGCCTTAAGGTGAGAGCAGATGCGTTCAAGGAGAGCAAGATGTGTGCATACGTGGAAACATATCATGTGTCTAGGTTATACTTGTATATATTACAAATACATACAGTATATAAAATATGAACCTTTGATGTGGGAAGTTTTTATATTTATAATTGAACTGTATTTTACAAAAAATACTTTTGGTTTTATATTGAATTTTAATATTTCAGTCCTCTGTAGAACTCAGAATCATTGACTTTCTAGACTTGATGTTTAGGTAATTAAGCACCTATTTTCCACCTTAAGAAGGTGGGTTACCTACTTATGGAAACAAATTACATGGCTTTATATACACAGTCACTTATTCTTAAGAAATATATTGGTCTCTGGAACAACACTGAAGTGTGTAGTTATTTAGAGTTCTGTCTCCAAATTCTTTGGGCATTTATTTTTTCACTAAGATCTAGTGGAGTCACTAGATTCAATATGTAAAGTGAACATTATGTATAGTAATAATTACCTCTGACAATTCCTTACATCATCTATAAATCACAGTGTATACTAATTTAGGTTGAGGTTCTAATTGCTTGAAGTCAAAATTAATTTGGATATAATCCATGCAACTTGAATTTACAATTCTACATGATTTTTCATGTGCACATTTAATTTTTTATAGTTTTTTTACATTTTATTAAGATATAATTCACATACTATAGTTTACCTGTTTAATGTGTACAGTTTAATGGTTTCATTATACTCACAGAGTTGTGCAGCCATCATCACAATCAATTTTTAAATGTTTTTATCACCCCCCAAAAAAAGAAATCCTAATGGCTAGAATTTGGTTCTCCTCTTTCAAGATTATTTTGGCTATTCTGGTTCCCTTGGGCTTTCTTATGAATTTTAGAACCAGTTTGTCAATTTCTGGAAAGAAGCTAGCTAGGATTTTCATGAATAATGCATTGAGTCTATAGATTAATCTGGAGAATATTGCCATCTTAATTATATTAGGCTTTCCAATCTATGAAGGCTTAATTTAGGTCTTTTGCAATTTTTCTTTCAATGGTAATTTTGTATACTATAGTAGTTTAAGTTTTACCTCTTTTGTTTATCTACTCCTAAGGGTTCTTTTTGATGCTATCGTTAATAGAATTATTTTCTTAATTTTATTTTTGGTTTGTTCATTGCTAACATAGAAATACAGTTGGTTTTCATATGTACATTTTATTTTTGAGACTTAATTGAGCTAAACTAAAGAAAAGCAAGTGAAAGTTTATGTACAGCATACTTTGACATTCAAACCATTTTGCTTTTGAGATAACTACATCTGGATTAAATTTAATTCAGAGATGTTAGTTATAAGTATCTCTACCACCACCTCTTCTATAACCTGAATAAACATGAATATAGGGGATCTATCTAGCCACCTACCTCCAGTTTGTTGCCCAGTAGATTACTATATAATTTTTTTTCTTAATTTTAGGCATCCAAAACATTAATGAATTATGTCACCTTTTCATATGGGAATATGAGAACAGATATACTTCTTTTCCAGTCAAAGAAAGATTTATATTCTGTGAAGAAGACATATGGGAACAAAACCCAGTATGTGTCATTTTTTTTGTTATTTTTTGTTATGGTTCAGTGTAGTCACCACAATAACAAAACACCATCATTTTGCATATACAAACAGAGGAATGGATTGAAGTCTGCTTACTTTAAAAATAAAATCATATGTCTAATGAGGACTCTGTTTAAATCATTATGTAACTTCCTAATATCTTAGGTAGAGAAGACTGGCACATATTATAGACCATATCTATAAGATACAGAATCTGGGTTTTCTAAATTTTAAAATTTACCAATATTGCCAGGGAAGGGTCCTGATCTCTCCTGATGTGCTAAGGAAAGCCTAGTATTGGGCAAGCCCATGATCTCTAGATACATTGCCAGATTTTCATCTTTGGTTTTTCCTTTTTTCTTTAACAGATGACCCCTGTGACCTCATGTTTAGACTCTTCCTGATTCCCTTATTCCTGATCCAGGTGTAGTCATACAGGGATTCCCAGAAGTGGAAAAGAAGGAAGCTTTATTGCATTCTTAACAGGATTTGTGGTGAAAAGTAATTCTCTGTTGGAAGAAGGGAGGTCATGTTGTTTATGCTTTATTTATTTATTTTTTTACTCTAGATTAATCACAAATACCCAGAAAGACGACTACTTGTGGCAGAATCCTGTGGAGCATTGGCACCTTACCTTCCTGTAAGAACTATCAATTTTTCTTCTTAAAACCTTTTCTCTTTTTTAATAATAAAAAATCCTTTTTTCAAGTGTCTTATACATTCTAATCCAGATTTCTCTTAGGTATGCTATCTTAATAAAGGAAAGAGATGAGTCAAGAAAGAAAAGGCTCATATTATTACCTATGGTAGTGCAGATAAATAGGTTATCACCGATTTTCCATGAGTATAACTATATTAAACTTTATCAGAAGTTCTCAGAGTGTGGCCTGAGGACCCTAGAGAGTTCCTTGAAATCTTTTCAAAGAAGTCCACATGGTGAAAACTATTTTTAAAATAATAAGACATTTTTTGTCTTTCCACTATGTTGACATTTGTACTGTTAGTGCAAAAGCAGTGATGGGCAGCAGTGCTGGTGCATTAGCATTAATCAGGGCAGGGGCACCCAAATACTAATAATGATTGTATTCTTCACTGTAATACATTTGCTGAAAAAGCCAATTTCACTTAAAAAGGAGCTTTCTGAACTCATAAAATTGTTAATTTTTACCCTTGTTCATGTATCTTATTAATATTCTGTGAGACAAATTAGAAATTACCCATTTAAAACCCTTTTGCTGCATACTAAAGTATGATAGTTGTTTGCAAGAAAAGCACTTCAGTAATTGCTTGAGTTGGAAGCTGATCTAGCTGCTTTTTTTCATGGAGTACTGATTTTACTTCACAGAACCACTGGCAAACTATGGTTACTCAGACTTCAGTATGTGGTAGACACTTTTATGAAACTGGATGAAGTGAGCCCATCACTTGAAGGAAAACAAGTAGATGGCATTGTTGCCGGCGATAAAAGTGGAGCATTTAAGTGAGAGCTAGAATTTTGAGAAACTTATAGCCACCAGTGTGAGTTTGACAGCTTCTAAGTACAGAAAGAAATGATGAGATCACTGGATTTTTTTTTATGATGTAATGAAATCAAAGAAGATCTGCATGACTGTGGTTTAGTTTTTCCCAAACAACCAATGCATGGGTTAAAATAGAAGCATTCAAAGTCCAAGATAAACCAATGGAATTTAATGTAACAGAATTTTAGAAGTTTATTATCAACGAAGCACATCATGGCTTCAGATTTCATGTTGCAACTAACCTTTAAGAAATTACTACTTGTAGGCCAGGCGCAGTGGCTCAAGCCTGTAATCCCAGCACTTTGGGAGGCCGAGGTGAGAGGATTGCCAGAGCCCATGGGTTTGAGACCAGCCTGGACAACTTGGTGAGACCTCATCTCTACAATAAATCAAAAATTAGTTGGGCGTGGTAGCACACATCTGTAGTTGCGACTACTTGGAAGGCTGAGGTAGAAGGATCGCTGAAGCCCAGCAGGTCGACACTGGGGTGGCCGTTAACGTGTGCGACTCCAGCCTGGGTGACAGAATGAGACTCCAACTCTAAATAAATAAATAAATAAATAAGAAAAATTACTACTTGTCCAGTTAGGGTGTAAAATCAACGTAAAGGGATTTTTTTTTTAAATCTGAAAAGGCTATTAAAATATTCTTTTCCAATTACATGTCATCTATGAGGCCAAATTTTCTTTAAATATTTCAACCAAAACAACATATCACAACAAAGTGTATACAGAGCAGATAAAAGAGCCTGTCTTTTAAGTCAGACACTAAAGAGATTTGGAGCAAAATATGAATCAACCCCATTCTTGCTAATTTTTTTGCTTTGTAAATAGCTATTTTTATAAAAATGCTATGTTACATTTAATGGGTTGATTGTTATTTTTAATGAATTGATATTTTTAAATTTTTGTTTTAATTTCTAATATGATAAATGTCAATGATATTACCCATTCAAATAAAAGTTGTTGAGATACTTATTAATTTTCACATTTAAAAAGTGTTCCTGCCACCAAAAAGATTGATGACACTGGACTGTTGTGCCCTTAATGGAATCTTTCCATAGGTCCAGGGATTAGAAGGGTTAGAGATAATAAAGTGGTGTCACAAGTATTTTAATTTAAACAATTAGTAGTTTAAAGCAGAGCTTGATGAACTACAGCCTGCATGCTAAATCCAACTCACAGCCTGCTTTTGTAAATATAGTTTTAATGGAACATAGCACCACCCATTTATTTATGTTTGTATTGTCATGGCTGCTTTCCTACTATTGAAGCAAAGTTGAGTAGTTGCAACAGAGACCTTTATGGCCTGAAAATTTGCTGACCTGTGTTTGAAAGTTCATTTTTGTAGGGTTTTATTTGTTTGTTTGTTTTGGGGTTTTTTTGTTTTAGTTGGAGTCTCACTCTGTTGTCCAGAATGGAGTGCGTTGGCACACTCTCGGCCACCGCAGCCTCGTCATGCTGGACTCAGGCGATCCTCCAGCCTCAGCCTTACAAGTAGCTGGAAGGAACTACAGGCGCGTGCTACTGTGCCCAGCTAATTTTTTATTTATTGTAGAGACGAGGTCTCGCCGAGTTGCCTGGGCGGTCCTCGAACCCGCAGGCTCAGGCAATCCACTCACCTCGGCCTCACAAAGTGCTGGAATTACAGGCTGAGCCACCAAGCCCAGCCAAGATTGTTTTTTTAAAAGACTACAAAAAATGGAATTTTATAACAGTGCATGAAGTTTTTAGTTGCATTTACTGTTAACCTTATATTCTTTAGTGAAGAGTGAAAAACCAATAGTAAAACAATTATCTTTTTAAAAAGTAAGATTTACTGTGGGTTTTTAATTCAGAAAAATATAAAGAAAATTCTGTATAATCCCATTCCCAGTGAGAATATATATATTTAATTTTGTTAGCAATAAATGTTCATACATTTAATTTATTATATTTATAAATTTATTATAAATTATAATATAATACAAACATAACTCTTTATACATTTATTATATTTAATTAAATATATATTTAATTTTTTTAACAATAACTGTTGATACATACAAAAAGAATAAAAGGAAAACCAAAGACTTCCTTCCACAATTCCCAGTTATTGTTTCCAAGGGTAATTTCTCATGATAGTTTTGACTTCATACTTTAAGAAAGTAAAAATGTGTGTGTGTGTCAGCGTATTCTTTAAAAAAGTTTTACCCCAAATTAATCATACTCTATACAGTGTTTTATATCTCATGAGCAATGCCTGAATGTAAACACTATTGACCTGTTCTTGTGTGGGTATCTGTTTGTTTCTTAAATTTCTCATACTATTAAAATTTCTGGGCCGGGCTTGGTGGCTCAGCCTGTAATCCCACCTGAGGGAGGCCCAGGCGAATGGATTGCCTGAGCCCATGAATTGAAGACCAGGGGAAAGAATCGCCAGAGCCCAGCAGATGGAGGCTGCGATGGCCATGAGTGTGCCCACTGTGCTCTAGCCTGGGTGAGGGACTGAGGCTCCAACTCAGAAAAAACAACAACAACAAAAAACTTCTGCATCTTGCTGCCTTCAGCATTTGCATTTTTTATTTTTGAAAGTGTTAAATTGCCCCGCTTTATGTCCTATTAACAGAACATTGGAGTTCTTGTTTTTCAATACCTTCACCAGGAATGAGGCATGAATAAGTTATTTTAATGTTTTACTTTTTTTTTTTTTTTTTGAGTTGGAGTCTCACTATGCTGCCCAGGCTAGAGTGCAATGGCACACTCACAGCCACCCCAGCATTGACCTGCTGGGCTCCGAGGATCCTTCCGCCTCAGTCTTCCAAGTAGCTAGAACTACAAGCGCTAGCTACCACACCCGGCTATTTTTTTTTATTTATTGTAGAGACCTGAGGTCTCTCCTAGTTGCCTGGGCTGGCCTTGAACCCACGGCCTCAGGCAATCCATTTGCCTCGGCCTCCCACAGTGCTGAGCCCGGCCATGTTTTTCTATCTAATAGAAGAAAATACATTTTATTATTGGATAAATTATATAGGTAGATTAATATGAGTGAGTTTTAGCATCCTACTATTTATTGTTCCAAGACAGATGACCATCACTTGCTTTCAAAGGATAAGTAAGCTGTTCTACTCCACTCCTAGACTGCTATGCAGTATTAATAATAGATAATGTTTTCCCAGTGCATCTGCACTTGCCTTGTACATCCTCTGCTGTCACTGATAGCAGCAAAGTCTCTGTCTGCAGTTCCTCAGTGTGGTCATGGCTTAAATAGAGTAATGCCTCCCACCCTATCCTGTGAGGAAGTCCTGGTGGCATACTAAAAGTAATTGTCACAGTTGACCTCAGCCCGAATCAATGTGAAGCAAATGCCTGCCTGAAGCTAATTTACCTCTGTCATACTGCTTTGTACTCTTACTAACCAAGAAAGCCTTTTAATATGCTTTAAGGCATCTTAGGACAGTTTTCGACCTAAAGGGTAAATGTAAAAGGTTGTACCAAAAGATACATAACCAGCCTAAATGTGTCCAAAATTTGCTGAAATTGTATATTTTTGTTTTTAAAACATGTCTATCGGCCAGGCGCAGTGGCTCAAGCCTGTAATCCCAGCACTTTAGGAGGCCGAGGTGAGGGGATTGCCTGAGCTCAGGGGTTTGAGACTAGCCTGGGCAACTTGGTAAAACCTTGTCTCTACAGTAAATCAAAAAATTAGCCGGAAGTGGTAGTGCACGCTGGTAGTTCCAGCTACTTGGAAAGCTGAGGCAGAAGGATCACCTGAGCCCTGCAGGTCAAGGCTATGGTGGCTGTGAGCGTGCCACTGTACTCCAGCCTGAGCGACAGAGTGAGACTCCAACTCAAAAAAAAAAAAAAAAAAGTATATCAAGTCTTGCTCCACATACCAAATGATACCGTAAATTTAGGAAAATAGTCTCTTTATTTTATTCTAACCATTATACGTAAAAAGAACCTCAACAAGTTTAGGTTTAAAGAATTTTATAAATTGATCAAATTGCAATAATAATACAAAGTAGGATAGTAGGGGCATGAATTTGCATATTGATAACTCTATTCTAACCTCAGCCATTAGTTAAACTAAAATATTCTTTATTATAACTGGAAAAAATTCTGTGTGAAATCAAGGCACAGCAGAGGTGCACATTTTATTAAATACTAGCATAATAAAACAGCAATAGAATTGTTAAAGTCCTTTTAAATCTCACTGTCATATTTTATCCTGTTTGAATTTTTTTTTCTCACTTCAAAAAAATAGGAATTCCTTGAGTCTATAATATATTCTTACCATACCCCACGCAAACATTTTAATTGCCAGGCTGATTTTTGCAATCCTTTTGTTATAACATTCAGCACTCTGCTCTGAGTTGAACAGATAGTGATAGAAGAGTCTTTGTCCATGTGTTGTTGATTTGCTGAAAGTGCCTGCTAGTGTGTACTCTAAGGATTTAAGAACTATCTAATATACTTAGTAAAAATATAAACTCATACTAAGATTATTAATACTGAATTTAGCATAGATGTTATTACCTCTAGAGAGGGAAAGATTTGAGGATCACTGATATTTTGGTTATATTTGTAATTTCATATATTTTTAAAATAAAAATTTGAAACAAATATTTTAATGTCCATTTAATCTGGAGTTTGAACATATTGGTTTCTATTATTTTCTATAACTTTTTGCTTAAGTGAAAACAAATAGTAAAAACAAATTGTTTATTTTCAGAAAGAAATCCGTAGCTCCTTGGTTCTTTCAATGTTGCAACAAATGTTAATGGAAGATAAAGCAGATTTGGTAAGAGAAGCTGTGATCAAAAGCCTCGGTATCATTATGGGATACATTGATGATCCAGACAAATATCAACAGGTATATTTTTCAGAATGAACCCTTTCACCCCATTACAAAATTCTAAATAATGTAATATTTCAAGTCTCTGATTTTTAAAATACTTTATAATGTAATATATAATAAGGATGGGCAGGTATGTCAACTTTAGTCAATTGAGGACGGCTGCCAGGTTTCAGCTTTGCAACTCAGAAGAAAGAATGCTACGATTCATTTACAATCTTTGCCACAGCTTTGTGGCAAGAAATCAAATATTCCTTGTTTACGCTTCTCTTTGGTTTGCTCATCAATTGATATATGGCATTTTCTTTAAAGAAAATGGGAAGGGTAAGATTATGGGTAACTTTCTGTCTTAAAATATTTTCTAAGTGTATTGATATGCATATTTATTCCTTTTTATCCTATGGTTTTAAAGGTTTATTCTTTTAAAAATCTCTTTTGCCTGTTTCCCATTGGCAGGGTTTTGAATTGTTATTGTCAGCCTTGGGTGATCCCTCAGAACGAGTAGTTAGTGCTACACATCAAGTGTTTTTACCAGCCTATGCTGCCTGGACTACAGAACTTGGAAATTTGCAGTCTCATCTTATACCTACACTACTGAACAAAATTGAAAAACTTCTCAGGGTAAGCTCTTCCTTTGTTTATACAGTTTATAGAAACTTAAATGTCTGTCCTAAGCCATCTTAGAGGAATGTTAGGGACAGGAACAGAAAATACCACTTAGCTGAACACTTTAATATATTACCAGCTACAGATTCTGTTGGACTGGAACCAAGAGAGAGATTTGAGGAACTTTTACTGTGCTGAAGCTGGAGGAGTAGAAAGGGCATGATACACATTTTTTAGCTGAAGTAGCACCTTCATGGAAAGAACCCCTACATTATTTAGAAAGCTAGTTCTTCCTTGACTCTTCTGAGGACTTAAATATTTTACATAAAGCATCATCTTCACTTCTAGAATTCAGAGACTACCAAAGTATGAGTGTCTCAAGCTTTCTTCTTTGCACATTGCCAAAGTTGCTTTAACTGTGCTTATTCCACTCCAATAGTTCATTTTTTCACTTTTTAGAATGAAGTTTTCATTCTTCCCAAGAATTGAAGAAATATGCTAACAAAACAATAGACATTTCTTAATCTAAATTTTTACTAAAAGATTTTTTAGAGACTGGAAGAAACAGCCATTTTTAAAAATGCCTATTATATGCCAACTCTAAAAGGAGATAGGAAGTAAGAGAGGGGAAGTAGCAAGAGCTGCTGCTGGCTTAGCAGTTGAGCATTTCTATATTGCCAACAGTGGACAATCCGAAAAGAAATCCAGAAAACTATCCCATTTACAATAACTACCAAAAGAAAAAAAAACCCAAGAAATACATTTAACCAAAGAGGTGAAAGATCTCTACAGTGAAAACTTTAAAACACTGATAAAAGAAATTGAAAAGAACACAAACAAAATGAAAAGATACCCATGTTCATGGATTAGAAGAGTTAATATATATTGTTAAAATATTCATACTACCCAAAGTGATCTATAGATTCAATGCAATTCCTATCAAAGTATCAGTAATATTCTTCACAGAAATAGAAAAAAGTTCCTAAAATTCATCAAGAACCACAAAAAAGATCCTGAATAGCCAAAACAATCCAGAGACACAAAGCCAAAGCTACTTAGAAAGAGAACATTCCCTGACTTCAAAATATACTTCAAACCTACAGTAACCAAAAACATCTCGATATTGACACAAAAGACCAGTGGAACAGAGTAGAGAACCCAGAGATAAATCCATGCATTGACGGCCAACTACTTTCAACAAAGGCACCAAGAACATACATTTAGGAAAGTCTCATTAATAAACTACTACATGCGAAAGAATAAACTAGATCCCTATTTATTCTACAAAAATAAATTGAAAATGGATTAAAAACTTGAATGCAAGACCTGGAACTATTAAACTACTAAGCATTAGAGAAATGCTTCTGGACATTGATCTAAGCAAAGATTTTTTTCTGGAAAGATCTCAAAAGTACAGGCAACAAAAGCAGAAATAGACACATGGAATTATATCAAGCTAATAAAGCTTCCACACAACAAAGTAATCAACAGAGTGAAGAGACAATCTGCAGAAAGATACTTGGAAAGTATTTGTTCAGCTAGAGATTAATAACCAGAATATATAAGGGATTCAACAGCAAAAATAAATAAATAATAATTTTTAAATGAGCAAATGATCTGAATAGACATTTCTCAAAAAGAAGACACACAAATGACTAAAAATGAATAAAATGCATCACTAATCATCGGGGAAACACAAATGCAAACCACAACAATGAGATAGCATCTTACCACAGTTAAAATGGCTATTATCAGAAAGACATAAATAAGTAAATAATAGATGCTGGCAAAAATGTGGAGAATGGGAAAACCGCCTACCCTGTTGGTGGGAATATAAATTAGTGCAGCCATTATGGAAAGTAGTGTGGAGGTTTCACATAAAAACTAAATATAGAAGTATCATGGGATCCAGCAATCCCACCACTGGGTATATACTCCAAAGAAAGGAAATTAGTACAGGGAAGAGATATCTGCACTCCTATGTTTACTGCAGAACTATTCATAATAACCAAGATATGGAGTCAGCAATCTAAGTGTCCATTAGATGAATGGATAAAGAAAATGTGGTAAATATACACATTGGAGTTCTACTCAGCCATAAAAAGGAATGAAATCCTGTTATCCATACTCAGCAATATGGATGAGTTTGGAGAACATTGTGTCAGGTGAATTAAACCACGCACAGAAAGACAGATACCAAATGTTCTCACTGATACATGGGAACTAAAACAGTTGATCTCTTTTATAGAGTGATTTGAGTTCTTCTGGGTAAATTCCCAGTAGGGGGATTGCAGGGTCGTATGGAAGGTCAATTTTTAGATCTTTTAGGAACCACCACACTGTTTTCCACAGAGGCTGTACTAGTTTATGCTTCTACCGACAGTGTAGAAGTGTTCCCTTTCTGCCACATCCTCTCCAGCATCTGTTGTTTTTTGAGTTATTGTATGTTTATCGCAAGATTGTTTACAGTAGCAAGAACATGGAACCAACTCTGCTGCCCATTAAAAGAGGACTGGATTAAAAAATGTGGTACATATACATGATGGAATATTACACAGCCATAAAGAAGAACAAAATCATGAACATCACAGCAACCTGGATGGACTTAGAGTCTGTAATACTAAGCCGGGCTCGGTGGCTCAACCTGTAATCCCGCGCCTTTGGGAGGCTGAGTTGAGTGGATTGCCTGAGCCCGCGGGTTCGAGACCTGCCTGGGCAGTGAGACCTCATCTCTACAATAAATAAAAAAATTAGCCAGGCGTGGTAGCGCATGCCTGTAATTCCGGCTACTTGGAAGGCTGAGGCGGAAGGATCGCCGGAGTCCAGCAGGTCGAGGCTGCGGTGGCCGGGAGCGGCCACTGCACTCCAGTCTGGGCGACAGAGTGAGACTCCAACTCAAAAAAATAAATAAATAAATAGAATACTGAGTGATCTTTCACAGAAACAAAGAACTGAGTATCACATGTTCTCACTCATAAATGAACCTTGAACAATTATAATCGTATAAGAAAAGGATTGACAGCTGGGCTCGGTGGCTCAGCCTGTAATCTCGCGCTTTGGGAGGCTGAGGTGAGTGGATTGCCTGAGCCCACGGGTTCGAGACCCCCCTGGGCAACTTGGCGAGACCTCATCTCTACAGTAAATCAAAAAATTAGCCGGGCGTGGTAGCGCGTACCTGTAGTTCCAGCTATTTGGAAGGCCGAGATGGAAGGATTGCCAGAGCCCAGCAGGTCGAGGCTGCGGGGCTCGGAGCGGCCACTGCGCTCCAGTCTGGGTGACAGAGCCAGACTCCAACTCCAAAGAAAGAAAGAAAGAAAGAAAAGGATTGGCAGTAGCGGGAAACTGCCGGGATTGGGGCGGGGCAGCGGAACTGGCAGTAGTGGAAATCTGCCTGGGGAAGGGGAGGCACACCTCAGCAACAAGGTACCTGCATAATGAACATTTGTATACCTAACCCTGAATTATACCCCACATCTTTAAAATAAAAAATTTAAAAATGAAGAAAAAAAAACAGTTGATCTCTAGGAGGTAGAGAGTAAAATGGTAGTTACCAAAGGCTGAGAAGCAGGGAATGAAAGGAGGACGATGAAGAGAGTTTGGTTACTGAATACAAAAATTCAGTTAGATAGAAAGAATAAGTTCTAGTGTTTGATAGCACAGTAGGATTATTATATTTAAAGATAATTTATTATATATTTCAAAAAATAGCTTGAAGAGAAGATTTGGAAAGTTGCCAACACAAAGAAATCATAAATGTTTGAGGTGATTTGAGGCAATACCTGATTGATCATTGCACATTGTATACATATATCAAAATATCACATGTACCTCATAAGTATGTATGATAATTATGCATCAATTGAAAATAAGAAAATAAATGACTTCTGTGGTTCACTTTAACTTCTTTACCCTAACTTAAAATTTTCAAAAGATAAGACCCTCTCTAAATAAAGAAAACCTGTAAAAGCTGTTTGCTACCAATGGAAATGACTGATGTTTACCCTATAGTTTTCTGTATAAAATATCTGTCACTTCTGTAGTGTTTTAGTGCTTCTTTATATTTTCATACTTGGAGAAATTAAGAAAAGATTCATGGACGTCTCCATTAAGTGTTGTTTTGAGTCTAACATACATGTCCTTAAATCTTTGATTTGCCTCAGAAAGGAAAAACATCATACATAAACCCAATTAGTAATGTAACTTCAAAAGACTAAAATTAGCTTCCACCTCCTTATGTTTCAGGAAGGAGAACATGGCCTGGATGAACACAAGCTCCACATGTATCTTTCTGCCTTGCAGTCCTTGATTCCATCTCTGTTTGCATTAGTGCTACAGAATGCACCTTTCTCCAGCAAAGTCAAGCTTCATGGTGAAGTGCCACAGATAGAAGGTACAGAACTTAAATTTTGGAAGGAAAATGTAGGATAGTAGCAGCTTAGCTTCCCAAGAAATGTTTTTGGTTAAAATCCTAAAAATCCCTTTATATAACTGCATAATTACTAAAATGTGTTATATGTGTGGAATCCCATAGTCGTATATTATATGATACCTAAGGTAAACTTTATGGCTTCATCTTTACGGATATTATTTTATAATATTTATGCTTCCTTTTCATCCTTAACCTATAGTGTTTTCATAGCATGTTTTGGGAAACTGGAATATGTGTTTCCTTCCATGAATTGATCTGAGTCAACAAAAAGATTCATTTGACTGTTACTAGTGCCAGTATATGAAGCTTGTCATTTCCATTCTCTTTATCTTTTCTTCTCCCCCAACTGTTTTATCTTATTTTTATTAGGGGAAGGTAAATGGAATTACTTTTTTCTACTGTTCCTTGATAGTAAAGAATATAAGCATATGTGGCAAAATTTTCTTTTTTTCCAGAGGATTGTGACTTACTTTCACAAGTACATAAAATTGACAGCAGAGGCCAGTATTTTCTTATCTTACTTTCTAGGTAGCTAGTAAGTGACCTTTGAAACTTGGCAGGCAATTGATAAGCCCACTGCACCTAACACCCAGGATAAATGGGTATAGACAAACTATTGCTATGTATGAGATACCTTTGCAGCCTTATCATATTTGTGAAATTACCCATGTCTCTTACTAGCTTCTGATTGACAAATAATATTGAGTCTATCAACAATGTTTGAGAATTTCATTTTTAATATAAAGTAAGCTATGGGCTACTTGTAATCTTTGGAATATGGTACAGTATATCCAAGGATACAGGAAGCAATATGATTAAAAATTAGTGTATACTATTTAAATGTCAGTTATATTTGAAAATTGAGAATGGATAGTGTAAGAGGTAATTTAATATTTTTAAATGATAATACTGAGAAGAAGGAAAATTCAAACTTTTTTTTTGAGTCAGAGTTTCACTTTGTCACCCAGGCTGGAGTGCAGTGGCACAGTGCTCACAGCCACTACAGCCTCAACCTGCTGGGCTCAGGTGATCCTTTCGCCTCAGCCTTCTAAGTAACTGGAACTATAGACACAGGCCACCACACCTGGCTAATTTCTTTTTGATTTATTGTAGAGATATGGTCTTGCCAAGTTGCCTAGGCTGGTCTCAAACCCATGGACTCAGGCAAGCCTCTAGCCTCCACCCCCAAAGTGCTGGGATTACAGACATATACCACCACGCCTGGCCTGAAAATTCAAACTTTTAAGATAAGACTTACTAGAGCCCTCACAGCTGGTCATTCGGGTTCTACCCCTTTCCTCATTAAGGCGTTTCATCTGCCTAGGAATTTTCCTATCTTGAAAATTCCCTTTCTCTTTCTGTTTTGCTGTAGTAGTTTACTATGACTGCCTTAATAAAATACCACAAACCGAGAAGCTTAAACAACAGAAAGGTGTTGTCTCACACTGACGAAGGCAAGAAGTCTGAGATCAAGGTGTTGGCAGGGCGGCTCCTTCTGAAACTCCGAGGGGAAAACCGTTCCGTGCTCTCCTCCAGCTGCTGGCTGTCTTCTTGGCTTACAGATGCATCACCCGGCCTCTGCCTTTGTCTCCACATGGCTCACTCTCCCTGTGCTTGTTTCTGTGTCCAAATTTCCCCTTTTTATAAGGACATCAGTCATATTATTTATTATTATACTAATTATTCCTTATTATTATTCTTATTATTCCATCATTTATTTAACAAATAATTATGGAATATCATCTATTGTTAAGCATATGGTAATTATGCTTAACAAAAATTAGAGAACAGTTTCAAAACAACTTCTTTATCATCCTGAATATATTCCTTCTAATATTTTTTTGACCTTTTCTTGTGATTTTTTTTAGATTTTCAGTTCTTGTTTACTCAATTTTATTCTCTGTCTTTTAACAGTAACTTAAATGTTAATGTTACTATGCCCTCATTTAGGTTATAATGTATTTACAATAATTGAGGATTTAGTTTATCCTCTTTGAGGGTATATACATAAATCTATGCCTGTATGTATATTCAGATAGATAGATAGTAGGAGATATAATTTATTATGAATGAAGATTTGTCTTCTCATAAAAAGGGTAACCCAAATATCTTTATTACCAATGTATTCTATAACATGAACTAATATTTATGTGAGGCACTGTTTTAGACAGTTGGGATACACTCATGAATAAAATAGACAAAAATGTATGCTCATAGAGCTTGCATTCCAATTGGGAGAAATACATTAAAGATTCAAAACAACTGTTATTTTGCTGGATAAGTGTGGTTATTTTGTTGACAGTAAAATACTGATGTTTTGCCAGCCTGTTAAAGTGGCATTCTGATAGCTTTTCTGTGTTTTTGTAAGTTAGATACTCAATTTTTTAAAAAATTACAGTTTAATAGGATAATATTTTGAGGCTCCCAAACTATTTTGATTTCTTATGTATAATCACTTTGTCATTCATGTAATTGCTTATTTCCCAACATCATTTTGCTTCTATTGGACAAGGCTTTTAACTATTCCATTATTTTTCAATAATTTATTAGTATCTTTTAAGAAATAGCATCATCCATCATAGTAGAGAAGATTGTGAACAATATAACAGAACCCTGTTTGAAATTTTATCAGATATGCTTTGACCTGATACAGAAATATGAAGCACAAATATCTGTCTTCATCCAAATCTATGTGATTCCTGTGTTGAGATAGTGAGAATTTATTCATTAGATAGTGAAAAATATCATGTTAGCCATATCTTTCTTTGTGTGTTATGATAGCAAATAAGAGTTCAGATAGCAAAAGCATTTATCTATATTTAATATATTATTAAATGCCTGGTACAGGATAGGAACACAGTTTTGTTACTGAGTATTTTTCAAAATTAGGTGCTATTTCAGATTTTGTTGAAGTTAGTAATTATCATTAAAACCTTAATATGTTTTGAAAATGTGTCATCCTTGTGTCTTTTTAGAGGGTTTTCCTTTATGTGGGTTGCTGTCAGAAGTTTCTGACCAATAGTTAATAAGCTGTTGGTATAAATTATTTATTTAATAGCTATCAAAGAAGTAGTCCCTTAATAAACTTGGTATCTAGTTACTCTCTGTAGGGTTATAGTTTTTTTTTGTTTTTTTTTTTGAGTTGGAGTCTCACTCTGTCGCCCAGACTGGAGTGCAGTGGCCGCTCCCGGCCACCGCAGCCTCGACCTGCTGGACTCCGGCGATCCTTCTGCCTCAGCCTTCCGAGTAGCTGGAATTACAGGCATGCACTACCACGCCTGGCTGATTTTTTGATTTATTGTAGAGATGAGGTCTCGCTGCCCAGGCGGGTCTCGAACCCGCGGGCTCAGGCAATCCACTCACCTCAGCCTCCCAAAGGCGCGGGATTACAGGCTGAGCCACCGAGCCCGGCTGGGTTATTGTTTTTATTGATATGTCTAGACTTTTTAAATATACGAGGTTATATATATATTCACATTTTATTTATAGAATTATTTTATTTATATATATTCACATTTCATTTATAGAATTTTAAAAGTAAGTTTTTCAGTTTTCCTCAAAAACTTTTAAAGTATATAACATAGGACCCTGGTTACAACTGGCTTTAACACTTTATATTAACTTAATGTTTATTAACCTATGAAAAATTTCATAAAGTATTTAATATTGTGAATTAAATACTAAAGAAACCTGTTCAGCTGAAGTGTTAATGTATTTTATATCATTATTCTCTATATTAAACAGTTTTTTTTCTCTGCTCTTAACCTATTAGTTCCTTACTCCCTGCAGGAAACAGTTTATCATATTTACTATTTCATTGACATAAGCTGTCCAGTAGAATTACAAGATTTTCTTTTTTTCTTTTTTTAGTTGGAATCTCACCCTGTCGCCCAGGCTGGAATGCAGTGGCAAGCTCACGGCCACCCCAGCGTCAACCTATGCTGGGTTCCGGCTATCCTTCCACCTCAGCCTTCTAAGTAGTCAGAACTACAGGCGCGGGCTAATTTTTTATTTCTTGTAGAGCTGAGATTTTGCCAATTTGCCCAGGCTGGTCTAGAACCTGCAGGCTCAGGCCATCCACTCGCCTCAGCCTCCCAAAGTGCTGAGATTATAGGCTGAGCCACCGAGCCCAACCTTTTTTTTTTTTTTTTTTTTAATATGACATTCAGATCCATGTTTTAGCTAAGAGTTTTATCTTTGGGCAGTTTTAATTTAACCTAAATGAAATTTTATTCATTAGCAAACAGTTTCATTACAGTATTCCATTTACCTTTAGTCTCATAAAATCTTTTTAACTTTTGGGATTTCTTGAATTTGTTCTCAGATGACAAGAATTTCTCTTTTTACCTAAAAAGACTTGATAAATATGTTTGTTTTATATTTAAAGCTTATAATAAGAAGGTAATTAAATATGAGGAAGAAGGACCTTATTTTCCTTTTAACAGAAAAGCTAAGTTCCCAAACTGCCTTTTTCCATGTGACTTATTTTGCTTCTGTTATCTTTATAGTGACTAGGTTTCCTCGGCCTATGTCACCTCTTCAAGATGTATCCACCATTATTGGAAGTCGTGAGCAATTGGCAGTACTGCTACAACTTTATGATTACCAGCTGGAACACGAGGGTACAACAGGCTGGGAGAGTTTGCTATGGGTGGTCAATCAATTGTAAGTTACCCTCTCCATATTCATTTGGTGTACTTAGATCAGTTGAATGGAAGGTAGCTCATAATAATTAGCCTTGGCACTGAGGAACAAAACAACAAAACTTTCAAAATGCAACTTAGCATCATCTATGATAAATGTCTTAAGGACAGGAGATTCACACCACTGAATCTGTAGGTATTTATCTGTGAAGAAGATGCTGCTGTATTATGTCAAAAGGATCTCTCTGCCATTTTATTTGTCCAGTAGTGGTGATGGATTGTAAACTACATCCACACTTCTCGTTTTTTAGGCTAAAATGGATGCCATGTTAGCCACGTTCTTGTGCGAAATATCAGATCCATGGATTTAGTCTCAACTGCATACTCAGAACTCTACCATTAAGTTTTCTTATATTTTATGGTAAAAGAGTTAAAATTTATTTTAAAAAGCTTACATAGTAGAAAATAAGACCTTTTCAATGGGTCCCAAACAATTACTTTGCTTTCAAAGAACAAAGTAGAAGAGATTGTTGGATTTACATTGTTTCAGAAATTGGCAAGGAAACAGTAATTTATATGTATCCCCTGCCTATTTTTCTTTCCTTTCATATTCAGGTTGCCACAACTTATAGAAATAGTTGGCAAAATTAATGTTACTTCAACTGCCTGTGTCCATGAATTCTCCAGATTTTTCTGGCGCCTTTGCCGGACATTTGGCAAAATTTTTACCAACACTAAGGTAAAAACTTGTATATTCTATGTTTTCTTATATGCAAATATAAGAAATGTAATGTGTTAACTCTACAGCAGAATAGATAAGAAGCTCAAATTATATTTTAATTTCATTATTGTTTAATATCTTAGAATACTATTATAGTGAAAAAATTCTAGTTGGTAATATTCTTGTTTTTATTGATTTTCAGATGAGTTAGCCTAAACTTAATTTGTAGCCAGACTTAAATATAAGATTTACTCATTGTGGATATCCTCAAAGATTTTCAATATAGGAAGTATCAGCTAGAGAACTCAGCCACAATCTTTTGAATATGCTGCTGGTACTGTCTACCACAGGTTCAGGAAGCAGCTGTTTGCTCAGCACACTTGGCTAAAGACCTCAGACAATTGTGGAACCACAGCAACTTATGTATAAAACTTGCTTCGAAGACACTTCTTCCTAGAATAGCTTGAATACTTGGGATAATACTATATATTTCAGTCACTACGAAAAGTATCACTTGTCACATTTGCCTATACAAGTTATTTTATGGTTTCAGATATTAACATTGGAAAATCCTTAGATCCCAGTTTATTTGTTAATTCAGTTAATCCATTTGTCTTCATAGCTTATTGTTAACCTGTTCCTTTAGAGGGCTAATAAAAACATTAAAAGTAGTTGCTATAATTAAATGTTAATAAACATATTTAAAAGTTGGGCATTTTAATTATCACATTGAATTTAGTACAGCTCTTTTTTATTAAATCTGTAGTTGAAGCATTTCAAGTAAAACAGTGTGGTATAATGCCACTGGACAAAATTCAGAAGACTTTGATTATGACCCGATAACCTCCTTATCAATGTTTGTGATTTTTTTTTTTTTTTTTGAGTTGGAGTCTCACTCAGTCACCCAGGCTAGAGTGCAGTGGCATACTCACGGCCACTCCAGCATCCACCTGCCAGGCTTTGGCAATCCTTCTGCCTCAGCCTTCCAACTAGCTGGAACTACAGGCGCGCACTACCATACCCATCTAATTTTCAATTTATTGTAGAGATGAGGTCTCACCAAGTTGCCTGGGCTGGTCTAGAACCTGTGGTCTCAGGCGATCCTCACTTCGGCCTCCCAAAGTGCTGGGATTACAGGCTGAGCCACCGAACAACCCGGTCTGTTTGTGACCTTTAAGAAATAAGTTAAATTATCTGGGCTTAATATTTCATGTGTAAAATGAAGTTGCTTCAGTGTCTTTTAATTCTATAAGTAGGTTTTAGTAAATTAATCTTTTATCAGTGGTATTTCTTTCAGTTTGAGTTGAGTATGTAAGTTAATATTGCCTCACCTACAGATAGGAAGCAAAAACCAAAACTTCAATGTAATTGTAGGAAAAAAAGATCATTTTACATTTTTCACTTCAGTTGTTAAACAAATATAATTTTATTTTGCTGCTATCAAGATTGGCAAAAATTGTTTGACATCTCCAAAACAAGTAGGTTTTTTTTTTTTTTTTTTTTGAAAAGCAAGTGGGATTCTACTTATTCACTTAACAGGAAGAAGTCATATCAGTGACCTGAAAGCTGTGATAACTTTAACAATGAAAAAGTTTAAACAAGCATTTGTGTCAACTTAAAATATTAAAGTTCAATTCTACATTTGATATTTATATTTTAAGAAGTTACTTAAAAGATTATTCTAAGATGGATATCACATGATGTTTTTTATTAAACACCCTAAATGACTGGGATTTCCTTTTCATTTTTTTTTAATACAGCCAAATAATTTTTTTTCAGTAATACTGATCTTAAAATATCTACCAATAACCTTTGTGTCACCAAGTTCAGTCTTAGGAGGCAGTAATTTCAAGCATTTTAAAGTCATATTTGAAATTATTTTAATATGATGAAAGAAATCAAAAGCCATTGAGAAAATACTTTTTGACTTGAATTGATTTTTTTTTAAATTATCTGTAAAGGTTATATTCAGTAACTTGTCTTCATTCTACCCTAAGCCTCATAATTAAGAATTACTACATTTCTAACAATTTTGCTTAATAGTCTATAAAACATAAATAAATAGACATTAGTAGTAGTAGTAGTAGTAGTAGTAGTAGGAGTAGGAGTAGTAGTAGGAGTAGTAGTAGTAAACATTTTATTAGGTTGATTGAGTCATTGCACCTGAGACTTCTTGCATCTTTTCTTTGTGTTGCTTAGGTAAAACCTCAGTTCCAGGAGATTTTAAGACTGTCTGAAGAAAATATTGGTAAGTTTGTTTATTATTACTTTTTACAACAATTCAATCTCTTTATTCAGGAAAAATATATTCTGCACATATATATATTTATTGTATAAATGAACTAGCAAGTACAATTGAAAAGGGAAATTTCTATTATGGAGTTCTGGGTATCAGAACTGTGTCACATCTAATAGTCTTCCCATGAGGGTAGTGAGGTTAGTCCTTATCAATTTGATTATAAATATTAATTGTAACCAAATTGACCTATGATTGAGCTTCTCATGCTGGGAACTCATACTCTTCGAGATTTGGAGTGGTGTATTCAAGATACTGAAAATTATCAATTAAGCTACTCCTAATTCATAATTAGTTATTTCAAACGTTTAAAAATTAAAACAAGCATAATGGAAAAGAAGGAAATATGTGCATACATCTTTTTAAAATGAAACATAAGGTTTTAAAGAAACTACAGGCTTGAATGGGTAACTCCAGCCCCTTTGTTGATAGTTTTTGCTCATTTCTATTAAGAAGTCTAGTTACAGGCTGGACTAGGTGGCTCAACCTGTAATCCCGGCACTTTGAGAGGCCAAGGTAAATGGATTGCCTGTGCCCGTGGGTTCGAGACCAGCCCAGGCAACTTGGTGAGCCCTCATCTCTACAATAAATAAAAATTTAGCCAGGCTTGGTAGTGCACACCTGTAGTTCTAGCTGTTTGGAAGACTGAGGCAGAAGGATTGCCTGAGCCCAGCAGGTCGACAATGGGGTGGTCGTGAGTGCACTGCACTCCAGCCTGGGCGATGGAGCGAGACTCCAACTCAAAATAAAATAAATAAATAAATAAATATATATATAGTTACAGCACTACTGGCCTAAGAACTTACTCTTATGTAGATCTGGTATCCCTGTGTGTTTTTCTAATTTCCAGAAATAAATTGTGGAAAATGTTAAAAGAATGTGTAACAGCCCCTCACCCCATCCCACCCCTATTTTTAATGTGGTTTATTTGATTCTATAGATAATTATCTGAATCCTTCATTAGTGACTTGATTTGAATGGTCTAGAAAACTATTCTTTTGGCCACCACAGAGGTATTAGAAAATGAGTAAATGAATTATTCTCTCTTTAAGTTTGAAAACATTGATGAGATTTGAGGTGGGGGGATGATTCTCAGAGGTTATTTTTAATAGTTTTCTAAAGGGTTGATGTTTGGAATGACTAACTTGTTGGTATTATCTGTTTAGTTTATTATTAGCTTTGATGAAATATGAGTGAGGAAAAAATTAAATATTTTTTAAACTGACAACTTTTGGAATTATTAGTTAACCATAAATGTTTAGCTATTCAGAAAGGAAATAATTATTAACTTCTGTATATACAGTCCATATCTATGAATACAGTTTAAACATATGTTTCTAGCCTCAGATTTACCCATCACTACCATCATCATATTCAACTAACATCAACACTATCCTCAAGGAAAATTTATTCTTAACAAGAGAATAAACAGATTTCAGATACTGGCCAGGTGTGGTGGCTTACACCTGTAATCCCAACACTTTGGGAGGCCGAGGTGAGAGGATAACCTGAGCCCAAGAGGCAGAGACTGCAGTGAGTCATGATTGCGCCTCTGCACTCTAACCTGAGCAACAGAGTGAGACCCCTGACTAAAAAAAAGCTTCAAATGCTAATTAATGTGAAAGTGAAACTTTCATTTTTGCTAAAATTTCTTCAGAGCAGTTAGTTGAATATGGCTCTATTTTTCTTTACGTAGTAGCTTCTGAAAATAATTTGAAACCAAACAAAAAAATAAATGAAAAATAGTAATCTTGAGAACATAAGGGCAAACATAAAGCACTTCAAACAGTGCCTCATGATTAATAAATGAGAGCTTTTGGTGTTGTAAATAATAATTAACATCTTATCATCTCTGGAACTTTTATTTTGAAATTGTCTACAGCTGCTGTATAAGAAAGTCTCTTGTTACACAGTAGTCACAGGGCACACACCTATGGTTGCATGCTTTTCCCTTTCTCTCTGCTTTACTCAGCCTGATTCCTTTCACCATGAAAATAATCAGGGCTCTCTGACTGAAAAACCTGTGTGGATGCAGGAGGGGCTCAGGTATTAGGCATACACTGGAAACTAGGTAGACTATTATATCTGAAAGCAGACTAAGTAACCTCTAGATGCTTTTAGCTGAGTGCCTTTACGTTTTACTAAATACTGCAAGTTAAAAACCTAAAAATTTTGGAAGACCTGCCAATATGGGCATTCAAGAGACTCTTATTTCAGATTTTGGAGTAGGAGAGTAACATCTCATTTTGGTTATTAAAGTTCTTTCCCATTTATCAGGAATGTTTATGCTAACAGCTCTTCAAGAAACCTTAAGTTGATTTTTATACAACTGGTAGAAATGTATATTAATCACAGTATTTTTCAATGGAACAATATTTATTTGTAATCTAGTAAACAGTTGTAATTTTAAATATAGTTGCTTTGTAGCTTTTTCTGTCCATTTAAAATATACTCATTTTTTTAAATTATTTTAACGATTTTTTTTTTTAAGATTCCTCTGCAGGAAATGGTGTCCTCACTAAAGCTACAGTTCCCATTTATGCAACAGGAGTCCTTACATGTTATATTCAGGTGAGGAAAAAATTCTCACTCTTCAATAAAAGTACTAAACACTAATATGATGTCTTATTAATGTATATATAGGTAAAATTATTATAAAGGAAAAACAAAATTTGTTTATTTTATTCAGTAATTTATAAGGGAGAGGATATTTGAATAATAAGTGTCTGAGTAAAATCTCAGTTAAACAAATACATTTAAAGATTATGAATTATTATTTTGTTAGAAGTGTTAGATTGCGTTTATTTAGCAGAGTTTGTTTCATGATAAGTAAATGACAGAGCAAATGTGTTACGTTAACTAAACTACAAAATACTATAGGACACTATATCATCATTTTTAGCAAAGTACATTTTAATAATACGGGTTGAGGAGCCTTTATCAGTAATGCTTGGGTTCAAAAGTGTTTCAGGTTTCAGATTTTTTTCAGATATAGGTATTATTTGCATATACATAATGAGATATTTTAGAGTTGGGACCCAAGTCTAAACACAAAATGTATTTGGTTTAAACATACCTAATACATGTAGCCTGAAGGTAATTTTACACAATATTTTTAATAATTGTGTTCATGAAGCAAACTTTGTGTACACTGAACCATCAGCTAGCAAAGGTGTAACTATCACAGCCATCTGTGTGGACAATCTGTGATTGTATAGCATCACTATCCTTCCTGACTCTGCATTTCATCAATAAGCAATCATTTTCTTATACTTATTCACACATGGGTGCTTAGCAGTAAAAAATATGATATACCATGAATACAGTGCAAAAGTAATTGGGCAACCCCTTTGGGTTCCCTCCTACCATGGGAGCTTTTCTGTCTTCTCAATAAATCCTGCTTTCAAAAAAAGAAAAAGTAATGAGCTCGGGGTAACTAAGTTCAGTGACATTATCAGAATAGCTATATAAGTTATTAAACAGCAGACATAGTGAACAACCACAGGCTTTCACTTGTGTCATCATGTTGGAGACCAGAAAGTTTCAGATTTGGGGCATTTTGGATTTTCAGGTTAGGGATGCTCAGCCTGTACCTTATTTTCCTGAATTTTTACTGTATAACAACCTGCCCCCAAATCTAATGACGTATAATCACTGTTTTATTTGCTCATGATTCTGCAACCGGGACTCCACTCAGCTTGCTCCTCTTCTGCAGTTCCCGCTGCTAGTCACTCCTCTTGCAGCAATAGGCAGGTTGATTGATGGAGTCTCAGGATAACTGAGCTCCACTCTCCATGTAGTTTCCAGGGCCTCTTTCTCTCTCCACAAGGCCTCTGGAGCAGCAGCGTCAGACTTATCATATGGTGGTTAAAGGCTCCCAATAATGTAAAAGCAGAATCTACTTAGGTCTGGAATTAGTACATCATTTCTACTGCAGCCTGCTGGTTAAAAGAGTTACAGACCTTGCCTAGATTAAAGAGGAGGAAACTAAGCCAGGATGTGAACCAAGAGGTATGGCTCATGGGTGGCCACCAATGTGACAGACTGCCATGCTCTGCATAACATGTTTTAAGTCAGTGACACATGGGGTGTGTCGAGGTGTTTGAGGCAGTCCCACCAGTAAATTGGAAATACAGACTCAGGTTAAGGCATTTTTAGAAGTTAGAATGTAAGAATGAAGAAGAAACACCTTTTATCAGTGGTTTCCTGGATTTTTACTCACTACTAACTCTTTTCTTTTGGCTTTTGAATACAAAGTATACGAATTTATATTTATTACATTCTTCTTTCAAAACAAATTGGAATCATCTTACAGTATTAAAATGTAGTTCTACAGTGTCATATCTTGCAGTAGAAGTTCCAGTTATGTAAAAATAGCATAGTATTCTTTAAAATTTTTCTTTTCTGCACTAGTTTCTAAGACTACCAAAATATGGATTCTATTCTATGTGTAAGATATTTTAAGTCATGTATGTTATTAGATTGTGTGTATCTAATTCAGTTCTTGGGAGATCAAAAATATGAAGTCCTAACACAGTGCAGCCACCATAGTATTTTACAATTCTCCTCTTTCTTTAATTTTGGAGGCTGTTCCAGCATAATAAGTATAATGTCAGTATGTGTGTCACTCTCTCTCTCTCTCTCTCTCTCTCTCTCTCTGTCTGTCTCTCTCTCTCTCTCTCTCTCTCTCTCTCTCTCTCTCTCTTTTAGCCTTTGTAAGTTTTTTATTTTGACAATAAGTAGCATTTTAAAACATAGCAAGGTACCAATTATAAGGTTTGGCTCATAGCAGGCCCTCAGAATATATCTGTTGAATTAATGAATAAGGAACATGGCATGTCTTTTGAGTCACTGTAAAGTCCACATATGTATTTCATATCTTTAAAGGGAAGAACTTTTCAACTTGTTACAAAATGTATAGTAAGTTGAAGTAGTAATCACAAGTTGCCAGTGTTTCTTATTTTAGAAAGCACACACCAGCAATTAATATTTTTCTTGCTAAACAAAAATTTTCATTAGGATAAATCACAGCGCTGTTTGTTCCAGTAAACAAAAACTATTAAACAAAAACGATCTCAGATCAAATACATAAGTAATATTACTAGTTTTGAGATTTCAAAAATGAGAAATAAGATTATAGTAAATTTTCTGAAATCAAAAGAATTTATTCCCTTTAAGAAGTATATTCTATAGCTCTTATTTAATTCCTATGGGTTTTTTGTGTTTTTTTTCAGATTTCCAGTTTGTTATCCAAAGTTATATCTATTTTATGTATCACATAGTAGGCAACTAAAAATGGGTGAAATCCCTATTCTGACATTGCCTGATATTAGTTTGCTAGTGTCTACATCTTTTTACTAAGTGGACTAACAAAGCTATGTCTTAAAACAGCTATATTCATCTTTTTTGTCATGTTAACCATTACTTTTGTCAATCCTTTATCTCTATCTCATTTTAAATTAACTTGACTATGTAGGGGAAAAAATGATAGGTAGTCATCTAGTCTTCCTCATGGAACTATTGATATGTACAAAAGCTATTTATTATTGACCTCTTATGTTACTATGAAGCCCAAATATATTATTCATGTCTCTAAAGAGATAAGAACTTTTCAGATTGTTACAAAATGTGTAGTAAATTGAGATAACACTCATAGATTGCTAATGATAACTTGACTTTATTATATATTTTTTCCTGATAGACTCTCAGATTCCCTTCCCTTATAGATTCAGGTTAATTTAACATGCAAAGTTATTTTTTTAACTCCCCTAATTTAGCAGGTTTGACTTATTCTAACATATTTCTTAATAAAGTGCTGTATAAGAAAGGTTTTCTGATTATGAAAGTAATAATTATTCATGGAAAAAAGTTTTAAAAATACAGATTGTTTTTTAATCAAGGGGTGTGACTATTTCTTTTAAGAAGACAGTAGTCAATATTTCACCAAGTGTGCAATTTTCCACCACCAGAATGTTGCAAAGATAATTTCTTGGAAATGAATGTTCTACTGTTAGGGAGATAATTGTATTTAACTATATAGAGGCAAAATTCATGGGAACTAAAATTGGTAAAGTAAATTTTAATAAAAGATTAGACCTTTTAACATTCTAAATTAGGACCATCCAATAAAACTTTCTGCAATGATAGAAACAATCTATATCTGAGTTTTCCAATATGATAAGCAGTAGATACAACTGGCTGTTTAGGCTTTGAAATGTAACTCATGCGATTAAGGAGCTGAATCTCATTTTACATAATTTTTAACTTAAATATAAATATAAATAACCACATATGGCTAGTGGCTACCATATTGGACAGTCGAGGTCCAAATCAAAGAATCAAGGTAGTCTTTGTCCTCATACCATTCTGATCATAGCTATGCTTAATAAATATCTTTATATTATTTATGTCTTTATATTTTAATAAGTATAAATAAAATCTTCCAAATTAGTATTTTCTCCCTTATATAGTAACATTTTCTAATTATGGATAGGTAACTGTGGTATTTAGATCTACTTGATTGTTTGGAAATTTATTAACAGTATTTTTCCTATGTAGGAAGAAGACCGGAAACTGTTAGTTGGATTCTTAGAAGATGTAATGACCCTGCTTTCGTTATCTCATGCTCCTCTTGATAGCCTGAAGGCTTCTTTTGTGGAACTGGGGTAAAAATAACAGCTTATAGTTTGTTAAAGGACTTATAAAGTTTTACAATTGGATGTATAGAGTACATATTTTAAGTCTAAAAGGACTGGCATACACCAATGCTTTTGGCTTTGAGACTTAAGAATTTGTAGTTTTACTTTGTACATTCCTAATATTTTTCAATCAATACATTATAATAAAAATAGTAGAGGAAAGGACACAAACATGTTTTCTTAGAAGCAGTTGGAGAATTAAAATCAAGAAGGTTTGTCGAAAATGTAGTTTCCTAGAACTGAGAAAGGATCCCCAAGTAAAAACCAGCTCCTTTAGCCCTTTTTAAATTCTGCTTAATTTGCTTAGTCCTGCTCAGTATCACATCATCTAGCTGCTAAAATAGTTTTAGCTCAGTATTGCTAAAAACAGACTCATGCGTTTATTAGTAGTGTCAGCTTACATTTAGATAGGCTGCACAGCCAGCATACTCTTCTAGATATAGACGCTTTGAACTGATTTATTTGATCCTACAGCCATATGACATAAATAGAGCATGTACAACTTTCTCAATTTTTTGTTTTTTATTTTTTTTTATTTTAAAGGTATGGAGTACAATTCAGGGTTAGGTATACAAATGTTCGTTATACAGGTACCCTTGTTGATGAGGTGTGCCCCTCCCTCCCCTGGCTTTCTCAATTTTTATAAACCAAGACCCACAAAGGTTGTAATTTATCCATCTGACTCTTAGTCCAGTGTTCTTTCTTCTTTCTAACAGAGAAATTTTATTTTTCTTTCTTTATAATTTTGCATGCTATTAAAAAGAGCTGAAGTTTGTCACAGTTGCAAATACTTAGAGAAGCTAAAAGTGCAATTTCTCAATATGCTAAAAGTTTGTGGTTATATAAGGTGACATTTCTTTTTTAACAATTTTAGCTGTGACCTATTTAACCATATGAAGTAGTTACATATATTCTGCCAATATTTTTATTATTAATATTCCTTATAGATATGGTGTTTTTTGGTATACCAGTAGGGCACTGCAGCTCTCAATGTTGACATTGATCTTTTTTTCTTCTAGAGCAAATCCAGCCTACCATGAGTTACTGTTAACTGTTTTGTGGTATGGTGTTGTCCATACTTCAGCACTTGTGAGGTGTACTGCTGCTAGAATGTTTGAGGTATGTCAAAAATGCCTTTTTTTAAGAAGAGGGGGGAAGGAATTTTTTTTCAAAAGGCTTTTTTTATGCCATGTTATGTTGATATATATAATTTATGGCATTGAACAGTGTCTAGTTGTGTACTGTGTGATGGGGCAGAAATTTAGCTTTGGCATATTTAAGAATGTTTTCTAGCCTTACTGGTTCCTTGAATATTATTGTTATCAATTACATTTCTCAATTTCTCTTTTAAAACTTATTTACTTTCTATCCTATATAAATTTTTCTGAATATAATTTTCTATTTTCTAAGGTTAATGACTACTAAACTAAAATAATGTAGGGTATCTTTCAAATTGTAAGATATAGTTGAATTCATCAGTTGCTTTAGAAAATCAGTTATTGCAGTTAAGGAAATATTTATTTTATTGATTACTTCTACTTCACTATTTCCTCACATATCATGTGGAATAACATCCCGATATATTAAGTGTTCATAGACTCATAAAAGGTAAATAACTGTCCATATAATTTACCTAGATTTTATTAAATTGCCATCTATCCAAGTTAAGTATAAAAATTGAAATACCCATCTTTTATACCCATCGTATCTCCAATTATGACATAGCCTTGTGTGTTTTTTTATATGTACATATTTTTAGAACTTTATTTGAGCACTAAAATTAGTGTACTGTTACTTGTCAAATTTTAGTCCTGCAATAGAGCCAGGTTGCTTGGGTTCAGTTTCCCTCTCTGCCACCCAGTGACTTTGTAAATTACTTAGACAGTTTGAACTTCTCTGAGCCTTAATTTCCTCACCTACAAAATGAAGCTGTTAATAACAAGTATCTATCTCAAAGTCTCCATCTTAAAGGATTTTTGTTAATATTAAAGGAATTAATTTTTGTAGAGTCCTTAATACAGTGTCTGGAACAGAATAAGAGCTTTTAATGAATGTTAACTGTCATTATTGTTATTTTTCTCATTTATGCTATTATTGCTCCACAAAATAATGTAATAGTATATGGAGCACACACTTATCTAAGCTAAAATTGTCCCTAATATACATGTGATTCTCAAAAAAAAAACTTAAAGCATTTATTTCTAGACAAAGAATTGGGAAATCAAATCTTCCTGAATTTTAGAATTTCTTCACAATTTAAGATGAATTACTAGAAGGATGGGGCACTAATCTTTTTAAAAGATATGTCTTTAAAATTTTTTTAATATATAAATTAGATTCGTGGACTTTAAATAAAATTCCATTGTTATCAGGAAGTTGAAGATCTTCCATTTATGTTATTTTCTTGGTTATTATTATAGGTAGTCAAAAAAGCTATAATCACAGTGTCTCTGTCAAGGTGAATGCCAGAGTAACACTTGGTTTTATATCTAGCACAAGTTCCTTTTTGGTATAAATAATTTTGATTATTCAATATACTGAAAGGGGAGCATTTTGAGAGAAAAGTTGTTCTTCAGTTCCCTTCCCACCACCGAAAGTGTCCTTTTAGATATAAGATTTTATTCTAAGACTATAAAAACTACTTCTTTCTCTTAAACCTTTTGTCTCTAGAATGTGTATTTCATTTCATATAAATGAAAATAATTTAAATAAATAAAATGAAGTATCCTCTTTTTTTTCCATTTGTTTTGGGGTTTTTTTGCTTGTTTTGTTATATGTGGCTTATGTCTGGATTTGGTTTCTCTGCTGTTGGTGCTGGTTTGGAAACTGTACCTATGCTTCGGCAGTTTTCAGTGTTCTGTTAGGTTAATTATGAAGTTCAGAGTCTAGTTTAAGAGACTATTTCAATATTTTTCAAATTCATTTAAGATAAAAAAAATTTCACTGAACATGTCAGAAAATGTTATGAGTAAGAGAAATTAAAGTTCCTGTTTTTTGTCAGTAATCTTTATTTTGAACACTTTTTCTTTTTCTTTTTTTTTTGAGTCTCTGTCACCCAAGCTGCAGTACTGGAGTACAGTGGCACAATCATGGCTTACTGCAGCCTTGACCTCCTGGACTCAAGTGATCCTCCCACCTCAGCCTTTTTAGTAACTGGTACTGCAGTCATGCACTGCCACACCTGCTAATTTTTTAATTTTTTGTAGAGACCAAGTCTTGTTATGTTGCCTAGTCTGATCTTGAACACTTGGGCTCAAACAATCTCCTGCCTCAACCTCCCAGAGTGCTGGGATAACAGGCATGAGCCACTGTGCCCAGCCCCAAGTATTTTTTTAAGAGTAAATATGGTTCATAAGAATTTTTTTATACCAATACTTTATAATTTAGAATTATGCTTACTTTCCCTGAAAATGAGTTAATTCAAAATAAAACATGACACCTAAGATCATTTTTTGAAGTGAGACCAGAAACTGTTCAGAAGTAAGAAATGTATTTACTGGGACCTAATAGGAGACATTTACTGAAACTGAACTCTAAATTTAGCTTAGTTTTCAGATGGCAGGAAAAAAGAGGAGAAACCCAAATTAATCATATTATTCTCATTGTTCAATAAGAGGCCATATATTTTTGTGGTAGCAGATTAATGAAATTATTTTCTGAGGGAAATTTATCATGTGATTCCCAGTGTGACATAATAAATTTCCCAAAAGATGCAGGAAAAACTTTATATAACTAGTTTTTATATCAAACATAAGGAAATTGAATGTGTAACATTAGACACAACTCAAAGAAGGCATGGACTTTAAGTCCAGTGAGACAGAGTTCATTTTCTAGCTCTGCTCCTTAGGCTCTAAAACTCTGGACAAGTTACTTAATTTCTGTAAGCCTCAGTTTTTTTCATTTGTTAAAATACCGATAGTGTTTATGCTTACTTCATCAAGTGTAAAGATCAAATGACATATTATGTATAAAGTGTGTAATAATTGATAGCTCTTAAATTTACTTTTAGACTTTCTAGCTTAATAAAGAAATTGTACTTAAAAACCCCAGGACAATGCAAAATTAACTTGTCCTCTAATTTATTCTCTTTTTTTAATGTTTTTGGTAGGTGCAAGATAGCACACATTTCAAGATACACTTTACAGTTTCAAATCTAAGCTATCTAATTTAGAAAATGATACAAAAAAGAAAGTTTTATTTAAAAACCTTTTTTTTGGAACTCTTTTGTCCTATTACTTTTGACATCTGTAATGTTCAAAGTAATAAAAGTTCTTTGTAATTTTATTCATGCCTTATTAGCTGTGGTTTTTAAATAAAAACTATTTCAAAATATTAAAGTAGATTCTAAAATCTACTTCTGAATCAGTTAGTACATGGTAACAAATTATTGCAAAATTAAAAATCTTCACATAAAATAAGCTTTGCCTTCTCTGATGTAGAGAAGCAATGCCTTAACATATGTACACAATAGTGGTTTTTGTTACTAAAAATTCCATGGCATCTTTGATATCTTTGATCTTCTATGAGGACTAGTCACTAGGTGAGCAAATTGATGAGCATTCAGGATTAATATGTGCTACCTTCTGAAATTGAAAAGGAAATTGCCCTTTTCTACTCAGCTCATAAAATTCAGTAATATTTATAGAACAAAATGAATACAGCTCAATATTGTCCTCTTGTTTTATGTTTTAGCACTGGTTATTAAATGATTTGTTTTTTTATGTTGAATATGTAGAGATCTAATTCCATCATTCTTGTTTTGAAAATTATTTGAGCTTTTAGAGAATTATAAAGCAAAGAACTGTTTAAACATTACTAGCAAAAATTTTTTAATTAGATAAATTATTTTAAAATGCATCACAAATTTTGTATTCTTGGAGTAGTCAGAATAATTAAACTCACTGCCATTTCTCAAATGCCAGCTGTTTGTCAGGCACAGTACTTAGACATGTTATGCAAATTAATAGCACAACAATCCTTTGAGATAGATGATATCACCATTTTCAGATGAGAAAACTTGGCTTTAAGAGAATATGTAATCTATATCTAAGACCATATCACTAATAAGTGGAGAACTGGAGTCTGAACCCAGATCTGATTCCTAAGTGTAATACTTTCCAATGGGCTGCATTATATCTCTTATCAAAAAAGAAAACTGTGATTTAAAAGGTTTGGAATTTTCCTATGTGGTTTTTAAATTTACCTGCTGTAGCACAATTATAAGTGGTTTAGTGGTAGCTACTAGCCTGTTGAGTTTGGTTTACAAGCAACCCAGTTTGTACTTTGTTGGTCATGATAAAATTATACTCATTTGCTTTGAGAATTGTAGCTATAGAACCCAATGTGTGTCTTCTTTTTCACTTTTTATTTGTAAAGCATTTAAGTTCCATTTTAATTGAAATTACATAGACTAGTTGATCAAGAGTACAAACTGCCATTGAATTGGTGACAAAATCTGTTTTCATGAACTGCTAGGCTGTTGAAGCTTTATTTTCCTCCTGAGCATTCTCTGCCTTTGTAAAGCACTCTAGTAGCAATATTTGCTTAGCTTCTAATTTTGGTTTTGCTTTTGTGTTTTCTCTCTTTCTCTTGGTTGTTCCTTTCTCCCTCCCGTGGCGCACTGTGTTTGCTCTTTCCAATGCATCACCTGTGAATACCCCCTGCGCTGACCAATCAGCTGTTGGTGAAGGGGGTGAATGAAACTCTGGTAGCTCAGAGGGTTGTTCCTGCTCTCATTACTCTCTCCAGTGACCCTGAAATGTAAGTGTCATCCCTGCCTTTTACATTCAGCATCCCTTTCAAAATGTGCCTGTCAAGAAATAGCCATCAGCTTTTGCATTGATTGAAGAATACTTTTAAAATGATAATATTGGATTATGTTTATTTTATTTTATACTTTTTATATTACTATTCATATGTGATGGTTCTTACCATACAAGACAACCCTCACTGTAAGCATAACTTGGAGGCCACATATAGAAAAAATATATTAGTAGTATTAGTACTCAATAAACATTTCCAAAGCCTAAAACATGCTGATGGACTGTTTCTTTCAAGCCAAGAAAGGATGCTCTGCTAATCTCATTAACAAGTTGTTACCAGTAAGCGTAGTAGCACGAACCAAAGGCTTAACATTTTAATGTCTCGTGTGGATGACTAAACCAAGAAAGGCCAATGAGTCTGCCTGCCCATCCTCAGTCACAGCTAACCCAGTTCTCATTCCAGTTTACCAAACCATTTTTTATTGCATGTTGACTGGTTTACAGCTGACTCTTCGAGGCATGAGTGAAGCGTTAGTTGACAAGCGGGTTGCTCCGGCCCTTGTTACCTTGTCCAGTGATCCTGAATTGTGAGTTTCACAGACTGCAACCTTAAGTTATCCTGCCTGTCTTTTGAGCATTCTTCTTGGTCTGCTTGTTTTTTAATTTGTCATTGCTAGAGACTAATACAGTATATTTGCCTTGTACTTGCTTTGATATACATTTTAATACTCATTTTTCATCTCAAAAAAAGCTTCAGTTTCTTTCTTTTTTTTTTTTTAATTCTAACAGCTCTGTCAGGATTGCCACAATTCCAGCCTTTGGCACTATTATGGAAACAGTAATTCAGAGAGAGGTAGGAAATAAATGAAATTTATTTATATCTATGTACTAATATACTTGTGCAGTGATGATGACACATTACCATACATGTACCCGGGAGTAGGTGCCAGGGAGCATCATACCTTTCATTTTGTATCTCAGTTAGTTATGGGGCAGAAGAGGATTTCACTATGTGAAAATATGATAACCTAACCAAGGTATATTTCCATATCCTATGGAAATTTCTAATATTTCTCCTCAGTTGGAAAATTAAGTATAGACCAACCCTTAGATGTTCTATTTTAAGCCTAACTGGATATTGCAATTGTGAATAATCCTTCAAATCAGGTCTAGTTCCAAAGCCTTTTATTACCCTGTAGATTTCTGGCCAGTCTACATATATTCTTGATTGCCAGTGTGCACAGATTTGAAGACTGTTTACCAGATAACATTAGGGGCACAAATCTATCTCATTTGCAAATGAAGGTGAGAGGGCACCTGTATCTGATAACTGTGTTATTGATATCAAGCTGTAGAAGTCATTTAGTGGACTGATCCTCTTGTTATCGAGTATATCACTGTGCAGACCCTCTGTCATGCCTATTTCAGAAGATTACCAAGGTTTTCCTCCTTAAAAGTGTACTTTGATTCTGATCTATGATTTTATTTAAAGATTTTTAGGTTCTATCTATAACATTAACTGTAAGATACATCTCAAAATTTGTATCAGAATTTTATTATTTGTTATATGTCCTTACACAGATGAAAAAACCCTGAAGATTAGAAAATAGATTATTTGTGGACATTTTGCTTAGTCACCTAGCATTTTACCCAAAAAGGAAAGATTTTAATAAAATTATTTTGTCATATATATTTTTGTAACAAAAATTAAATAATTTTGCTAGTTATAGAACTATTTCCCATTTTTTCACTTATATGTTTCACTGGTGAAGCAACAGAAAAAAAACACATCTTTCTGCAAAGCTTGCAGTCTTGGCAGAATTTCAACATGTTCTCAAATCCTAAAATAAAATGTCTTTTAGGGAAATGTGAGTAAGATATAAGTCATTAATGACTCATTGCTTTCAGAAGGTGAATAATTGGGTAACTTACAGTGATTTGTTCTAAGAATTATAATTTAGATACAAAATCGTCATAAAGTTACCTATTTTTCCCTATATATGGTAGGCTTTTTTTCCTTTTATTTTTATAATTTGTTAGAGAATATTTGTGTTTTTTTTAATTAGGAATTAACAAGAATAAACAAAAGGTTGAAACCTTCTCTAAGCCAAAGGATTAAATAACTACTTACTTAATTACAAATTTCTATTGTCATTGGAATATAAATTGTCTGAATTCAGTGCTACAAGCCATGTTCAATGTGTGCTTTTTACCTTAACTACAGTACTCAGTTTTCAATATTCTGTAAAATGACTGTACAATGTTCAATTTTAAGTTGCTTGAAAGAGTGAAAATGCAGTTGGCTTCTTTCCTGGAAGATCCTCAGTATCAAGACCAGCATTCTTTGCATACAGAGATCATAAAAACATTTGGTAGAGTTGGGCCTAACGCAGAACCCAGGTTCCGAGATGAGTGTAAGTTGCATTTTTCTGCCTTTTTTTTCTGAATTGTAATGTAAGATCAAAACCAGAAACTTCTCTGAGGATTTGTTGCATTTGTCATGTGTTAAAGCCTTGCTATACATCTTTCATGTACTAAAAGCTGAACATGAAACAAGTGAGTTATTGTGAATTGATCAGTATTGTTACTAGTGGATATTTCTTACACTCAATACTGATTGCTGTAAAACATACATGAAAAGTAACTCATAAACTTAATTTCAAGTTATTTTAGAACATTTCTTAATAGCTGTTAATTACTAAATACTCTGCTGCCTTATATACTTAGAGTTTATTTTATTTTAAGAAAATTTTCATGTGTTTCTAGGCATGTTCTTATGAAAAAATATACAGTTTTCCCATTTTAGCATGCCATTCAGCTTGATATACCACTTTGTTTTCATTCACAGCTTGTTGATCTGCTAAATGAACTGCTACTTTCTCTAGTTTTTACAGTATCTCTTCATGACAGTAATTTCTTTGGATCGCATCAAAATACCCAGAAATTATGAATCTAAAAGCATATCAGTTATCACTGCTATACTTTAGCCCTTTTATTTTTAGCAGTTTGACATACTCTAGAGAGAGCCACAGGTTGGGCCACGTAAGTCAGTTTGGTTTCTAATGAAAAACTGTATTCTCCAACAAACTACTGCATACCCAGTCTGGTATTCTTTACCATTTTTTATATGAGTCATCAATTAAAAATACTGTCAGGATTTCAACTGCGGCGTCCAAAGGTCTGTTGAGGGCATAGACACTGGTCAAATTACAGAATCACATGCATGAAATTTTTTTTTGTTTGTTTTTGTTTTTGTTTTTGTTTTTTGAGTTGGAGTCTCACTCTGTTGCCCAGACTGGAGTGCAGTGGCCGCTCCTGGCCACCGCAGCCTCGACCTGCTGGGCTCTGGCGATCCTTCCGCCTCAGCCTTCCGAGTAGCCGGAATTACAGCCGCACGCTACCACGCCCGGCTGATTTTTTTTGATTTATTGTAGAGATGAGGTCTCGCCTGCCCAGGCGGCTCTCGAACCCGTGGGCCCAGGCAATCCACTCACCTTAGCCTCCCAAAGGCGTGGGATTACAGGCTGAGCCACCAAGCCCGGCTATGAAATTTTTTTATACTGGGTAGATATATTCATAATTAGCCAGCTAATGGAAAAAAAGATGATATTTTAGTTGACAATAAGGTAGTTCCACATGTTACAACATCTGATTTACAGGTGATTCTAGTAAGAGCTCTGAAGGTACTTTAACTTTTTTGAGGCTACAATTGCTCTGAGGCAAGGAGAGTAACTCTTGGCTCCTAGATGAAGGGATAAGCTAAATAGGTCATGGGTAGTCCATACAGTATGACTGAGTTAAAATCTTTCTCTTTTCCTATACATTCAAAAGAAAGATTTATGATAATCTCGGAGGAATCGGTCAGGATTCTTATAGACTGTTCCAGTTTGTTTTGTTGTATTTTTGGAATCCTTTGTTCTCAATCATTTTAGGACTATTGTTATTTCTCAAGTCAAACATAGCGTCAGTGTCTTAATGTCTCTTTCCAGAATTTTGAGGAACATCTAAAAAAAATCCTTCCATTCTTCTTGACAGTTTTATTTAGAGTAGATAACTACCTATAAAATTTGTTGGCATTGCATAAGAGAGAAGAAATTTTTTGTACATAATGGTCCTAAAATAATACTTAAAGGTTAGCTTGGGGAAAGATTTAGGTTAGATTTTCCTACCGCTTGAATAGGTCTAGTAAACCATTATCCCTGAGGCCTCCTACCACTCACTATATACCCGCAAGTGTATCTTATACCATCTTCTTTCACATTTTGGCACAACCAGACTTCCTTCCTTCCTACTCTGTCACCCAGGCTGGAGAGCAGTGGCACGATCATGGCTCACTACAACCTTGACCCCTAGGCTCAGGCAATCCTTCCATCTCAGCCTCCCGAGAAGCTGGGACTACAGATGCATACCACCATGCCTGACTCATTTTGGGGGGGTGGCGTATAGATGAAGTCCTGCTATGTTGCCTAGGTTGATCTGGAACGTCTAGGCTCAAGCGATCCTCCTTCCTTCGCCTCCCAAAAAGCTACCATGCCCGGCCTCAGGCCTTTTTTTAAAGATAAAAACTAGTCTTTCTCTCTCTCTCTCTCTCTCTCTCTCTCTCTCTCTCTCTCTCTCTCTCTCTCTCTCTCTCTCTCTCCTATTTACTTCACAGTCAAGTGGCTTTTCTTTTGCTTTAGAACTTTATTTGGAGGAATTTTAGGTCCTATGTCAACAAGATAAATGACAAAATAGTACCTGTGTCAAGAAAGAATGCTTTATTGTTCTCCATCTTTATTTATAGACAATTCACTTTGGGAGTTTACAGGAAGGACAGATAATTTCTGGTTGGTAATGTCTCCCTTGGAGTGGTATTTTGGGTACGTAGATATTTGTCCCTCTATTTCTTGGCTAATAGAGGAAATTAGCTCTTTCAGTGACCCTTGTTCTTTCCCAGTTATTAGTTGGTCTCGATTTTGTTTCAGGGGCTAGTTCTTTTACCTGGACAACTGTACAGTTTCTTTTTTTCAGCTATTTTATTTTGTAAGGCCCTCTGAAAATGTTCAAGTCATATACTGGAGATTTTCTAAAGTGACAGTTTTTCATTTCAGATTTTTTTTCTCCTAAGTTTCTTTTTTCAGATCTCAACCCATTTAAAAAAACAAACAAAAAGACAAGATTTCCTTTACAACTGTTGTGTGTACCTCAGAGTTTGTTTTTGTGGGGTTTCTTGGAAAGTTTTCTGAAATACAGTTTTATAATGTAAGTCTCTTGTTGACTTATTTTTATTTTGTTTGTGATTTTAAATATGTGTCCAATCTACCCTAAAGAAAAAGACTTCTGCAGTGTCCTTATGTATTTCCTATTCTCCTTTCCCATTGAAAGCCAGTTTTAGAATGATGCCCATCTAAGCCACATGTAGTCCCCACTGCTCTAGAGACCACGTCAGGAGGATCACTTGAGGCCAGGGGTTCAAGGTTGTAGTGCACTATGATCACATCTGTGAATAGTCATTGAACTCTAGTCTGTGCCACATAGTGAGACCTCAACTCTTAAAAAAAAGAATTATGTCTATCTAGGTTATTAAATCTTCTTCTGGTGTTTAATCTCCTACTGCATTTAACCATCTGTCTGCATATGATGGGTTAACAATTAAGTGAATTAATTAAGATAGATTTGGTAGCCCAGTAAAACCTTGACTTTTGTAGTAAATTTCTGCCTGTTTTCCCAGGAATTAGGAAGATCCTTACTTATAGCCTTTAACTGCCTCTAGACTAGTTTAAACGAATTTCTATAGATTTGTCTTCTAGTCAAACAATTTTAAAGGGATACTGTATGGTGTGATTGTTTTGTTTCGGAGAAAAACATTGAAGAGAGATCAGACTCAGAAGAAGAAGTGATGAAGGGACCTTACATGAGTAAAGTACAAGTAAGATAAGTTCCTGAAGGTTTGAACAGAAGTAAACTAGAGGTCTTTGAGAGAGACTGTCTTAGAGTCTTATTTTGTTTCTGCCTCAGCATGCCAATTAATGAAGCTTTCAAATGAATGTCTGTAGTTTTTGTCTCCTAAATTTTTCAGAGTTCCTCTTAAGTACATTGTTGTTAATTTTGAAAAGGTCCTCTAAAAATGGCCTTTGTTATTCTAAGTTTATCTGGGTTGTTTTGTTTTGTTTTTGTTTTTTTGTTTTGTTTTGTTTTCACCATGTACTAAGCTAAGCATGAAAGTTGTGATTATAGCCTCAGTTTATTTAGAAAGTAATTGTTTTTCCAGGAGAAGATTATTGTAGCTTTTATGTACACAAACTCAATGCAAACAAGAAAGAAGTTGTGGTGTTTATGAGTGGTGTTTTGTGATCCCCAACCAAACAGAGAATAGAAAGCGGTCTCATGATTGGTCACATAGTCAACAATTTAACAAACACCAACTAAAGCCATTTCTTCAAAGAACCCTGGTTTTAGTGGAAAATAGTTTTCAGAAAACACAGTCTTAGGCAGTAGGGGTGCTCTTTGCTGCTGAATTGGTTATTGTTTCTTAGGCCATCACTTTTATTTAACAGAAGGTTGAAATTTTACATTACTTTTTGAGAATATTAAACTCATTGAGTCACTTGAAAACTCAGTCACTAATGCTGTTTGTCATAGTTTTTTATCAGAATTTGAGAAACTAAAGCTAATAATAGCATTATGAAGGAGTAAAATAATGCGTTGTTGAAAAAGAATGTGTACTGTACTTATCTTTTATTTAATAGCAATGGTCATTTTATTTTTATAAAGAAATTTATTTGTAAGGATTGACAACACAAGAGGTAGGTTGTTTATATTTGTTTATTTGGACTTCACTTTTCAAATTGGGACTTTGAATGACAGTGATGCCAAATGATCTATATACATCCTCATAATTAGATAATGGTAAAAGTGTTGCAAATGTTTTTCCCAAATTTCAGATCACTTTTTATTTTGAAAAGCATACTTTCATCCCTAGTTAGAAAAAGCAAGTATAGGATGTAGGTAATCTTTTGAAATCATCCAGAGTTAAAGTGAAATTTAATAAATTAAAATGATAATTATTTTAAACGTGTATCAGGGTTTTGTATGGATGTTTTAGATTAAAATATAACTATTCTTTTTTTTTCTTTTTTTTTCTTTTTTAGTTGTTATACCACATTTACATAAGTTAGCCTTGGTGAACAACTTACAAATTGTGGATTCTAAAAGACTGGATATTGCCACCCATCTTTTTGAAGCCTACAGTGCACTTTCCTGTTGTTGTATCCTTGCTTTATTAAGGTGTAGCTACATTTATATAACCAGTCTTACAGTTCACCTCAGTTGTTAAAGATTGAGAAAAACTTTTTTCTTCAACTTACATGAGGATTGTAGAAAACTGAAACTTTGATTTGGCTTGCCCCACCTTGATTCTACCCTTCTTATAATTTAAAAAAAAGAATTTACCCTAGAATTGCCCCTATAAGAAACCCTCTTATGATGTTTGTTGTCTATTTTTTAAGTTACTTAAAGAATTACCCTGAAACAATTGCTGGTTAGTGTGTTATTGATAGTATAGAATCTGCAGAGTTCAAATCCTAGCTTCACTACTGTGGAGCTGTGACCCTGGATATGTTATTTAAACTGTTTCTCAATTTCTTCAGCTGTAAGATTGGGATAAGAATAAGGTTGTTACAGGGACAAAGTGACTTAAAATTTTAAAACTCTTAGAACAATGGATAGCAAATATTAAATACTTAATTATTAAAAATAATAATAATTTTAAATCCTCTGTGCTTATGTGTTCTATAGTTTTGAAAACATTGATGAGGTTCTTAACCTGAATTTTATTTTTGTTAATCAGCTATGTAACTGAGCAAAAAATGAGGGGCAGAATAAATTGCAGCTGAGACTTCTATTCATCAAAAGGAAGACTTGTATATGTTCTGGCGTTCAGGTTTTTCAATCAATGTTTAACTACCAGTATCCAGCCAAATACTGTGAGTTCCTTTAGATATCATACATTAGAAAAGTACAAGGCCAGCATAGCTAATCACTCCAGTGATCGTAGAATGAGGAGAAAGCTTACAGGTCATCTAGGCCCACATCAACCACTGTACTATAAATGATTAAACTGAGGCTTAACAACATTCGTGACTTCTTCTTTTTTTTTTAATGGTTAAAAGCAAAACTGGTTGGAAAAAAAGGACTTTAGCCATCCTGTTAAATGTTCTCTTTACTATTCTATGCCTATAAAAGAAAACTAAGAAGGAAGTAAAGATAAGGATGGGCAAAATGAACTCCGGCTTCTAGGCTCACTTATTAAAAGGCAGAAGGGTTCAAGAAAGAGGAAATGAGAGATTGAAAAAAGAGTGAAAGGCTGAACACTTAAGTAGAACTATAAAAGTACATGCTAAACAATATAATCAGGATTATGATTATAACCCCCAAAAAAGGCTTCTAATGATTCATAGGAGAAGGCAGAAAACAAAGGAAAAGTTTTAAAATTACTATTTATGGTCCTACATTGCTATATACCAGTTTAAAATAATAAGCAAAGTGAACAGGAGTTTTAAATGAGGTAAATATATTCTAAAATACCACTGACATTGAAGGTTATTTTTGTTTAGAAGACATCAAATAGAGAAAGTAGAAAAGTTAGAACTATCTGTTAGGGAGTTATGTGTTGTTTTATGAAGTATTAAAGCTAAAAGATGGACACAGTTGAGAGCAGTTTATCCTGGGACTCTACTACAAATAGCCTAATCATATGGATAATATAAGCCATGGTTTTTATGATATAAAGTGGGCAGAGACCATATTTTAATAATTTTGTACCTCAGCTATTCATATGTCTTCTATAAGTTTAATTCTACTAAAAGTAGAACTTACCATTCTTGATTTCTTGTTGGCATTTTCAATTTGGAGGAGATAGAGGAAGCAAAAAGAGGAATTGATGTTCTTAATTAGCAAGGAATAATTCTTTAGTAATGGAGAAGTGATAGGACCCTTGCAAGAAAGCAATAATGGCATACAGAGTTTGTATCTCAAAGAAAGCAAGCATTGGCATGTGTATTAGTCTTTGTGAAAGTAGATGTTTAAAACTTAAGCAAAAAGTCATCTATAATTTTATATAGCAGAGAGTTTCTGAAGGAATATGCCTAGAGGACAATGGAAAAGTCAAAGATCAAAACTTGTAACTCTGTAAGACCCAATTTTCCAGGGGGATAGACAGTGATTTCAAAAGAGTCCAGAAATGTATATAGAGGAATATTATTGTGTTTACATATGCACAGAACGTTACTAAATATATATGTTTTTTTAAAGTCTCTATGCCAGCACAGTGAGGAGAAGAACCACCTTAACAAGAGTCTCTGTTCAAGTACTAGAAGTGTTAGTTCTGAGTCAGAACTTATACTTGAGTCAATGGAATGTTATCGCCACAAATAAAATCATATTGCTCACATCTCTTCTGTTCCATTACATTCTGAACTGATCAGTTATAAGAGTATTTCTTTCAGCACTGACATCATTTTAACAGGGAAATTAGAAAAATGATAATGTTTAACATTTGTAATAATAATAAGTCAAAAAGTCATGTTTAAGGAAAGTTTGAAGGAATTCAGAAACATTTAACCTAGAGAAGAGATGACTTAGGGATGAAAGATAATATAATTATTTTAAAGGTTTTTAGGTGAAAGAATGATTAGGCATGCTACATAGCAAAGGTATGGTGCTAACACTAACAAGCAGAGGTTACAGAGAGGCCAATTTTATTTATGAGATAAACTTTCTAATTGAGCTATCTGAAAATGATCTCCCTTGGAGAACTCTGAATGCCCTGTCATTGTTAGCAGTTAGAGGCCTTTTGACCATCATTCACCAATGAGGTAGAGGTAGCTCCTAACAGCCAATAAAACTGAATTACCTCTAAGTATCCAATCCCTTAGAAAGATTGCGTGATGCCGTAGGGAAAAGGTAGGCCCTAACAATGAACAGAAAGAGGAGGAGAATGACTTCCTTCTTCTCTACAAATATAGCCATCATTAGCTTCTCAATCCATGCCCACATTTCTCTAGATCAGACTTTAAACCACTAATCCAAAGGTCATTCACAGTTATATCTTGGTGGTACTTACCTCGTATCTAGAAAACAAGACTACATAATCATTAAGTTGCAGCCCTTTGTGTGTCTATAGGAATTTGTTTCAACCGAATGATGTCTATATTTTTAATACTTACTGAATTTATAAATAACTTATTATAAGAGCATTTCCCATTTAAGCACACCATCAAAAGGTTAAAGTTACTGGCAACATCCTGTTGTTAAGACTTCCATTGGCATTTTAAAATTTGTTATGTATCACCCTCATCAGGAAGCTGTAAAGGATTTGGGGTATCATATAATACGAGGGAATCCAGTGACTACAAAAAGAAGGAAGAGGACCCAGGTACTGTTCAGATGCATCAGGATACAATATGGAGAAACCTAGACTCCTCTGGATCCAAATACTGCCAGTATGCAATAGTCCTTGTTCAAGGAAGTGTTACAAGTACAAGTTCAGACTCAGAAGTAACACTTGTAGTACTTGAACAGGAACTCTTGAACACTGGTAGAATTTGGATATGCAAATAAAGAACTTGACAAACTACAGCAGAAGTTCTCCAAGCGTGGTTCTTGAACCAGCATTTTCAATATAACCTAGGAACTTGTTAGAAACGCAAGTTCTTAAGTCCCTCTCCAGATCTACTGAATCAGAAAGTCTGAGTCGGGACCAAGAATCAGGGATGATTCTGATGACCATGCTAAAGTCTGAGGACCACTAAACTACAGAATATAGAATGCAACATACAGCATTCTATAATGTTTCTTAAAACTGATAGACATCTGACCAGGCCCGGAGGCTCACGCCTGTAAACCCACCACTTTGTGAAGCAGAGGCGAGAGGATTGTCTGAGCCCAGGGGTTCAAGACCAGTCTGGGCAACTTGGCGAGTTCTTGTCTCTACAATAAATCAAAAATATAACCAAGCACGGTGGCATACGCCTGTAGTTCCAGCTACTTGGAAGGATGAGATAGAAGGATTGCCTGAGTCCAGCAGGTCAAGGCTGAGGTAGCTGTGAGCATGCCTCTGCACTGCAGCCTGGTGACAGAGTGAGACTCTGACTCCAAAAAAAAAAGGTGAGCGGGGGAACACTAATTAAATCCATCTTGGGGAACTCATTTACTGGTATTTTTCACCTTAATGTAATATAGTATTAAATAGGAGCTACATTTAAATCACTAACTGAGATAAAGTGAGAATACACCAAAATTGGTGTGCATGAGCAAGATTAGTTGTTTCCTGGAGAAATGCATCTGCTTTCCTGATTCCTTTGCATGTCAAGATAATCACCTAAAATTCAAAGATGACCAGGAACTATAAATAGTACTAGGCTTGAAGAATGTTCGTATTCCAGCAAAAACTCTCTTATCTAAATCAGTTAGGACCAGTAGTAGGTCACTTTAACAGGATGGTTAAAACCAGAAACCAGGATAACTTAATTTTGACTTTAAAATCTGTAAATGTGTTTTATTTTACCAATCTTTTGATGTGGGACTGAGACATTTCTTTTGTATGGTTCTGCTCATCAAAACGTATTCTTTCTCAGATAAACTGTATCACTAATGCAGTTGCCTATAATTTTCAGGTTAAGGTTCTTTAGAAAGAATCCAGAAACATTAGTACAGAATTTTTCTATTATTCTCAGTTTTTTGCAGTTGTCTTGTACATAATCATCAAATAGTCATGTTTTAAGCAATTGCCTTTCACAGTTTTTTCACAACTTTCAACTTAGTTTTCTTGAAAACATTAATTTTCTTACTTTTTATACTTACTTCATGCTCATTTAAATATGATTAGATTACGTGATATAGTTTTCATTTTCTACATTTGCATAACATCATTAAATTATGGAATGTTGCAATACTGAATACCACTGAAATTAATAGATTTGTGTGAAGAAACGCAATTGACCTTGATAAGTAACTTGCTCTGCAAATGAGGAGTCCTCCTTAAGGGGAGCCTGTTTATTCTGAGCGATCAGCATGCCACGGGCTTCATTGAAGAGGGCTTCTTTTTTATGTGTTAGTAACTTCTGTTGTTCTGTTGGACGTACCAGTTTGTTTTTTAAAAATTCCTTAACTACCTTGTCCCAAGTCATTTCAGAGGATTTAATGGTTAATCACTTTCTACCTGGTCTCAGATGTTTACGGACTGACATGGAACATCTCTCTCCAGAGCATGAGGTAAGCCACTGTAATTATCAGTGCCATGTTTTAGGAGCTCCTATGTATACTTTCTTCTTTTTGTGAAGCTTAATTATGATATGCTATGTTTAATTTTTTTTTAATCTAGCTCAATGTCATTTTATGGATTTACTTGCTAGATGTGATATCTTTAATACCTCCTTTAACATCTTTGAGCCTCTGTTTAATTCTCTAGAGATCACATACTCTCCTTCACTTAGTATAATGAGAATTTTTTTAATTCTAAGATGTTAGTATCTCTGACCATTAACTTTCTTAAATCCAGAGTTTCTGTTTTCTGTCTTCATTTTCTCATAACTCTTCTATTCTGCTCTGTTTGTCTCCTGCTTCCCCTTCTGTTCCTCTAAAACCCTGTTTATTTTTGCTTTTCTGTTCTCATTTTCTCTTCTTCAACCTATTTTTCTACTGTTTTTTTCACTATATTTGACTCTCCTAAATAAAATGAAAGCTTTCCTTCATCTCTCTCCAAATCTTTTTTTTTTCCTCCTGAGAGTCCACACTCACGATCTCAGCTTTCACACCATCTATTGGTGCATCACCTTCACTCCATCACAGTAGTTCAGTGAAACTGTTATCCCTAAGATCACTCATGACCAAACTGCCACACTGACAGGACTCTTTAGACCTTAGAGCTCTAGGTCTCTCTGCAGCATTTTCTTTTTCAAAACTCCTATGGCTCTTGAGATTCCACTTCTATTCCCATTTTTTCCCTACTTCTCTAGTTGCTTTTTTCCAATCTCCCCTCCTTTCTTACCTCACTTGTAAGTGTTTCCTTTTTCACTCACTAGAATTGCTGTCCATGAACAAGTTCATCCTCATTCATCATCTAACTTGCCTGTACTATATATATTAACATCACACAGATTTTCATCTTCTGCTCTGGCCTCATGCTGGAGCCATCGAAGTTTATTGCTCTTTGCCACCTGTACATCCCACCTGCACGTCCCACAGGTGTCTATCAAATTCCACATGGACCGGGTGCGGTGGTTCAAGCCTGTAATCCCAGCACTTTGGGAGGCCGAGGTGACAGGATTGCCTGAGCTCAGGGGTTTGAGACCAGCCTGGGCAACCTCATCTCTACAATAAATCAAAAAATAAGCTGAGTGTGGCCACGCCTGTAGTTCCGGCTACTTGGAAGGCTGAGACGAAGGATTGCCTGAGCCCAGCAGGTTGAGACCGCGGTGGCTGGGAGCATGCCACTACCCTCCAGCCTGGGTGACAGAGTGAGACTCCAACTAAAAAAAAAAAAAAAAATTCAGTAAGGCCAAACCGTTGCTCTCTTTTACCATACTTTGACTAATGACACACTGATTTCTTCCCAAGTCAAATACTTGATAGGCAACCTAGAATATGTTCAATTAGTTCTTTAATTTTATAATGTCTTTCTAATCTGTTCCCTATATTTATACTTGTGTCCCTCTGTTAGTTCAACCCTTGATAATATTTCGTTGAGAACATCATAGATAACCTAAATTTTCTCCAATTTTAGCTCTCTACTATTCTTTGACTCTCACAACAGCCAGAGTACTTTTTCTAAAGTATAAATCTGTTGATGCTATTCTTCTGTTGAAAACCTCCTTTTAAGAATTTCTTACATACAAAGCCTTTTATTAGCTGGCATCTCTTCATCTTGATAGCTTCCTATCTCTCCCTTTCTCCCCCTCCTGCTTCCTGTCCCTCTTTCTCTCATCACACACTCTTCCCCAGCCATGCCAGGCTAACTCATCATTTCCACCACATACTCTCCTCTTTTGCTTCCATGCCTTTGTATATTCTCTTCCCTCTATCAAGAGAATACCATTTCATAAAACAGAGTATACATTCAAAGGGTATATCACATATGTGTTTGTATTAGTCAGGGCTCTCCAGAGAAACAAAATCCAATAGATATATTAAAAGATTTATTTTAAGGAATTGGTTCATGCAATTGTGGGGGTTGGTAAGAAGTGCTGGAAACACAGGCAGGAATTGAAAATATGGAGGGCAGGCTAAAAAATTCAGGCAATAATTGAAATAAACTCCTTCCAGGAAACCTCATTTTTGGTTCATTAGGCCTAAGAATATCCAGGTAATCTTTACTTAAAGTCAATTTAGTATTGATGTTAACCACATCTACAAAATACCTTCACAGCAACACTTAATCATTGATTGACTAAACATCTAGGTACTATAGCCTAGCCAAGTTGACACACAAGACTATGGCTGACATGTTTAAAAACTCATAGTTAAACCAGTACCTATATAATTACTACCTGCCTTAAGAAGATTATTGATATCTTAAAGCTCCATCCATACCCTTTCCTAATCAGGTCCCTCTCCTGTGATCCTGCAAGTTGACACTTGCCCAGAATTTTATGTATCATACTTTGTTTTTATTATTGTTTCACCACATATTTATCCCCAACATGTTGTTTAGTTTTACTTATTTCCCAAAAAAATATATCTTGCATATGTGGGATTTCCTATATGTATTTGCATATTTGTTTATCTTTTTCATATAATTTGCTTATAAGCTTCATCCTTTTTTGATACTTGTAGTAGTAATTCCTTATTGTCATGACAAAATAGTATTCCTTTGTATGATTATGTAATAGTTTATCCATTCTTCTTCCTGAGATCATATGTGTTATTTCCAGTATCTTGTATATCAAAACAGAATTACAAACATCTCCTGATGCACATATGCAAAGATTTGTGGGATATACACGGAAGTAGAATTAACAGGTTGTACAGTTCATGCATTTTCAATTTTGCGTGCTAATGCTAAATTGTTTTCCAAGGTACTAACAGTTTATATCCTTGCAAGCAGTGTATAGGAATACCCTTTTAATCTTATGTTTGCTAACACTTGATATTGTTAGACTTTTTAATTTGTTTAATAAAAAATTATCCTTATGGCTTTGGTTTGCATTTCTCTGACAAACTTGAGCATCCATTGGTATGCTTATTGACTAGTCGTGTTCTTCTGTCAAGGTCTATTTAGATTTCTTGCCTGTTTTTCATTTGTGTTGTCTTTATTCCCATTATTTTCTAAAAATTTGTTATAGTCTGGAATCTACTAAAACTTTGTCAGCTTTGTGTTTTTTAATATCTTTTTCTAATTTGTGATTATGTCTTTCTACATTTTTGGCATCTTTGACTACAGATTGATCGTTTCTTAAAGACGTTATCTCATATACTTCAAAAAAATTTTATACTGGCTTTTCACAATAAAATTATTTAATTTATCATAAAAATGATATGCTTTCTTCCTTACAGTTACCTTGTTTAAAAGTTCCGAGATCCACTAGGGCAAGTCTAGTACCTCATCCTTTTTTTAGGAAAGGTTTGACTGTTTGTGATCCTTATCTTCTTCATGTAAACTTTAGGATTATTTTGTCTAGTCCCAAGAAAGATCTTATTCAGATTCTGATTGAAATTGAATATATTATATAAATTAATTTGGGGAGACTTTTCAGCTTCATGATTTTTAATCTTCCTATATTGAATATGCTAAATCTTACATTTATTTAGATCTTCTTTAATGTCTTTCAGTACACAGGTTTATAATTCCATCTGAAAAAGTATGGCCCCTTATATCTATATAATGTTATAATAGTGTCTTTTTTAAGTTTGCATTTTTAAATTCTTTCTTCTTGGTGTATAAAAATACATATAGTTTTTATATGTTAACCTTATATCTAGCAAGCTTAAGAAACTTTATTATTAATCCTAATAATAAAATGCCTTAAGATTTCTTTGTGTTTTTTATATGTAGAAAAGTCATCCGATGAAAACATGCTTTTCTAAGGCTTTTTCTTTTTTCCCCTTGTCTAATAGTAGGGTCTTTATTGTTCCCTTTTTATTTCTGATATTGATAGTTTGCTTTTTGCTTAACTTTATTTTAAAATTTGTTTTGAATAGAAATTTATCCATTTTATTAATCTTCTTAAATATTGAACTTTTGACTGTGTTGACTTTCTCTACTGCTTTCTTGTTCATTGAGTTATGTTTTCATTTTTGTTTCCTTTTATTTTGTTAAAATTTGTTTTTGTTCTATTTTTCTAACTTATTGAGGAGGAAGCTTAGGCTATTTTAACTTTTCTACTTTTCTCATATATGAATTTAACATTTTAAGTATGGCTTTAGCTACATCCCATGCATTTGCTATGTTGTATCTTCATTATCATTCAGTTCAAATTACAGTTTTTCATTATTTCATTACTGACCCATGGGGTTTGTTTAACTTGGGAAGAGTGGGAATTTTCTAGTGATATTTTTGTTATTTATTTCTAACTTAACTTCCCTGTGATCAGAGAACATACTCTGAATTCAGTCTTTTGAAGTTTGTTAAAGTTCACCTAATGGCTCAGAATATGATCAGTAAGGCAGTTAAAAAGTGTATGAATTCTGTCGTTATTAGATACACTGTTATAATAAGGTAAAGTCTGCTAATTTTATGGTTCAGTTCTTCTAGATTTGTGTCACTTTTTTGTGATCTGCTTGGTGAATCTGCTGTTGAAAGACATGTACTAAAAGTTGTAATTGGGGATTGTCTATTTCTTTTAATTTTTCACTTTTGCTTTACATATTTTATAGATGCCCTTTATCAGGTTGAGAAAGTGTCCTTCTATTACTAGTTTGTAGAATATGTTTTGTCATAAAGGAGTGTTAGATATTGTTAAAAAATTTTTCTGCAACAACTGAGATGATCATGAGGTTATTTTTTCTTCTACTGACACAGTGTATTTATTACATCAATGTATTTGAAAGTATTAAACCAACCTTGCATTCCCAGGATAAATTCCACTTGGTTGTGGTGTATAATTCCTTTTCTATGTAGCTGGATTAGATTTGCTAATATTTTGTTGAGGATTTTTGCTTCAAGATGAACATTAAGTCTAAGCCTAGAGAATAGAAGAAACAAGAGGCCAACGTACTTTACCACAAATCACCCTCCTTCTGTTAGGGTAGGGTGGGAGTGAAAATAGGTGGAATGGTTTTAAAGACTTTAAAAGAATCAGACTCTCAGATTCCCTTTCTAACCTTGGTGAGAGATTGGAGCTTTACCTTCTTTATCTCTCAGGCATAGCTGAGAGCAGAAGTGGGATGCTGTACTAAAAAGAGGAAAATTAAGTGAAAGCTAGTTAATGATGAACTACTTCATTACCCTTCAAATGCTGGCAGCCAAAATCATACTTGCAAGGAAAAAAGATTAGTAGAAAATTGTGCCAGATTCACCTTAAATTGAAGTCTATTCATACATAGATTCTAATCAGCATTTTGGTATACCAATCAATGTACATCCCAAGATCCTGAACCATTTGAGGAAAAACCTTGAATACTGAAGACAAATGAAAATAAACAAGAAAGAAGGAACTTACTAGAAGAAACAGAGACTATGCAAGAAGCAGTAGGAAAAGTACAAAAACACTTCCCTTAAAAGCTGTAAAGTAAAAAACAATAGCCAAACAAAATCTGTAGCCTATGAAATGAGAGAGCAGGAACAGAGATAAAAGGTTCAACAAAGGGTTAATATGATAAAGGTTTGTTTTCTCAAAATAATGCCCAAAGCCTTTATCATAAACTACAAGGCACCAAAGAATCCAACTCCCTCCTCTAGTACTTCTCAGACTTCATCTTCTGCCATCTCTTCCTTGTTCGCTGTGCTCCCACCACTCTGGCCTTTTTGCTGAGGACATGACAGGGCTATGGCCCCAATCCTCAGAGCCTTTGCACGGTGGCCTCTTCCCAGTATCTACAGCACTCCATCTTCTTCAGGTTTTTATTTAAATGTTACCATCTCCATGAAGCCTACCCTGAACACCTCCATGTAAATTGTAGCATTCTCCACTTTGGCTTTAGTACCCCTATCTTACTTGGTATTTTTTTCCAAAGCTCTTACCACCTTCTAAGATACTACATTATTTACCTGCCTTTTGTGTGTTTATTGTCTATCTTCCTTACTGTAACTTAAGCTCGACGAGGAGGAAATATTGTCTGTTTTATTTGTTCTACCCTCAGTGTCTAAAAAAGTGCTTAGCACATAGTAGGTAGACAATAAATACTTAAGCCAGGCACAGTGACTCATGCCTGTAATCCCAACACTTTGAGAGGCTGAAGTGGGAGGACCGCTTGAATCCAGGAGTTAAGACAATACTTATTAACCTCCATACCCAAACCTGGGCCGAGAATATTCAGGAAGGTCATTCAGTTTCTGGTGTGGTTGCCAGCAATCGGAGCTGCAGCTTAGATCTCTCTACCCTTTCCATTACTCACTCAGTCTCCCTACAGGAATAATATTAACTCTTAAATACTCATTGTATACCCGATTATGTTTTAGTAGCCACAGAGCTGTATCTAGCCTCGGCTCTAGACATTAAAATAGACTGAGCCAACGTTTTGAGAACAGCCTAGGCAACTTGGCAATACCTCATCTCTACAATAAATCAAAACATTGGCTGGACATGGTAGCGTGTGCCTATAGTTCTAGCTACTTGGAAGGCTGAGGTGGAAGGATCGCTTGAGCCCAGCAGGTTGATGCTGGGATGGCCATAAGCGTGCCACTGCACTCCAGCCTGGGCAATGGAATGAGACTCCAAATCAAAAATATTAGAGCATCTTGCTTTTTGCAACCTGGAGAAAGCAAAGGGACATAGAACAGAATAGCTTTTACTAGGAAAGTATGTGTGTGTCCATATTAGGTGTATGTGTAATTATGTAGATGTATATGAATTTACTTTTAACAGTAGTTGGTGGGGAAGCTAAGGAGGAATGGAAAACAGATTTAGAAAGAAAGAAGGCAAGTAAAAATCAAAATAAATTGTTATATGACTGAGAATTGTTAAAGTTAATTTTGCACCTAGTGTAGGAATCTAATATGAATTCTTTTAACAGAGCAGTAGCCAAAGCTGTAATTTTTTAACTGACATATTACCTTATGGGAATATTAAAAATGAAATAAAAACTTTAGATTAAACCTTAGTATTTTACTATGTAAACTGTATTTCACTAAAGTAATTTTTTTGATCAGGTTATTTTAAGTTCCATGATAAAAGAATGTGAACAAAAAGTAGAAAACAAGACCGTCCAAGAGCCTCAAGGGTAAGACATTCTATGTTTTTCTAAGGTTTCATGTTAATCTTAATTTCTCTACCTGAATCTGCTGTATATGGGTGTGGTGTTTCATTTTGTGTTGTTTTAGTCATTTGTTTAGAAGACAAGAGAATGATTTAAGTCATCTTCTCAAAAGCTGGCCATAAACCATCTCATCATAATTATCTGGAGAATTTAAAATTTAGATCTCTACAACATGCTCTATGCCCTTCTCTCAATATTTGCAGTTAGCTTTGGGATCTGTAAGTTTAAAAGCTTCCAACAAGATTCTGATTGGGTACTCACTAGTCAAAATAATACCTAGAAATTTGTGACAAGTTATAAAATGAACAATTTACTGCATCAAGGATTATAAACTTGGCAATGGTCTTATCACATGCTTCTAACCAAACTAATTAGAATCCAAAGATCCGGTGAAGTTAAAATATGAACATAGACCAGGCACAGTGGCTCACACCTGTAATCCCAACACTTTAGGAGGCCAAGGAGGCAGGAGGATTAGCTGAGCCCAGGAATTCAAGACTAGCCTGGGCAACATAGTAAGGCCTTGTCTCTATAAAAAGAGATCAAAAATATTAGCTGAGCATGGTGGCATATGCCTATAGTCCCCGCTATTCGAGAGGCTGAAGTGGAAGCATCACCTAAACTCAGGAGGTCAAGGCTGCAGTGAGCTGTGATCATACCACTGCATTCCAGCCTGGACCACAAAGTGAAACTCCAACTCAACACACACACATATATATGAGAACATAGAAGTGAAAGAGTAAAGTTGGGCATTCGGGCGAAAGAGTAATTTACAAATGGACTGTGTGTGCTTTCTTGCTGAAGTAACTCTGAACAATTAATCTTAAGTAGACTCTTTCAGACATAAAAAGCTCAAAAGTGTTTTCTTTAAGCCTGACTACCAGGAATAAGTATTTCATCCCTATTAGTCTAAGAGCAAAACACATCCACATGTGCTCCTCCCTGCCCCCCATGCCCAACACACATACACAGTGTTTTGCCTCTAGGATGTGTCAGAACTCTCTTTAGCCTCTAAGGAAGGAGCTCCTCTCCGTGCATGCCTACCATGTTAGCCATGGAGGGTTAAAATAATAGAAACATTCAAATTTTATTTATTATTCCTGTTTTCTATAGAGATTTTCTAATGTAAAAATAAGCAGAAAATATAAGGAATTCCCATGTGTTCATAACTCAGCTTCAGTTTCATCCCTACCCCACCTACTTCTCCTTCCCATTCTCTGATATTTATCTTTTAAAAGATAAGTTATTTTTAAAAGCATAACAGAATACCATTATCACACCAAAATAACAATAACTCCTTAGTATCACCAAATATCTGGCCTTTGTTGAAATTTCTAGTTGTTTCATAAATGTCAACAGTGATTTGTTTTTTGGTTTTTTCCTTACAGTTTGTTTCTTTTGAATCAGGATCCAAATGAGTTCCATACATTGCAGTTGTTGATGTTTCTTTTAATCTATAGATAGAAAGTTCCCCTTCTTCTCTTTTTTTCTCTATACACTTTACATATTCAAGAAACTATTCTGTTGATGCCTAAATCATCCCATCTTTAGCCAATTTGAGCCTTTTCAAATTGACCTCCTGGTTCTTTTGACATGACACTTCCTTGCAATCTGGTATGACAATATCATAAACATACTAATTAAAAATTTCTCCTTTTGCAGAGTAAGAGCAAGAGAAGACAATTATAACCTTGTCTATAAATTGTTCCTATTGATTTTTTTTTAATTTTATCATTAAAATTTGCAAAGCTTAATGACATATGTCTTTTAATCTTTTTTTAGTTATGTGCTAAAAGTATTTTTTGGAAATATTTTATATTTAGTAAAGGAGTGTTCTGTAAACACCAAATAAAGTAGAAAAATGCCTAAAATATTGCAGTATTATATCTGTTACTCTTTACCTTCCATAATGAAAGCATATGTGTGCAAACAGGAACCATGTTATCGGTCAGTGGATATACAAATAACTACTCTGCTTTTAGATACAAGAGGGAAATGGAAGAGTTTGGGCACAATGTCCTTCCATCAGGATGCTCACAGTCCTGTAGGGAATGAAGACATTTATATGACATTAACAGAATAAAGACTTACAAATACTAAATAAGTGATGCAGGCAGTATGCACTGCACGAATCAGAGGTAATCTCATGAAATTTCTCACTTGCAGGTTTTTCTTCATTTTGGGCCCTTTGCTCAGGGTTGAAGATAAAACAAGTAAATAACATAAATGAGATAACTTTGTCCTCCAGTAATTTACATTAGAGAATAACTAGACAAGATATGGAAATGACACTGTAGTCACATGGTTTAGATAGTACAGTAAGTCCATGCTGAAGTTATACTGGTTGTATAAATAAGAGAATGGTCAAACCAACCTAGGATAACAGGAGAGACTTAGCGGAGGGCTCCAGGAACCTCTGTTATGCCATGCTTCTGCTCTCCCCAGGTGTTTTTTTTTTGTTGTTGCTGTTTTTTTTTTTTTAGAAATGAGGTCTCACCAAGTTGCCCAGGAGGGTCTCCAACCCATGGGCTCAGGCATTCCACTCACCTCAGCCTCCCAAGGCATGGGATTACAGGCTGAGCCACCAAGCCCGGCTTCTCCCCAGGTCTTTACACACAGGATTCCCTCTGCAAGGAAAATGCTTACTCTGCCTAATGAAGTCCTATTCATCCTACATGACAAAGCTTAGATGTTGACTCTTCAAGGAAGCTTTCCTTGACTCACCCCTGCTTTGAAGTCTATTATAGATCGAAAGCACAAGAAAAGAGCCTTGAACAGTAAAAGGAACTACTTCTAAGATGGAAGGGAAAGTGAGAATAGGTACAGATAAAAAAACAGTTATATCTCTGAAGTGTTCTGCTCATTGCGATTGGTTATGATAAGCATTCTCTCCCAAGAAATGAAATACAGAGAGTACATCCCAAGTTGTAAGGATGAGTGTTCTTTATGAAACTTCAGTTACTTGTATAAGTGTGCTGTGGGTCATGATGTAAAATGTGTCTCTTTCTGTGGATCTTTGTCAGAAAAGTTTGAAAGCACTGGTCTGTAGGCAAAAGATGTATGCATATGTATTTTGATACCTTTCTTATATTTACTCGGCAGTTAGTAAAATTCGCTGAGCACTTACCATGGGCTGTTCACAGAGATGAGCTCGAGCAAGGCACAGTCTCTTCCCTCCCAGTGTTGCAGCAGAAAGTAGGGAAAAGAAGCAGTGAAAAGTATAGATAAGGCTGGGCACGGGGGCTCAAGCCTGCAATCCCAGCACTTTGGGAGGCCAAGGTGAAAGGATTGCCTGAACCCACGGGTAACTTGGCCTGGGCAACTTGGCGAGACCTCATCCCCACAATACATCAAAAACTTAGCCAGGCGTGGTAGCACGTGCCTGTTGTTCCTGCTACTTGTAAGGCTGAGGCAGAAGGATTGCCTGAGCCCAACAGGTCAACATTGGGGTGGCCGTGAGCGTGCTACTGCACTCCAGCCTGGGCGACAGAGTGAGGTTCCAACTAGAAAAAAAAAAGTGTAGATAAATACTAAAACAATGCCTGCAAAGGGTTCTAAGGAAAAAGGAATACAGGAGTCTTTAAGCATGAACAGTTGACTCAAGAGGCAAAAGGAAAAGAGAAAAGGGATTATGTACAGAAAAATCAGCACTGCGCAAAGTGACAAAAGCTACAGAAGAACCTTTCTGGGAACTGTAAGTAAAACTGGAGCACAGAGTATGCGTGGGAGAAAGATAGAGATAAATCTATAAAAGTGGGCAGACACCAAATAATAAATAACTTTGTATGCCACACTGAGAGGTTTGGACTTTATCCTGTAAGCCAGGAGGTGCAAACTTTTTTTGTAAAGATAGTAAATATTATTTTAAACTTTGTAGACCATACGGTCTCTGTCACAACTACTTAACTGGACTCTGCTATTGTGGCAGGAAAGGAGCCATTGATAGTATATAAATGAATGGATATGGATGTATTTCAGTAAAACTTTATTTACCAAAACAGGCAGCAGACTGGATTTTGCCTGCTACCTGTAGTTTACCAACCCTTAGAATCTTTGTTTCTCAAGCTTTAGGATCCATCACAATCATCTGGAAATTACTGGGACCATCCTCAGAGTTTTATGAGTTTTTTTTGGTTGCAGGTTGGCAACAAGATCTCACTCTGTTACCCAGGCTGGAGGGCAGTGGTGCAGTAACAGCTCCCTGCAACTTCGAACTCCTGTGGGCTCGAGCATTTTTTCCCCCTCACTCTTCCAAAGTGTTGGAATTACAGGCAGTTTTTCTTTCAGAAGTTCTGAATGGAGTCTGAGAATTTGTACTGATAACAAGTTCATAGGCAGTGCTGATGTTACAGATCCAAGAACCACACTTTGAAAAATGTTACTTTAGGAGCCAGACTCTAGTGAATACAGAGAAGCTGGTGAAACAGATTGGAAAGCTGTTATGGGAATCCATGATGAGATCAGGTGTGGGCATGAATGCGACGGTAACCATAAGTAGCACTTACGAACCAGATACCATTCTAAGCACTTTGCATATAATCGCTAATGGTTGTCATAATAATCCTACAAAGTAGATACTTTTACTATTCTCATTTTCAGATGACACAGATGCAGGTAAGTTGCTCAAAGGTCACCTAGCTACAAAGTGGAGAAACCAAAATCCAGACATTATGGTCCTGAGTCCGTGATCTAACCACCACGTTATAATGCTTGTTTATGGCAGTGAGTATGAGAAGATGGACTGGAGATATGTATTTTAGATGTGAACTCAGTTTAGCAGCAACAGTTTAAGAGTGGAGGAGAACAGAATCTAAGGATTCCCATAGTTCTGATCTGAACATTTAAATGGATGATGGCACAATACAACAAAATGGAACTATAGGAAGAACTGTTCTGAAGATGAATATTTGAAAGTTGAAGAACAGGTGGGAAGACACTATAGGCAGTTCATTGAGATTTAAGAACTATTAGCACAGGAGTGATAGTTGAAGTTAGGGTTGGGGGAGAGGTGGATAGGTGATATCACTTAGGAAAGGGGCTCCGATCGAGGGAAAAGGGCGGCAGGGCATGGAATTAGAGACCCACATTTAAGATGCAGATGGAAGAGGAGATTATCTGAGAAATCAGAGGTAAACTAGAACGGTGTTAGGAATCCAGTGGGGATTTTAAGACAAGAAAGAGAGAGAGAGATAGAGTAGGACATAAACAGGCATAGTGTAAAAGAAGATAGGCTAGATGTGCGATGCTCTACAGATTCAGAAGTGGCAACAGGAAATGGCAACAGGTTGGATGGGAATTGCAAAGGGAAGATTTGAAATTTGCTTGAAAATTTGCAGCAAGGAGACACATTACCTTACAAGGCAGACCATTTCATTTTTAACAACTCGATTTTTGAAAAAAAAGTTTTAATCTCTTATTGTGGGTTAAAGTCTCCCTTTCTAAATGCCTACCCTCTGTCATTTGGTGGAGGGTTGGGAGAGTGTTACCCCATTGTAAAACTGATCAAAATTTAAACTCTATCTCCAGAGGGGGGAAAATTGCTGTAGTGCCGTGTTTTTTTTTTTTTTAACTGCAAAGTTTTGAAAAATAGATAACTGGGATCTCTACCCCCAGATTAAAAGAATCAGAAACACTAGGGTTAGGCCTAGACATCTGAATTTTCACAGAATTTCCCCAGGTGACTGTGATGTGTATCTGTAGAACTATGCAGACATATACAGCTCTGCAGATATACATATGTAATTTTTGGCACATAACATTAAGAGGCATCAGTTAAGACACCTAAATCTTCTCTTCTCCAGACTATTCTTCATCCTTTCATTTTACCTCTTACGATTTCTAGACTTCCAACATCATTGTTGCCCTCCTTTTAGAATTTCATTGAAGTTTGTTAGTATCTCAAGTATGACTCATACATTCCCCTCACTCTAGATGTAAGTTAAAATTGTACTTATCTTTTGACTTACACTGAGATTTCCACAGAAAGAGAAGAACACTGTAAAGCTAAAGTGTTAGGGAAAGGCACCATAAAGATAGGACTTGAACTGGACTTTGAAAGATGCGTAAGCAATGGATAGAAAGAGAGAAAGATGTGAGAATGATTGACAAATAGACTAGGCAAACCGAACGGAAGGGGGAGCTACATTTCTTGAATGCAGAGCACATTTTATCTTGTAGGCAGTAAGTGAGCATTAAAGATTTTTGAGCTGGGTGTGATATGAAGAAGTGACTTTTTTTTCAGTCAGATTCTCACTCTGTTGACGAGGCTGGAGTGCAGTGGCATGCTGACAGTTTACCACAGCCTTGACCTTCTAGACTCTGGCAATCCTTCTGCCACAGCCTCCCAAAAAGCTGGGACTATAGGCGCATGACACCACGGCCAGCTAATTAGATTTTTTGTAGAGTCAGGGTTTTACTTGTTACCCATGCTAGTCTTGAACTTCTGGGCTCAAGCAATCCTCTTGCCTTGGCCTCCCAGAGTGCTGGGATTATAGGTGTGAGCTACCATACCTAGCCAAGAGGTAACTTTTAAAAGTTAATCTGATAGGCAACCCCCCTTGGGTCCCCTCCTGCTCTGAGAGCTTTTCTGTCTTCTCAATAAATACTACTTTCAAAAAAAAAAAAGTTAATTTGATAATGAAGATTCAGGACTGTTGGAATAATTCACTTGTTAAGGTATTGGCAATAGAAATAAAAAGAAATGGTAGAGGAGATGTTACAAAACCATTGGTGTATTGGCAGTAGAACAATGGGAAGAAAATTTTCAAGGTGGGAGCTGTGGAAGGGTTTTTAACTGAGTCATTCAAAGTGCTCATCCTTAAAGACTACACAGACCCAGATGTCCTCCGTGGCAGCACACACTTCATGCAGTAGATCCAACAGACATTTGTTGAACTCCTGCAGCTTGCCACACACTGTCCTTGGCATGCCCAAACACATTATCTCACTGAATCCTCAGGATGTTTTGCAATAGAATCACAACTGTGTTTTACAGATGAGGAAACTGAATCAGAGATCTAAAGCATCTTGGCCAAAGCCACAAGGCAATAAATTGGGCTCCTTAGAATATTACAGGACAGTTGTCAAGTCATTGAAAAAACTGCTTGATCAATATTCTGTGTCTGTTCGCAGTGTGATAAATTAGCAATCTGTAGTAGTCATTCAGATTGTGTTTAACCCCTACACACAACAGGTTGGCGAAAAATCAAGAAGAAATGGATTGGAAACTGTTGATTGAAATTAATGCAACTGGCAATTCAGGACTTGTTTCCCCTTAAAAAAGGAATTATACCATAGGATATATTCCTATGATGTATAACAATTGCAGCATTCTGTTATATGCCTAGCACTTTGCTGAGCACTTTGTTGTAGAATTCTAATAGTCCTGTGGGATAAGTACTAGAATTATCTCCATTTTACAGATGAGATTAAATAATTTACCCAAGGTCACATGGCTGACAAACAGAACCAGGATTCTGTCCAGTCCCGGACTTGCTCTTAACCACCACTCTATGTACTGCTTCCTTTAACCTAGATTATGAACAGGAAAGCTCCTAACCAAGGATGGGATATAAAAACTCCCCACTATAAATATTAGTTTCCCTATTGTGATGCCAATTCAGAATGTATTTATTAATGATATGCTACTAAAGAAATGAAAAATTGACATTTTCATTTTCTAATTGCTTTACATGAGTTTTATAATTTCTTTTCTAGCTCAATATCAATTGCTGCAAGCTTAGTAAGTGAAGATACAAAGACCAAGTTTTTGAACAAAATGGGCCAGTTGACAACATCAGGTGCCATGTTGGCCAATGTGTTTCAGAGAAAGAAGTAGAAGCGGAAAGGAAACCCTCAGTAAACACTAAGATGGACCTCAAGCAGACTGGTTCCTTGTACTTGAAGTACTTGCCTTTTTTATTTCCTCAGTTTTATGTTCTTGCATTATAATTTTATCCTAACCTCCAAAGATATTTGCACTGCTTTTGATTTTTGCTGTATATCTGTTGATTTTGGAGTTACAACTGTGGTATTAGAAAGTTGAGTTAATAGTCTGTTCCAAGTCCCTCATCTATGTTCTTGTCTTTCAGAATAATTTTTTATATGTATATATATATAGTGAAGAGGGTTTTTTTTTTAATTTTCGAATGGGATATTAGCAAATATCTGTATTATACACTAAGCTATTACAATGGTACTTAAAATAATGTAAATTTGAAGTCATTGTTATAAAATAATAAAGTGGAGATTACTTAAGTATTTAAATTATGAAAGAAAAATGCAGACTTTTTATTGTTTCTTAACTGACTAGAAAGAGCCACCAGCATTACTCTGTGCCTTTTGGACTTCAGTTTGTGTGTTCTGTGGGAATTGTGTGCATTCCATTCACACAGTATTTCTTTGGGATACTGTGATGAATCTGAATTACAAATCCTGCAGTATATAGCTATGATGAAACTTTCAACATTTCAGAGCTCTCGTGAATATTCTTTAAGTGCTATTTAAGCCTCCCCAGCATTTTCATACATATAATGGACTTACCTGAGGAAAGAAGCATGGGGAGTGGCAACCAAGGTGAATTTTTCAAACTAGTGTGTAATAGATTTGAATGCTCAAAAAGAAATGTAACTGAGAAGAGCTGATAATTGTGAAATTTTTCCCAAATTGAAATACAAATGAAAATATAGTTTGAATCTGAAACTTAACACTTACATAGAACATTTCATTTAAGGTATTTTCTAATGATTTTATTTTTAGAGGATCTCTTTTCATCTGTGTGTTACAGGGAAATACTGAAAAGTGAAGGACACTTGGGGGCTGCTTTTTTCCCTCTAAACTGAAAATGACATTGGCTACATACATTATTATTGGTAAATTATCACCTTGTCCCTTAAAGTCAGTGACTATACTTGTGTTTGATATATATTACATAGTCTTAAGTCGGTGTACAGTTCCACTGGAATTTGACAGTTGTCTATATAGTCATGCTACTTGAAGTAGAAAAGAGTGCTGGACATAGAAAGAGAGAGTGGTTTGAGGGGTTCGTGTGAGGCCTTTTTGAAAAATGAATATTTTGATAAAGAGAATTCTCATCTGAGCACAGTTGATGCACATACATGATTCTCATATTTGTTGTATAAACTGGTTTAATACTCTTGGAACATAGTTGGATTACACTCATTTCCTGGGAAAGCTAGCTTACCACACATCCAGGCTTATAAAATAATTTGCCATGGGCAAAGCCGTTTAAAAAGTTCATTCTGAAATTATTTCATGTACCTATAGTGAAATAATTGTTGACTAGTCTTTCTGAAAACTGCTGGATTCTAGGCATTCCTGAGAAATTGAAAGTGGCTACCTTTCATGTCAAAAATGTTGATCTAGTATAAATAAAATGTTTTTGCATACTTGTTTTTGTTTTGTTTTTGACTATGTGTTTATTTTCATTTTGAAACACCATATTCTATCTCCAAGCAAAAAGAAATGAGAAAGTATATATTCATGAAAATGTACTAATATTTTAGAAGTATGATTTGTACAAATTACCTATTTTGATTTACTTTAACTAAAAATGGATCGTGTAGCTATAAAACATACTTTTCAGAAATGATTCAAAAAAAACTTAAACTCTGATTTGCTTTGAACTATGCATGTTACCAGAAGAATAGATATAACGTATTTTTATTGCTAGCATTTTATTAATTAGTGAATATATATTTAAATGTCAATGTTTTTTTAAAAAACCCACAGCAGGCAAGTTTCACAATATATTTCAAATTGGTCTGTCTCCCTTATTGTGCTCTTAAGTATGTTAATATCGTTTAGTTTTTTTTTTTTTTTTAAGTAAAATATGTACTCTACAGATAAGACAGACTCTAATCATTGAGACTGAATGTGTTCTTCCAAAACGGGATAAAATTCCCATGGCTCATTCTTTTTAAGCAGAAGTAAACTTATGGTACATGTTTTAAGTATTTAATTAGTGAAAAGCTTAGTTTGCAAACTAATGAAAAGCTAATTTGAAATTATGTCTGTGTTTCCTACTTATCCAGAGATTAAATTTTTTCAGAAATCTAAAATTGCTGTATTTACCTATTTAGCTGAATTCTTTCAAGGACAGTGCTTGAATTGTGGCATTATTTGTCGCTATACTCGGGTATCCTTGACCTTCATTTGCTTGCATCAATCATTCCTTTTGAAAGATTATTTTCCGAAGCATCAAGTTGACATTCATCCTGAATTTCTTAGAGTATGCCAACTATAATTGTAATGGGTTTCTCACGTCAAGATGTGATCACATTTCTTCTCATATGATAAAAAAAAAAAATTGATTCAAATAGTCTCTGTTACAGTTTGAGGAGGTGAAATCATCATGTATTAAACTGCTTTTTCATGATGTCATTTTTCAAGACAACTTGTTTTGGGCCATTATTTGAACTTTAAGGACATAACTTTCTCAAGGTACTACCTTGTTAATCTTCTTTATTGCTTTTGAGTCGAGGTCTCTGTCACCCAGGCTGGAGTGCAGTGGCACTATCACAGCTCATAGCCTTGACCTCCTGGGCTCAGGTGATTCTCCTGCCTCAGCCTCCAAAGTAACTGGTACTACAGATATGCACTATCACGCCCAGCTAGTTGTTTTTTTGTTTTTGTTTTTGTTTTTGTTTGTAGAGACAAGGTCTTGCTATGTTGCCCAGGCTGGTCTCAAACTCCTAGGCTCAAGCAACCCCATTCTACTGCCTCCTCAGCCTTCCAAAGTGCTAGGATTACAAGCATGAGTCACCCCACCCCACCCACCCTACCTTGTTGATCTTGAACTACAGTAGCTAATTACAGCTAACATTATGTGCTAGTTACATTTTCCTAACTACTCTTTGCTTAAAGAATGTATTCTTAAAGAGCTTTGTAATTGGCAAGCATTCTCAAATTCTCTTGATTGACCAGGTAACAAAATTCCAGCTTCAATATTGGATGTTAATTCTCATAAGCATCTATGAAATAAATGTAGCCTCTTATATGAATAGACACATGTTTGAAAGTCGTAACAACTTTACAGTGTGCTTGGTTTTGCTCCTATTTTATTTCAGTACATTTGTTTAAATAATAGATTCAAGATAAACTGATGAAAGATAATGAGCCTAGGCAACATAGTGAGAACTCGTCTCTACAAAAAGTTAAAAGAAAAATTAGCCAGGCGTGATGGCACGTGCTGGCAGACCCAGCTACTCAGGTTGCAGAAGTGGAAGGATCACCTGAGCCCAGTAGGTCAAGGCTGTGGTAAGCTGTGATCGTGCCACTGCGCTCCAGCCTGGGCAACAAAGTGAGACCTCTAACTCGATGATAATCATGATGTATCCAATAAGTTTCTGCATTTGGCAAAATAATTGGATTTTAGACTATTCATACTACATAAAGATGTTCTGCGTGCTTTTTATCTATTGAATCTACACTTTTATCACAATTTCTAGGTGGTACATCTTGTCATTATTTTTTTCAAAACCAACTACAGGATACGGTTTTGATTGCCTTCTTTATGGTTTACTTTGTTAGCATGTTTAGGAATAATCTTCAAATAAAAATTTCTATTCTCCAGAAGACCATGCCAATCATAAAGCATATAAGTTAATATAAACTTAGCACCACATAAAAAACTAATTTATTATGTTCTTTGACAGTATATAAATATTACCTTCAGTTCAGTGTTATGAAGAATATGAACGATTTGCTTTTCTCCAAAGAGGCTTCAGTAAGTCTGTAAAAATTCTTCCAAAGTGTATTTACGCAAAGGACTGTATTACTTTTTAAATTTCTTTTATTCTACCCTTGGATCATGCCAGCGCTGCCATTTTTTGAACGTGCAACCCATGGAGGCATAAAGCTCCATTGCACATGCACTTTTTTCTCGTTTCATACATACTCAAGACTAATCCATTTTATTTATTTCAGTTAGATTATTGCATGAATAGATTTTTTGAGGGACCTGCAGTAAAGTTTATTTGTATAAACTGGTATTTTGTGTTCTAGGTATTCAATTATTTGATTTATTTAGGATGTTACATGTTGATCACAATCTGCTTTTTATAATTTTAACTACTTTCTTACTGGAAAAGTAACCTTCTCTGAAACTGTTAGCATTTTCAACCTTAGATATTTTCAGGACATGAATTTTCAATGAAACTAAAAATGATACAAATGTTTCTATATAAAATATACATTCCTGAGTAATATAAATGATGATTACTCATTGACTTTATGCATGCTTTATCTTCCTTTCTGATGATTACTTGACGGTTCTTTAAATTCTCAGTTTTCTCTGCTCATAAGTCTTCTAGCATGTATTAAATAGTGAATATTATAAGTGAATATTTTCATAGTGTAAATCATTTCCTAATTTATTTTTATATGAATTATATAAATATGGCTACTGTTCCAACAAATTATTTACTTCCCCAAAGATCATGAGAATAATATGTTCTCTGTTCTTCACAGGACTTTATGAAAATTACATAATAGTAAACCTGGAAGTGCTTCAGTGCATAGAAGGTGAGAAATCAAAATAAAATCCTAAACGCCCTGACTGACTAAATAGACTCTCATTTGGACAAGGGAACCCCAGAGAAACCTTAAAAACTGAGTTATTGGCATGATGGGACAGGACGTCAGACATGCCCCAGTATGCCCCTTCCTTATTAACCTCTAACCAGAATTCTTTCCTAAGGAATAAGCAGAAACCAGCTCTGGAAAACAAGAAACAGGCAGAAACAGCTCATTCCTTTATTGTCTTTAGCCAATCTGAGGCCAAGACCAGACTCATCATCCCTCTGTGTAGTTTGTGTGACAGCTCACCGGTTTCACAGTGCATCTATGCAAAAAACTGACTACCATCTCCAAACCCGTTTTGGCCAACTTGTGGATGATGCACCGTGAGGGTTTTCATGTCTTCTGCTTTGCCTTTTGACATCAGAGGGCCAAAAACTCCACCCTTGGATCATGCCCACGCTGCCATTGTTTGAACATGCAACCCATGGATGCATAAAGCTCCATTGCACATGCTCTTTTTTCTCGTTTCATACATATTCATGATTCCTGCTACATCTTATTGAATATGTATATGGCTACCCTGCTCAGCATAAATTCCTGTTCCCATTACCCCTCTCTAGAAGTGCTTTCTCTCAGCTTCTGCCAGAGGCTATACTTCCAGCATGCAGGATGGCCAGCCTGCAGACTACAGTCCTTTATGAGAAGAAAAACTCTCCAGATATATGAACCTTGTGAGTCTTCATTTGACAGAAGTGTTTGAAAAGTTCAAGATGGAGTTTAAATGTTTTAATCACTGAAAATAACTAAAGCATGGGTAACTATGGATGATCCTCTCCCTCACATTTTTGTTAGGTCTGGTTTTCGAGTAAGGAAATAGGTTACCATGCCAGGCATGATTTATGTAAAGTTGCAGTAGAAAGCAGAAACCATGTTTGACTGTTAACTTTTGTCCATTTTAACCCCTTCCAGAGTTTCTAAACTAGTGAAGACTAGCAAAGTTATTTCGTTTTTTAATTTACCAAGACTTGTGATTAGACTCAATAGTCAAAATATTTCATTACATAATTTATTTAGGTTTCTGAAAAAGATTTACTCTTCATGCTAGTAACTCAAGTTTTTGAGGTTTCTCTGACGGTCCCTTGCCCAAAAAGGAGTCCATTCAGTAAGGAGGCTTAGGATTTTATTTTGATTTCTCACCTATGCACTAAAGCACTTTCAGGCTTGCTATTATGTAAACGTCACTCATGTTTGTTAGCGTACATTTGGTTCTTAAAGTAACTGACTTCCTTTGAAATTTAGTTTGATTATGTTGGCTCCTTCCTTTAATCTCCTTGTAACTAAACTTTTCATACTAATGGGGGAGTGGATAAGAACTGACATTCTTAAAAATAATTGGCTTCTAGTATTTCTAAAAGAAAGAACCTTTTTAGTTAGTTTACCATTGACCAGTAATGAAAAATGTTAGAATCCAGGTTTCTTGTGGAAGCTTATAAAAGTCTTCAAATTTTAAGAGAGAAATTCATATCGAACTTGGAGACAATTTTGTTTTCTTTGCTATGTTTCTAAAACCCTTACAATATTGTCATTATTATCCTCAAGAAATTATGGGAAGATGGCAGAAAACTGAAAATGAACAAATATCCTGATTTTCAAAAATGAGAACCCAATGGATTGTACAAAATGTGGATTACCACTTAGTTTTCAGTCTAAATAATGGCTCTTCAGATTGGTCTTTTATGACCACCAAATCTAAAGTAACCCCCTGTAATTCCCTCATGTTACCCTGGTTTCTTATGATTACTCTTATCAGTATTCGTTGTCTTGGTTTTGATTTTGGGGTGGTGTATTTGTCTCACTAGACTCCTCTCTATGAGAGAAAATATTGTCTATCCTTCCAACCAATGTCTCCCCAGTACTTGAAGAATGCCTGTTATATGATAAGTATTCAAGAACCATTGATAAAATGAATGAATGGTTGAGCTTGATGCCAATTCCATGCAAGATTATTAATTAGATTTAAAAGGATGGTTTGTGGGCATAATTAGAAATCCCCCAAAACAGTATGAATTTGCTAAGACTACGTGCCAAATTCACCTGATTTTCTTTTGATAGAGATAATATATGTTGGTCAGAAGAATGTTGTATTATTGTGCATCTTGACCTCAGCGAAGTGTTTGACTATTGTTCATAATGTCCTTACATATGTCCAAAGTAAAAAATATGGATTAAATAAGAGCTCAGATAAAGAGCTGTGTCAAGTACGTATGGCTTAAAAAGCTATACCAGGCTTATATTTATATCTGGTTCTCTGGACAACACTCTTGACCAACAAACCTCACCAGGTTTACTAAGGGATTTGTTAAGTGTGCAGAAGCCATTTTTTCCTAAAAATGATAAGTAATTCATCATTCAGCATATTTTCCTAGAATACTTATTTTGTGCTAAGAATAGGGATAGAGTGAATAAGACCAGTTCAGAACCTAGCCTTGAAGCCTGGCAAGGAGGCCAACAGGTTGAGAGAAAAGGGCTGAGAAGGATTTACTTTAACTAGTGTGATAATCTTTATAAGTTTACTTTAGAAGGATTCACTGAAGTTGTTACATTTTGCTTGAGAACTAGGAATAGGCATTAACCATGTGAAATTAGGAAGAGAAAAAACAGCAATATGTGCATAGGTCACAAGGTGAGAAATAGTACCATGTTCAAGGAACTGAAAAAAAAAAAAAGATCAGACAAAGTATCAGGAGATGAGATTGCAGAGAGTATAGCCAGATCAAACAGGGCCTTGCACGCTACAGTTAGAAAGGGAAGCCTTTCAATCGGAAATGGAGACGATTTGCATTAAAAGTAACACTAAAGGGAATCCATCAAGAAGATGAAGCACAGAAATGAAGAACAGAGAGCAACTGAGAGGATAAAACTTTTGGTAAACAGGAAAGAACACTAACAGTATAAGACAATCATCATAATGTGTGGGGGGCTCAAAATATACATTTAATTAAAACACATTGCAGCTATAGCAAAAAAAAAAAAAAAAAGAAAGAAAGGGAGGCCTTTGAATAATCCAAGTAGAATTATTGGTCCAATTCATATTATAGCTACTTCTTCTAGGAAGGATGCAGAAAAGAAGAGAAACTAAAAGCAAAAGCTGATCCTACAGTTTAGGCAAGAGATGGTGGCTTGTACGAAAATGGAATAGGGCAGATCTGAGAGACTTTGACAGGTTTGGCATGACAGATTGGATATGAAGAGTGAAGGAAAGGGGGAAACCAAGGCTGTCACCTAGACTTTTAGGAGGAATAATAACTGAATGAATAATAAGGGATCACAATAGTGAGAATGTGAAGTAAAATGTGAAGTAAAAATGTCTGAGTTGCCTTTGGAAATGTCAAGGAAGAAGTTAGTTGACCAAATACAGATCAATATTTGGATAAAGCCATGGGGCAAAATGAGGTGGCCTGGGGAGAGAGTAACATTGGAGAAAAGCATCCAAGTTGACTCACGGACACTCATTTTTGGGACTTCGGCAAAAGAAGAGGAACTATTAAGGGGTTGGAAGGAGTGAACAGTGAGGGAAAACAGGACAGCATGGCGACATGGAAGCAAAGAGAATCGCATTTCAAGGAAGGGGCTGACTGGCGATGTCAGTTGCTGTTGTAAGTCAAGATGAGGATAGATCGAGACCCACCGAAAGATTAAAGTAATTGATAACTTTGGTTAATGAGTGCATGGGTGGAAACAGAAGCTTGATTGGAATGGTTTAAAGAGAAAGTAGCTAGAGATGGCAGCTCTTTCCAGAAATTTTGCCATGAGGAGCAGAAGTACTGGTAGCTAAAAGGGAACATGGTGTCAAGGGAATATTTTCCTTAGATTTGTCGTGTAATGGGAACCATTCGGTGGTATTGGTATCCTGATGAGAGTAAGCTGGTAAAGTGAGAGAAGACTATGATGCAGCTGCAGCAATGGACAATGATGAGAACGAGATCCTTGAGAAAGCAAGAGGAGTACGTTTCAGAGAACAAATGGAGGACGGACCACCCGTGTGACGGGAGAAAGCAGAAGATAGATACACTTGCAGGTAATTGACAGATGTGGTAGTGGGAAAATTAGGAGGTTTCCATTTCGTTCCTTGTATTTTATCAGTGAAGTATGAAGCAAAGACATTAGCCTGCCTGGCATATGGCAAATACTGGAGGTTTGAGGAGGACATAGGTAGAAATGGTTGCCTTCAAGAGCGGCAGAGTAAGCTGTAAAAGGAACTATAGGATTGCCAAACCATTCTGAGGTCCCATTTGAGAATAGAAATTATGAACTTAAAAGAGGCCAGTTAGCACAATTGTTTTTTGTTTTTTCTCAAACAGGATCAACTATTCTGGAGCAGATGCAGAGAGTGAAGCATCATCAGACTGTTTTTCCAGGTGTGTAAGAGAAGGAGCAAGGACAAGGGTGTTAAAGGTGCTTGGAAAGGAATGATTACAGTGATGGACCTTAGAGTCTAAACTGGAGACGGGAAAAATGAGCTATTGAGGTGAATCTGAGAAAATCTGAGGAATGGGTCTCAATAAAGTTATGTTTTATAGTGAGAATATTCAAGTAAGTGAACTAGAAGGATATGTCCTCTGGAAGAAGAGAAGCAAATAAGATACCTATTCTACTTATAGACTCAAAAATACAGAGGTTTGTGAGAACAAAAATAAAAGCCTCCACTTAAAATATAGCAGGAAAGTTGATGCCAGGATTCGATTAGTATAAAATGATAAGGCTGAGCACAGTGGCTCAAGCGTGTAATCCCAGCACTTTGGGAAGCCGAGGTGAGAGGATTGCCTGAGCTCAGGGGTTTGAGACCAGCCTGGTGAGACCTCGTCTCTACAATATATCAAAAAATTAGCCAGGCGTGTTAGCGCGTACCTATAATTCTGGCTACTTGGAAGGATGAAGCGGAAGGACCGCCTGAGCCCAGCAGGTAGACACTGGGGTGGCTGTGAGCGTGCCACTGCACTCTAGCCTGGGCAACAGAGTGAGACTCTGACTCAAAAAAAAAAAAGGATGATGAGACCCTTTGGAGAAGTTTTGAGGATGTACAGATGATATATGTTAGAGATATAAAGAATACATAGGTGAGATATCTGAAGACAAGCAATGGGTTCCCATGGGCCCAATGGGTGATGGAAAGGGTTAGAGATTACATTACTTTAAGGAATATTTAGAGTATCTCAGGGGTAAGAGCTCAGGTCAAAAGAAAGCTTCGACTTCTGGTGAGTGAGGTAAATAAGTGTGTGATGATGGGATTAGACCTGATAGTTCTTTAAACTAGTTTCTAGTCAGATCTGTTGGTCCTCCATTCTGGAGATCAAAATGGTGAGACAGTCAGAGAAGTGTGTGAAGTTCTAAGATTCCAATGTTGTTTCTGTTTTAGTTTTTCCCCTGAAAGTGGCTTGGTTGTTTATCCCTGTAAATGTTAGGATCTTCTCTTTAATCTTTGTATTCTGAAAGGTCAAAAGTAACATTACAGTACTAATAGGGTCTTTTTTATTTCATCTGAAATTCATTTTTATTCCTGGAAGCTATGTATCCAGTTAAAAAGTTTTATGAGAAAAAAATGAATACAAATTTTGGGGGAAACTAGCTTTCATATTTTCTACTTCTCTTAGCATTATTATTAGCATTATTATTAGTGTTACTTTTCTGTAAGAGTTTCTGGGCTTTATCTTCCAACTCTTTAATTGTGTGAGTATGGGTTTTTGTTTGGTTGGTTTTGTTGTTTGTTTTGTTTTGGCATTTATGTTTATCCTAAGATACTTTTTCTTAGCATTATGTTCTTATTTCAAGGATGCAAAAACTTCATTAATCTCTTTCAGGATACTACTAAAATAATTTTTTTCTTTTCTAGTTTATTATCTCTGTTTCCTTCGGTGTTATTTTTCTATTTGTTCATCTTTTTCTCTCATATTGGACAGTTCCTCAAGCATCTGTTCACCTTTGGTTATTCATTCATATGTAAGAGTGAAATAAGCTCTTAATTGGGATCTTTATATGTGAGATATTAATAGAAAAATTCTCCATGGGTCTTTTTTCAGGTTGTACAAGCAGAGGCACTGACTGCCTTAGTTCCAGACTATCTCTTTAAGGATGCTTATATAGCAGAAAGCCTTCAAAGATACAGTATCTCACTCCAGAGAAAAGAACAAATTTGTTTTCTGTCTAGTATAATAATGTCTTCCTCTGAGCAAGGTCAGGCAGGTTTACTACCTCTTACTAAAGAGTCAGTTTTCCTAAGCTCACAGCTCCTCTCCTGTAATGCATGTTCAGGCATCACATGAACCTCTTTGTGTTACCCTTGGGAATAGGAATTCAGGGAACTGAAGAAAATGCTAATAATCTGTTTACTATTAATACTATTGCTATGAGTAATAAACTCCTTTGTCTCTGACTCAGAAGCCTAGCATTTTCTGCCAACATCCATGAAACAGTCCAACTTGTTAGCTTGCAGGTTTGGATAAAATCTCAGACCCTTCACAGTTTATAGTAGGTAGCACTTATCATATTCCAGGCTTCCCTGTCACTGAAGCCCAAGAGAAATCTCTCCCATGAGCCCTCGTGAAATGTAGTGAGCTACTTACTCAGCGATGCTAAAGTGAGCTATAAGTGATCATTGTTACAGTGTCACTCACTGTAAGTCAAGAATATTAAATCAGAATTCAGAAAAGGAAATCAACAAGGGATCAAGACAATATAATATAGTCCAGGCATTGCTCTTTGATATTTTGATTCAGGGCCAAAATTTAAATGAGTACCCCAAGGGATTCATAGTCAAGTAAGTTTGGAAAATGCTACCTACTATAGCCCTTTCTCTTCTAAGGTGCTTATCAGCATATTCAAGATTCTGAGACTTTCTTCTCAGTAAAAAAAAAAAAAAGAAAGAATTTAACTTTGTTTAATATAGGCTTTCTCAAACTTATTTTACCGAAGAATCTCTTTTTTTGAATGTCCCCTTTATTAATATCCCAACAAATTCACTTTGGGAAACACTGATCAGATGAAGATCTTTAAATAATTTTTTGTGAGCATTATTTTTTACAACTAAATTATTAAAAAGGATTTGGATGATACAATTTGAGAATGTATTCTTTGTCTAGAAATGGAATACAGATATAAACACCTTTTCCTATTTATTATCAGGTTTAACATTTTCTTATGAACCTTTAGGGATGGTCATGATATTCAGCATAATCTGAAAAAAAAAAAAATGCAGGCACCCTCTACCCTCTGTATCGAGGTACACTTAAAGAGAACATAGGGTAGCAATATCTACAACTTATTGAGTGTATTATTGTTGGACTCTTATATTTATACATTAGCTATAATCCTTATACCAACCCTACTAGATAGGTATTGTGTTTTCCCCCATTTTACAATGAAGAAACTAATGTTAAGTAACATGCCTTCGAATGTGAATAGAACTGAGGCTTCTTCCCAAAGAGAAATAGGATAAAATTCTGATCCCAAATCAATACTTTCAGTTGCACCTCCAATCATGGCATGAAGTAACAAGGTCAAACAATGATTTAGAGCCAGATTTGCCACCAGAAACTACCATGCTTTGTTCCACCATAAAGACAAATGAGCATTTCAGTCTCAAAATTCTATGGATGAGATAGAACTGTTAGGTAGAAAAACTGTTTTTGGAAAGGGCCGGATAGTAAATATTTTGAGCTTTGTTGGCCACACTAGCATTCAACTCTGCCACTGTAATACAAAAGCAATCAGACGTAAGTAAACAAATGGATATGGTTGTGTTCCATACAAAAACATACGATGGGTCAAGTTTGGCCCACAGGCTTAGCTTGATAAACCTTGCTACAGTACATGAAAGCACTGATTTTAGCCTGAAAAGTTTCAGAGTAGGTGTTACTGGTCACCTATCACGATCTTTTTTTTTTTTTTTAACTAGGAGGCCCTCTGAACCCAAACAGATAATTTTTCTTTATAGATTATTTGATATCATTCTTTACCAGAATTCCACTTACAACTGTGACAGATCTGTTTGTTTCAAGTTCATCCTCCTCCTGGGAGAACAACTAGAAAATCTGAACAAAATTTAAGGTGTTGGAGAGTCCTCGAGGCAATAAAGACTTGCAAACCCAAGATCCTGTGGCTAAAGGAAGGCCAGAGACATGAAGCCAGTATTTCCCCTGGAGGCATTTCTTGATTTGAGGGAAGGAGAAAATCTGTGTAGAGCTTTCCAGTCATCTCATAAGGCTAAGGGAAACAAAATTTGGAATTCAGGACTGCAGAGGAGAAGGGATTGTTACATGCCCAGATATTTGGTGAGGACCCCAAGGTGTCATACCCTAAATAAGGGTGAAATGAAAATAGACGGCTTTTGAGTCATCTCAATCTACCTATAAACCACTTCAATCCCTCAGTGTGTTAATGTGATCTGCTCCTGATCAGCCCACTAGAAACAAAAGCATATCTTCCCTAAAGGAATAAAACATCATCCCAAGCCTCAGTTCAAGTTTTGGTACTCTGTCTTCAAGGAATAATTACCACTTTTTCAAGGAGACAAGGTCAGTTAACAAAAAGCTACTAGAGAAGAATAGAAACCAACTTCCAGGAGAGCCAGACATTAGGATGATCAAGCATATACAAACTTTAAGATAATCGTGATTAGTACATTCCAGAAAATAACAAACAAAAGGAAAATGCCAGCAGAAAGATGGAAACTAAAAATAAATCAAATGGATTTTTTTTTTACCGAAAAATACAATAATGCAAAAAAAAAAAAAAAAAAAGATAAGACTCATGGGGCAAAAAAGAAGAGAAAATGGAGCAGAAATTATTTGAAGAGAGAATGGCAAAACTTTTTCTCAAATTGATGAAAGACGTCAAAAAGGGCAATGAACTATGAACAGGACAAATTCAGACTGATAGTGGACTTAACTGAAAACAAGGAATTAAAATGGTGAAAGAAAATAACTGCCATCCTAGAATGCTATATAGTAGTTCCCCCTACATCCCCACCCCCACACCCCAACCTCAGTTTCCATAGTTTTGGTTACTTGTGGTCAACCATGGTCTGGAAAAGTTAAATACAAATTTTCAGCAATAAATAATTCATAAGTTTAAAATCACACACCGTTCTGAGTAGCATGATGAAATCTCAAGCTATTTCTCTTCCTCCTCCTTTATTCTGCCTGGGGTGTGACCCATCCCTTTGTCCCACGTATCCACACTCTACATGCTACCCATTCATTTGTCACTCAGTAGCTGTCTTGCTCATTTGACTGACTGGCAGTATTGTGGTGCTTGTGTTCAAGTAACCTTTATTTTACTTAACAATGGCCCTAGTGTGCAAGAGTAGTGGTGCTGGCAATTTGGATGTGCCAAAGAGAAGTCATAGAATTAAGTGAAAAGGTGAAAGTTCTCGTTAAGGAAAGAAAAAGCATTGTATGCTGAGATTGCAGAGATCTACAAATTGTGAAGAAGGGAAAATATATTTCTGCTAGTTTTGTTATTAAAACTCAAACTGCAAACATTACAGCCACGGTGCATGAGAAGTGCTTAGTTAGGATAGTAAGGCATTACATTTGTAGGTAGAAGACAGAAACATGTTCAGGTTGGGTACCATCCCTGGTTTCAGGCATCCACTAGACGTCTTGGAATGTATTCCCCACGGATAAGGAGAGGCAACTATACTCAGCAAAATGAGGGCAAATTAAGATATTGTTAGACCAAAAAAAAAAAAAAATCTCCAAAACAAAACTGATCCACAGTAAATAAAAACAAAACAAAAAAACAAGAAAAGTTATGCAAACAAAAGGACCATGATCCTGGATGGTAACTTAAAGATACAGAAAGGAATAAGGAATGGTGGAAAGGATAAATATGTGAGTACATCTAAAAATGTCTTAGAGGATTTAAATTATCAATATTCAGCAAAAATAGATCACAGGTAAGGATGGAAGTAATAAAAATACTACTTTGCATAAGAGTTGAACATGTTAAGGATGCATGTCGTATTGTGTGGGGTAGGTTAACTCTTCAAAGAATATGAAGTTTATAGAGGGGCAGAATAGAATGATAAAAAATAAAAACTTGACCAGGTGCAATGGCTCAGCCTGTAATGCCAGCACTTTGGGAGACCGAGGCAAGAGGATTGCCTGAGTCTGGGAGTTGAAGACCCCCTGGGCAACTTGGTGAGACCTCGTCTCTACAATAAATCACAAAGATACCAGCTGGGCATGGTGGCGTGCATCTGTAGTTTCAGCTACTTGGAAGGCTGAAGTGGAAGGATTGATCGCCTAAGCCCTGCAGGTCAAGGTCGTGGTGACTGTGAGTGTGCCCCTGCCCTCTAGCCTGAGTGACGAGTGAGACTCCAACTCAAAAATAATAATCATAAAATTAAAAACTCAATCTTTTTTTCTGCACTTAATAGCAAAATATAGCATGTTCTCACTTATAAGTGGGAGTTAAACTAAGGCACTTCAAAGGCATATAGAATGGCATAAGGGGCAGCATAATGGACTCAGAAGGGAGATGGGGGGAAGAGGAATGAAAAAAATCACCTTTTTGGGGAGTACAATGTGCACCCAAGGAGCACATTGGAGGGTCCTCTTAAAGCCGAGGCTGCTTCACCACTGTACAGTGCATCCATGTAACCAAAAAACATTTGTACTCCCAAAAGCTATTTCAGTATATCTATATAAATAATATATAATATCATAACACATATAAGCAAAAATTAAAATAACTAAAAGAAGAAATCATCAAAAAATTTCTGATTTTGATGATGGAAAACAAACATTTTAAAAGTCAGAAATGAAAGCTGGTGCGGTGGCTCATGCCTGTAAACCCAGCACTTTGGGAGGTCAAGGCAAGAGGATTGCTTGAGTCCAGGAGTTCGAGACCAGCCTGAACGATATAACAAGACTTCTTCGTCTTCACAAAAAAAATTTTTTAAACAACATGAAAATAAAAGTCAGTAATGATATAAAAGATCTGGACAATACAATTATAAATTTAACCTGATTATCCTATGAAGAACTCTGTACCCAACAACTGCAAAATACACTTTATTTTTAAATGTACACGGACCATTGCCAAAACTGACTACATGTTAGACCATGGAGCAAGTCTCAAAAAGTTTCAGAGGATTGAAATCCTACTGAATATGTTCTCTGACCACAGTGAAATTAAGTTATAAATCAATAACAAGAAGGTAACTAGAAAATACCAAATGTTGGAAATATAAGCAGTATACTTCTAAAACCATAGGCTAAGGAAGAAATGGCAATGGAAACTAGAAAATAGTTTATTAAATGGTAAAATGTCCAAAATATCAAACTTATGAAGCTAAAATCATATTTAGAAGGAAATGTACATATCGCTTTAAATATATAGATTAGAAAAAAAGAAAGGCTGAAGATGAATTATCTGATGTTCATTTCAAGAAGTTTGAAATAGAACGGCAAAGTAAGTGGAAGTAAAGAATCAGTATAGATCAGAAATTAGTGAAATATAAAACTCAAGCATACTATACAGATCAGCAAAGCTTGATTCTAATTAGTCAAACCAATAAAATTAGTTAAATCTAGCAAGACTTATCAAGACATAAGTTGTCAATACTAGAAATGAAAAAGGAAAAATCTCTACAACCTGTAAGATATTTAAAATATAATGTGAAGATATTATAAATGATGTTATACCAATAAATTTGGAAGTTTAGATGGAATGGATATAGTATTTTTTTTAATACTCTGCTTTTAAAAAAAAGAAAAACTACTTACCGAAGTCAACACAAGAAAGGGAAACAGTTCTACAAAGGGGACCCCAAAAAGCCCAGAATTTATTCATTAAAAAGTGTGTATTTATTCTTATCTGTATAAACTTCAGTCACCTTCAAAGTACTCTCCATTTAATGCAGTACACCTATCAAGATGCTTTTTCCACTGCTCAAAACAGTTTTTGAACTCATCAATTTTGATGCCCTATAGTGCTTCTGCCATTCTTTGTTTACCCTCTTCCACGTTGATAAAACATTTCCCTTTGAGAAACTTTTATCCCAGGAAACAGAAAGTCTCTTGGGGAGAGACTGGGTGAATAAGGAGGGTGGGGCACGGAGAACATGGTGTTTGGGGTCGAAAACTGTTGAACACTCAGTGTGGTGTGGGCAGGTGTGTTGTCATGGTGAAAGAACCAGTCACTCGTTTGCCGCATCTCGGGACATTTCTCCCACAAATTGTGATGCAACCTTCTCAAACTTCCAGATAAAAACTTTGCTTGATCATTTGTTCTGAGTTGTGGCAAGCAGGTGACTGGGATAATATTGAGCAAAAGCTATACACAAAATAATATGTACTACAGTATGGACTCCATGTGTATGACGTTCAGAAGCAGACAAAACTGATCAATGATATTTTAATGTAAACTGGAATGATGAAGGGTAATGACTAAAGTGAACATTGGTGGACTTTGGGGATGCTGGTAATGTTCTACTTCATGACTTGCAACCTGGCTCATGTAGGCTTTCAGTTCCTGATTATTCATCAAGCTACACACTGTAGGTATATTATACTTCAATAGAAATATTAAAAGGAAATCATTCTGCCTCAGTTTATTTATTTTATTTTTTCTTGTTTACACATCATTATCTTCTTTTAAATTTTTTACTTTAAAGATGTGGGGTACAATTCAGTGTTAGGTATATGAATGTTCGTTATGTAGGTACCTTTGTTGATGGCCCCTCCCCTGGCAGTTTCCCACTACTGCCAATCCCACCCTCCTCCCCTGGCAGTTTCCCACTACTGCCAATTCCTTTCTTATAGTATTAGGATAATTGTTCAAGGTTTGCTTATGAGTGACACATGTGGTCCTCAGTTCTTTGTTTCTGTGATAGCTCACTCAGTATTATAAACTCTAAGTCCGTCCAAGTTGCTGTGAAGTTCATGATTTTGTCCTTCTTTATGGCTGCGTAATATTCCATCATGTATATGTACATTTTTTGTATCCAGTCCTTTCTTTTTTTCTCTTTCTTTCTTTTTTTTTTTTTTTTTTGAGTCACTGTCTCACTCTGTCGCCCAGGCTGGAGTGCAGTGGCATGCTCACGGCCACCGCAGCCTCAACCTGCTGGGCTCAGGCAATCCTTCCACCTTAGCCTTCCAAGTAGCCAGAACTATGGGTATGCATTAGCACACCCGGCTAATTTTTGATTTATTGTAGAGATGGGTCTCATCAAGTTGCCCAGGCTGGTCACGAACAGCCCTCTGTTGATGGGTAGCACGGTTGGTTCCATGTTTTTGCTATTGTGAACAATGCTGCAATCAACATGCATGTGCAGGTAACTATTTCATGAAGTGATTTGAGTTCCTCTGGGAAGGTTGATTTTTAGATTTTTTAGGCATCACCACACTGTTTTCCACAAAGGCCATACTAGTTTACACTTCCACCAACAGTGTAGAGTGTTCCCTTTTCTATGCATCCTCTCCAGCATCTGTTGTTTTCTGAGTTATTGATGATGGCCATCCTGACTGGAGTTAGATGGTATCTCAGTGTGCTTTTAATTTGCATCTCTTTGATGACTAGTGAAGCTGCATTCTATCTCAATTTCTATAGCAGCAGCAGGTGTCTACTGAGGCCAGTCTGAACCTAGCCAGTCTGAAAGTAAAACTTTGGCATCAGCATATCGGATAACACTTGTGCTTCTGTTCAGGTGAAAGGAACATAAAGTCACCCCTTCCAAATGTGGCATCAAACCATTAGAGTGAAGAAAGGGGAAAATAGAGCAGATACAAACTCTATCCCTGTTTCCACTTGATAATACTGTATAACAAAAATATCCAAAAACTGTATGGCAACTAAAAATTTTACTCATACAGTTTAGAAATTCATTTATTTTGAATTCCAAATGTGTCGATCTAAGAAATTCTTGACTACCAAAGCAAGCAAGAAAGGTGTCCGTGTATACAGTTCAAAAGTTTTCATATTGTGTTTGGGTGTCATTATGGTATAGTATTGCACCTTGATTGTCTCTGAGTCAACACTGATTTCTCAATGGTTTACTTTTGTTTAAAACCATTTAAACCATTTTGTTTTAAGGTCAGGTGTGGTAGCTCACACCTGTAATCCCAGCACTTTGGGAGGCTGAGGTGGAGTTCGAGACCAGCCTGGGCAACGATAGTGAGACTTCGTCTCTACAAAAAAAATAAAAAATTAGCTGAGCATGGTGGCACACACCTGTAATCCCAGCTTCTCAGGAGGCTGAGGCAGAAGGATAGCCTGAGGCCAGGAGGTTGAGTCTGCAATGAGCAGTAATCCTACCTTTGCCCTCTAAGCAACAGAATGAGACCCCAACTCAATAAATAAATAAAAGTGTATTATAGACGCCGTTAATAGAAAAGCAAAATATTACAGGATATGTAATAAAAACATTTGTATTTCTTAGTAAGTTTTCACTGTAAGAAAGATTTGTAAAGTCTTGTTTATTTTATAAATTCTCTTTAGCTCTGCACCCAGTAACAGCAACTATTTTTATATTACCATGTAATTACATGATGATGATTTTAATCACCAAAAATTACATGATCTGATTAATTCTTTTTCTTGCTGACATTTATAAGAATTTCATTAACACAATCTTGCCTATGCTTTCTGGTGTTTAAATGGAAGGCCTGTTAACATGTAACATAATACTTGTAAGCCATCCACTAGAGACAAAAATGATAGCCACATTTTAATTTTAGCTTTTTAATTCTGAAAACTAAAGAGTTCATGCAGAAGTGAGGAGAAGTGGGGATTTCCAGCATGAGGTGCAAACCCTCCATACAGAAGAATTTTCATATAAATCTATGATTCTTGTACGTGTACAATGAGATTTGCTTTTTCCCCAGGACAAGTAAGAATATTCATTGTCAGCTGATTACTTCTTAAACATTGAAAACATTTAACTTTAATACATATTAAAGCATCTGTTGTTTAAAACATATTTACGTTTATTACATATAACTATAACTTAATTGTACATGTGCTTATAAATGTGGGTTTTTAAAATCACACACAACATTTAAACTAGTTGCCGCAAATGATGTGCAAACCACCTTAGCTGAAAGCTGAATATTCTTCATTTAATACAGAGAAATAGTATTTGAGCTAGATTATTTCCATGTTTCTCATCATGATGCTAGATATACAGAAAAGATAGCATCCCAAGGCCCATTTTAATGGATTGTGTTATTAACAAATGGTATTATGCATCAGTGTTTACCAAATATTTGAATTCTTTGAGTGAGAGTTCTGTCAATATAGAAATAGTCTTTAAAAGTAATTTAATTTCTAAAAATTAAAAAAAAAGTTTTAGTAGATTTAATGTGTTAACACGGGCATTCTACCATTCAAAGGTGCTTCCAAAATAAGCACACTCACCTCTGGGGCTTTCCAAGCAGAAGTTTTAAGTCCCCTAATCTTTTTGAAAATAGAAAGGGGCAATGTTGGAAATGTGCCAGCAGTAAGCCTTGGTATTTTTCATGAAGTGCCACCGTGAAAGTACCTTCTCCCACAAGTCAGTTCCTTTTAGCAAAATCATAATCTCATCCAGCTTTTCTAATCTCTGCTTTGTCCAGAAAACCCATCTCCTCACCTGAGATAACAACAGGCTAGATAGCTCGATGTTATGTCATCAGTACTTAGGACCATTCCCGTACTTACTTCATTTAGAGTTTTCACATCTATTTGCCAAGTTGCATGTCAGTTAAAAAATGCAAAAGTGCTTTATTCTCAATAATTTAGAAGTTAGTTTGGAAGCATCAAAATTAAAACTACTAATTTCTCCTTTCCCTTCTGCAATTCACCTGCTGTTAAAACTGGGGTACCTAGTGGGGCAGAACTCGCACTCTTGACTGAGACAGCTAGATTTGTCTGCTAGATCTGCCCCTTATTGACAAGTGACCCTAGGCAAGTTAGTAACCTCTCTGTGCCTCTGTTTCCTCCTCTGTAAAATGGCAATAATAGTATTCCTCACAAGGCTGTTGTGAGGATTAAATGGTATGATATTGCTTTGTAAGTTCCTTGTTTTACTTAATATACCATGGACATATTTTCAAAACTACTTAATTTTCTTAAATAGCTGCATTATAGCCTAAACCTCGATGGACCATAATATTTTCCACCATTTGCCTATTAGCATATATCCACAATTTTTTTCTTAGGGTTTGCAAAAATACTATGGTAAACATCCTTGTACCTCTTTATGTATTGATATGTTAGATTACAAAATCAGACTTGTTTCATCAAAGGATATTTGCATATTTAATTTTATTAATAAACAGTCCCAGATTACTTTCCATAAAAAGCACAAAAACAACTGGCAGTGCACCAATCAGCCTGCACAGAAGGGAATTAAAAAGTCAATCATTTAGCCGGGCATGGTAGCACATGCCTGTAGTTCCACCTATTTGGAAGGCTGAGGCAGAAGGATTGCCTGAGCCCAGCAGGTGGACGCTGGGGTGGCGGTGAGCGTGCCACTGCACTCCAGCCTGGGCGACGGAGTGAAACTCCAACTCAAACAACAACAAAAAAGCCAGCCAAGTAGCATGACTATAGTAGCAAAGAGGTAGTGAGGAGGAAATGTAAGTATGCTTTTGAAAGGCTCTTACATTACACATAAAAGAGGCAGAATTTATCTGAAGGTAGACTGATGCATTGCAGATGCATATAGTAACCCCAGAGGTGCCACTAAAAAACAAAAAATACCAAGGAGGTATATAACATAAGCTAACAATGGAGATAAAATGGAATGCTAAAAAAATACTCAGGCCAAAAGGAGGTAGAAAAAAGGAACAAAGGTGTAACAAATAGAAAACAAATAAGATGGTAGACTTAAACTTGACCATATTTATAATCACATTAAATGTCAATGGTCTAAACACTCCAATCCAAAGGCAGAGATTGTCAAACTGGATAAAATGGAAAAAAGCATGATCTAATTAAATGCTGCCACTTTAAATAGATACAGATTAAAAGAGAAACAATAGAATGAGATATACATATAAATGCTACTTATGAAAAAGGTAAAGTGGCCACATTATTGATGTCAAAATAGACGTCAGAATTTTACCGCCTGTCAAGGCGGACATCTAATAATGATAAGAAGGCCAGTTCATCAAGAAGACATAACTCTAAATGTTCATGCCTCTGATCAGAGCTTCAAGAACATGAAAAAACTGACAGAACTGTAAAGAAAAATAGACAAATCCAGTTATTGGAAATTTCCACACTTTTCCTCAGAACACGTAACAGAAAATCAGCATGAGTATTTCAACCTATTTGACCTAATTGGCATTCACAAAACACCAACAACAGTAAAATACATAGCCTTTCCTAGTGCATACGGAACTCACTGACCAAGACACACTACGTGCTGGGCCAAAAGTAAGGCAAGGAGATCTAGCACTCAGGAATTCAAGATCTATTCTGTTGACATGGGACAGGTATCTTCAAATAAACAGTCACCTATACAAAGGAGTGAGGAAAGACGATCCTGAGCAAGTAATGACAAATGACAGAAACAATAGAATGCTCTGTGCCAGACATCTGGCTAGGTTTCCACCTGGAAAGGGACGACGTGGTGGTGGGGGGTAGGATAGGAGACGCCTCAAGGCTGGTGGAGCCTGGTGCCAACCTGGAGAGCTTGGTGGGAGCAGGCCTGGGGGGGCGGTGAAGGAAGGAGACAGAGGATCGGGGGGAAGTCAAGAGGAGCGTGGCTGCGGGCTGAACGTTTTTGCGCGCCCTGTAAACGAGTGTTTTATGAAGCGTAGGGGACGGCGTGTCGTGTTGATCTTTGCAGTAAGGAGCCTCCTCCGGTTAATTCTCGAAGGCGGCGCGTCCACCCCGGGAAGGCCCCGCCTGGACGGGCCGAGCGCGCGGGGTCCGGGCCGGGCCGCCCGGGCTGCAGGCTTCCTTCCCGGGAGGCCGGCGCACGAAGCCTGGGGCGCAGGAGGCAGGGGCCAGGGAACGGAGGAGACGACCAGGGCGGGTCGCGGGCCAGCCGGTCCGCAGGGGGTGCCGCGGGCGCCGCGCAGCCGGGGGAACCCAGCGTCAGGCGCTCGCGGCTCCCTCGCGCGCCCACTGCGTCCGGGCACCGTGGCCGGGGCGGGGACCCGACCAAGGCGGCCCCGAGCGCGGCGGACACTCCCGGGGCGCCTCGCCCCCCGCGCCCGGGCAAGCCCCGGAGCCGAAGCCGCAGCCGGCGAGCGCCGCGCCCCGCGCCCCGCCCCCCTCGGGCACCACCTGGCGGGCGCGTCCCGGCCGGGCCGGAGCGGGGCGCGGCGGGCGGCGCGCGGGGCCGGGGCGGGGCGCGCGGCGGGGCGGGGCGGGACGACGGGACCGACGGCCGGCGCGCCGGCCGAGCCGCAGAGGCCGCAGAGGCCGCGGCGCCCCGCCAGCCTCCGCCGCGCCATGGCCCCGCGCGCCCGGCGGCGCCGCCCGCTGCCCGCGCTGCTGGCGCTGTGCGCGCTGCTGGCCCCGCTGCAGGTAAGAAGCCCCCGGACCCGCGGCGGGGCTCCCGCTCTGGAACGTCGAGGCGGGGCCCCGCGTCCCGAGACCCCGGGCAGGGGGCATCCTGGCTCCTTCTCCTTCCGAGAAGAGCCGAGGCTTTGGGGTGCGCAGAGGCGGGAGCCTGGGGAGGCCGTTCCGAAGGCGAACGGCGGAGGGAAGGAACGGGCAAGTGGGGGGGGGGGTCGGGACGCAGCCGGGGCAGGTTAGCGGGACCCCAGCACCGGCCACGGGCTCTTCCAAAAGCCCCAGCTAGCCGCAGGCTTTGGTGGTACCGTTTACTCTCCCAACAATTCTTGAGCGTCTAAATGCCTACGCCGAGTAGCGGCTGCGGGTGACAGTGGTGTGGATACAGCCCCTTCCCTTGCAGACGGAGTGGCAGACAGCACCCGCGTTAGACAGCCACCCCCGAATGCCACCCCTGAATGCGATTACTCTCTGGTGGCCCCCTTGCCACATTTCCACTCAGAAAGAGACCTGAATCCCAGCCCCCTCGGAGGCTCCCTGCCCGCACACTTAGGTGCACGACCGAGAGAGGACTTCGGTATGCGCTTTAGTGATGCGAGAAATGGAGTCTCCCATCCTTGCTACCGCCCAGTTCTTTCAAAAGAGATGAAAAACAAAACAAAAATAGACCACTCAGGACAGTTATCCAGTACATAAAGCCAGGTACCGATTTTCTGTCCTCCTGGAGGACAGCTATATAATACAACCAACCCAGCACAACAAAGGCTTTACAAATTGTGTACCGGTAGAGCAACCCCCTTGGGTCCTCTCCCATGGTGGGAGCTTTTCCGTCCTCTTCATAAATCCTGCTTTTTTTTGGGGGGGGGATGTGTATAGGTTCTTGAAAGTTCTTAGAGTGAAGAGTGAGTGGTGGTGGTTTTCTTGGTTTCAGCGGTGTCGGATTTCCCGTTCTGTTAAAATTGGCTCAGGGTGCTCCCTTCACTCCTAGGAGAGAGGGAACAGACCCCGGGAGCAGACGGGGAGAGGTGCACTTGGAGAACTGTGGGATGAGAAGCCTGGGGAAAGCCAGTTTAGGTTAAAGCCTTGACAGGAGTCATGGGAATGGACGGCTGAAGCAACACATTGTAAAGATTCATTCTATTTCATTCCCAATCATATTGGTCTTTTAGAAAGGTTGAGGGAAAAGAAGGCGGAAAAACCTACTGGAATTTTTCATTTTAAGTATTTCAGGTGTTGCTTAATTCAGCGTTCGACAGGTTGAACAGGGTGCTACCTTATTTGAACTGAAGGACCAGGGTTTCAGTGAGCACCTAGCTGCCTAAGAAAAACCTGCGTGATTGCGCAGCTGAAAAAGTATCTCACGTTGTTGTTGCAGAAACGACATATACACACATACATATATTTATACATAAAATGCATTGGGTTCTAATATGAACAGCAAATGGTGTCAAAACAAGTTTATTTTTCAGAGAGAACTTTCAACAGTGCTGTTTCCCCTCCTTTTTCTTTTAAGCCATTTTAATTATGTGCATTTTTTTAGTCCTATCTAAACTTCTGCATTGGTCAATTCCAGTTGGAAGGGAGTATAAAATGGCTTCTTCCAGGAACCCTCTAGGTTCCTTGACTGAACTACAAATTAAACAGACATAGGACAGAAAAACAGGAGAAAACCCGTACTTAATTATATACATATGCATGAGAGTCCTGCAAAAATGAGACTCGAAGAAGGGTGAGATGACCGAAGCTTGTATAGCATCCTGAACTACAGAAAGGAATAGTGGCTTGGGGCTTCTGGAGGGTGCAGCTATGAGAGGGCAAGGGGAGGAAGTGTTGGTGAATAAAAGTTGTCTTGTTAGGCAGACGAAAGGTCTCTCAGGTAATAAACATGGTCTGAGCAGCCCTCAGAAGAAACAGGTGAGTCTGCTCCGGCCGGTGTCTACCTTCAGTCCCCTCTCCTGTAATCTGAGTTCATCTTCCCTGGATGAAAAGTTTCCTGGGGTGGAGATTCATGAGAGTTGAGTTCTTTTTGGTGGATCTGTCTTTAGGCAGATAAAGATAACTCAGAGAAAGCGCCTGCCTGCAACCTCAGTTCCCCAAGTGACCTCCGTTAGAAGTAAGCAGAGTGGCATTTCATGAACTTTTTCACCATCAAATGATACTGGGATGCTTTTCTGTTTTCATTTGTGCCCACCTTCCCCCATGGAAATTCATTTTCTCTGAAGGGGGGGCTGGACGCAATGTTAAAATAGCTCCAGAAGATACTGTGATTAGAAGTTTGATCGGCCAATCTGTTCTGTTAGTCCAAAAATTTAGAAATGGCGTCGGCAAGCCCTTGGTGCTGTTAACAATCAAACACTGGGCAGGGCTTGAGAAACTGTTTGCAGGGGAATTGGTTTTGCTAAATAGTTGAAAAAGTGGTTCATTTGCAAGTATTGTATTTAGTTTCGCTTACATTACATTAAATACTGGGGGTGCCAAAAATGTATACAATGTTATCTATGTATTATTTTTTGATGTACTTCTCAGAAGTGTCTGGACACTGATGGTAACCACTTTGAGCACCTCTTATAATTGCAGAAGTCAGATGTGACTTTCATTCATCCTACAATTTTAATACAGTTTTTTTCCTTTCTTAAAATGTATATGCATTTTTTTGGCACCCTTTTTAGATTCAAACTTACCTGAAAGGCTATAAGAATAAGCATTGCATTTTAAAACATTTCTATGAATATGTCTTTCTGCTTGTATTTGTGAGAGAATTTGTTTCCAAGCATAATAAGCATATTTGCCTACAGGTAAAAACATCGTGAGTTTTTATCATGGTAGTTCCGCCATTTATTCCAAGTAAGAAAATAGAGAGGCACACAGTTTTCATTAAGTCAATTGATTGTACACAGCCATGTGTATCCCGGGTTATCTAAGACCCAAGGGCAGATGCAGTTATCCATAACCAGGACAACAGACATTTAGTGTGTGTAAAACATTGTGTTAGAGCAAGAGGAAGGCCTCTCCTAGTGGGAGGGGCAAGATGGGAGAAGCTCTTCTGATAATAAAGCAGCACATGATAAGAAAAGTTTGGGGTGGGGGTGCGTGGAGGAACGAGGGAGTAAGTGCAGCTGGAGCAATCAGAGAGGACTTTGGAGGAAGAAGTTTCTCAAGTGGTCTTTGAAATCAAGGATCAGAGGAGAAATCCCTAGAGGTGGGCGAGAAAGAAAGTCTTCTGGATGGAGAGGATGTTGTGAGTGGTTTAGGCCTAAAGGAATCCTGCCAGGAAAAAGAAAAGCGTGTTTTTATGACCTTACTGATAGCACAAGGCACTAAATTCAGGAAACCCCACCAAACAGATGGAGCATTGAACTTTTATAGTTTTGAGATAACTTTGTGTGGTCCTTATTGAGGTGGTTAAAGTAGACTAATCAGAAACAGATAGGCCTCAGGGAGACCCCTGAGAGGAAATCCCCCAGGGTGGGGCCCAGGGTGGCAGGAGAGAGAGATGGGTGCCCCCAACCCCTGAGCCATCTTTCTTTCCGCTACTCCATCCCGTCCCAGCAGGGAGACCTGAGTATATACCTATATACCTACATGAATACCTTGCCTGGAGAACACAGACACATAGGTCTGTGGGGGTTTAGTTCATTTTGCAGAAACGATTTCAAATGCCTCCCCTGTTATTTCCTTTCTACCCCCTCCCCCCAAAATGGCAAATCTGTAACGTGAACACATTCTCTGTGTTGATAAGGAAATATGAGCTTGCTTTTTTATTATCTACCAGCAATTCTTATACCAGGAAAACTGAAACAATAAAAATGTGTGTCTGAAGGTCAATAAATCAGTGTTTTATGAGGCCATGAAAAGGGGAGTTCCAAGCCAGGCCTCCTTTGCAGAGAGTGTTGTTTTAAGAAGGTGTAGTATGAACTTGATCTGCCATGTCAGTGGTCAAATTTCCCCTGGTGTCTTTTCCTATTTTTGAGTGCTTGGAGAAAACATTCGTGTTTTTCCTCATGGTGTGTCTGATGGACGCTAGGAATGTTGTCTAGGCTGTTTTGGTTTGGTTTTTTTCCTCTGAGTCTGCATCCCACCCTGCTGACCCTCAGCTGTCAGGTGATTCACTCCCTAGGGCACCTACCTGCTGGCCAGGTGGCCAGCAGCCTGCCTACCGCCTTCCTGTGGTGTCCTGGCCCCAGTCCACAGGGAAACACATACTCTCTGACTCTACCTCTGTGCATCTCAGGACTGGCACGGGTAGAATTCGGCCTGACAGGTGATTATGTTTTCCTTCAAGCACCTTTCTGTTCTCCACCTGGTTTGTGGGAAGTCCTTTCTGTGTTTCCCTCTGCTTGCAATGTGCTGGCTTTCTATTGTGTTCACTGCTGGAAACATAGGTTAAGCTCAGCTCAGCCTTTCTGCCCCAAAGCACAGCACTCAAAAGAACCCAGAAGGAACAGTGGGTTTCAGCAAAACAGACTGGGTCCCTCTAAAGTTCTTGGTGAGGGAGGACTTACTTCTTTTGAGGTTTAAAGCTGAGTGGGTGTTGAGCGTGATTACGCACAACCCTGTGTCTTCTGTCCTGATTCTGAGAGACTCTCTAAGTCTGTTTCCTGCCAGCAAGACCAACCTGGCCGTGCTCCCCTGGCAGGCTGCCGACCTGTCTCGGTCACCAGAAGCTCATTGGCAGAGACCTGGCTGGTGCTGCTGTTCTCACGGCATCGCGTTCCAGTTGCAGCGTGCTCTCAGCCCAAACCAAAGGAGGCCCCGTCAGCAGTCGGAAGTGCATTCTTTATGGCTGTGTGATGATCACTTTGCATTTTGGGGCCACCTTCAACTTTCAGCCTTTGGTTGCTGTGGGCCGCCACACACAGGACATGGCATTCGGTTATGAGAAATAAACCTGAATTTGTATTTAAGTACACTTACTGATTGCAACAAATCAACTACCCACTCCCTGTAGGACTCTGCATTGGTCCAAGGAGACAGAGACCAAGAGGCACAGCTCTTGTCTTCAGGGGATTCACAGTCTAGGCGTGTGCAGACTGCGAAAGAACAGCCAGACACCGTGTTCCTGGGAGTGTCTTCAGGGTGCTGTGGGCTCACAGGACAGAGTGCCTTAACCTGAAACTGTCGGGAGGCTGTCCCATTCTTCCTTCCTGTATGGTTAGGCATGGCTGTGAGGCCAGGGGAGCCAGAGCAGCATGTGGGCTGGGGGTTCCATGATGGCCAGTGCTTTGTCTGGTGGCAACAACAGCGGGGACACACAGCACACACATTGGAGCTGAGTGTTTTCAGGGAACTCTACCGAGTACCGTAGTCCTGAACGCGAGGGTGTGGGGAGAGCAGAAAGCAAAAGCCAGCACCCAAAGGCTCTATGTGCAAGCAAAATAGTTCAGATTTAATCTTGCTGTACTGTGAGCCGGGGAGGGCCGTGATCAGATTTGTGTTATGGGCAAGAATGTCCGGGGGTGGGGTTGGGGGTAGGTGTCAGTAAGGAGGACATTGCCGTGGTTTGGGGACGAGCTAGAAAAGGCTTGAATCAGGTCAGGGCCTTGGTGAGAGACAGAGAAGCCAAGTACAGAGGCTGTTTCAGAGCCAGCAGGGCGGTGTGGGGTGCTTGGGGGTGCAGGGGCAAGAGACGTGGCTGGCTGGACCTATTATTTTTTAAAAAATGGAAGATGTCAGGACAAAATAGCTGACCATCTGGATTCTATTTTTCAGCTTATTAAGGAAATTGCTGTCTTTACCCAGACCGAAATATTGTCCCGGTTCAGGTGAAGAGCTTTTTTTCCCCAAGCAAACAAAGAAGGCAGACGCTTAGGCTATTGCATCTCACTTTTTTGGATGATCTTATTGGGAGGCAGAGACAAAGTTCCTTAGACAGCCACGAGGTAAACAAGCTGAACACCCCAAGGCATCAGGTCATGTAGGAAATTTGTGTGCTCTGGAATCTGACCTAGAGGTGTCTTGGAAGGAGAAGTTCAGGATAGAGACAGAGCTCTAAAACTCGTGCTGAATGGAGAAAGATAAGCAGCCAGCGATCCCAGAGGGTCCCTGTCACAGCAGAGGCAGATGTGACCTGACCCATGGTCTTCCCACACTGGCCTCCAATATGTCACCTGATCCCAGGAGAAGCGGTGTTTATGTTGGACCAGTAGCCGGGCAGAAGCTTTTCACGTGCATGGTACACATTTTCCTGGCAGACTGCTCTGGCCCAGCATAAGTGCTTCCTTTCCTCAGTGTCCTGCTCCTCTGAGACTTCTCCCTACCCCCAAAATCCCAACCCAGCAGGTGATACAGAGGCCCATCTGCCACAATCCAAGTCAGAGGTTGCCAGCTTTCCAAGCAGCAGGAAGACCTGACTGCAAAAACGACCCCTTCAGTTCATCAGAGTAATAATAACTTGTGACATTTCCTGTTCAAAGTGTTGAGAGTGTAAGAGCCACTTCCTCAAGCCATCAGAAATTTGAAGACTTTCCATTAAAAATGAGGAAGAAAAACTCTCTTTGGCATTTGGTGGATGTGACAGCTAAGCCAGGCAAATGGGGAAAGGTTATGTGTTATTGCCTGAAATCCTGTTAGCACCAGGTGTTGGCTGGTTTGGGGTTCTCCTCTGCATCCTCCAAGAGACAAAGGAACCACTTCCCCAAGGCTTTGACTTTTAAACAATATTTATGACCTGTCAAATGTAGTTACCACATAACTTAAAAGTGTATCAGTAACACAAACAGCTGCCACATTCCCACTGAGTTAAAGGAGACACTTAAGGGTCTTTGTTCTCTCAGCTTCTCACTCAGATAGATACACAAGCAGGATCACATCTAAAATGCCCACAGCGGTTGAGAATCTGCTCCGTTTTTAAAGCTTCGTGGAGATTGTTCACATCTGCCCTTGCTAACCTATTTCATTGCTGAATAATTCCTGATGTTCAGAACGTCCCTCTACCGACCTAAATCTAACGGGTCACAATTTGACCCCATTTTCTCAAATTTGTTCTTTAATTGGGTTAAAGACCGGTTGGTCAATGTCTTCTTTATTTTAGTATTTCTATTGTTGAAGATTGTTAGCCCACAACTTCCCCTTCCCCAGGGTTATTCATTCCAGTTCCCTTAACCTCTTTGTAAGCTTTTTTTTCTTTTCAACTCAACAGATACTTATGTCGTATCTACTGGCCAACAAACAAACAAACAATACAAAAGCCCACAAGGCATTGTGGGAAACACCAGAGTTAGAACCTTGCGGCCTCTGACCTCCAGGAGCCCGTGGTCTGGTGGGAGGTTCAGCCCTCCCATTCTTCATTCCGGTGAAGCACCACAAGGGGAACAAGTGAGATGCTTCAGGACAGGGAGAGGATGACTTTGAGGTGGAGAATTGGGCAGGTGGTGGCACTGGAGGATGCGTATGATTCTGAGAGGCAGAGAGAGCCAGGGAAGGACAGAGGTGGGAACAAGCAGCGCATACATGGGAAATTCTTATCTCCCTGACATATGGAGCCCAGGACCTGTGAGAGAAACTGGGGAGGGATCCAACCAGTTGGGGAGGGATCAAACCAGCCGGGGAGGGATCAAACCAGCCAGAGTTGTACTATGAGACTGAGCCACAGACGGCTGCGCAGACACATGTCAGGAGTTGGACTCCAACTGGTGCTTGGACCGAGCATCAGTATCACCTGGGCACTTGTTAGAAATGCACATTCTTGGGCCTCACCCCACACCTCCTGAATCGGACACTCTGGGGGTGGTTTAACAACCACTCAGGTGAATCTGACGCACGCTCAAGTCTGCGGATTGCTGGTGTAGACCCAGGGATTCCATGAAAAGGTTGTGAGCTCAGCTGTAACATATGATTAATGGTCTGAAAGTACCTGCCTTTTGTTGACCCCCCCCCAGTGCCAGGCGTGTGCTAGGTGCTGTACAGAGATTATCTCCAATGCTCACTCTTCCTTGCTAGTAAGATGAGAAAACTGTGGCACAGAGAGGTGAGAGAACGTGCCTGAGTTTGCACAGCTAGTGAGCGTCAGAGCTGGAACTCCTGCCATGCATCTGCTCAGTGACCGTGATTTTAACTTCTCCCCTAAACTGTGCTTTCGACCACATGATGGGGTAAGGGGTAGAGAAAGAGACCTCCCGGGACGACTTGACAGAGGTAGGCTTTTTAGTATCGGGAGACTATCATAACCGGACAGCATCTGTGGGGATCTACCTTGCCTGCTCGAGGAGGGATTTATTGAGAGCTTTCTAGAGCTGTTGCTAAGCAGAAATGAAAATGCTGTGCCTTTAAGGGTAACGGAGATAAAAGATAGGCACCCAGAGCACCCGCAGCCCGGGGTCTGAGTGCCAGTGGATCCCTGACTCAGGAGGAAAAGGAGTGTGACATCTCGAGTCATCCCCACCACTTCCTGAAGCCAAGGCACCTCTGACTCCTCTGTGCTGTCCACACACCAGAAATCGACTGTACTCTGCCCCTGGGCTATAGCTCTGCTGTGCCCCAGCCAAGACGGGGCACATCCTCCTACTGCGCTCATCTCACGACCACCGCCAACCAGCCTCTGTGCTGGGGGTCGTGGGGAGACAAGGCCTCCAAGGCCCAGGCAGCGGATGGTGAGGGATTAAATGTTTGCTCTCCTAAGCTTTTGGAAGTAGTTAGTTCTCTATATCTGTAAAGGTTCTGTATGGCTTACTATAATTACAGGTAACTTGGGGTCTCCTCCTTTGACCCAAATGACCTGGGCTCCTTTTTTGACATGTCTCTATCGTGCCACAAATCTAAATTATCTTCCATTGCTGACATTTTTTCCCCAATTCCTTAAGAGGCACTCCCTGAGTCGCAGGAGAAAGGTTCACGTAAGAAAGAGGGTCAGAAGATATATAGTCTCTGGGTCATGGTCAGTCTCCAGCTTTTACTCAAGAGTGAGTCTGGAGATACCAGTGGGGTTTGGGTGAAGGATAACAATATGGTGTTACTAGTGCACAGTAACCAGGAATCTAGAAACAGCCCCACTGTGGGGTAGGAGATATAGGGGGCAGTTAAATTCAGTGGGAACACAACTTGAATCTCTGTCTCATATCTTAACCTGTCCATTTCTAATAGTCACAAGGCTTAAAACCGAAAAAATGAGCCGGATGCAGTGGCTCACACCTGTAATCCCAACACTTTAGGAGGCAGAAGCGAGAGGGTTGCCTGAGTTCAGAGGGTCGAGACCAGCCTGGGCAACTTGTTGAGACCTCTTCTCTACAATAAATGAAAAAACTAGCCGTGTGTGGTGGCTTGTTCCTGGAGTTGCAGCTATTCGAGAGGCCGAGGCGAAAGGATTGTCCGAGCCCAGGAGGTCGAGGCTGCAGTCCACCGCACTCCAGCCTGGATGACAGAGCGAGACTCTGATTCAAAAAAAAAAAAAAAAGAAAGAAAAGGAAAAATGAAACTGTAAAAACTTGCCTCCTCCCAATAGACTCAAGTTTTCTATGCCTGAGTTAGACTCCCTATGACTAGGCCATTGAGGTCTGGTTTATGTGAAAAATGACAAATAACTGAAGCTTCGGAATGCATAACCAGTCGTCTTAGCTGTGTGGAGCTGTCCTCACAGGTGAGGGTATGAGAAGCCATGGGCCCCGGCTCCACCTTGCCTGGGGAGTGAGGCCACATGAAAGAGACACATGCAGGGTGCAAGGCTCTATTCCTGGGCCTGAGTGATAGGCACCAAGAGACCAGAGCAGCTGTGTTCTGTGTTAGTCAGGCAGCCCTGTGTTCTGTCCCTATTAGAAAAGAAAGTTCCAGCTGGGGAAGAGATTTCTCATCTCGATTTTGCAACTCTCTTCCCCCAGGGTATCTCTGATTTTGCCCCAAATTGGTGGAGCCTTTCCAAGTTCATGCTTGGGAGTGTGAATTTGACTCAGAACCAATAGGAAACTTATAATTTTCTATAAAGGGAAGTTAGGAGCTCACAATGGACCTTTGGGAAAAGTTGTTCATGAACTGTTTGAGCATTTGCTGCATGCCCAGCATGGTCCCAATCTACTTATCACCAACCATCTGAGCAAGTTGATTCACCTCTCTTGGGAGGATACTCTAAGGTTGGAGAAGTCAGGTCTCCAGCACAGTGCCTGCATATAGTAGGTGTTTCGTAAGGGCCAATTCTTTCTTTGTCCCCATTCAAGATAAGTGGTATCTGTACTCAGTGATGGGAGAGGTGGTTCTCAGTGTCTATTACATAGATGGAGATGAAGGTACAGTGTTTGGGAATGTGAGAAAGTTTTGGCTTTGGGTCTTTAGAGCTGTCTCTGACGTTGCTGCTCAAAGACCAGCAGCATCAGCTTCATCTGGGATCGTGTGAGAAATACAAAATCTCCGGCTCCTTTCCAAAACGACTGGATCAGAATCTGTGTTTTAGTAAGATTTCATTTGAGAAGCACTGGATTTCATCCCGAAGGCCTGAGGCAGTCACGGAAGGGAGGGTGGCAGGTACTGGGCCACTTGGGAGGTTCATGGCCTCGGCAGCTTGGTGCACCCCCAGGAAACAGGCAGAGTCTGGAAGGCTGTGGTCTCCAGAGGACCAGCGTGCTCTCAGAAACCAAGCACAGCGGTTGCTGACTCTTACTATAGAAAAGAGAAAGCAGTTCTCATCTGAAATGAGTAAAAGTTTAGAAAAAAAAACACCCCAAAATACAAGAATGGCAATTTTTTAAAAAAGGCTTTTACACTGGGAGAATAGAGGGGCATTCACTGGAGCCTGTGCCACAAAGTTGAGTGATCACATAAGGACAAGTCAAAGCCATCCTAATTACTGTTTAGGAAACAAACCTTCCTTGCACTTTGATTTCAGGTAGCCCACAGCTGCAAACTTTTTTTCACTTTTTATCTCTCTGGAAGACAAAGAAACTTGCAACTACAGTTTTGAAATGCAAGGTTATTTCTTCATTTTCCCTTGGGCCACATGTTTTCTTTTCAAGGAGCAGAGATAATAAATGTATTGTGAGGAGAGTAAGAGAGAGGGTTGAGTAAAAATCAATAGACCTTTGATATACTCCTGTCTGAATCAGTACCCTGCTCTTGTCTCCTTTAAGGAGTGTATCTGGGATCAAGAGAGTGGGGGTAGGGGGAGGTTGGTGGATTCAGTAACAAGCAACTTTCAAGATAGTGTATAAAGTCAATTGTCTTCAAGTTTACGAAATCAAAACGGTGACTATGTCAAGACTTCTAGTAAGCCACAGTTGCTCTATGTGTTTTTTAATATAACCTGACCTACATCGGATTTTTTTCTGTGTATAATATCTATTTTTTTAAAGACCTTGTGCTAAAAGGGTTAAGGTGGCAAATTTTATGCGTATTTTATCACAATTAATAATACATTTTTATTTATTTTTACTTATTTATTTTTTGAGTTGGAGTCTCACTCTGTTGCCCAGACTGGAGTGCAGTGGCAACGCTCCCGGCCACCGCAGCCTCAACTTGCCGGGCTCTGACGATCCTTCCATCTCAGCCTTCCAAGTAGCCGGAACTACAGGCACATGCTACCATGCCTGGCTAGTTTTTTTTTTTATTATTATTTATTGTAGAGACAAGGTCTTGCCAGGTTGCCTGGGTGGGTCTTGAACCCACGGACTCAGGCAGTCCACTTGCCTCAGCCTCCCAAAGTGCTGGGATTACAGGCTGAGCCACCAAGCCTGGCTAATAGTACATTTTTCGAAATCCTGTGGCCAAGGTTGTCATTCCTGCTGATAATGAAAATGGCATGACATGCTTATTATTTAAACCTTTATGGGGTAATGGCAATGTCCAATGTGATCCTAAAGTCAGTACCACATCATCCTGACACTGTGGGTATATATAAACTAACAATGTGTGAGAATTATATCACCCACTGTGTGACCTTATATTCCACCCGCCTCTTCACTACACTTAGTCATGCAGGGTGTCTTGCTGCATCTTGGTCAAGCTGAGCACCCTCACCCCAAGGGCCTTTGCCAAATATGTCTACCTGGAATACTCCCCCTATAGGTGCTGTAAATTGGCTTGTTCCTTTGATTTAGGCAACAAGGTGTCATTTTCTTAAAGAGGCTTCCTATAATAATGCCATCACTTTACTTTTATTGTTTTAGGCGTAGCATTTATTACAACCACATTTCCTTATCTGTTTGTTTCTTGTCATTTTCTCCTGTGGACTGGATACGTTGTTGCATATCCATCCCCTCTGCCCACAGCACCTAAAATTGTCTCTGACCCATAGTATGTGTTTAGTTATTATTGGAGGAATGAATGAATGTATACTTAGTCTGACCTTTAGATTGTGAATTCACTGAACATATCTTACTTAAAGCTGAAGCCTTTAAGTTCAGCATTATTTTCTGAGATTATTTTCTGAAGAGCCATGCAGTGACACAGTATAGAGTGGGAACAGTTTTCTTAAGAAAGCCAAGAAATTTATTTTTAAATAGTAAAAATGAAAACTAAGAGTCACACAGCCCTCTGATGCCACTCATGTGCGATATCATGAGTCAGTGCTGTCAAGAGCTAAATCAAATCCAGTGAACAGGTCCTAGAAAAATTAAATTGTCCTGTAAAAAATGGGCAAATAGACCAGGCGCAGTGGCTCACATCTGTAATTCCAGCACTTTGGGAGGCGGAGGCAGGAGGATCACATGAGTCCGGGAGATCAAGACCAACCTAGGCAACATAGTGAGACCTTATTGCTACATAACAGAAAAAAATTAGCTGGGTGTGGTGGCGCCTGCCTGTAATCCCGGCTACTCAGGAGGATGATCCCGGAGGATTGCTTGAGCCCAGAAATTGGAGGCTGCTGTGAGCCATGATTGTGCCACTGTACTCCAGCCAAGATGACAGAGTAAGTCTCTGACACAAAAAAAAAAGAAAAGAAAAAGAAAAAAGCCAAAAGACTTGACTGGATGCTTTTAAAGAAGATACATAAAGGAGCAATAAGCACATGAAAAGACGCTCAGCATCATTGGTCATTAGGGAAATGCAAATCAAAACTACAAGGAGATACCACTTCACACACATCAGGAAGGCCATTATTTAAGGGGGGAAAAAAAGGAAAATAACCCATGTTGAGATATGCAGAAATCGGAGCCCTCATACATTGCCGGTGGGAATGTAAAATGGCACAGCCCCTGTGGAAAACAGTTTGGGAGCTCCTCCAAAAACAAAACCTCAAAAAACAAAAGAATTCTCATATGATTCCTAGGTGTGGACTGAAGAAAATTGAAAACAAAAAACAGGGACTCAGGCTGAGCGCGGTAGCATACACCTATAATCCTAGCATTTTGGGAGGCTGAGGTGAGAGGATTGCCTGAGCCCGTGTTCGAAACCAGCCTGGGCAACTTGGTGAGACCTCATTTCCAATAAATCAAAAAATTAGCCAGGCATGGTGGCGTGTGCCTGTAGTTCTAGCTACTTGGAAGTAGTGACCGGGAGCTTGCCAGTGCCCTCCAGCCTGGGTGATAGAGTGAGACTCCAATTCAAAAATAAAAAAAAGAAAAGAAAAGAAAACAGGACTCGAAGAGCTATTTGAGTGCCAATGTTCATTGCAGCAGTATTCGTTGTAGCCAAAAGGTGGAAACAACCCATATGTTCATCAGCAGATGAATGGATGAACAAAAGGTGGTGTCTGTGTACTGTGGAATACTATTCAGCCATAAAAAAGGAAAGTGCTGGCATGTAACATATCGATGAAATTTGGAGACATTATGTGAAGTGAAATAAGCCAGACATAAAAGGATAAATATATTGACATGAGGTTTATAGAGTAGTCATGGTCATAGAGACAGATGATAGAATGATGGTTCCCAGGGGCAGGGGGCACAAGGGGTGGAGGGTTATTACTTAAAGGCTATAGAGATTGCGTCTGGGGTGATGAAAATGTTCTGGAAACAGTAGTGACTGTTGCACGATATTGTGAACCTACTTATTGCCATGGAATTATACACTTAATGGTTAAAATGGCAGATGTTCTGTTATATACTCGTATATTTTACCACAATAAAAATTTTTACATTAAATTACCCCCAAAGTTAAAAAAAAAAAAGGCATTCGAATGACAGGCATAAAAAGAGCCACATTTGATATTTCACAGATGGATGTGACCCTCCCTCGCGTCCTGAAATGAGCTGCGTTCTCGTCTCCTGCAGATCTCACCTCCAGAGTGGCTGCGATGCTGTTTGCTCTTGACAGTTCTTTAAGCCTCTATTCCCTCCCAGAGATGCCAGCCTGGGCTTGTCTGAAAGGTTTTTGTCTAAAAGGAGTTTGCACCTTCTTACTGCACTTGCTCATCCCAGCATTCTGTTTCATGAAGCTGCTAAAAAAAAAAAAAATGACCCTCCCTTCTACATCTGACCTCCCAGCTGCCCTTTCCCGGATCCCTAGAAGCAGCCTGACCCTCCCCTCCTCCTGTCCTGCCCCAGCCCCCAGGCTGTCAGCCGTACCTGGCACCTGTCCAGTCTCCCACTCGCGCTATCCTCCTCTCTTCTCCGTCCGTCTGCCTCTGCCTCCCACCCCTCGCCTGTCCAGCTTGTGCACCTCCTCTCGTGAGTTCAAAGCCATCCCCATCCCTGACCTTTTCCCTTCATTCTGCACCCAGTCCTTTTGAAGCTAGGGAAGATGCAGACACCAGTCAGAGTCCCAAGGATATCCTCCCTCCTTTCTTAGCCACAATCAGGAGGCTCTTTCCGGTGCACCAGTTCCTAGATTACTTGTGTGGGGCTCTGTCACTGTTTCCTTTCTGTATCTGTGTCTGTGTCCCCCGGTACTACAGGCTTTGAGGGAGTAGGGGACAGGCCTGGCCTTGAGTCTTTTCGTCTTCCACCAAGCTCAGGGAAGATGGCTTTGATGGCATGACAGCAGAGCTTTTTTTTAGAGATGGATACTTTCTATTGTTCAACCCAGACTCGATCACAACTTATCTTCTGGTCTAAATGACACGAGAAGTCATTTTTTGAGATAAAGGCAAGTGATTCAGGCAAAGGAATGACTGGCCTTACTGTTGCACAGGGAGTAGATCAATCACTCACAACCCCTTTTTTGGGGAAAGGTACGTATGTGGGGAGAGGACTGATTCATATTTGTCATTTTCATTGAGACTAGTAGGAGTTGACCAGCTGCAAGGACTGCCTTCAAGTTGGAGTTTTGAAAACTTCACCACTGGACACACGTTCATAAAATGCATTTTGAAATGTCCAAATCCTTTAGTAGTGGGTCAGTTGTAAGATTGCTTGTGACTGTCAAAATTTATTCATGATATTCTCAAATGCACTAGACACCTCTTTTCATATTGTACTACTCACAAAACATGCAAACCTTCCTTTTGGCAGCAGAATTTTTTTAAGAGCCGTGGGTAAGATATATTGCTTAAAAATGAATTTTATAACTTTGGGAGACCGAGGCGAGGGGATTGCTTGAGCCCATGGGTTCGAGAACAACCTGGGTAGTTTGGCGAGACCTCGTCTCTACAATAAATCAGAAAATTAGCTGAACATGGTAATGCGTGCCTGTAGTTCCGGCTACTTGGAAGGCTGAGGCAGAAGGATCGCCTGAGGACAGCAAGTCGATGCTGGGATGTGGGGTGGCCATGACCATGCCACTGCACTGCACTGCACTTGAGTTAGAGTGAGACTCCAACTCAAAAAAAAAAAGAAAGAAAAAGAAAAAGAAATGAAAGATATATATGTGTGTGTGTGTGTGCGTGTGTGTGTGTGTGTGTGTGTGTGTGTATGTACGTATGTATATGTATGTATGTATGTTTTCAATTTTTTTTTAATTTTAAAGATGCGAGGCACAATTCAGGATTAGGTATACAAGTGGTCATCATACAGGTAAAGTTTGGGCCTCCTTTTGGTTCCCACATTGGCTGGTTTGAGATGAGGTACCCTTATTGATGTTATGGCCCTCTGACTCCCATCCTGGCAGTATCCCATCCCGCTACTGCCAATTCCTTTCTTTTAGTATTATGGTAAATGGCCAGGGTTCACTTATGAGTAAAGAAATGAATTATATTTTAAGCACTTGGAGTTTACTGTTAAATCCTCTGATTCTCTGTATCTATTTCAGTTATGACTTAGGCCATGTATCTGGCTGGTATAACTTGAGGTCTCAAGTGTTTAATGTGTTCCACAGTTTACAGGTCTCCCAGTTGGGGTGAACACACCCCAGGGAGTGTGCCAGGTAATCATTGGGGTGCACGAACTATTGTCCCCTTACCTTCATGTTCTGAAGCATGAAATACAAAGCTCTGGTTTGTACAAGAAACATGAGTCTGGTATTTTCTCTGTAAATCTGTAAGATTGAAATTCTATCAAGTTCATTTGAAATGAGAGTGTCTAGAAAGACATTCGATCACAACTCGCTTATGTCCTAGTTAACAGAAATCACAGATATAATCTGGCAGGAGCTTTATCTGCAGACATACTGAGTAAACTGTATCTCCGCCATCACCCAAGCCTGGTTCATGTAACTCACGGAACCCCCAGATAGAAAGCCACTGAAATGACTCGGGCCACTTGTCATGATTTCAGATTGATACCTCCCAAGTTTCCAATCTCATGAGACAGCACTTCTTTCTTTGAAATCAAGCATGCTTTTCAAAGCATGCATTTTCTCCCAGTTGTCCAGCCAAAATACTCTGCCATACAGCTGTGTGTGTGTAATAGCCAGGCTCAAAGTACACAAGCATGGGACACTCGGGAAGACTGTCCTTCAGAGTTTGTCTTTGGGTCCCCGGTCTGTCTTTTCCATCCTCTTCCCCTTCCTGGTGATACCTTTTTCCTTTATTCTCTCAGGAAATAATTGGATGTCGGTAATGTCTGCTGACTGATTCTGCTCACATGTGCACATTACCTTGTACCCTTATCGAATGCAGACCTGGAGCTGAGGGTGTTGAGCAGATGCATGACTTAAATCTCCAAGTAACCTACTAGAAAGGTCTTTAGCTTCAAAGTGAGGAAGCAGAACCTTAATGTTCATGGAGTATGGTCGCTCACCAATGCCACATCATTTACATGAATGGTTGCATCTGATTCTCAGTGCAGTGGGATGGGCACAGTTACTACCCCATTGTACAGGTGAGGAGACTAAGGCTTAGAATTGCTTCTTTTTTTTTGGTCTCCAGATTATAGAAATGTACATAGTTGTATTAAAGAATTTCAGCCATTCTTCGGTCCTGGCCAAGCTGGAAACGCAATTAGAAGAGCTGCCCTAGGTAGAAAAATCTTCCTGAAGCCCACCATGCCCTAATGCTTAGGGACTACCTGGCCACGCCTCTTCCTACTCTTTTTTTTTTTTTTTTGAGTTGGAGTCTCACTCTGTTGCCCAGGCTGGAGGGCAGTGGCACACTCATGGCCACGCCAGCGTCAACCTGCTGGGCTCTGGCGATCCTTCCACTTCAGCCTTCCAAGTAGCTGGAACTACAGGCACATTACCACGCCCGGCTAATATTTGATTTATTGTAAAGATGAGGTCTTGCCAAGTTGCCCGGGCTGGTCTTGAACTTGCGGGCTCAGGCAATCCACTCACCTTAGCCTCCCAAAGTGGTGGGATTATAGACTGAACCACCAAGCCCGACCTCTTTCTTCTCTTTATCACCAACACTCTGGGTACCTTGTCCACCCCCCAACCCCAGTTCTCCCAGTCCTTACCTCTGCTCACAGCAATTCCTATATTCTGCCATATTAGACTTTATTTTAGTTAGTATTTGATTTTTATGTCTTTTTTTTTAAATAAAAAATCTTCTCTATCTGTTTTCTGGGCTTCATACGATTCCTGTATGATTTCTGCTCCCAGCTATGAACATTTTGCCAGACTCATGACAGTGGGATGCTTTCTTTACATTCACAGGCACAAGACTGTGCCATGATCAAGAACAGAAAGCCAGATAAAATAGAAAAAATTGTCGGAAAAGGGGGGCTAGGAAAGGGGCAAACGTGGGACCTTCGGAATTTAAAGGGTCTGTGTTGTAACTCGCTAATGGACACATTTGTGAGGGGAAGAAACAGAGGCCTTCTCTCCGGCCTGCTGTCTCAGCTGGCTGAGGAAAAAGACATTCAAAGAAGTGGACAAGAACCCAGAGTATTTGTTTGTAGGTTACTCTGATCTATTAATGATACCTTTTGTTTGTTTGTTGTTTATTTGCTTTTGAGAACAAAACGCTTCAGAGAAGCCAGATATGATGGCTCACGCCTGTAATCCCAACACTTTGGGAGGCCAAGGCAAGAGGATTGCTTGAGTTTAGGAGTACAAAACCAGCCTGGGAAACGTAGTAAGACCTTGTCTCTACAAAAGAAAAAAAAGCTCCAGAGAAAAACAATTTTTCAGCGTGGGACCATCAAGTAAAGATACTCTCTCAGTGTCTGGGGACACAGGTCACTAGTAATTTATTTGTATTCTATTCTGGGTAAGATCAGTTTCAATTATGACTTTCTTTCAGGATTGTTTTTTTTTTTTTGGGAGGTAACAGGGCTTTTAAGTCAAGTGTTATTTTCACATTTAATAGTTTCTCTCTTAACCAAAACCACATTTTCCAGTTCTGTTGTAACATTCAGAAATTTGATGCCATCCTTGCTGAAATTATAGCCGAATTCTCAAATACAGTCATGGGTGATATTTTATAAAACAAAATCTATGGAAAATCCCCCATTTGTTCTTCTGGATTAGGTTCTTTTCGTCTTGGTTTGACAGAAGGGACCAAGCGTCCTTCTGCTTTGTTATATGTCAGCGTGCATTTTCAGTAGAGCAGAAAGTAATTTTAGTGTCCATAATGACTTTCACTACAATTGGGTTAACAGCATGAAAATAAATATTTAAGTCAACCTTTCCTGCAGGATTCTAAATTCAGATCTGCTCGTCTCTGTAACTGCACTGGCAGACGTGTTGTGTTTCTTTAGCTTATGGTTTTTCAGAGTTAGACCCAACATGGCTTTGCATAGGGAAGTAAATCCATGTGGTTTTATAAAGAGAATTTTTATTTACAATTTATTATCTTCTCCCTCCCTTCTTCCCAAAGGCTTGCACAGACTGTGGACATACTTTTTCTGGAAGAGCCCATCAGCCGTTAAGACAAACACCAGCCTGAATGCCCTAAAACAGATGCACATAAGACAGAAAGACACAGGAAAGTGAGGCAAAAGGAGTCTGATAACCATCTTGCTATTTTAACTTTTTTTTTTTTGAGTTGGAGTCTCACTCTGTCGCCCAGACTGGAGTGCAGTGGCCGCTCCCGGCCACCGCAGCCTCGACCTGCTGGGCTGCGGAGATCCTTCCGCCTCAGCATTCCAAGGAGCTGGAACTACAGGCGCGCGCTACCACACCCGGCTGATTTTTTGATTTATTGTAGAGATGCGGTCTCGCTGCCCAGGCGGGTCTCGAACCCGCGGGCTCAGGCAATCCTATTTTAACTTTTTAAAAGACTCAGCAAGGCATTTGTGGGGGGAATTTGTTCAGTGGATATTTGCTATAAACAGACTCTAATGTTCCTTGTTAATTCAGGGGCAGTCTATCAGAAAACAGGGTAGTTGATACAATTTCTGTGGACCAGACAGAATATTTGTAGCTTATTGGTTAAGAACTGTAGCTGTCAGCCGGACTCGGTGGCTCAGCCTGTAATCCCGCGCCTTTGGGAGGCTGAGGTGAGTGGATTACCTGAGCCCGCGGGTTTGAGACCCGCCTGGGCAACTTGGCGAGACTTCATCTCTACAATAAAAATCAAAAAAAAAAATTATCCGGGCGTGGTAGCACGCGCCTGTAGTTCCAACTACTTGGAAGGCTAAGGTGGAAGGATCGCCGGAACCCAGCAGGTCAAGGCTGCGGTGGCCGGGAGTGGCCACTGCACTCCAGTCTGGGTGACAGACTGAGACTCCAACTCAAAAAAAAAAAAAAAAGAACTGTAGCTGTCAATGCATGGCTGCTTTCCCCCCCCCACAAGACTTCTAAGTACCCTAAGTTAAATTCAATTCCCCAAAACTCACAAGCTGCAAACAGACCTGACCCCAGTTGGCTTCTAAGGCAGCTGTTATATAGAGTAGCCTTCCAATCGGATCACAAATCAGTTCTTCACGTCTAGAAGGATGCACCAGAAACATGGCTTTGGTAGTGTGGGTTCCGTGTGGGGAGGTGTGACTGAGAATAGGGTGGGAGGGAGACTTTTCCCCAAATAGGGAAAAGTTCATTTTTAGTTTTGTATCATGTGATTGTATTTCCTATTTAAAAATTTAAAGTGTATTTTTTATTTATTTTAAAATTTTTTTGCAGGATTTATTGAGAGGACAGAAAAGCTCCCACAGTGGGAGGAGACCTGAAGGGGTTGCCCTAGAATTTAACATTTAAAGAATAATCCTGTTTTATTTGCTTCATGAAGACAGCTAGGGTTCAAAATCTTTGATTCCATTGTTTTAGAAGGAAATGAGCTAATAGTAAAGGAGAGCTGGAAAAAAAATCTTGATAATTAATAAAGTGTGTACATCTCAACCCAGTTATCAAAGGCCTTCCATGACTGCATCTTGGGGAAAGGGAGACAGCTGTGCGTAGCTGACAAAATCACCCCATTAACTGAAAATCTGCAGCCTTACTGCAGCCTAAAATCCCCCATTCCCTGGGAGATTACTTAAGAACACTTAAGCAGGAACGTGTATTTATTAAATTTCTTTGCTAGGATTGCTACCCATAATAATACCCACCGCCTTGTAACCATGGTGAGTTTGTTCTTGGAGCATGTAGTCCCACCCAGATTCTGGGCTGTGGGAAGGGAGATGTCAGAGGCCTAAAGAGGACAGGGCGGGGCCACTGCCAGGAGGGTCTTTAGCCACCTGCAGGGTCTTGCCAGCTGCTGATGGGCAGAACAGCCAGTGGGGAGATGGTTGACATCAGAACCAGAATACTGTAGGCAAAAGGAAGGGTCGGACTGGGAGAGTCAGGGACCCAGCTGTCGGGCTGAAGGACATCATTCGTTCGTATTAAAAAAATGTCCCCCAGAGGATGTACCTGGCAGGCCATGTGGGTAGAGAGATACTGGCATAAGGAGATGGAGCCAACATAGGCTAACAGGAAATTGAGCCCAGGCGGGTGGGACTGAGGGTCGAGTCTGGGAGTTGAGAGCAAGAGAGAGCCAGGCTAGCTGCAGCATCGAGGGACAAGTCTGTAAGTCCCCAGGTGACTGGCAAAGCAAAATGGGCTGGAGGATCTCAAGACCTGAATTTCCCAGTGGTTATTAACATGGGACAATGCGCAAAGCAAACCAGGAGTTGGGTGCTGGAACAGGATCAGAGCAACACTGGCACAGGATGGGCTTCAGGTGCTGTGGGAGGTCTGGGGAGCAGCTAAGTCCGCTAGTGAGAGGGTTCGCCTAGAACTGGCTCTACGAGTGGAGGGAAGAAAACTCAGAAGCAGAAAGCCAGGAAGGAAACGGAAAATGGACAATGAAGGCACACTTGTCTTCCATATGTGCAGGCATTCAAAATAATCTTAACATCAACATATTTAAGGAAATAGGTATTAAAAATAAATATAAGGAAAATATATATGGATTATGTTGCCATTTAGGTTGTATATATATTGCTGTGGCAGGTTTGAAGGTATACGTCAAAGTATCTCAAGTATATAGAGAACCAAGTAAGTTTCTGCTTAATCTATACCTTAAATGAGATTAAAACCATAATTTTCTGCCTCACCGTAGCAAATTTCCCCAGTAGCACAAACCAAGTAAGTTTCTGCTTAATCTATACCTTAAATGAGATTAAAACCATAATTTTCTGCCTCACCATAGCAAATTTCCCCAGTCTGCTGCTCTTTGAAAGATTTGTAATCCTATAACTCTGTCAAGTAGACATGTCAGTTTTGGGGTGATAAAAATGCTCTGGAATTGGATGGCAGTGACAATTGTACAACTTTGTGAAAACACTGAAAACCACTGAATGGTGCACTTTAAAAGGTTTAATTCTATGGTATGTAAATTATATAGCATTTTGGGGGGATGGAGGGAGACATATACAAGTGAAAAGTCATAGAAAGGTAAATGCTTAGGAGAGAGAAATGGATTTTATAACGTGTGACAATTAAGTTCATGAACTCATCTTAGAAAAAGTGCTACCTACCTCATTGCTGAATATCACCATGGTCACCTCCGAAGTCCTCCCCTTGGGAAGCTATGCACCAATGCCAGCACCTAGTCCACTGTCAAAGCAACTTTGGAACTCTTTTTCTGGAATGGCCATCAGAGCTGTCATTGCGTTACCCTTGATGTCTTGAATGTCATCACAATGTCTTCCATTCAATTTTTTTAAGTCTTCAGTTAAAGAAGAAAGTCATTGGGGGCCAGATCAGGTGAGTAGGGAGGGTGTTCCAATCCAGTTATTTGTTTACTGGCTAAAAACCTCCTCAAAGACAGTTGTGTGTAAGCTGGTGCATTGTCATGATGCAAGAGCTCTTTCGGGATCATTTTTGCACACACCTTTCTCATGCCAAGATTTTCAATTAAGATTTTCCTGTTTCTCTATCAATGTTTATGTGGTCTGCTGTGCCTCTCACAGTCAACAAATGACTTTGACGCACAATTTGACTAATTTTTGCAGTGTTTTCATCAGTTCTGCTCATTACTGGTTGTGCTGACCTCTCTTCATCAGTGATGCTTTCTCTCCCCTCAGAAAAACACTTAATCCATCCCTGCTGTTTTCTTCATGGCATTATCCCCATAAACCTGGACTAACATGTCCCTCACTTCACTTCTACTCTTGCCAAGTTTAACACGAAGCATAGTGTTTGTTCATTGCTCTAATTCTTGCAATGGTGCACAAAATCTTGCAACAGCAATAATGAACGCCCCTCGGTGAGATACTGCCACACGTCAACATAAACACAGCTGTGAGATGCTGATATACCAAGATTATGAAGCCTTACCAAGTTGTTTGTACAGTGCTGCTAGCATAAGCGCATAGTAACAAGCTCGTGAACTTAATTGTCAGACCTCGTATGTCTGTGAAAATCCATTGAAAAGTTTGGGCATCTGGTCGCTTACGGAAGCAGTGACTTCCTCATTTTGTGAAGAGGTGTAAAGCCCCCGGGTTAGGCAATGGATGGGTTGAATGAATCCCTAAACGTGGAGACAAATTGTCTACGTGCTCAAGTCAGGTGATACGTCATTTATTAAATAGCTTCTTCGGGAGTAGCCATTTAATAAACTTCCCCTGAAAAGTACCTTTCTGTGTTTAGTGTAACACAAAGTCCATACTTTTCTCCCAGAGACTGTTGCCACTTTCCTGCGGGTCAGAAGTAATTGACACCCTTTGCCATCTGAAATACAGTCCAACCATATATCTATTCCTTTTACCCTCATCACGGCATTGCAGTAGCCCTCATAGATCCTTAGGCTTGGAAAAATCCTATTTTTCTTTTTTTTCCTCTTTCAATTTTTATTTTGAAATTGTGGGATACAATTCAGGGTTAGTATACAGATGTTCTTTGTGCAGGTGCCCTTATTGATGAGGTGTGCCCTCCCTTCCCCAGGTGGATATCCACTACTGTCAATCCCAGCTCTCCCTGCCAACCCCACCCCCGCCGCCCACAATTTTCTGCTACTTTCAATCCCTTTCCTACAGTAATATGGTAGTTGTTCAAGGTCCACTTATGAGTGAGAACATGTGATACTCAGCTCTTTGTTTCTGTGAGAGATCACTCAGCATTATAAACTCTGATTCCATCCAGGTTGCTGCGAAATTCATGATTTTGTTCTTCTTTATGGCTGAGTAATATTCCATTGTATATATGTACCACATTTTTTAATCCAGTCTTCTTTTGATGGGCAGCACGGTTGGTTCCATGTTCTTGCTATTGTGAACAGTGCTGCTCTTACTTTAGATTCAAGGGGTCCATGTGAAGATGTGTGAAGGTATCTTGGATGGTGGTGAGGTTTGGGCTTCTATTAAGCACCCTCTCACTCCAGCTGTGAGCATGGTACCCATTGGGTGGTTATACGTACTATTTTTTAACAAAGTTTGTGTTGTCCGCCTGCAGTCTTACCACTTTGCCTCTGCTTACCTTTCTTTCCTCCCTGTGCATCCATTACCATGCCGGTCATAGAGAGGGGTAGCAGATTCAGGGAAGCAGATCCCTATAAAAACAGGGAGACAGAGAGACCAGAAGGAGAGGTGTGGGAACTTCTTTTAAGCCATTCTTTCTCATGTCCACTGGATCACTGTGATGTCCTCAAGACCCTGTTAATGCATAGGGAGTATCGGACTCATGTTATCCGGTGTCTGTAGGGAGTGTGATCCAGGCCTAGGAAGCATGTCAGAGTGCAGCCCGCCTGGCAAACATTGCTCCAGGAACATGCTGGGACCCACTCACAGACCTCAGAGCAACTGCTGCTGCTCCCAGTCCTCCTTGTAAGCCCTTTAACTGGCCAGGATGAGGTCAGCGAGTTCCACGCTGGCCACGTTCCTCCACACTTATGCTTCCTTCTGTATTGAGGTGTTTTGAGGATGCATGGCTTCTTTCCAAGGCGTCTTATTTCCACGCCTCCATCTGAGCTTCCCAACTTGCAGATGAAGCCCTCCTCTGACTACCTTGGTGACACCGGCATCAACCACGCTGACGATCTCTTTCTGCCACCCACCCACCCCAAGAGCCATTTCAGACCTTACTGCCTCCGTTCAAACTGTTGACATTGAAAAGTCTTCTTTGCCCCTCCTCCACCTCCACCTGCCAGTTCCTGTTTCTTGGTTAATTTCTATTTATCCTGTAAGATGGAGCTCACTTACCCTGTCCTTTGGGAAACTCTCCCTGGATGCCTTCTCTCTGGGACTCACCCTGGTGTGTGTTCGCCATTTGACTTTAAGCCCCTTGAGGGGAAGGAAGGTTTGCGTCTCTGTATTCCGGAGGGCTACTTGACTTGGGGTGTACATCAATTGATGTCTGTTCAGCTAAACCCAACTCTTCCATTTCAAACACGACTGCTTGTCAACAGGAGTGCATATTGGTTGTTTTTTGGGGTTTTTTTTTTTATCACACTGAGAATGCTGATGAGGAAAAGAACTTTTCTGCCGCAAACTGATAAGAATCTCTGGGTGATTATTGGGGCCTGGGCTGTTTTGTTTTCTTTTGTTTTACTTAGATGGGCAGATTCGGAAATTAGTTCTTGTATCAGAATCATACCATTTTGAACCAGACAGAAACCAGGAAAAGCTTATGCAGTTTGTCCTGAGTCCTTCAGGCAGCAAGCAGTGGGGACATACCCCATGAAGTTCCCATAACATCTTGCTCTCCTCACTTTAAAAACATTCTCTGTGTGTTTGACATTTTAAAGGTAAGCAGTACCAAACATATTTTAAAATTCTGACATGGCTTGTAAGGCCAAATGCGACATCCCCTGGCGTAATCATACCAGAGGGCCACATTACGCTCCTTCAGTTTCCTGACCAGAGTTGAACTGAGCATGTTGTCCCAACCACATGATTCCAGAGAGGGGAACCAGTTTTGCTTGTGGCTTGTACAGTTGTACAATTTGTAAATTTCCTCTAATCTATCATATTACCACGATCACAACTGAAATGCTTTTCAATGGTTAAACAGATTTTCATGCTTAAATAGGTTTCAAGTTCTGTGTTAAAACGCTGGTATTATACATTCTTGGGGGAAATGAGCAAGAATAGGAAAGTGACATTTTTGGAGGTGATACTACACAGAGCAGTTCCAGAACTGTTTATGGTATTTTCTTATGCTTTTTAGAAATGTAATTTGGTGATTCACTTTTTTATTTCCCCCAGCAAGAACGTGTGTGTAATCTCTCCCCGATGTCAATGTTCTTTCCAGGTGACTTTCCAGATCACCCCTCCATGTCACAGTGAGAGGCATTACGAGCATCTGGGACGGTGCTGTAACAAATGTGAACCAGGTACATCTGCTTCTGAGCCACCTTCCATGGCTCCTCAAAAGTGGGTGAGGCCGGGTGCAGTGGCCACGCCTGTAATGCCAGCACTTTGGGAGGCCAAGGCTCACTTGAGCCCAGGAGTTCAAGACCAGCCATAGGCAACATAGTGAAACCTCATCTCTGCAAAAAAAAAAAAGAAAGAAAGAAAAGCCAGGAACAGTGGCACATGCCTGTCATCCCAGCTACTTGGGAGGCTGAGGTGGGAGGGTTGCTTGAGCCTGGGAGGTTGAGACTACAGTAGGTCGTCATCGTGCCACTGCACTCCAGCCTGGGTGACGGGGTGAGATCCTGACTCAGAAAAATAATAATAATAATAACAAAAAACTTTTTTAAGTGGGCGAGCCTTTCATTGTTATTCTTTTCTGTCCTGCAAGATGAAAAAAGAAATTGAATAGACTTTTTGTGGTAGTGGCAGGTGGTAATGTCTGTCACTCTGAAGACAAAAATCTTTCTCTCAATAGCTAAAATCACTTTAAAATCAAAACCAGTTTTAAACACTGGTACTTAATTTGTGCTGCAACACAGTTTTCAAAAAAACTATATCTTGGGATGATAAGGAAATCTTTTATGATTCAGACTCCCAAAATGTGACGTGCAGCTCATATTTAAAATCGTTTTCACAGAAAGTTTATTCTAGAGTAACCATACTGGAACTGTTGCTCCCGAAAACTACCTAGGCCCTTATTACACCTTCTCCCACATACCTGCTGAGGAGTCAAGGTGGATGGGCCACCACCTTTCCAAAGTTGTTCTGCCAGGAGTGTGGCCAACTATTTCTGTAGCCCCAGTGAAATTCTCAGTCCACTGCATCCTCCCTCTCTCACTGTTCTGGGGAGAGGAAGGAAGGGGAGAGGAAGGTGGGTTACCTTACAGCAAGATTTTTTGTTATAAGCTACAACTATATCTTGGATGTGCAGAACCAAGATACTGTGATTTCCAAGTCTGTGGGGGGGAGTGAGAGGGTATGACTCTTGGTCAAAACTATGACATAAACAAGAAGAATTATGCAGAAAAGCCGGGCTCGGTGGCTCAGCCTGTCATCCCACGCCTTTGGGAGGCTGAGGTGAGTGGACTGCCTGAGCCCGCGGGTTCAAGACCTGCTTGGGCAGTGAGGCCTCATCTCTACAATAAATCAAAAAATCAACCGGGCGTGGTAGCATGCGCCTGTAGTTCTGGCTACTCGGAAGGCTGAGGCGGAAGGATCGCCGGAGCCCAGCGGGTCAAGGCTGCGGTGGCCAGGAGTGGCCACTGCACTCCAGTCTGGGCGACAGAGTGAGAGTCCAACTCAAAAAACAAACAACAAAAAAAAGAATTATGCAGATGGAAGGCAGAGGGGAGTTTGGAAATGGGAGGGAGAAGGCAGTAATGAAATTCCTTTTGCTTAGCCCACTTTGCCCCTGAATGGATTCCAGGGAACCCCTTGTGTTCTCCAGGGTCCAGTTTAAAACCATAGTTCTACTTTGGGGTATAAAAGGTGGTTGGTCTCTTACTCAGAAAAATTAAGAGATGAACGTGGGCCAAGTGTAGTAGCTCACATCTGTAATCCCATCGCTTTGGGAAGCCAAGGTGGGAGGATCGCTTGAGGCCAGGAGTTTGAGACCAGCCTAGGCAACATAAAGAGACCCTGTCTCTACCAAAAATATTTTAAAAGAGAGAGACTGCTGCGATCACAGACACAGCAAACCCAGGAGAGTTTATCTCAGATAGCCTAGGGTACCCCACTCACTCTGTTCTTGTGTTTATTGTCATCTTTGGGAGAACTTCCGGGGATCAAAGGCACGTCAATTGGTCCAGTGGATTGGAGAATTTGCTGTTGTCATTTTGCTTTGTGTTCTTGTTGTTTTTTGATGGGTATGTTTTTTTCCCCCTTCTGTTTTAAGGAAAGTACATGTCTTCTAAATGCACTACTACCTCTGACAGCATATGTCTGTCCTGTGGGCTAGATGAATACTTGGATACCTGGAATGAAGAAGATAAGTGCTTGCTACACAAAGTTTGTGATATAGGTGAGTCAATCGTGTTAGTGCGTTAGTGGGAAGTGTGGAAACCTCAGATTTTTTTCTCTGTATACACATTTTTAGATATAGCCAATGCTGTTTATTTTGTGGGGCACAGGAAATAGCTGTGGCCATGGACACCAAGAAAGATGTGTCCCTGAAGCTTTGTGTTAACTCTTCATTTAGCACATTTGTTCTAGAATATGTGTATGTTGTGGTTTAATCATGGAATACATCATAGAGTCTACACAGTGTTCCCCCAAAGTATGTTGTGTCAATGAATTCTTCCCTGGTCCCTGGGAGGTCGCCATACTTATCCCATTTTAAAGATGGAGAAACCGAGACTCAGACTGAATAACTTCTCCAAGGCTGACAGTTAAGAAGCAGGACTCAAAACCAGGTCCTGTGACTCTTAAGCCCTTTTCCTTAACCATATGTATACTTTTTTACCTCTACAGTTTGATATCCCTACCAGACTACCATACTTTTTTGCCTGAAAATTTTGTTTTCGGGATGGGAGTCTCACTGTGTTGCCCAGGCTATTCTTGAACCCCTGGGCTCAAGCAATTCTCCTGCTTCAGCCTCTTGAGTAGCTAAGGTTACAGATGTTTTTTAGATTATAGTTTACTGATAGGAATCAGGATCAAAATATGTCTTTTAAATCTCTTAAGCGAGAGTTCCTTTCAGCTTATTTGTTGAAGAACCCACGGCATTAGTCCCATGGTGCTTCCACAGTCTGGGATTTCCCAGTGGCGTTCTCTTAGTATCATTTAACATATTCTTCTGCCCCTATATTTGCGGTAAATTGGTTGTCAGATCTAGAAGGCTGATCAGATTCTGGTTTGTTTTCTGGCAAAACTTCTTGGTATATAATATAGTCCATGTGTGTAATATGGGAATCCTGTAATAGCTGCTTATCCCTCTTTGTGATATTAGCAGCTTGCTTACAGCCATGGTCTAGACCCATTTCCATCGGGGGCCGCAGAAAGCCGATGTTCTAATTCTTGAATTTCTTCTTCATGTATTAACTGGCACGTTAAAAGTTTATGAAGAGAAACTTCCCTCACCAACTACGTATTGATACATAAAGTTACACGCATTTATGCTGCAGTGCAGTGTATACAGGAAGAGCAGAATAGATGCTCGTAACTTTATCACTGTTCAGAAGAATGACTTGATTCAATTGCTTTCTCCTGAGAATTTGTGTTGCTTATAAATTCATGAATTTAAGTGTATTTGAGGTATTTCATCTCTTGCAGTTACTAGTTTTTCTGATGCTCAGTGCAATACAATCCCAGGCATCTTTAAGAGTTCCACTGCTTCCCTGGTCTATACTCCAGTTGGCCATTTCTCTAAGGATTCCTGATTGCTTTATTATATTATATTATTTTATTTATTTATTTGAGAGACAAGGTCTCCATATGCAACCCTGGCTGATTCTGAACTCCTGAGCTCAGGTGATTCTCCCCACTCAGCCTCCCAAGTACTGGGATTATAGGTGTGAGCCACTGTGCCCGGTTCCTGATTGCTTTTAGTACATTTTGTTTAGTAGCCTCAGTCTGGGCTCTAGGAAGACTCACTGGGACTGGATTGATCCTTGTTTATAGGGAGTTTTTTTTTTGGTCTCCATTGGACAGAACTAGGAAATGAGTGGGTTTTTTTTTTAACAATATAATTTTTCTAATGTGCTGGCCGATTCGGGCTGGAGAAGGTAACATGGAAACTCCACTGAGCAGAAGCATCTGATCAAGTCTTTTTTATTTCCCACTGCTTAGTAATGACCTTGACTCATGGTTGTCTCTTGGAAATAAAGACTCATCCTGTCTACTCCCAAAGTTGATTAAAACAAAAAACCTGGCACATTAAGATATCCTAAAAGATGTCAAAATTATTCATGACTACACAGGCTTACATTCACTTACATTTGAGTGGGACCCTGGGGAATATATAGAACTTTCCAGAGAAATGGCATGTGTGCATATACGTTACCATGCGTTGTATACATGCTTCTGCATCTTGGCCTTGGGGCTGCAGAGCTGACATGGGCCTTGGAGAGTGGTCATCGAAGGAAATGGGAATTTCTTGAGATTCACCAGGCTCAGGTCTAAAAGGGATGGAAATAGGAAATGTTCCTTTCCTGCTGGCTGTCAGTTGAGACCATGAAAGAGGGAGCAGGATTTTGGTTTGTTTGCTTCTTTTTCCTTGGAACTGCTGTAAGTATTCAGGAATATAAGGTGCAAGGGCCATTTGGACAATCCAGATGTGATGGAACCCTACAGGGATACAGAGTAGGATATAAATAATATTAGTGTGGGGGAGCACCATGCACGTAGGCACCATTTATTCTCCTTACTCATATTAGCTATGTACTTTAAAGTCGCCACAAACACTGAATCAGCAAATCTACAGCCATTGCTCCTGGGAGAAATACAGGGTCATGTTCCTGCACACCTCTAGTCACATTTTCATCGACTGATCAACGCATTGTGTCATTTTATGTGTGTTTCTGTTTATTTTTTATTTTTATTTTTTGAGTTGGCATCTCACTCCATCGCCCTCATCGCTGGAGTGGAGTGGCACATTCACGACCACCCCAGCGTCGACCTACTGAACTCAGGCGATCCTTCCATCTCAGCCTTCCAAGTTGCTGGAACTACAGACATGCACCACAACACCTGGCTAATTTTTTTTATTTATGGTAGAGATGAGGTCTCGTCAAGTTGCCCAGGCTGTTCTCGAACCCGTGGGCTCAGGCAGTCCCCTCACCTCAGCCTGCCAGAGTGCTGTGATTACAGGCTTGAACTACTGCACCCAGTTTAAAGATACTTTATTTGATACATGTTGTGGATTCATGACCATGGCACTCTTGGCTAACAGCACTGCAGCTTGTGCTGTCTGGATGAAGTTTCTTTCACACACTTCTTTTCTCCTGAAGGCATGCCACTGTCATCTTGCACTTAGGAACACATGCATGGGAGTGCTTTAGCACATGCATGGGAGCTGTTTTAAACAGGGAAATCACCACCAAAAAGCACAAAAATGAGGAAAATATGGCACCAGAAAGACTGTAAAAAGACACTTGTTTCAGTACACTGAAACAAGAAGGCAGAGCATCATCTGGGCCAACCTCACCAGGACCCCAAGTGTGGAGTGACTCGAAACTTAAACAGTTCTGTGCATGTCACCGAGTGACTGCAAACGTGCTGAGAGTATTGATATTGGGGTTACAAACAGATTTTATCAAGTGGGTGAATTCACAAATATCAGTTGGCAAATAATGAGGATTGAGTGCTTGGGTGTGTGTTTAGTTTACAAGAGATCAATTCCCATGGACCTGCCTTCCAGAAAATCTTCAGGGGACCAGGAGATTTGGGGTCTTAGGCGAGCATGTTGCAATGTATGTTATGAAAAAAATAGATAACTGTGTTGTCCTGAGCATTTGAGGGGCGGTTGATTCCCAGACATGTCATCAGACCCACCTCTAGATAAGTAGATAAGTACTTTCTCCAGGTATCTAACTACACAACGGCCTGTTTTCTACTCTGGAACCTTCAGTATCTCGAGATGAATCCCAAATCTCCAGAAACCCTACTCTCTTGGGTTCAGTCTAGTTAGTGTTAAGAATATTCTTGACATTTGAATTTACTAAAAACCAAGAGACTCTACACAATGTCTGACTATTCTGCATTAGCCAAAGCATTCATTGATCATAAATTTCCAGTCTTTATCTTCCTACTTCTGTGAAAACTGACTTTTAAAATATCCCGCAAGGCTGGGCACGGTGGCTCATGCCCGGAATCCCACCACTTTGGGAAACCGAGATGGGAAAATTTCTTAAGCCCAGGAGTTTGGAGTCCAGCCTTGGCTGTATAGTGAAACCACATCTCTATATAAAAAATCAAATTAGTTGGTCATGGTGGCACACGACTGTAGTCCTAGCTACTCTGGGAGGCTGAGGCCTAAGGATGGCTTGAGTCTAGGACGTTGAGGCTGCGGTGAGCTGTGATTGTGCCATTGCACCCCAGTCCAAGTGACAGAGTGAGATCCCGACTGAAAAAACAAAAAAACCCACAAAACTCTTCATTATTAGAGAGAGGAAAAAAACCTACTGGGACGTTCGGTGTCAGCACAGGAAGTGCGAAGAGGAACTTGGGAGTTCCTTAAACAGCGTGTCCCGAGTGATTCATTCTGTGAGCCAGGCGGGCTGCTGGAACTGCTCGTCTGAGCGGCTGGAGGCTGAGTGTGGGACAACGGCAGGACGCGGGCGGTGTGTCTGGGCCTCCTCCGTCTCCCGGGCCGCTGACTTGTCTCTTGTCTCCCGCAGGCAAGGCCCTGGTGGCCGTGGACGCCGGCAACCGCACCGTCCCTCGGCGCTGCGCCTGCATGGCCGGGTACCACTGGAGCCAGGACTGCGAGTGCTGTCGCCGCAACCGCGAGTGCGCGCCGGGCCTGGGCGCACAGCACCCGTGTACGGGTTGGATGTTTGTGTGTGTGTCGGCTCTTCCTGGGCCATGCGCCTAAACCCGGGGCAAGGCGCGCTTTGAGGTTTAACCACGGGATCGTGATCGTGCCAGGGCGCCAGGTGGCACTGAAGGAACCGGGGGAGGGTGCCCTTTGATTTTCCACACCAGGTGTAGGCCAGACCTGGGAGTGAACCCCCTGCTTAGTTTCTTAGGGAATGTGAACAGCCCACTGTTCTGGCTATGTCCATTGCCCTGGGTGCCTCCATCTGGGAAAGCAGGGGTTGTCAGACTTTAAAAAAAAATACATTCACCCTCTTAGAAGAATTTTGTAGAAACCCTGCACCCCCTGGTACACGTTTTTGAGTTGACATCTAAAATTTTTCATTACACATTTAAAGAGTTGCTGAGGACTTCCTTACCAGGGAATTATAACTGCGGTAACACTTTAAAAAATAATTCAGTGGACTCTAAGCACCTAGCAATTTGATATCCTCCATCGTTCATTTTTAAATGCACTCATTTAACTGTTGGAGATTTTACACACGTCCTTTCTCTCCTGTGATTCGTATCCAATCCACCTTATCACAGAATTTTTTCCTAATACATTTTTATGCTTAGAGGGCTTTTACTAATCACCTTTTCTTACTCATTTACATTAAAAATATGCACCTATTTGAAATCTTAATTTTTAAAAATGTACTGTGATTCAAGGTTCTCAGGGTTAAAAATATTTCTTCTGGACCAAGCTGTCACTACATTTATACTTACACACCTGGTCAAAAATGAATGTTTTGTATTTTAATATAATCACAAAAGTAAAAAATTTGAACTTAATAGTGAGTGGGATTGTTTTCCAATTTATGTATTTGTGGTTGAATATTTCTTATTGCTAAAAAGCAACAGGATTCAACATAAATTCTAGTTCCACTGTTTGTTGTTATTTAAATGCTAAGAAACATATTCACACAAATTATTAAATGGCTAAGAATGAAAACCTTTTGCTAAAGAATGTCCCTTATTTCTTTCAGTACCTCTGGATTTATATGTTTAGGATCACATAGTGTTGTGACATCAGAAGCTATTTTTATATATAAAATTGAGAACTCAGTTATGTTCTTCAATTTTTGTTGAAAGTAAAGAAATAGAAATAGTATTTCTTTTTTTTTTTTCTTTCTTTCTTTTTAGTCTGCGTCTCACTCTGTCGCCCACTGCAGCCTTGATCTACTGGGCTCAGATGATCCTTCCACCTCGGTTTACCAAGTAGCTGGAACTACAGGAGCATGCCACCACACCTAGCTAGTTTTTTGATCTGTTGTAGAGACAAGGTCTCACTGTGTTGCCTAGTCTGGTCTTGAACCCCTGGGCTCAGGCAGTACTCTCTCTTCCACCTCCAAAAGTGCTGGGATTACAGGTGTGAGCAATAGCGCCCAGCTAAAAATAGAAATAATATTTCTTAAAATCATTTGCTTTCCCAACTTCTAGGAAGTATAACAAGGCAGTTTTTGAAGCAGTAGCAAATAATATTTATGCCTATTAGCTGTTCACTTAGAGGCACCTAATTTTAACCCAGAATACTTAGACAGGCTTGGGAGAATTAAGCTGTTATTCATTTCAATTCATATTGGGGAAAATGTTCATCACAGAATCTCACTAGCACAGTCAGCCTTTGTTATCAAATGCATTGACTAAGCCAGGCATGCTTTCTCTCTGAAAAAGTCTGATTTGATTTTTTAAATTATTAAAATATATGTCCCTAGTGCATGTCAATGCCTTCTGAATTCTGAGACCAACAAGGCCCAGAGCCCTTGGTCAAGTCTGTGACCTGTATGACACATCAGGATTTTTGCCTTTTGCCCTTAGCCATGGTGCATTCTTTGACCACAGGGGAGATGGGAAGAGGTGGATGAATGAAACTTTCCCCTGCCCTACCTTGCAGTGTATCTGAATTCAGAACAATTCAACGAGGTCCCCAATGCCCCATTTTTATGGTCCCTACTAATCGATAGGGAAAGACAGAACTGTGCTGAGAAGGTCTGAATGCAGGAGCCTTGACCTCAACAGTACTCGAACTTGTTACTTTGTTTGGCATCTGAGAGGTTTGGCACCACACAGATCCCGGGGTGGGTAAGAAGTTCCAGCTACTTGGAAGGCTGAGGCGGAAGGATCGCCGGAGCCCAGCAGGTCAAGGCTGCGGTGGCCGGGAGCGGCCACTGCACTCCAGTCTGAGCAATAGAGTGAGACTCTAACTCAAAAAAAAAAAACAAAAACGAAGTGTGCTTTCTTTTATAAAGTGGAAAAAGCATGATTATGGAAGGGAGAAGGGATAGCAGAACCTACAGAATGCTCCTGGCGGGTATCATTGTTAGATGGACAGCAGGTGCGTGGAAATTAATGGCATTAACCCTTTGGGTGCCTTTTAGCCCTCGGGGACGTCTCTTTGTCCTTGAGGGCTTCTCACAACCTTTAAAAAAGCTGTTTGAATTAATGTAAATTATTAACTATTAACTGGGTTTTTGTTAACATAGCTTCGAGGCAAATCAAATTGCCGGATCAAGGGACCCAGTGCTGTACTTATTGGGCCAAATTGCAAAAGTCAAGAATGCCCTTCCTATCTGATGTTGGACAAAGAAAATTAAATTCCTTATTTTAGTGTTTTGTGAAAGTAAATCACAGAAGTGCTACTAATTTGTGGTTTGGGCACCAGCCAGTGGCCTGATTATGGTATCACATGGTAGCCAGTGTTCTTCGTGGGATTTACCAAAGAGTCATTGTGTGCTGATTGTAGTAGAGGTAATAGACACAGGAAACCAAGACATTTCTTATTCTGACAACGTAGTTTATGAGGAATATGAGAGAGCTTAGACAGGCTTACTAACCAAGATGCTCTGTCCCACCACCATGTTTATAAATAAAGTTTTATCAGAACGCAGCCACTTCCACTTTTTAAAACATATTGTCTATGACTGCTTTTATACTATGAGTAGTTGTAGCAGAGACTGTAAGGCCTGCAAAGCCTAAGATATTTATTGAATGGCCCTTTCCAGAAAATGTTTGATATCAACCCAAAGGTTCTTCTTTTTTTTTAATTGAGAAAACTTTCTTGACACTAGTATTTAGACTGATGTAATTAAGCTCACCAGAGGGGAGCAGGCCAGTAAGTTTTCCTTAAAAGCAATAATGGCTCTGGCCTAACATCCCAGCGCTTTGGGAGGCTGAGGTGAGGGGATTGCCTGAGCCCACTGGTTCAAGAACAGCCCGGGCAACTTGGCAAGACCTCGTCTCTACAGTAAATCAAAAAATTAGCCAGGCATGGTAGCGCACGTCTGTAGTTCTGGCTACATGAAAGCCTGAGGCAGGAGGATCACCAGAGCCCAGCAGGTCAACGCTGGGGTGGCCGTGAGCATGCCACCGTGCTCCAGCCTGGGTGATGGAGTGAGACTACAACTCAAAAAAAAAAAAAAGAACAATAATGGGGCTACCACTCCCTGCAGACAAAGGCTGGTGTAAGACATCAGCCAACAGATATATGAGAGCAGTAACAGCCAACAATCAGACTGGGAAACAAAGTATGGTGACCAGGGCAGTGGCTCTGTCTGTTTGTTTATTTTGCCTTGGAGTCTACCTCCATAGCCCAGAGCAAGCCTGTCCTGGAAATCAGATACTGGTGTTAGAGGCCTGACATTTAACATCAGTGGCCTTTCTGAGCACAGTTCTGTAACTTTCTGCTGGTGTCAGAAACTGTTCGTGGTCCTGAGCCTGTAGGTGCCCAAACAATTAGACACAGGGCAGGGGTGCGGGAGCAAGGAGCAGAGAGGGGCACCTCCTCACCTCTGGTTCTGTAGAGCAATTTTCTGACCGATCTCTAAGTGTTCTTCTTTGTTTTTTGTTTGTTCTTCCTGTTTTTTTTCACAGTGCAGCTCAACAAGGACACGGTATGCAAGCCTTGCCCAGTAGGCTTCTTCTCGGATGACTTTTCCTCCACGGATAAATGCAAACCCTGGACCAAGTGAGTGACAACAAAAGAGTCAAAAGAGCTTGTTGATTTTACTTTAAAAAATATATATATATATATATATATACATATATATAATTTTTTTGAGTCAAGGTCTCACTCTGTTGTCCAGGCTGGAGTGCAGTGGCAGGATCACCGCTCACCACAGCCTTGACCTCCTGAGCTCAGGAGATCCTTGCGCCTCAGCTTCCTGAAAAGCTGGGACTACAGGTGCATGCCACCGTGCCCGGCTAAGTTGTTTTTTGTATTTTTTTAAAAGTAGACGAGATCTCACTATATTGCCCAGGCTAGTCTTGAACTCCTGGGCTCAGGTAATCCTCTTGCCTTGGTCTCCCAAAGTGCAAGGATTACAGGCCTGAGCCACCACACCTGGTAAGCTTGTTGATTTTAAACAACTCAGCCTTCACTGTCTCGCCTGAGTTGAACTCAGTCTGATTCTGAGGGGTTCGGCTTCCTCTTGAAGCCATGTTCAAAATGGAAAAAGTCTGTCAGTTCAGTATGGGGAAAATAAACCAGTCAAACCAATTTTTCAGCCTGATGTGTGACAGGAACTTTGTGAGACTTTTTAGATTCGACAGTCTATGACTTACAACTGTAGCTTCTCTTTTCCTTTTTCTAACCTTATTTAGTTGAAAATGATTTATGACACTTAATTGTCGTTCAATGACTACTCCTCCTTTCCCAACTTCCCAGCATCAGTGGTTTATTCATCTAGAGATTTGTGTGTGCCGTATATGTGCATATAGAAGACTCCTGTTTATAGAAATGTTTTCACACTGTAAACCCTGGGTTTTTTTCAAATAATCCTATCCTGAACCCCTTTTTATATAAGCTCACCTAGATCTTCCTGACTTTTTTCAGCTACATAGTATTTCATTGTTGAGATGTACCAAAATTTGTTTAATAAGCTATTTATTGATAGTCATCTAGGTTGTTTCCAGTCTTTTTCAGTAATACATAATGAAGACTCTTTTATATATACTGTTTCACACTTATCTGAGTGTATCTGGAGCAGAATTCCTGGGTCCTTTCACTACATGCTTCTTGTTGAGTACTAATAATTAGTGTAATGATTCTTTCTGTTTCCAATATATTCCTTATTAAATATGTATTTGACTGAATCCATGTTTTATGTTGAAGAGGATTTCCCATGTTTTTCAACTTTGAAAGAGTAGTCATCAAAAGTGTATCGCTCAGCCATGGTAACTGAAGCATGAAATGTTCTTTACTGAAGACCCTGATCCGCCGGCCATACTCTCAGGGTAGTTCTCAGAAAAAATGGCAGGGGTTGCTTTTGTTTACTTTTTTGTCCACCTTTGTGATGTTCTGCTCCCCTGTGGAAGGTCTGGGAATTCCAAAGTCCAAGAAGACGTGGGTTCTTCTCCTGAATACGCTAGTACAATATTGCATTTGTTTGTTTGTTTTATCAATAACATAAAGCCAAAGCACTTAACTGCTGTTCTCCCCTCCCACCCCTCAGCTGTACCATCCTTGGAAAGACAGTAGAACATCACGGGACAGATAAATCAGATGTGGTCTGCAGTTCTTCTCTGCCATCTAGAAGACCACCAAGCGGTATGTGTAAAAAGAGCCTGTGGTCAATAGATGTACCCCGGCATGCTTCTGAATCTTTCCAAATGACACACTGTCCCTTTCCCTGAAGGAATTCATCCTTCCCTCTTTCATTTCATCCTGTCTGTGGTCAGCTCAGTATTTCATTTCGATCAGTATTTTAATTCCAGATTTGTGGTTGACTTGATAATTTTCTACACTGAATTTGGGATAGCTAGTAATATATTTATGTTTAAAAAAAAAAAAGAGAAGAAAGAAAAGAAAACAGAACTGCAAACATAAATTAAAATGCCCAGTCCTAGTAGGCTGGGGTGGTCACAGTGAGGGTGTCTATGGTCACTGGCCAGAGTTAGCAACTCGTTAGAATCTAGCTATCAGTATTTTTGGAAATTTTGTAGATAAAATCAATCTTAGGTACAGTGTCGAAGACTCACAAAATTGACAGGTAATGGCGGAGGCTGGCGACTCTGTGAGTAGGACAGTGCAGAGGTGGGTCCAGATATCAGAAGAGGTGGAATAGGTGACAAGAAAACTTCCTGATGAGGCAGGAGAACACAGGCCACAGAGTGGCAGAGTTAACAGGTTTGGTCAAGAAAATGAGGAGTTTAAAGCTGATATTTTAGGAAACAAGAAAACGTTAAAGCAGTCTAGATGTGGCATCACACAGTCAGAATGTATTTGTATTTATTTATTTATTTTTCGAGTTGGAGTCTCACTCTGTCACCCACGCTGGAGGGCAGTGGCACGATCACAGCTCACCACAGTCCAGAGCAGAGTTTTTAACAGGCCATTCTGCAGATGACATTTAAAACAACCGAAGAAATAAAAAGCTATCCTTAAAAAGATAGAAGGAGAAGAAAGGTGGGAGTCCAGGAAACCTGGCCAAGTAAACTGTGCATAAGATAAAAGTTCTAGCAATGAAGAGAGCAAGGAGGGAAGAAGAAAATGGTTGAGTCCACATTGTGTTATGGATGAACAGCAGAAACACTTCACAGGGTGGCGGGGGTTCTGTTCTCATGACCAGCAAAACCCTGGCACCATGTTGCTATTATGAGGGAGATAGAGGGGACTTCCTCTTGCCTGCAGAGGCCATCTACTGGGGATACTGAGGGCTCTGGAGGTAAGCCAAGACAAAACCGGGTGGCGTGGTGAGCATGACTAGAGTTGTTCTAAAGGAGAAGCACAGTGGTCCGGGCTGACCTCAGGTGGAGTGAAAGTTGAGTGAACAGGGCTAGGCTGTGGCTCACACCCCCCCCAGAATGTGGGTGCTCACTGACAGATGCAGTAGAGGGAGGAGAGGGGAGAGTTTCCTGCTTCTGTTATCCCAGACCATCAGCTTTGATTCTGGGGTGTGATCTACGGGGTTTTATTTTTAAATTTAGTAAAATTGAGTAATAATCTCTAACACCAGATTTCTCATTTTCTTCCAATACAGAGCCCCAGAAATACTTGCCCAGTTTAATTATTCTGCTTCTCTTCATATCTGTGGCCATAGTTGCCGCCGTCATCTTTGGTGTTTACTATAGGAAACAAGGGAAGGTACTCACAGGTATCGTGATCGTGTCTCTTGTGGTTTCTTTTTGAAAATTAATACTAAAATAGATACACTTCTAGGTAAACGTTTTGAAAACTGAGTAGATTGTCCACTGGTTGCCTGTGGTGATCTGCTTAAATAAGTACTGGAAGGTGTTTTCACTTAAACTAAGGTGAAACACCCTTTATCTCTGATTTACTGTTCTCCAGCAAAAAGAAAGAAAAATTAAAAAACCTAAAAATACAACATTGTGCCTATTTGTATATAAGCAAGCAAGAGTATTCTAGGAATACTAGAAATTCAGAAAACTGATGATTTGAAAGTATAGATTATGCAGCTTCAGATATATGGGGGGTTGTGTTTATCCTAGAATATATCCATTTTTTTAAAAGCAGGATTTACTGAGAGGACAGAAAAGCTCCCACAGTGGGAGGAGAACCAAAGGGTTTGCCTGAATATATCCATTTTTAATGCACCCATCTAAAACGTAGATAACATTTTCAGGTGAATGGCAAAGGGAAGTTTTAATTGGGGTGTTACCTTGAAATGTGAATCTAAAATTATGAAAATAAGTTATCTTACAGTCAGTAAAATTTAGGTGCTTATTCCTAGAATAGGCAATCAAGTGTTATCTTGTTTCTGGGGAGTGATTTTCTCACAAAAAAAGTGTTAGTGTCTTTAAACATCATATTATGTTTGACTTTAATACTACAAAGCTTAAAAAGTGTCATTTTTTGAAAGGATTCAAGGCTTTATTTGATTTTGTAAGGATATAACTTCCCCCTTTAATGTTCAGGATATTCTCTTTGAAGCACCTGCTGGTGCACCATCTTTTTCCATCTTTAGATCATCTGTGTTTGTATTGCCTACCTCAGCTTTGTTGTGCCTTGGTCAGTTCTCCCACGTCACATCCATGACTAAGGGACTTTACTGAAAGATTTGCCAGAGACAGTGTTGAAAGGTGATACTGATCTGACACAGTGGTCAATAAAACTGAGCCTAACACGGAAAGAAAAATATCGTACTGTCTCACGTATATGTGTAGTCTTTAAAAAAAGGTCAAAGAGGTGGGGTGTGGTGGCTCATGCCTATAATCCCAACACTTTGGGATGTCGATGAGGCGGGAGGATTGCCTGAGCCCAAGAGTTCAAGACCAGACAGGGAAGCATAGCAAGAACTCGTCTCCACACACACACACACACACACACACACACACACACACACACACACATACAAAATTAACCGGGCATGGTGGTATGCTACTGTAGTCCCAGCTATTTGGGAGGCTGAGATGGAAAAATTGCCTGAACCCTGGAGGTCGAAGCTACATTGAACCATGATCATGTCGCTGCACTCCCGCCTAAGCAACAGAGTGCGACCCTGACTCAAAAAAAAAAATAAAGTCAAATATACAAAGAAAATAAAACAGTGGTGACCAGGGGCAGGGGAAAGGAAATGCAGAGAGGTAGGTATAGGATGAACAAGTCTAGAGACCTAATTGCAATACGAGGACTAAAGTTAATAATATTATATTGTATTCAGGATTCTTGCCAAATTTGAAGATTTTAGCAGATTTTGCCCCCCACACACACATAAAATGGGTAACTAAGAGAGATGATAGATATGTTAATTTGCTTCACTATAGTAACCATTTTACTGTTTATATATATATCCCGTACATCATGTCATATATCCTAAATATGCACAATAAACTTTAGTTTTTAAAAAGATGTAGGAAATCATAACACAAAACCCTTATCCTTGCTTTATTTTTCTAGCTAATTTGTGGCACTGGATCAATGAGGCTTGTGGACGCCTAGGTGGAAATAAGGTAAAGTTAAAATTTTTAGTGCCTCCTGCAAATACTTTCAACAGGTAGGCTTACATCGCCGTATTCGTCACATTCCAGGGGTACCAAAAAAAAGTATACATATTTTAAGAGATGTTTGCTGTAATCAGACGTGTCTGGATGCTGATGATAACCACTCTGAGCACCTCTTGTAATTGCAGAAGTCAAATGTGACTTGCATTCACCTTATTGAGTATTACCATTTTAATACAGTGTTGTCCTTTCTTAAAATGTGTATACTTTTTTTTTGGCATCCTCTGTAGTGAACCCCATTGCATAAGGGGCACTCCATGTGTGGTGATCAAACCTCAAATCCCAGAATGGATCCCTCCTAACAAAGCCCAAGCCCGTGCTCATTCCAAATGCCCGTTTCCTTTGTCTGAAATTCTACTTCTATAGTCTCTGTGTACATACATTATTCTTTGAGTACCAATCTTAATTGTCTAGAGTAGATTTCTAGGAAGAACGAGCTGCATCTCTCCTTGACTCTGCAGTCATTTTGGTAACTTGTTTTTATTTGTTGAGTAAACTTTTTTACTTGTTAAATTATATTTAGTTTCAAAATTATAGGAAAGTAGTGAGAATAGTTCAAAGACCTCCCATATACCCTCTACTCAGATCCACCAGTTGTTTATGTTTTGTCACATTGCTTTATTATTTGCTCTCTCTCTGTCTGTGTGTATATGAGCACAGGTGTTTTTTTCTTGAGCCCTTTTAGAGTGATTGGCAGACAGTGTGCAGTGGCCGCTCCTGGCCACCGCAGCCTCGACCTTCTGGGCTCCGGCGATCCTTCCGCCTCAGCCTTCCAAGTAGCTGGAACTACAGGCGCGCGCTACCACACCCAGCTAATTTTTTAATTTATTGTAGAGATGAGGTCTTGCCAAGTTGCCCAGACGGAACCCGCAGGCTCAGGCAATCCACTCACCTCAGCCTCCCAAAGGCACGGGATTACAGGCTGAGCCACCGAGCCCGGCTGTTGTGTATTTTTTTAAAAAACAAGGACATCCTTAGATATAAGTGTAGTACATTTATCAAAACCAAGATGTTTAACAGTGGTACCATGCTATGATTTAACCCACATTTGATATTAAAATGTCATTAATTATTCCACTGTGCCCTTTAGGTCTATTGTCTTTGATATAAAATGTATAAATTGTACATTTTATACCAGTGAGCTCATACCGATTTCTCTAATTCTGGTCCTAACACTACAGAATTCTTTCTAATTCTTCCCATTTCCACGTTTGAATCTTCCCTTCCCCAGCAGCATGAAACCTGTCTCCTACTATTCTTGACATATTTCCTCATTTGCTCAATTCTAGAACACACAGAAAGTAGTTTCAGAATTGCTAAGCCATACCACAGCAAAACACAGAACTACTGACTCTGGTTCAATATTTGTTTATAGTTGGTTTTGTTTTTTGTACTTAGGTTGAGGGTATATAGTTAAAACACTGTGTTTGAAAGCTATTTGAGTTTGCTCAGCCTCTGGCTTCCGCGCGAGTGTGCTGTTCGTCTGAAACGCAGCTAGATTCATCTGTTTCTAGTTGTATCCCATTTTAGGGCCCTCCTGCACTTGGTAATTTTAAATAACACAAAAAAGGTGGATGGTGAAATGTTCCGTCTGTACTTGTTATGGTGGAAATAATTAGTATAAACGCTGTTTTCAGCTGTGTTGAGCTGCACATGTTCTAATGAGTTTGGGTATTAATGCCTCTGCCTTCTGAATTTCGATTGGCAGGAGACCTCAGGAGACAGTTGTGTCAGTGCTCACACGCCAGCCTCTAGTCAGCACGAAGTGGGTGAAGGCATCTTACTGCTGACTCTGGAGGAGAAGTCGTTACCAGAAGATATGTGCTATCCGGGCGGAATTGGTGTCTGTGGGGGAGAGTGTGCAAGAGGTGGCCCCTGTGCACAGGGTGAAGATGCCAGGATGTTCTCCTTGGTTAGCGAGACTGAGATCAAAGGGGACCCCTTCAGGCAGATTCCCATAGAAGACGAGTACTTGGACAGGCCCTCCCAGACCCCAGACTCTTTACTGTTCCTCACTCAGCCTGGAAGCAAATCCACACCCCCTTTCTCCGAGCCCCTGGAGGTGGGGGAGAATGACAGTTTAAGCCACTGCTTCACGGGGACAGAGAGCCTGGCGGATTCAGAAAGCTGCAACTTCGCTGAGGCCCTGAGCAGGACTGATTGGATTCCTGTGTCCTCCGAACAGTATTTGCAAAGAGAGGTGGAGGGTGGCAATTGCCCCCACCGGGGAGCCAGCTCCAACTTGGCAGATGGCTGCACAGGCTGCCAGAGCCCTCCTGGGGAGGGCCATGAACCTCTCATGGGTTCCTCGAAACGTGGACCCTTGCCCCAGTGCGCCTATGGCATGGGCCTTCCCCCTGAAGAAGAAGCCGGCAGGGCAGAAGGGGCAGACCCCTCTGAGGTCGGGGCTGATGAGAAGCTTCCAGGCACCACCAGGGGAGGCACCGGGTCTGGAAGCTCCCCCGGTGATCCGCCACCTGCATCTGGTAAGTGACTTTCCTGGTCTCTCGTTTCTAAGGTCTCTCGGTACAGGGTTTGGGGACAGGTATCACAGACCATTTAGGAAAGAAGAAACCACCATGGGAAAAATTCAACGTGAGCCTTTCCTCCTCATAAGCGTCTTTATAGAATGAGTTTGGATGCGGTCCATGTGTTCGGTTGTGCATTGTGTCCCCTCCAGTGTGACTTCGTCATTTGCCCCTGGGACCACTTCTGCGTTTGTACATGCTTCATACCCTTTTGCATTCAGGCTTTTCATGATAGGACTAAACCCCAAACCCCAGCACTGACCCCTGAAAGACAAAGTCAACATTGACCTCGGGACTGGCCGAATCAAAGGCATTCCCCTCAGTTTTCTGGTTTTAAAGCAACTTGGGCCCTCGTACATTTCCCCCAGGGAAGCTCTTATAAATTTTAGGAGGACAGCCGGGCTCGGTGGCTCAGCCTGTAATCCCGCGCCTTTGGGAGGCTGAGGTGAGTGGATTGCCTGAGCCCGCGGGTTCGAGACCCGCCTGGACAGCGAGACCTCATCTCTACAATAAATCAAAAATTAGCTGGGCGTGGTAGCGCGCGCCTGTAATTCCGGCTACTCGGAAGGCGGAGGCAGAAGGATTGCCGGAGCCCAGCAGGTCGAGGCTGCGGTGGCCGGAAGCGGCCACTGCACTCCAGTCTGGGCCACAGAGTGAGACTACAAATCAAAAAAAAAAATTTTAGGAGGACAAACAAAAGTGTTTAGTTAATCCTTAATTAATATTTATTATGAGTAGTGTGTTGGTTCCATACGAAATTAATGATATAGTAAAACTGTCTTTTAATGTTTTATATGAGAAGTCCCTTTTATATAACCACTATGTATAATATATTCATGGAACCAAGCAGATAATTTTAACAATTTAACATCATTACAGAGATTTATCACTGCAGTGCTGCTGGTGCATGAACAACCCACCAATTATAATATTATAACTTTTTTCATGAGTGTAAAACACCATCTGTTTTATTATATAGTTAAAAAGGACTTGCAGCTGTTAATGATGGCTTCCTCTAGCTCTGGGAATTATTTGGCATATGAGGGGTCAGGGATCCCTTTGAGAATCCTCTGAAAGCTATAGTCACTCTCTCCAGAAAAATGAATATGTGGATATACACTATTTAAAGGGCTTCATGGAATGCTCCAACTCTTAAAAAAAAAAAAATCCCATTCATAGGCCACCCTTCTCCAGAAATGCTCCCCCCCCCTTTATGTAGCCTGTAAGTTGTGCTAGCAGCCAGTCTTTGAATTAAGATAATTCAAAGTATTTTGGAAATCAAAGTATTTTGAATTACTATCTAATAGATCTGGATAACTAGATCTGTACCTTTGCCTCAAGGGAGTGATGGCTCCTGACTTTAATCTGTTCCCCAAGTTTTGCGGTTTTACTGCAACACAAATGCACTGATGTATAAATTCTATAATATCAATTCTCAGTCAAGCTGAAAGGAGGAGATATGTTTTGGGATATTCTTCAAGGAACTGGTATGTTTCTCCTTCCGAAGACCTCAGGATTTTTTTAAAAATTATTTTTAGGAATTTCCATGACTAAAAATTGGGTGAGGTTGTTCATTTGCAGTGTTTTACATCTTTCCTGGCGGTTTATTTTCTTCCTCTTAGTTATGGAGACACACAGAGTACTAGTTATTTGGGCTGTGGGGGCCAGAAGGCTGAGGCTGCATCTATGGCAGTGACAGGCCTTGGCAGCACTGCCAGAGGCAGACCGGTTTTTTCAGTTGGTGACACCAGGAAAGTGACAGTGCCATTGTGTGAAGATTGTCAGTAGTTCTTGGAAGAACAGTGTGGACCAAATTTAAAGAGATATATACAGAGGATGCCAAACACACACACACACACACACACACACACACACACACACACACACACACATTTTAAGAAAGGAAAAACTGTATTAAAATTGTAAATGAATACAAGTCACGTTTGACTTCTGCAATTACAAGACATGCTCAAAGAGGTTACCATCAGCGTCCAAACACTTCTGATTACAGCGAACTAAAAGTAATACGTAGATAACATCTGTTAAAACGGGTACACATTTTTCTGGCACCCCCGGTACATGTATTTTTTTAGTGCCGTGAAACCAAAAGTCAAATCTTTGCTGGCCTATAAAAGAATTAAAACAGTGGCCTAGTCTTGTTTTTCATTATCTTTTATTTCCCCAGCACGAAAACATCTAGGCACTGAAGAAAGGAATACAAAGTGTGTCATCAACTAAGTGGTGCTAATTTGCAAAAAGTTTACGCTGCTTTTTCTGTCTTCATCTGGTGCTTAGCCATGCAAAACATCCATGGAGAGCCTGCCTCAGTCGGGCACCAGCCAGCAGGCCAAATTAATTTTCGCCTGAGGGGAAGCAGTCGCCAGATTGATTTTTGAGACTGCGCTATTCTCTGCTCGATTTCTTCTACATGAGCAGGCCTTATGGTTTCTGGTCCAAATAGAACTTTCTCCTTCCTATTTTTTTTTTAATTGTCGTAATTTATGTTCCGTAAAATGTGTGAAAGAGGGCAGAGCTCGGATGAAAGGTACAAGAGGGGCCTGATCCCATTTGGTCTCCTAAAAGGCCCTGTGCTCTCAGGACTAGGATGAGGTGGCCTTTGTTGTGGGGTTTTTGGATGTTTATATCTGGATGTTTTTAATTATTTCTATTTACAACCAAGTCAGGTGGCTTCCAGAGAAATGACAACGACTGGGGACTTTCACTATAGGGAAGAGTATCACCTTCTGTCCCAGCATCTTGTTGAGGAGAATGATGATTTTTCAAACAGCTCCCTAAGTGTAGACAACTTAAAAAAAAAGACCCAATGCTGTTAAGACTATTTTAGCAATGCTATAACTCTTAAAAAGCAGGGAGAATGATTAGCAACGACCAGCAAAGGCATAGCCAACATACTTTTGGTTAAGTCTTAAATAACTATGCCTGAATTTAGGTCTTAAATTGTGCCTAATCTTGATGACGTGATGGTTGCCTTGGTTACAGCCCTCTCACCTGGAGATTGGAGCATTCTCACTGGATCCCTAGAGAATTGTTATTCCATATGAAAGATACCAACTGTTTATGATTCACGTGTCTATCATTGGCCAATGGCTTGGTTTTGGCTCCTGAAGTCTCTTAGTGAGTTTAGGTACTTCTGAGCAGGAGAGAGTTGTTTATTCACTGGGCCCACAATACATCTTTATGAACACTGGCTTGCCTATTTGTTTTTCCAGCAAATCTTATTGAAGGTCTACTGAGCCAAAGAGATTTGGAAAATCCTCAAAAGCAAGCAGGGTTTAATATCAGGGAGAGACACAAAAAGTCATGAGAAATCCATGCCGTCCTCAGCCTGTCCCTCTCTGACCTGCAGCCTGTTTGTAATGAGTCTTGGGGTCTTTTTCACTGAGCCTGGACACTCACCCCCAGCAACACCCCAGCTCTAGTATCGCAGTATGTTAAGTCAATAGATGTTTATATACTCATTCACTCATCCAGTCAGGAATAAACTTAGATGAACAAGAGACCACCGTTACCTGTCCGTTTCCCAAGTCACTCTCAGCTTCTCACTTCTTTGGTCTACCCTAGGGAGTGGGAAAGAGCAGGGACTGGAAGGATTGGCACTAGCTATCCTGGGCACACCTAGTGTCCTAGGCAGAGGAGGCAGAAATGACAGAGCCAAGGTGAGCTGGTTTGTCCTAGTAGCACAGACACTCCAAGGAAGCCACCTGGAAGCCAAGGGCACTGGACGATGAAGACACCTGCCTGTCTCCCCATTTCTCCCCCCACCTACCCATCCTCAGTCCCCATTCCTGGGCCCACTCTCTCTTGAAATGATAGTTCTGGACCATCCATGTCCATCCTGAGAATGCAGAAAAAGCCCTTTCCTACCCAAATTTGCCTTCAGTCTCCTTCTTTCCCCCAACAATGAATAGTCCTCTACTTTGAACTTTCTTCATACTCGTGTTAGAATGCCATCCACAACCTAGTGTTTCACTTTTAGCTAAATATCATAAGGGCAGATAGTAGTTCATTGGCCCTGAATTTTTAAGTTAAAATTGGTATTTTATAATTTGCACATTTGGTGATAATATGCAGTATTCATTGGTGCTAAATATCAACGCATCATTTCAAAATATGTGAAAACTCTGGTCACTGTGTACCTACCTTAATTTAGCCCTTCCTGTCTTCTGTCTGTACTAATAAGACTTATTTCACGAGCATTGGGTCCATAAGACTTTCTAAGTAATTTTCGAGCATGATTCAGAATGGAACTATTAAATACTCTTTCCCTTCCCTTATCATCATATACCCAGTTTCTTCCAAATGGCTGATACAGAGCTTACATTTCCATAAAAAGGAAAATCACATGAGAAGCATATGGGTTAAATATAAAATAAGTTTTTAAAAAAATTCCGAAAGAACCCAATGCAGCCTGGGTAGCTTGAGTGTATTTGTATATATTTTTAGTTCTGTTCCTTGGAAGAAAATCTGCATGACAGTTTGGTATTATTTGGCATAATTCTTATGATTTAATATTCACATGTTATGCATTTTAAACAACATGATAAGCTTTTGAGAAGAAACATGTGTTTATCTTGCTTAAAAATGTAAATTCTGTCAGGGATTTAGAATTAGAAATTCTGTGTTCTTAGAACCGAGTTTGTTTTTTCTGCCTGAGAAATATAGATTCCATGGAGCCTGCTAAGTAAAAGCACAGACTTAGCAAAGTATAAACAACTTTCTCATAATGGGACACATTATCGATTCATTGTTCTGTTGACATATATGCTATTTTTAAACTCTCAAGTTATTAATACCCAAATATTTTTCTGGTTAAATCAATTAAATATTAATGTTAAGTCAACTAATCCCCTTTAAATGTTAGAAATTCTTCAAAATTCCCAATTTGATGAAAATCCCAGGCCAGGTGTGATGGCTCATGCTTGTAATCCCAGCACTTTGGGAGGTAGAGGTGGAGGTGAGAGGACTGCCTGAGCCTGGGGTTCAAGACCAGCTTGGGCAACTGGGAAAGATCTCACCTCTATAAGTAAATTATAGAGCCTGGTGGTGTGGGTCTGTAGTTCCAGCTGCTTGGAAGGCTGAGGTGGAAGGATCACGGGAGCCCAGCAGGTCAAGACTGAGATAGCAGTGGGCGTGCCACTGTTCTCCAGCCTGGGAAACAGAGAGAGACTTCAACTCAAAAAGAAAAAGAAAAATCCCCAAGTCTTTCTGGCTTTCAAATCATATTTTGGAGTAGCCATCAAATACAGCACTATAGTCACATTGTGTTCAGAGACCTGTGAGATTGTTCTGATATCCTGAAGGTTACAGTTTATCAACCATATTATAGATACTGGTTACTAAGGTGCTGAGTGCTTTATATATAGTATCTTCTTAGTTACTCACAGAAATCCTATAGGGCAAAGCCATGATCAAATATCTGATTGTGAAGCGTATACCTTAAAACCACTACACCATCACCTCTTAAATGTGTGCTCTCATTTGTTTACTATTCCTTGGAGAATCCTCAGTGTGTCATACACTAAGGGCAAACACAGGCCTGGGATAATTGGGTACTCCAGGTGAACCAGGGGCAGCGGCCAGGTCAGGCCCAGAAGGTTCCACTGTAGGGACACTGGGGAAGTACGGTGTGTGATGGTTAGCTGGCTTAAAATGAGACCCCTCACTTCTGCCAGTTGTCTCAGGAAGTTGCCGTTTGCACTGCCACTGACTCTTTCATGGGGAAAGCCCTTTCTTCCAACTTTATTCTTCTTTGCAAGCAAAATAAACTTTAAATAAGGGCCAGGGACAGCTTTGAAGGGAAAAGCCGTCAGAAAAGCACCTTGCTGACAAAGGAGAGCAGGCAAGAGGGCAGTGACAGGGCCTTGCTTGGCTCAGTGGACTAATGGTCCCTATAAAAACCTAAAGCCAGGCCAGGCACAGTAACTCACACCTGTAATCCCAGCACTTTGGGAGGCTGAGGCAGGCGGGTTGCTTGAGCCCAGAAGTTTGAGACCAGCCTGGGCAACATCGCTACAAAAAAGTAGCCAGGTGTAGTGGTGCATACTTATAGTCCCAGCTACCCGGGAGGCTAAGGTGGAAGGATTGCCTGATCCCAGGAGGTTGGGGCTGCGGTGAGCGGTGATTGTCATGATCGTACCACTGCACTCCAGAGTGAGACCTGTCTAAAAACAAAAACAGAAAACCCTCAAGTCATTCTTATTTTTTAAAATATAGACTATTTTTTGGAGCAGTTTTAGATTCACAACAAAAAGGAGGGGAAGGTACAGAGATTTCCCATATTCCTCCTGCCTCCACATAGGTACAGCCTCCCCCACCAGAGTGGTACATTTGTTACAACTGATGAACCTACTTTGACAAATTAGGGTCTACTCTTGGTGCTGTTCATTTCATGAGTTTGGACAAATTTATGACATGCATCCACCATTAAAGTATCAAATAATCGTTCACTGCCCTAAGAACTCCCTATGCTTCAATTATTAATCCTTTTCTTTCTCCGAACTCCTGACAACTACTGATCGTTCTACTGTCTCCATAGTTTTGCCTTGTTCAGAATGCTGGATAGTTGGAATCCAGTATGCAACCTTTTCAGATCGATGTCTTTTCCTTGGCATCATGTATTTCAGTTTCCTGTATGTCTTTTAATGGTTTGATAGTTCTAAATAATATTACAGGGTCTAGATGGACCACAGTTTCTTTACCTCTTCACTTTTTTTTGACAATTTATGAGTGAAGCTGCTATAAACATCTGTGCACAGATTTCTGTGTGAACTTAAGTTTTAAGCTCCTTTGGGTAATTACCAAGGAATATGATCCCTGGATCGATTGTACGAGGATCAGCAATTAAGTTCACAAAGTCATCCTAGAAAACGTGCTACACGTACCTCATTACTGCATATCACTATGGTCACCTTCGAAGTCCTCCCCTTGGGAAGCTATGCACCGACACCAGCACCTAGTCCACCTATCAAAGCAATGTTGGAACTCTTTTTCTGGTATGGCCATCAGAGCTGTCATTGTATTACCCTTGATGTCCTGAATGTCATCAGATGTCTTCCTTCCTTTGTAAATAATTTTTAAAAGTCCTTGGGGGCCAGATGAGGTGAGTAGGAAGGGTGTTCCAATACAGTTATTTGTAGAATGCTGCAAACATAAGCGCACAGTGGCAAGTTCGCAAGCTTAATTGTCAGATTTCAACAAATAACCATGATGGCTCTGATGGTCATTCCAGAAAAAGAGTTCCAAAATTGCTTTGATGGGTGGACTAGGCACCCATCAAAGCAAAAGTGCATAGTTTCCCAAGGGGAGGACTTTGAAGGTGACCATTGTGATATTCAGTAATGAGGTATATAGCACTTTTTCTAGGTTCGTGAACCTAATTGTTGGACCTCGTATGGTAAGTGTGTGTTAAGTTTTGCAAGAAGCTGCCAAACAACTGTCTTCCAAAGTGCCTGTACCATTTTGCATTCCCACCAGCAAAGAATGAGTTCCTCCTGGTTCATATCCTCAGCCAGCATGTGGTATCATCAATGTTCCGGATTTGAGCCATTCAGAAGATGCTCAGTGATATCTCACTGCTGCTTTAATTTTCACTTCCCTACTGACATATGGTGTGGCATCTTTTCATATGTTTATTTGCCTTTTTTTTTTGAATGGGCGTCTCACTGTGTCGTCTAAGCTGGAATGCGATGGTGCAGTCATGGCTCACCACAGCCTTGACTTCCTGGGCTCACCTGATCCTTCCACCTCGGTCCCCCAAGTAGAGCTGGGAATACAGGTGTGCACCACCACACAATGTATCACTGTGTTGCCTAGGCTAGTCTTGAACTCCTGGGCTCAAGCAATCCTCCCATCTCAGCCTCCCAAAGTGCTGGGATTACAGGGGTGAACCATATCTTCTTTGGTGAGGTGTCCACATTTTTGGCCCATTGTAAAACCAGGCTGTTCTTCTTATTGTTGAGTTTTAAGAGTTCTTTATATATTTTGGACAATATCAGATATGGCTTTTGCAATATATTCTTCCCATCTGTGACTTGTCTTTTCATTCTCTTTAAGCCTCAGGCCCCTTTAGGCCATCTTGGGAAAGACTTATTCGAACCATCCTTCCTTTTACATACTCCCTTACCAGGCCACCAGCAAGGGAGTGGTCACTCTAACAGCAGAACATCCTGGCAGTTCCTTGCACTCATCGGAAAGAGTTACCCTTCAGGGGCAGGTATCAACTGCAGAAACCATGGCAGCTGTGCTGAAAAGGTCATATAGCACCCACTTGCTTATGTAGCTTGCTGAGGACTTGGTGACCTGTTGATGTCGCCATCCCAGGCCTTTTCCTCTTAGATCAGATGTAAACTCTTCTGTACTGAAATGTGGAAAGCAAATTTTAAGGATTTATTACTTTTAGCAAAGACAATTCAGGACTGAGGTGTGTTACTGGAGGAGGTTTTTACCAACTCTTCCTAAGCCTTGCTCTACTCTGTTAGGACATTAACTCACAGCTTACTTGCGTGAGGGGAAGTGAGACTGTGGGCTTTACTGTAGAATTATATAGATGAGTGTTCTAACCAAAGACAATAATGATTGATGATCTCAGCAGAATAAACCAAAGTTGGTTAGATTTCAGAGAAAGTGCCCTTTCAGTCTTCAAGACACGTCGGGATCCTCCAACAAGACGGGGATGGAAGGACAGTATTACCACTCCACGTTTTTCGTGAGTCTCTGTGTCCTTGGGAGTTCCATGAACACTGATATTACTTTCTAGTAGTAATGGCCTCATTGCATCTTTGCTACTTCCCAAGCATTTTCAAATCCATCATCTCCTTTGACCCATGTCCTTCCTGCCATTTATTTAACAAATGTGTATCATGTGGTTGCTTCGTGCAGCCGCTCCCTGCCAAACTAGCACGGCTTGATGACTGATGCTTATTTTATACATGAGAAAAGAGAACTGGAGAGTTGCTACATGTTTTGTCCCAAAATGTCACCACTAGTGAGGGCCAAGCCAGGACAGGACCAGGGAGCTTTTGGACCCCTGCTCTCTCATCTGTCCCACCCCATTTCTGACCCTCCTGTACCTCACCCCTGGAGTCACCCCTTACTCCCCTCTGCCCTTCTGAGACTGAAATGCCACAATGACATCGATTTTCGATTATGATCAAGTGCGTCTGGATTATGACAAGCCATGGAGAAAGAAGACTGTCAGACAATTTTTATCCTTGAAACAATGTCAGTCAGCAGAAAGGGGGAAAAACAAACAAACAAACAAACCTGGAATGCTCACATGCAACACACCCGCAAGCTGATGTTTGTAATAAAGCCAGGCTGGCCCGCAGAGAGAACTCAGTCCATTCTGGATGTGGAGTGTTGTTTACTGGTATTATTCTAGTGGATGGTCTTTTAATCCCTCTCCACGTAACTCACAGAATAACCCGCAGCCTTCTTTCCCTCTGTGACAGGAAGCTGACTGAAGTCCACAGTGCCTCAATCACTCACGCTGGAATACCCAGGCCCTTCTGCTCCCACCTGCTGAATGGCCGTGCTCACCAAAATCTATGGGTGCTCCTGATTTTGAGTGTGTGCTGATCTTTCTTTTCTTTTCTTTTCTTTTTTTTTTTTTTTTTGAGATGGGGTCTCATTCTCTTACCCAGGCTAGAGTGCAGTGGAATGGCTCATCTAAGCCACCTGGGCTCAGGCAATCCTTCTGCCTCGGCCTACTAAGTAGCTGGGACTATAGTACGTGCCACCACACTTGGCTAATTTTTTTCTTTTTTGTAGAGACGAGGTCTCACTATGTTGCCTAGGCTGGGCTCAAACTCCTGGGCTCAAACAGTCTTCCTGCCTCAGCCTCCCAAAGTGCTGGGATTACAGGCATGAGCCACTGCAACTGACCTCATCTGCAAAAATTAATAGGAAATTCAAAATGATGACAGCAGAGCATTCAGCCAAGCATGGGGCCATTCTACGTGCAAGGCTTTGTGCAACTGTACACACAACCTGACCATGAAGACACTGGGCTGCCACTTAGAATTGCCCTTTACTGTGATTGGAGAATCAGTATAACTTTTTTTAAAGTTTGGTCTGTACCAGTTTACTACCTCTTACAAAAGTCAGCATGGATGGACTTGATTGAAAGTTATTTTTGGCTCGGTGGCTCAGCCTGTAATCCCGTGCCTTTGGGAGGCTGAGGTGAGTAGATTGCCTGAGCCCACAGGTTCGAGACCCGCCTGGGCAACTTGGTGAGACCTTATCTCTACAATACATAAAAAAATCAGCCGGGCGTGGTAGCGCGCACCTGTAGTTTCAGCTACTTGGAAGGCTGAGGCGGAAGGATCGCCGGACCCCAGCAGGTCGAGGCTGCGGTAACTGGGAGCGGCCACTGCACTCCAGTCTGGGCGACAGAGTAAGACTCCAACTCAAAAAAAAAGAAAGTTATTTTTGTCGACCAGGTGCAGTGGCTCAAGTCTGTAATCCTAGCACTTTGGGAGACCTAGGTGAGAGGATTGCCTGAGCTCAGAGGTTCGAGACCAACCTGGGCAACTTGGTGAGACCTTGTCTCTACAATAAAGTAAAAAATAAGCCAGACGTGGTAGCGTGTGCCTATAGTTCCAGCTACTTGGAAGGCTGAGGCGGAAGGATCGCCTGAGCCCAGCAGATTGAGGCCACGATGACTGAGTGTGCCACTGCACTTCAGCCTGGGTGACAGAGTGAGTCTCCACCTCAAAACAAAACAAAAACAACAACAACAAAAAGAAAGTTATTTTTGTCATTAATTGTACTTTTGATGAAGAAATACTTGAAGAATATTCTTGTGTGGGAATCTCCTAATCTTTTTAGATAACTTTATATCCTGACTGTCAGAAATTTAAAGGCCTAGTTTTTGTCTTTTCCACACCCCATGGTCCTCCAGGAATAATATTCTTGATTCAGTCTATGACTCAAAGGATTCTGGAACGTTTAACTATATCGATTAGGCAAAGGGGTTAGAGTTCTATTTTGGAAAAAAAATAGAAAACAAGAATGAATATATAAGTCCTATAGAATAGTTAGGATACTAATATGGGAGATGTTTCTTGCCATGGGGCAATGACATGGAATGAAATTCTCAAGATGCAAGAGTTTACACAAAATCTTAATGTGCAAGATGATGTCAAAAAACATCAGTTTTACCTGGGCTCAGACTAATGGAAGGTTCCGACAAGGAAGAAGTAAACAACAATGGATTCGTAACAATGATTTACTGCAAAGCAAAACTTCAAGTTGTGGAGAACTCATATATACCATGACACAAACAGATAACGGATGAAGAGGATAAGAAGAGATTAAATTCACAGCCATGAATCAATCATGCAGTGGCTAGAGATGTCAGCTGTGTTGTCTTACATTATAGTGAAGAACAACAGAACCAGCAGCCAATGATGTAATAATAAAAAAGTAGAACTATGGCAAGAAAAATCATACTTCTAAGCAACTTAAGAGTACTTATTTTATTAAATAAACATAGTATGTTTTTAATCAGAGCAGAGTGTTTATGGTATATACATGGTTTTTATTTCTCACTTTTAATTTTTTCTATGAACTGCATAGCGATCACTCAAGTAGGACTTCTTCTGTGGTGTGTGCTTACTTCCTCTGCTGCTACTCTGGTAGAAGTCCTTTTCTTAGCCTTCAGTCAGTAGTTGCTGAATTAATTGAAAAAGTCATTTTATAAATCTATATCTTCAACATTTTTTAAACTTAAAATATATAACTTATTCACACACTGATTATTTTTTAGTATAAGGCCATAAGTATTCGTTGATTTTAGTTCCTTGAGACTTTGTTTCATTAACCATGCCATCTTGATTTCCAGTTTCTGTTTATTTAGGGTGAAATGAGAAGTTCAAATATTTGCAAAAAAAATTTGAGAGCAAAATCCTTCTGGACTTTTAATGTTTCTTTTTCTTATCCTTTTTCTTTCATTCCCACCTCTCGGTGACCCTAAGAACTATCCCGTCTTCATATTTCAGTTCTGGATATTTCTGGTGATAATCTTGGCATGGTCTATTTGTTTTTGGTTTTCTATGGGGCAAGGGTAGCCAGCTTGCTTTCATGACGCCATTTTGGAACCAGAAGTCACTCTTTTTTCTTTCTTTTAAAAAAAAGTTTCTTTGCCCCCACTGTTGGGCAGTTTGTTGTTGTTTTCTTTTGTTTGTATCTTTTTGGGGGTTTGGGTTTTTTTTAGTAGCTCATTTTTACTCAGGTCCTCATAAAGCATTCACTTTAGTTTTCATAGAAACTGCTCCTTTTTTCACACGTACATTTTGCTGCTTTACATAATCTTTAATTGAATTTTCTGATGAGTATATTTGGCGAAGACAGACCTCAGAAATAACCAGGTCAGGAGGAGTAACAGCAAAGGGACATACTAGAGAAAGTAGACCCTAGCTTGGAGTACACGGTGTGTGACGAGCCCCTGCTGGCATGTTTTAGAGAGAATGCACTGGCTAGTTGGTAAATGGAAACACCCCCTCGTGCTGATTGGGCATTATTAGGCAAATAAATCCCTGCCACTGCCCAGTTTGGAGTATCTCCCATACAACTGCCTATGGGGAAAACCAGCATGAGTCACAAACCTCTCTTCGTCACCTCTGATTGGTTGCTCACTCTTGAAATCTGCTTTTTCACTGTGCCTAGGTCTTGGCTTCTCTGGAGGTACCCTGGGTGGGGGAGGACTCCCCCGAGGAATTTCCTGTATGCCAGTTGGTATTTTAGTCAGACCATCCAAAACATGCCTAGGGAATGGCAGCATAAACTTCATTTTATTTGTATAAACTATTGCTAAGCTGAGTCATCACAACAGAGAAGTAAAAAGGTAAGGAAGGTGGGTGACTGGTGAGGAGTCCTTTTGATGTTCACGTCCCCTGGCTAGTGGAAAAGATTCTGCTCATGATGAGAAGTGTTGGGAGTTTCTAGATCTGTTTGCTTTGCAGCACTTATTTCACCTGGGAAATTTCTGCAGCATCAGTTTTTTAAATGGAAGAATAATAAGTAGCAGGTTGCATAACATTTGACGAACTATTTGTTTTTCAAAAGGTCCATTCATTAAAGACTCGCTACATTTAGTCACCTACAAAGAATGATAGGCCCCCCTTCAAGCTTCAGAAGGGAAGAGTGATTTATAGGATTTTTTTTCCCTGTTTTGTTTTCTGTATCTCTGTTTTTCCAGGAGAATATATATATATTTACTATTAAGGAAGTTTTTAATCTCTGCTAAAAACGGGGCCCACCTGTCCCTATGATCCTCCAGGGCTGAGCTGCTAGGGACCTTCATGGAAGGTGGGAGGAATGAAGACACACAGCATGACAAAGGCCTCAGGTGGGAGTCTGGTCAGAGGAGGGAGGTTGGAGGTTTGCTCTGTGGCGACAGCTAGGCCATTAGCGTGTTTGCTGCATATTGATCACACACACACACACACACACACATTTTGTCTGTGATTCTGCAGTCCAGTGTTTGCTGCATATTGATATCACACACACACACACACACACACACACACACACACACCCCTTCTGTAAGGTCTGAATCTTGTCTGTGATTCTGCAATCCAGGTGTGCTCTCCTGCGGGTATTTCCAGACTGTAAGGTCTGAATCTTGTCTGTGATTCTGCAATCCAGTGTTTGCTGCATATTGAACACACACACACACACACACACACACACACACACACCCTTCTGTAAGGTCTGAATCTTGTCTGTGATTCTGCAATTCAGTGTTTGCTGCATATTGAACACACACACACACACACACACACACACACAACACACACCCCTCCCCCCCCTTCTGTAAGGTCTGAATCTTGTCTGTGATTCTGCAATCTGCAATCCAGGTGTGCTCTGAATCTTGTCTGTGATTCTGCAATTCAGTGTTTGCTGCATATTGAACACACACACACACACACACACACACACACACACACACACACACACCCCTTCTGTAAGGTCTGAATCTTGTCTTGTTTGCTGCATATTGAACACACACACACACACACACACACACACACACACACACACACACCCCTTCTGTAAGGTCTGAATCTTGTCTTGTTTGCTGCATATTGAACACACACACACACACACCACACACACACACACACACACACACACACACACACACACCCCTTCTGTAAGGTCTGAATCTTGTCTGTGATTCTGCAATCTGCAATCCAGGTGTGCTCTCCTGCGGGTATTTCCAGAGCCCCTGTGGCAGGCAAACGGTGAAACATGAGTATGGCCCATAGGCTTGCGTCATTCCCCCTCCCACACACACACACTACGTCCCCCCCCCGCTTCTCTTATCTTCCCCCTCCCTGCCTTCTCTGCCTGGATCAGGCCTGGGAAGGAGCCCAGTGCCTCTCCCAGCAGGAGCGCTCATAGACAGGCGGTGACGCCGCCATCGGACAGCCCTGGGGAGGGACAGGGCGCACGGCCCCTCCCTGCAAGGGGCAACTTTCCGCTCACAAGACCCAGGCCTCCCCGACGAGCGCTGACTCAACCTCCCCGTGTTCTCTCTTCCTCTCCCTGCAGGAAATGTGACTGGAAACAGTAACTCCACGTTCATTTCCAGCGGGCAGGTGATGAACTTCAAGGGCGACATCATCGTGGTCTACGTGAGCCAGACGTCGCAAGAGGGCGCGGCGGCAGGGCCGGGGGGCGCGGCCGCGGAGCCGGTGGGCCGCCCGGTGCAGGAGGAGACCCTGGCGCGCCGCGACTCCTTCGCGGGGAACGGCCCGTGCTTCCCGGACACGTGCGCCGGGCCCCCCGCCGGGCTGCCGGAGCCCGGGGCGCCCGAGAAGGCCTCGCGGCCAGTGCAGGAGCAGGGCGGGGCCGCGTCCTGAGCGCCCTGGCCGCAGGCGCCGCCGCGCGGCTCGCGGGGTGGGGGGCGGTTCCCGCGCCGGGAGTTCGAGACCCGCGCCGGAGTTCGAGACCCGCGCCTGCCGGACGCACCGGGCCGGAACCCGCCCGGGCCCGTCCGTCCCGGCCGCGCTCCGCCTCCTGACGCCGCCAAGGACCGGTACAGTTGTGGACGACCGCCTGGTGTTCCCTGCCCACTTGGCTCTCCTGGGAACGGGGAGTCTTCAGAAAGTCAGTTTCTCTTGCCTGCTCCCCGGTGGCCACAGCCACGTGTCAACTGGTCACACCGCGGCAGAGGACTTCCTTTGGCTCCTTTTCTGCCCGTCCTTCTGTGGTTTTCTTTTTGCCCTCGCCCAACCTCTTATCGCGCATCTGCTCCCTCATGACATCAGTTTTTGTACCTATCCTAGTCAGTTGGGGTCTGCTTTTCCCCCCATATTTGTATTTTTCTGTCTTTCATAACATTTTTCTTGATACTTTTCCCCCCACTTTTTTTTAAAGCTTTTCTTGGAAAGTCTCCCAAAGGTGATGGTCTCCTTTTCTGTGTGTCTGTTTTTCCAGGAGTACATTTTTAAGAATATATATTAAGGAAATTTATTAACCTCTGCTCAGTGTTTTGGAGATGCCTTTTCCTTGTGTGTTCCTACTAAGCACTTTTGGGAAAAGGCAAGAGATACGAAGCGTGGAGCGAGGTGCTGGGAATATGTGGCAGGACTTTTATTTTCTGAAAATATTGTTTTCTAATATTCTTTTTCTAAAAGAAAGGCAAAGGGAAATCCCAGCATCCCCCCCCACTCCCTCCCATCCCCCACCGATTGTTTTTAAGTCTGGATCAATCCTACAAGCACAACTAAGTTAAGGGTGTGACCTTGTCCCCTAGATGGTTAACTTATCCATAGTGGCAGAGCCAAGTCAGGTACTTGGTAACCAAAGCTCTAAGAATCCAGACCTGCATTCTCATTCTAGAGGTCTCTTTGGAAAGGATGTAGAAACGAGTAGGACACAGGCGACCCTGCACACCAAGGGAAAAGGAGGTGCCAGGGGAAGTCAAGGAAGAAAGAATAAAGTTGACATTTTAATTTGCATTTTTTTCTAGATAAGAGTGGCGTAGACAGAGCCTCTTTTCTTCCTAAATAATTGTGCATTTGTGACTTAACCTCATAGCAGTGGCAAACATTCCCACTATTTTCTAACGCATCTAAATTAAAAACCAAGTCCTCATGTTGTGAAAGTAAGAAAACTTTTATACCCTACAGATGCTTTTCTCTTGGTGTCAGCATGAAGGATGAGTCAGACTGAGTGGAGTCACCGGGTGGTTTTATCTTTTGTGGCCAGTGAGCACTGGCACCCCTCGCATATTGGAGAACAGTTAAAAATACATAAGCAAATTAAAATTAATTTTTTTGTATCTGGTAGGTTCTGAAAGCCCTAATAATGGTCACTGCCAGACTTTATTGGCAATAAATGCCCAGCTGAAGAGCATGACCATCAATCACTGGTTTCTTCCTCCTGGTGGGAGCTCTCCTGGAAAAGCTGGGTTGATTACCATTTTAATGGAGAAGCAGAGGACAGATCAGTAAATTATGGGACTCCTTAGCTGACTTAAAGAACTGCAGGGAATAACTGCTGTGCCAGGAGCATCCGTTGGTGAGACTTGACCGTCTGTTCTACCCTTTTAGATATCATCCATCCATAGAGAGATGTTTTACAAATGGAGGAAGCCGTTATACCTTTTGATATGGAATATATTAAACAAAGCAACAGTTCACAAAGTAGAGTGCTGAGCTAAAAACCCAAGTTCCTACTGTGACTGGCACTATCTCCTTGAGACTACTTCACCTTCCTGGCTTTTATTTTCCTTCTATGGAAAGGCAATAATTATAAGTTATAATAGTTTCCCTACCAGAAATATCAAAAGAATGCTACAGTGAATGTTAAAGTACCTTCAGCTCCTTAAATCAAAGGTGCTATGTAAATACAAGAGAATCTACTTCCAGAAACAGGTAATATTCTTTCCCACACTGATACCTACTAATACTATGTTGATCCAAAGACAACTAAATGATAGGAAATGTATAGCAAATATAAGTGTGTGTCTGCATGTCATGGAGATGTATGTGACAAATGTAAATGAAATGAAGGCAATAATGAAAATTATTTGGGGACATGATAAAGAAATTAAACTTATATTTGACTATAAATGATTTCTCATGGCTTGCTGAAACGGCTCATTGTAAAACCATGATCCGACTCATTTCTGAGCTTTATGGTGAGCTGTGTTGTCAAACGTTGATTTGTATCTTATTGGCAGTTCCCTCATCGGCAGACTTCGGACGGAAAATACTTCCTTTGATTAAATATATGCTGTTGATCTCAAAAGGAAATTCAGCCTGGATTCCCAGTGAAAGGGTTGACAGGGAAATGGAGTGTAATTTTTTAAATCAGCTAACAGGAGAAGAAAGAATAAATTTCTCTCTCTACCTGTGAATGCAAAGAGTACTTTGAATGTGATATATTAGAACCTCCCATATGATGGGGTCTTGATGTGTAACAAATCATCTCAAAGCTTTGTGGCATAAAACAACCACCATTGGCCAGGCTTGGTGGCTCACACCTGTAATCCCAGCACTTTGCAAGGCCAAGGTGGGAGGATCGCTTGAGGCCAGGAGATTGAGACCAACCTAGGCAACACAGCAAGCCCCGTCTCTACAAAAAATAACAAAAGTTAGCCAGGTGTAGTAGTATGCACTTACAGTCCCAGGTATTCAGAAGGTTAAGGCAGGAGGATCATTCGAGCCCAGAGGTTGAGGTTACAGTGGGCTATGATTGTATGATTGCACCATGGCACTCCAGCCTTGGTGATAGAACGAGATCCCATTTCTTTTTTTCTCTTTTTTTTTGTTTTTGAGGCAGAGTCTCACTCTGTCACCCAGGCTGGATGGAGTGCAGGCACACCCTCACGGCCACTGCAGCCTCTATCTGCTGGGCTTGGGTGATCTTCCACCTCAGCATTCCAAGCATCTGAAACTACAGGCATGCGTCACAATGCCCAGTTAAAGTTTTTTTCTGACTTATTGTAAAGATGAGGCCTCGCCATGTTGCCTAGACTGATCTCGAACCCGTGGGCTCAGGAAATCCTCTCACTTCTGCCTCCCAAAGTGCTGAGATTAAAGGCGTGAGCCAGCACACTCGGCCTCGGACCCCATTTCAAAAACAAACCAAAGGAAAAAAGCATCCATCATTTATTTTACTCGCAATTCTATGGGTTGGATCAGCCTGAGTGTTTCTTCAGACCTGGTCCCCACTCCGCCTGGCATGCTCCCCCACTGGCTTGTGGGTTGGCTGGGCCAACCTGAGTTCTCCCTTCCAGGTCCCCCTCCTTCTAGCCTGCTGAGCTGGACTTGCTGTCATGCTGGTGTCAAGGCCGTGAGAGTAAGCAGAAACCTGCCAGGTTTCTTGAGACCTAGGCTCAGACTGGCATGCTGGCACTTCTGCCACATTCTATGGGCCAAAGCAGGTCACAAGGCCAGCTCATATTCAAGGGGTGAGAAAACAGCCCACCTCCCCACCACAGAAAGAACTGTGGAGAGACTGGCAAGGAGGGGGAAAAATAGCCCCTCCGGTCATCTGTCAACCACAGGCGCTGTTTGGAATAAAATGGTGCAGAGAAGAATGCCTCTGGGGACAAACTAGGAACATTTCCCAGCTCCTAATAAGTGAGTGGTTCCTTCTCTGATAAATGAACTTCTTGGATGCCCAACACTGTGAATCCCAACAAGGGGAGAGACACCCGCATTTCTCTCTAAGTGCTATCTCAAAATTTGCCAAATACAGATGTTTTGGGGTTGGAGACTACCGTGCAACCACAGGATTCTTTTGGCCCAGGACATTGAAAGGTGACTAGTTGCAAAATCGTGAAAACTGGTGAGACACCTTCGGTAGAAGAAACTGTCCCATCAACAGTGTTTACCTTTTACCCTGATTCAACAGACAAACACGATGATTATGTACTGGGCAAAAAGGTGAGTTTAAGCAAAGGCCCTGTCTTTGGTAGGTGAAACATCGTTTTGAAATGTTTGCTTTTTGACATTCTCTGATGGCCTATGGCTCTTTGTCTGCTACGGGGCGCTGTGGGGTGCTCTGGACACGAGTTGCATAACTACCTTTGGAAAAGTGTCCTCGACACTGCAGAGGAAGCACCATTTCTAGTTAAAGTGCTTTTAAGGCTTGGGCCCCGAGCACCCTGGGAAAGGAAATGAAGAAGCCAGGAGAACCCGGAGCTAAGAAAGACAGGACAGTGCCCTCCTCCAGTCGCCAGAGGAGGCTAGGGAAGGTGCTGTCTGTGCAATTTCTGGTCCCTAGGGCCATGCCGGTGAACAGACTGCCTTGTGACTACTAAAGCCTTGCCAGAGAAGTGGTGAGACCTGACGTTTGGCTGGGGCGGGGCCGGCAGTGGCCACAAGCGAAGTCCAGGTGGCACCATTAAAGCCACGCCTAGTGGTGCCGGGGAGCCACCCTGGTCCGGCAAACCCACAGCAACCCAGGCAAGGAACTCTCTTTTGTGGCAAAACAACCCTGTGTCCCCCAAGGTTTGAACAAGGAGGAGCACTGAATACATTTTGGGGTGGACTCACCAGCCCTCCTGGCCCTCTGCCATGGCTTCTCATGATTCCGTGGGTCTGGTCTCTCTCTCTTTCTGCCTCCCTACTTGACTCCAGTTAGCCTGACCCCAGGATGAGGCTGAAACTCATGCTTGGCTAAAATCTCTTTCCCCAATTCCCCTTAGTCAAATTGACATGCAGAAATGCTTTTTTAAAAAGTCATTAAGAATAAGATTACCAGTAGCATAAAAGTCAGAATTGCACTTTACAGGCCTCTTGCAGCAACTTTGTGCTAACCAAAGAGCTGGTGACGTTACCCTCTTCTCATGCAGAAGTTCTGCAGTTAGACTCGGTTTACAGCTCAGCTCTGCCACTCGTGGACTCACCTCGTGCACCCACTCCACTTCTCAGCCTTACTCTCCGCGTGTGCAAGCAGGAGGTAGCATTAGTCTGTCGGGTTGGCATGAAGAGGACACGGGCTGAGGTTCAACCATGCACCAGCAGAATTCCTGGGAGACACTGCTAGCAGAGATCTCACTGTCATACACCTAATACATACAAGAATATACAGGTTTTAGGAGCTTCCTATTTCAACACCAAACTCCCCTCTCTGTGTCTGACACCTTCCATTCCTGAGCACAAAAGCCATCTCAGACATCACGTTCCTTTCAAGAGTCAAGCCACATAACTGTAACAGCTCTGCCATCATCTCGGACACCTCACTCTTTAAAACTAGGTCTGCAGCCGGGCTCGGTGGCTCAGCCTGTCATCCCGCGCCTTTGGGAGGCTGAGGTGAGTGGATTGCCTGAGCCCGCGGGTTCGAGACCCGCCTGGGCAGCGAGACCTCATCTCTACAATAAATCAAAAATCAGCCGGGCGTGGTAGCGCACGCCTGTAATTCCGGCTACTCAGAAGGCCGAGGCAGAAGGATCGCCGGAGCTCAGCGGGTCGAGGCTGCGGTGGCTGGGAGCGACCGGGAGCGGCCACTGTACTCCAGTCTGGGCAACGGAGTGAGACTCCAACTCAAAAAAAAAAAAAAAAAAAAAAACCTATGTCGGAGGGGTGCACCTTTTCCAATCTATTAACAAAATGGTGGAAAAGGTGCACCCCTCTCGCCTAGTTTCAAAATCACCCCAAAGTTGTCGTCATCTGACATGACGCACTGAAGGCAGCGGACTTGTGCAATGTGACTTCACATTATACTATCGTGAAAGACAACAATGAAAATGGGCCCTAGAGAGCCTTTCTCTCAAAGCCCAATATTTGGAGAGAGTGAAGTTCACCCCAATGTGTAGCTGGAGAGGCAATGTGTGTGGGGGTGGGGGCGTAATTTTTTTTCCCCTCTCTTGTTCCTGGCGACTCATTCAATTTGGGAAGGATAATTAATTAGCCACCAGCTCCCAAGAAGTGGTATTATAGGCCCAGACCCCTTCAGGAGGGAACTGAAGTCTGATAGAAGTTTTCACTGTCATCCAGGCTCTTGATGGCTCATGGGTAGGGGTACCCCAGGAAACAAAGACCGCACAGATGTTAAAGTCATGAGAAAAACTACATTCTTATGATGAGGCTCTCAGAGAGTGCCTTCAGTTAGGCGGAGGCTGTAAAACATCTTACCCTAAAATGGGAAAGCAAATTTCATTTTCCTTGGCTTTTATAGCCTCTCTATTTCAACGACAAAGAAGCCATAAAAATGCATATTTAAAGCTCTTAGAAAGAGCTTTCCCTAAATATTTACTATATCAGAGGAAAAATAAGCATAATTTTATATCGAGTTTATGGAGTTTGTTACATACAGTAAAATTCACCCTTCTTAGGGACACAGTTTTATGAGTTTTAGTTATGCAACCACCACCAACACAGTTTAGATGTAGGATATTTTCTGCACCCCAAAGTTCCTGTTTCCCTTTGTATTCAATCCCCTCCCCACCACCCCCAGCCCCTGGAAACCAGTATCTGTACTCCGTCACTAGGGGCTTTTTCGTTTTGTTATATAATTGGGATCACACATCACATAGCCATTTGAGTCTGGCATCTTTCGGCTTCATGCCCTTGAGATCCAGTCAAGCTGTTGAGTACATCGGTAGTTAGTTCCTTTTTCATTGCTAAGTAGTATTCCAGGGTATGAGTGTACCACCGTTTATCAATTCACCAACACTGGGGTTCTTTCCGGTTTGAGGAGATTACCGATGAAGCTGCTATAGAAACTTGCATGGATACATGCTTTCATATCCTTTGGAGAAATATCCAGGAGCGAGATTATGGGATCATAGGACAGATGTATATTTAGCTTTATAAGAAACTACAAAACTGTCTTCCAACGTGTCTGTACCATTCTGCGTTTCCATCAGCAATGACTGAGAGCTTTGGTTGCTCCATATCCTCACTACCACTTGGGATTGTCAGTTGTTTGTGTTAACGTTTGCTGTTCGAATAGGTGTTGAGCATCCCACTGTGGCTTCCCCATGAAGGCCACACTGAGCACCTTTTCATGTGCATATTTGGCCATCTATAGCTCTTATTTGGTGAAGTATGTAAAATCTTTTGCCCATTTTTTTGTTTTCTTACTGAGTTTTGAAAGTTCTTTATATATTCTGCATATATATATATGCAGAATATATATATATATGCATATATATATGCATATATGTGTGTGTGTATTTTATATATATATATATATATATATATATATATATATAAACACATATATATATAGTTTGTTTTTCTTTTTTTTTTCTTGAGTTGGAGTCTCACTCTGTCTCCGTCATCCAGGCTGGAGTGCAGTGACACACTCATGGCAACCCCAGTGTCGACCCGCTGGGCTTTGGCGATCCTTCCGCCTCAGCCTTCTAAGTAGCCGGAACCACAGGTGTGTGCTACCACACCCGGCTAATTTGTGATTTATTGTAGAGGTGAGGTCTCGCCAAGTTGCCGGGCTGATCTCGAACCCATGGGCTCAGGCAATCCACTCGCCTTGGCCTCCCAAAGTGCTGGGATGACAGGCTGAGCCACCGAGCCTGGCCGAATATATAGTTTTTAAAGGAACTTTCTATTTCAATGACAAACTGTGGAAAATGCATATTTAAAGCTTTTAGAGCATTTCTGTATTTACTATTAGCAAAAAATAAAAACATGATAATTTATCATTTATTAAAAAACAAAGTCTCAGGAAATGTACATCCGTAGTTTTATTCAAAGTAAATGGATTCACAATAAAACTCTTTTCACAGTAGAGCTCTTGGGCCAAGACCAAAGCCCTCGGCCCACTCTCTGGACTGCCATGTCCTATGGCTGTCCTATAATCCTTCAGGGAATGCACATTCACCTTTGTAGGGGCCCATCCACCAATGGAAACTGGGAGTCGTGTAATAAACATGCTGATATTAATGTCTTTTGTTGGTTGAGGAAGCGTGAAATGTCTTTCTGTTGACATTTTCTGACTTCATTATTATATATATTGATAATATTAAGAATAACAGCGGGGGTGCTGGTTGAGACCAAACGCCATCCTCCTCTACGTCTGCAAATGGAGACCGCAAGTGTCCTCGGGACAGATTTTGTTGCCCCGGGCCAAGCTGTTTAGTCCCATCAAGGTCAGGCCAGTTGGTGTGTGATGGTCTGGGGTGTGAGTGGAGCTGTTACACCCTGAGAAACATGCCTCTGCGGTTGTTCCTTGGCCTGCAGCGCCCGTGCTGGGTGACAAAGAGGGCAAAACTGTAAGCCCAGGTGCTCCTGAGAGGGTCAATGATTGAGCTTTTCTGGTGACTCAAGTAAGGCTTCCCAGCAGGGAAGGAGGACACCAGGGGCTCTGAAGGAACCCCTGGGCCGGTGGCCTTGACGTGGCAGGCTCGTGGGAGAGAGTTGGGGCCCGACAGGCAGACGCTCCTGCGGGTCACCTCTGACTGAGTTCCAGAGAGGATGGCAGAGCATGCGAGCGAGGGAAGTCTGGCTTTTATCCTGGAGCCTAAGCTTCCCCTTGTGGGTAGACAAGTATCTGCCTGTGTGGGACCAGTGTCACAGCGGAGAGAGCAGAGGCCATGACAGACGCAGAAGGCAGGGCACTACTGAGATCACAGATCTCCCTCATCCTCTCTGGGGTATTTGGAAAGAGAACGTGTGACCTTGGGGATGTTTAAGACCTTGGGGTCCTTGGATGGCTCCTTGGAGGCTTCAAACGTGTGCGGGCCTGTCTAGATTTTTGTCAGAGTGTGAAAACTCGGTGAGGAAGTTAGGATGGTGAGGGGCTCCAGCAATTAATAGGAAAAATAAAGCGGTGTGACTGCATTAATGCTTGTAGTTAGTGAAGCAGACCAGGCAGAGATGGACGGATGATGAGGAAGGAGGAAGTGGCTGGGATTTGACCCCAACCACCCCTCCCGAGAGCAGACACTCCTGAAAATACACAATTTCAATCTGATTTTGTCACCCTTCGCTTAAAACTCCAGGTTCATGGAACACAGACCAGAGTTTCAGGTGGTCTTTATGGCTTTGCACCCTCCAGCCTCATCTCACTGCTCTCTCCTCTCCTCCAGTTTCCCCGGTCATCTCTCCAGTGCACACACTAGCTGCCTCAGGGCCTTTGCACATGTTGGCTCAGACTGCAGCATTCTTTACCAGTTCTTCCCCTGGTTAAATCCATAACTCCGTTCGAATGGCGTTTCCTCAGGGCAGCGTTTCCTAATTGCCTTCTCTTCCACAGACCAGGTTAGAGGCTCTCAGAGATGAGGAACTCAGAGATGAGGAACTTATCTCTTGAGTTTTATTCTTACTTATAACGATACATCTATTTTAGAATTGGGGTAGGAGGCATCTCCCCACTACCACCACACACCGTAGTCACATCAGTTAGCAGCCAGCAGTTAGCACAGTGCCTGGCCTATATATATTCGGATGGCCAGTGAATAGGTGCTGAAGAAATGAATGAATGCAAGTGACACGCCCAGGAGCTGTAGGAAAATCTCAAACCTCACTGATCACTCACCATCCTAACTTCCTCACCGAGTTTTCACACTCTGACAAAAATCTAGACAGGCCACGACGTCCAAATATTTGAAAGCAGAATTTGGCCAGGCATGGTGACGCGTGCCTGTAGTCCCACCTACTCAGGAGGCTGAGGCAGGCGGGTTGCTTGAGCCCCGGAGGTCGAGGTTCCATTAAGCCATGTTCACACCACTGCACTCTAGCCTGGGCAACAAAGTGAGACCCGGTCTCAAATAAATAAATAAAAATGAACAGAACTGACCAGGCAAGTTAGGGGAAACAAAGCTGAAGAAGAGAAGAGACTTCATACAGGGGAACCCAAGGCACACCCCATGAAAAAGCAACAGTGCAGGATAGATTGAGATTATTTAGAAATTCCTTCAAGAAAAGCAAAACACGAACTGATGAGGGCTGATAGACACCACTCACTCACACTCATCTCACACCTGGGCTCCCACAGAGAGCAGATTTCTACCAGAAGAGCCAAGAATCTGATCATTCAAGATACACAGTTCGTGGGAGTGGGTTTTATTCAAGAGATACTCAAAAGCCAGAGAAAGTTGGAAAAAATAAGAACCCATGACATGCCTTAGAGGAATCAAGAAATAGAAAAACTAAGCTTAATGGCTGCAGACAGGTCTCCTAAGGTTAGTCCAGGCTTTCCGCAGATAGGTGGTGATTTTCAGTAACTCCTGGGGGGCTGTTGATTTTCACTGAAATGGGGATGGTTACTCTTGAGACTCTTATTTAAAAAAAAAAAAACTAACAATGAACAAAACAAAAACAAAACAGACCCACACTTTGATCTCCTTGCCCATCATAACTTTGTCTTCTCAACAGCTGCACTGGTGTCCCCTTTTTCTATTCCAAGGTTCTCACCTCCACTCTTAGACACCGACTTGCTCTCTGAGAGGCTGCGTCATTCTGGCTAAGCCAAGAGGCTTGGGGGTGTCTGGAGGAAGAACATTCAGCTGGGTATCAAGCAAATCGAGGGGACTTTGGGGGTCACTTTGCACCTCTCCTGTAGAGCAGGAGCATTTGCAAATCTTTTAAATTAAACCATGATTCCCAAACACATTCATAACCTTACCCTGAATTCCTCTCTTGGAGTTAGATTCTCCTGTTAAACTGTGAGATTCTCTTCATTTTAGTTGGTGCTAAAATCAGCCTACAGAAGTCCCCTTGTTAAAGCAACTGCAGCAACTCACTGGGAACAGGAATGAATGCACTCCAAAAAGGCACCAGAGACTGAGAGGAAGTCTCAGGGGGGAGCAGGCTCCCACAACCTGAGCCCCGACCCTCTGTTTCAAGCTGTTTTTATAGAGCTTTTGGGTTACAACATACATACATGGGTTTGCCACTGGTGGGTTTACAATTTTCAATTAGGACCGGGAACAGTTGCTTTTACTTCTACGACAAGCACTGAAGCAGACATTTTTATGGACATTTCCATATGAGGTGTAATAAAGCATGTTTACAGAAACACAGACTGCAGTTAAGGAAAATGGCATGTAGCTGCTTACTGACAGCAAATTTACAGAAGCAGAGATAGCACGCGGTTGCTTATTTAAGATAAGACCCTCGAGGTCAACTTTCCTGCTTAATTCCTGTCCCTCTCATCCCATGAGACATTATTCAAGACATTTGAAAACCAAGCATGTTTCATTAGTTTTGTTTTTAAATTATTATTTAAAACTGTGCTAAAATATATGTAACATAAAGTGTATCATTGTAATCAGTTTCAAGTTCAGTGGCGATATGTATATTCACACTGCTGTATGTAACCGTCCCTGCCATCCAGCCATAGAACGTTTTTCATTCTTGCAAAACTGAAGCTCTGTACCCACCGAACATCAGTTTTCCCACCCCTGTCCCCCAAGCCCCTGGCGACTACCATTCAACTTTTTATCTCTATGAACATGGCTCCACTAGGTAACCCTCATAAGTGGAATCATGCAGTGTTGTCCCTTTGTGACTGGCTTATTTCACTTACCATAATGTCTTCGAGGTTTATCCATGTGGCAGCATGTGTTCGAATTTCTTTCTGCTTTTAAAGCTGAACAATATCCCATTGTATGTATATGACATTTTGTTTATGCATTCTGTCCATGGGAGCAACGTGGGTTGCTTTTGCCTTTTGGCTACTGTGAATAGTACTTCAGTGAACATGGGTGTACAAGTACTTCAGTGAACATGGGTGAACATGGCTTTCAGTGCGTTTGGGTGGATACCCAGAAGTGGCATGGCTGGATCACGTGGCATTGTGATTCCTAATTGTCTGAGCAATTGGCATCCTGTTTTCCATAACAGTGGCGCCATTCTGCATGGGTTTGAAAATCTCATCCAGGTGCTTTAAAGACGGATACCTGTCAGCCAGGCTGCAGCTCTTCTGAATTTCCGGGACCAAGCCCTTTTTAGTTCTTGTGGGAAGCCCTGAGCTGTTTGTTGTGTATGTACAGGCAAGGTGGCTGCTCACCGGCAGAGGGCGCCCTTCAAAGTGGCAAGCCAGGGAAACGGCAGCACAGCTAAAAAAGTAAAAAAATAAAATAAAAAGGGTGAAGGTGACTGAAAAAATACAGGAAAGCATGAGTCAGGTAGGTATGTTCAGCCTGAAACATCCACCTTGTATTTAGTCGGATCCTTGGTTGGGGCGACAGAATTTCAGCTAAAACCAGAGTCAGCAGAAAAACAATATATTGCCTCATATAAATGAAAAGGGTGGGTATTGAGACCATTCCAAACGTGGCTGGACTCTGGGGTTAAACCAGGATGAGAGACTCCTCTCTCTCTGCACCTCCCAGCTTTGGCCTTCTCCACAAGACCTTTCTTGTCTAGCAGCCTCTCTGTGTGGTCACTGCCGCCCACAGCTCAGACTCAAAGCATTTTTTTTTTAAGTTGGAGTCTTGCTCTGTCACCCAGGCTGGAGTACAGTGGCCCTCTCACGGCCACCGCAGCCTTGACCTTCTGGGCTTGGGTGATCCTTGAGCCTCAGTCTCCAGAGTAGCTGGAACTACAGGCACTTGCTATCATGCCCGGCTAATTTTTTAAATTAATTGTAGAGAGGAGGTCTTGCCAAGTTGCCCAGGCTGGTCTCGAGCCAAGCTGTAGAGGTGAGGCCTCACCAAGTTGTCCAGGCTAGTCTTGAACTTGAGGCAATCCCCTCGTCTCAGCCTCCCAAAGTGCTGGGATTACAGGGGTGAGTGAGCCCCTGTGTCCAGCCAACTTAAAGCATTTTTATAACTGTATGTGCAAAATTAAGATATACAAAATTAAGATTTTTTTTTTCAGGAGAGCGGGCACACTTTCATTAGTTACTCAAGGGGGTTTGTGATCCAAAGATGGTTAGGAACTACTTTCTCATTTTAGGAGGATGAGTGGATGAACATTATTGCTGTTATAATTTAAATTGGTGGTTTTCATGAAGTCAAGCATTATAAATTACGTTTCTGTCTCCTCAGGAACTTTCGAGGGTGTTAATCTCCAAATTTCATAGTTGCCTATGTTGTAAATCTGGTACTACCCTATGAAATCCAATTATTTTCTCAATAAAGCTTTGAGTTTGCAGACTATCTCACTAGTATTCTTATCTTCCCAAGACATTTTCTCTGAAAAGGCTTTGGAAGATGCTTGCCATCGTAAGCCAAGTAAACGAGCGTTCTTCTGTTTCATGCAGGGTTTGAAAAAATTTGCAAAATCCTTTTATCCCCAAATGATTTGGCACTTCCCAGTTCCACATTGCTACCAGTGTTAAACATAATCTTCATTGCAATCCCGTAAGATGAGTGGTGTTGTCATTCCCATTTTAAAGATTAGGAAACTGAGGCAAAGAGAGGTTAAACTGGAACACAGAGCCAGGATTGCTCCAATCATCGCCTTAGACTGCAGCTCCTAGCAGAACGTGAAGAGAAACTCCACCAAGGGGTGATTGTGTTCAAGGACTTGGTAGCCAAACTGACTGAGTCAAATCCTACTTTGACTACCGTCTTAGTGTGTTTTGTGCTGCTGTAACAAGATACCTGAGACTGGGTAATTTATAAAGAACAGAAATTTATTTTTCTCACAGTTCTGGAGGCTGAGGAATGCAAGGTAAGGCACTGGACAGGTTCATTTGTCTGGTGAGGGCTGTATTCTCTGGAGAGGAGAAATGCTATGTCCTCACATGGTGGAAGGTAAACTAAGGAAGGAACCCAGCGAAAACCTCTTTAAGAAGGGCCTTAATCCCATTCATGAGGTAGGAACCCTTATCACCTAATCATCTCTTAAAGGGCCCCACCATCACATTGGCCATTCAGTTTCAACGCCTGAATTTTCGAGGGGCCACATTCAAACTACAGCGGCCACTTTACTGACATACCATAGATAAAACAAAACCTATCTCTTTCACAGAATTAATGACAATTAAATAAGACAGTTTGCATAAAATGCTGGACAGGAGACTTGCACATTGCAGACACTTAAGAAATGACAGTTATGACATTTGCCAGCCTAATATTCGCAGGTCCCCTATAAGAGTAGGAGGTGGCAAGGACTTCTGAACATAGGGCCACCGTGAACATTTTTAATCTCCTCCTTGCCTGGAGACCATGTTACAAAGTTTCTGAGCTACGGCATTTCTCAAACTTGAGTTGTACAAAAACTCTTTTCTAGGGAAAGTAAGACTGAGTTCCAGAGCTGAAATGATTTCATTATAATGTTACTGAAGATATGCCAAGATAGGAGGGCACAATGACTAAATGTAAACAAAACTATGAACACACTAAAATTCAAATGAACAGCGTTCAATCAGTGAGACGCCTGGCATTTGGTTGGAATCAAGTACACCAGCCGACTGAGAATGGATGCCCGGGTCCTGGCGACTGTGAGGGAGATCATGGGGCCCTGTCTGGCACAGACGCTTTTTTCTACTCCTGCCTCCGCCCTGCTCTTTACTCCAGCCTGCAGTGACCAGGCCGGGCTCCCACATCCCAAAAGGTGACATTGCAGGTCTTGGTTAGGAAAAGAGTCACTAAAAATTCCAGAATTTACTCCATTTTTTAAAAATCGTGATAAAATACACATCACCTAAAGCTTACCCATCGTGGAATTTTTAAGTGTATGGGTTCGGTAGTGTTAAGTCTGTTCGCATGGTTGTGCAACCAACCTCCAGAACTTTCTCATCTTGCAAAACTGAAATTCTATACCCATTAGGCAATAACCCCCCTTTCTCTCCTCCCCACAGTGCCTGGCCACCACCCTTCTATGTTCTGGCTCTGTGAGTTTAATGGCTCTAAATACCTCGTGTATGTGAGGTTCTGTAGTCTTTGTCCTTTTGTGTTGGGTTAATTCAATGACCGTAGTGTCCTCAAGACTCATTCACGTTGCATGTGTCAGAATGGAAGTGGCTCGTTTTTGCTGTTGCTGTTGTCATTCACATAAAACACACGGGGTAAAAATATCTTCACTCAGAACTTGTAGACATCTGAAAAGAAGTTGGCAAAATTCTCATTCAGGATGACAGAACTTGAGTGAAAGAGCTCAGAGCCTGAGAAGAGCTTGACTTTTGGCTAGAAGAGAAAAAAAAAGTTTTAGGGAAGGTGAGAGTTTTTGACAACAGAAAACAGTTCAAGCTGTTTTCTCAGGCAGTGCATGTTATGGAGGGAGTCCCGTCTCCACATAAAATTGACAGGGCTGAGTCCTTACTTAGGAGAGGCTCAATGAGAGATTTGAAAGTCTATGACAGATTTCATGGTGTCTTATTGGGTATGTCGGCTTTAAATATAACTGCAGCCACAACACAACTAGTCATTAGGGAAATGCAATTCAAAACCCCAATGAGAGACCCCCCCACACACTTATTAGGACAGCTTTTACAAGAAAAAGGGAGGGATAACCAGTGTCGGAGAGGATGTGGAGAAACTGGAAGCCTCATGCCTTGCTGTCAGGAATATAAAACAGTGCAGCCGCTGTGGAAAATAGTTTGGCAGTTCCTCAAAAAGTTAAGAATGGAATTACTGTATGAACCAGTAATTCCACTTCTAGGTGCATACCCGAAATAATTGAAATCAGGGCTTGAACAAATACTTGGACTTCGATATTCACATCAGTATTATTCACAGTAGCCAAAAGGTGGAGATGGTCCAAGTGTCCATCAACAGAAGAATGGATGAACAAAACATGGTATATCCATACAACGGAATGTAATTCACCCTTAAGAAGGAATGAAATTCTGAACCATGCTGTAACATGAATGAAACTTGAAGACGTGGCACTAAGTATTTCACTTAGTTCAAGCCACAAAAGGGCAACTATTGTATGATTCTACTAATAAGAGTTACCTGAGACAGGCAAACTCATAGAGACAGACAGTAGAATAGTAGTTAATAGGTTAATGGAAACAGGGTTAAATCTGGTTAAATGGGCATTATTTGGGGTGATAAATTCTGGTGGAATACTGGTGATGGTTGCATAATATTTAATGCCACTGACTTGTACGCTTAAAATGATTAAATGTATACTTAAAAATGATTAGAAACGTGGGATGATTGCTTGAGCCCTCTTACGTAACATAGCAACATAGCAAGACCTCATCTCTACAAAAAAAAATTTTTTTAAATTAAATTAGCTGGGCATGGTGGCATGCATCTGTAGTCCCAGCTACTCGGGAGGCTGAGGTGGAAGGTCATCTGAGCCTAGGAGGTTGAAGCTGCAGTGAGCATGATTGTGCTAACTGCCTTCCAGCCTAGGTGGCAGCATGAGACCCTGACTCAAAAAAGAAATTATTAGAATGGCTTATTTGTGGATTTTTTAGCCTCAAAAGTTTTTAAATAAAAAACACAACCGCAGCAAATATATTATTTTACAAAAATTTCTTTTTTTGTGTGAGTTGGAGTCTCACTCTGTCGCCCAGACTGGAGTGCAGTGGCCACTCCTGGCCACCACAGCCTCGACCCGCTGGGCTCTGGTGATCCTTCCGCCTCAGCCTTCCAAGTAGCTGGAACTACAGGCGCGCACTAACATGCCCGGTTCAATTTTTGATTTATTGTAGAGATGAGGTCTCACCAAGTTGCCCAGGCGGGTCTCGAACCCACGGGCTCAGGTAATCCACTCATCAGCCTCCCAAGGCACGGGATTACAGGCTGAGCCACTGAGCCCGGCTAAAAATTTCTAAAAGATCCAATACCTGGATCTTTTATGGTGAATACAGGGTTTCAGAACATTTTCACGTATGATCCTAGCCTCTTCCCTGTGAGATAGACTGGGAAGGCATTAGTAACTTTAAACCAAACAAAAAACAAACAAGCCAAAAATAATTAGAAAACAAGCGCAGCCTTGATGGGAAGAGGAAGAGGTCTTGACAGGGAATCGGGGGTCACTGAGGAGGAGAACGTGTCAGCACCAAGGAGAGCTTCTCTGTGTTTTCTGCCCTTTCCCGCTCTCTTCCTCGCCAGCAACCTAAGAGCTTTTCCATGCGCCTTAATTCCGGGTTCCCTTTCTCCCCCTTTTCCTGTCTTGATCTCTGTCTCTTCCCCCCACACTCAGTCATTGCATCCTTTCTTTCTTTTTTTTGAATAAATGATTCCTTTTTATTGACACATAATCGTGCACATGATATTTTGAAACATGAATACAATGTATAATGATCAAATGAGGGTAGTTAGAATATCTATCATTTCAAACATGTATCATTTCTTTGTATTGGGAACATTTCAAATCATCCCCTCTAGCTATTTTGAAATATACAATACATTATTTTTAACTATAGTCATCCCACTGTGCTATCAAACTCGTAAACTTTTTCCTTCTATGTAACTATACGCTTGCATTTATTAACCAACCTCTCTTTATCCCACTCCACCTTTCCTAGCCTCTCTGATAACCATCATTCTACTCTCTACTCCGTGAGAGCAGTTGTTTTAGCTCCCACATATAAATGAGAACCTGTGGTATTTGTCTATGTCGATCTTATTTCTCTTAACATCATGACCTGCAGTTCCATCCATATTGCTGCAAATGACAGAGTTTCATTCTTCTTATAGCACAGTAGTATTCCATTACATATATATGTATCACATTTTATTTACTGATCCATCACTGATGCACATTTAGGTTGATTCCATTCGCAGCAACCTGGATGGAACTAGAGTCTATAATACTGAGTGACCTCTCACAGAAACAAAGATCCGAGTATCACATGTTCTCACTCAGATAATGGACCTTGAACATCCAATGCAATACTATAAGAAAATGACTGACGGTACTGGGAAACTATGGGGGGGATGGGATTAACAGTAGCAACTATCTGTCTGGGGACGGGGAAACACCTCTTATCAACAGGGTGCCTGAATGAAACGTAATTGTATACCTAACCCTTAACTGTACCCCACAACATCATAATAAAAAATATTGATTAAAAAAAAAAAGAAGACACAAAATAACAACTGCTGGTGAGGATGCAGAGAATAAAGAACTCTCACACACTTGTTGGTGGGAATGTTAATTAGTTCAGCCATTATGAAAAACAGCATGGAGGTTTCTCAAAAAGCTAAAAATAGAACTACCATATGATCCAGCAATGGCACTACTGGGTATTTATCCAAAAGCAAAGGAATATTTATACAAAAGGAAATCAGTATATTAAAATGATATCTGCACCTTCATGTTTATTGCAGCACTATTCATTGCATCCTTTCATCCTTCCCCGTGGACCCACTTCCTCATCAATCACCCAGTCGCTCTTCAGATTTCCTGGCCTCAATACTCGTATCTTCAGGGCCTCCCCTGCCCCAGCCTCCTCATTTCCTCTGCCCAATTCCCTCTCTTGCTCCCTCTTCCTGGCCCTCCTTTCCCTCCCCTGTCCCAAGACCCCTAGCTGCAGCCCTGGTGACACCTTCATGCTGGAGCTAAGCCTTCTACCAATTGCTCGTTCAGAACTTGGCCTTGTCCTAGAAATTATTCTGTTTGTTCCTCTTCTTCCAAGGAGCATATGGCATTCATTTCAAAGCAAAGTCCAGGCCCCATCTTCCCTGGGAGGACCCCTCAGACACCAAGGGCAGGGATTGGCTTGTACCTCACCATTTCAGTCACTGGCTGTGTGTATGAATCCACAGCATTTTGTAAATGTGTGTTGTTGTTGTTGTTGTTGTTGTTGTTGTTGTTTCCCCTTAAGTTCTTCTCCAGGGCAGTTGAAACCAACAGTTATTTCTGACTGCCTCAAAGGTCTACATAAAAACGTCAGGGGCCGGGAACCCACTCGGGAAGGATCTCAGGAAACCAGGGAGAGATCAGAGTCAGCCTGCTAGGAGCAGGAATGAAACAGCTCCAGAGAGCGCCTCTCTGTCTTTGCTTTTCTTCCTGTCTCGGACTCCCAGTGTCTGTCTCCTCTCATGACTTTGCTACGCATGCTGCATGCAAGGGCTGCTTCCTTGCCAAATCTTCCAGAACCTCTCAGCTCCGGTGTCCCGTTGGACATTTAACGATTCCAAATTCCGAGGACTAAACTCAGGTTAACTCAAGATAGCTTTTGAACCAGGCTGCCATTCGTAGGTCACTTGGGTCTATCCTGTCAACCATAGCCAAGAAGGGCCACTACCATAAAACAAGGGCACATGGGACAGTCAGGCTTCAGGTGGGAACTTGTCCAGAAGAATGTGCAGGAGGGTGGTCGCCTGAAGCCTGTCTAGCCCCACACTGCTTAGGTCTGATAGTAAGTGCAAACACGGGAACACGGGGAAGGAAGATCATTAAAGGACTTTTTTTTTCCCCTTCCAATTTCTGTTCTCTCTATAATGTCTCAAGAAAAGATACATTTTTCTAGTTTGAAGGTATGACAAGAAGCAACCACGATATAAGATTCTGCTCTGAAAATGGGAAGGAGTGTGGGACTATTTAGACAAGCATCCTTTGTATATCCTTCCTTTAAAAAAAGAAAAAAGTAATTTTAGGCTGGGTGCAGTGGCTTGCTTTTATAAACCTGGCACTTTGGAAGGCCGAGGTGGGAGGATCCCTTGAGGCCAGGAGCTCAAGACCAGCTTGGGCAACATAGCAAGATCCCCATCTCCACAAAAAGTAAAAACTTTTTTAAAAAGCATTTTTATTAAGTCACAGCTAGCTAGGGTTCAAAAAGTAAAGAAAGGAGAGAAAAATAATTTCTGACAGTAAAAGAAACAACCTTAGACCCTGCAAGAGTTCAAATGTTTTGACTGGACCCTGACATCCGAGCCAGCATCCCTGCCCGACACTGAGCTGTCCTTTGATGTGGAGTCCAGCTTCTCAGCACTGACAGCAGCCTCTGTTCTTGACCTTAAATTCCTGCTGTAAATAAATCCACCTGTGGCTGCGGCTGGGGAAGCAGCCACAGCAGCAACCACTGACAAGGACAATTTTGTCATAGGATGAAGGCAAGAATGTGGGTTTTACTCAAGATAAAGAGACCGACACTTCATATCATTGAGAGTTAACGCTTAAGCAAATCACCACCGTTTATTGAAGCACCCTGCCAGGTGAATTCCATATACATGGACTTAAAATTAACCTCTCAAACTCATTCTAGAAAAAGTGCTACATACCTCATTGCTGAATATCGCTATGCTCACCTTCTAAGTACTCCCCTAGAAGCTATGCACTGATGCCAGTGCAAGTCCACCCGTCAAAGCAATTTTGGAACTCTTTCTCTGGAGCAGCCATCAGAGCTGTAGCCGTATTACCATTGATGTTATGAATGTCATCAAAATGTCCTCCTTTATCTTTGGGTAAAGAAAAAGTCACTGGAGGCCAGATCTGGTGAGTAGGGAGAGTGTTCCAATACAGTTATTTGTACAGTGCTGTCAACGTAAGCACACAGTGGCAAGTTTGCAAACTTAGCTGTCAGACCTCAACAAATAACAATGACAGCTCTGACGGCCATTCCAGAAAAAGAGTTCCAAAATTGCTTTGACAGGCCGACTAGGTACTAGCATCGGTGCCTAGCTTACCAAAGGGAGTAATTTGATGTTCAGCAATGATGTATGTAGCACTTCTTCTAGAATAAGGTTTAAGAACCTAACTGTTGGACCTTGTATATTATCTCAATTAATTATAACAGCGAATCTTGGAGTGACTTTTATCTTTCCTAAAGAGGAGATAGACTCAGAATGGTTAATGAACTTTCACAGATTGCAAAGCTAGCCTAGCCTGTGGGTTCTGCACCCAAGCTCCAAAGCTGGCATTTCTGCCCATGGTTATGATGACTTTGTGAATGGGTGGTCAATGGTTGTAGCCTGTATTTTCTGCCTTCAGCTATAACAAAATGGTGTCCACTAGAGATGAATTGATTTGGGCAGAGGGAGTCAATGATGGGACTAATTTTTACATACTCCAAACCTTTTAATTATAACCAGATTCAGTTTTCCAAATTAAATAGTAAGATCTAAAACTTTGCAGTAAAGAATTTCATATTTGTGATGGTTACTTTTATGTGCAAACTTGATGGAGTCACATGATGCCCAGATAGCAACCAGATTATTTCTGGGTCTCTCTGGAGAGGTTAGCGTTCAGATCAGTAGACTGAGTCAAGAAGGCCCATCTTCATCAATGTGGTTGAGCTTCATGCATTTCGGTGAAGGCTGAGTAGAACTAAAAGGTGGAGGAAGGTTGAATTTTTCTTCCTGCCTGACAGCTTGAACTGGTATGTCCATTGATCTCCTCCTGCCATGGGTACCCCAAGTTCTCAGGTCTTGGGCTGAAATCTACACCATCGCCCTCTGACTCTGAAGCCTTTGAACTACACCACCAGCTTTCCAGACAATGCATCTCCAACTTGCTGACGCAGATATGAGGCTTCTCAGCCTCCATAATTGCATGAGCCAATACTTTATCATCAATCAATCAATCTCTCTCAATATACATATGCATACGTATAATACATATACACACACATATATGTGTGTATATACATCCTCAGTATATCACTTGTTGGCTCTATGCTCCCAAAGAAATTAGTTTCTGTGAATAAGATGATGCTGGTTATCTTTTTTTTTTAACATCCAGAGCAAGTGTAGGCACATGTACAATGTCAGAAGGATGAGCAGCCCACTCACAGGAGCTGATGGGCATTTGTTCATTATTGCATCCTGTGGGGTGTATACCACATCCCACTGAGTGTACTCTATAGATCTGTATCAATGACTGTATATTTATTACAAGATTTATTATAAATAATGAAACAGCCATCATGACAGGGCTGAGGGATCTTTAAAGCTGAGCAAACAAGTATAAACCCAGCAGTTACTTGACACTTCATATCCGGCATGCAAGGATGGTGTGGCCAATGAGCAGGCATTCATGGACTAGAAGACAGGCACCAGTGGCCTAGAAGACAGAGGGTGGCACTTCTTCCAAGAACACTATGGTCAGTCATGGGCCCTGTCAACCAAGTGCTTCTGTCCCCTACTCAGGCAGAGAAAAGCAGGCACAGGGTAGTATCTGGACTTGTTATCTGAAGAGCAAGGGGGTCACTTCTTCCCCACCCCCCACTCCCGTGCTCGACTTGCCCACCTTTCCCAGGTTTGTTTGCATGGAGATGTTTTTTGTTTTGTTCTTGTTTTTCTTTAGTTCAATAGCTTTAGGGGCTACCTATAGCTTTAAGGGGTACAAATAGGTTTTGGTTACGTGGATATTGTATAGTGGCAAAGAAGTTTGGGCTTTAAGTGTACCTGCCACTCCTACCTGTGCACATTGTACCCAATAGGTGATTTTTTCATCCCTCTACCCCTTCCCATCCTTTGACACCTGAGTCTCCAGGGTTCACGATGTTATTTTCTATACTTTTGAAGATCCTTAGTTTAGCTCCCAGTTACCAGTGAGAACATGCGGTGTCTGGTTTTCTGTTCCTGTGTTAGTTCACTTAAGATGATGTTCTTCAATTCCATCCAAGTGTTGTGAAAGACATTATTTTATTCTTTTTGATGGCTGAATAGTATTCCATAGTGTATATATACCACATTTTCATTATCCATGGATCAGCTGATAGGCATTTAGGTTGATTCCACATCTTTGCAATTGTGAACTGTGCTGAGATAAACATGTGAGTGCAGGTGTCTTTTTTGTATAGCTTCTGTTCTTTGGGTAGTTACCTAGTAGTGGGATTGTTGGACCAAATGGTATATCTACTCTTAGTTCTCTGAGAAATATGCATGGAGAGTTTTAATGAAAGTTTATTCAACATCAGCATGATACTTAGGAAGTCACAAAATAACTCATTTTTAAAGCATTTTGTTGAGTTAGTATTGGCTTGCAGTAAGATTCACCGTTTTCTGTCTACAGGTCTATGAATTCTGACACATGCATGTATTCCTGTAACTACCACCACAATCAAGGCATAGAACGTTTGCATCATTACAAAATGTCCCCTCCTGTTCCTTTGTAGTCAATCGCCTTCCCTACCCAGCCCCTGGTGACTATTAATCTTCTCTCATAATGTCACATAAATGGAATCATACAGTATGTAGTTATTTGAGTCTGGCTTCTTTCACTTAGCAGAGTGCATATTTTTGCATGTATCAGTGGCTAGTTCTTTTTTATTGCCAAATAGTATTTTTTTTGCTTCATTGTACTATAATATATTTATCCATTCGCCAGTAGAGTGACATTTGAATTATTTGGGGGTAGCTATGAATAAAACTGCTGTCAACATTCACATGCAGGTTTCTGTGTGGACGTGGGCTTTTATTCCTCTTGGGTAGGTACCTAGGAGTTGGACAGCAGGATTGTATGGGAAATGTACTGCCTTACTCTGTTCGAGCTGCTATAACAAAATCCCATAGACTGTTATTTCTCACAGTTCTGGAGGCTGGGAAGTCCAAAATCAGGATGCCAGCATGATCCAGTTTGGGTGAGGGTTCTCTCCCGGGTGGCAGACTACCCACTTCCAGCTGTTTCTCACATGGCCAAAGGGCAAGACAGCTCTCTGCGGCTTCTTTTATTAGGGCACTAATCCCATCCATAAGGGCTCTACCCTCATAACCAAATCGCCTCCCAAAGTCCCCACTTTCTAATACCATCACATTGGTGATTAGGTTTCAACATATGAATTTTAGGGGGACACAAATATTCAGACCACAGCATGCATATTTACAATACAGAAGTGTATGAAAAAGTCCTTTTCTCCACACTCTCATCAGCATTTGGCATTGTCCACAAACTGACTCTAAAAATAGTTTAAAATACTGATTTTAATCATTAATGTATGACTGATTAAGTTAGTCTAATTATGAATGGTTTGTTTTGCTTATTTTCTAGAAGCATGGCTTCCATAGGTTTTAGATCTAACCAAAGAAGTTAATAATGAGATTAAAGTATTCTTCTGGGTAACTGCACTCTGAAATTATTATTTTTCCCTCTTATTATTTAAAGCTTTTACAACCAGCATCCTTGATAACCAGGCTGTAGGCAGAATAGCAATTGGCCCTACATTCAAGAGATATTTTTAAATATTCAAATGAGGTTGTATTTTCATTAAAAGGAAGCTTTCCACTTCCTTAATGCTGTTTTGAAAAGAATATGAAGATTCCTGTGCTCTGGGAAAAACCAAACTCATAATTAGAACAATGGCAACCTTGAACTGTTCTCATTCTCTTCCAGGAAATGATTTTTTTTTTTTTTTGAGTTGGAGTCTCACTCTGTCGCCCAGACTGGAGTGCAGTGGTCACTCCCGGCCACCGCAACCTCGACCTGTTGGGCTCCGGCGATCCTTCCGCCTCAGCCTTCCAAGTAGCTGGAACTACAGGCGCACACTACCACACCCGGCTAATTTTTTTATTTATTGTAGAGATGAGGTCTCACCAAGTTGCCCAGGCAGGTCTCGAACCCACAGGCTCAGGCAATTCACTCATCTCAGCCTCCCAAGGTGTGGGATTACAGGCTGAGCCACCGAGCCCGGCTGAAATGATTTTTTTTTAAGTTATTTGTCTACATGATACATATGGATTATCTGCTTTCAGAATGATGCACAACCAATTGAGAATACCAAGTTGCCCCAAATTTCCCTCCAAAGCCCCCCATTGCCCAAGCCAACTGATTTTGCTTCCCATTCAGTCCAGGCATGATACAAACAAATTTAAATAATTAGCATTGGTCAAAATGGAACATAATTAGAGAATTAACACATAAAAATAATGATGTAAACCAGTACAGCGCAGTTGATGTGTTCACCATCTTTGGAGTATTCGCTCTTTTTGTTTGTTTTTTGAGAAGGAGTCTCACTCTGTCATCAAGGCTGAAGTGCAGTGGCACAATCCTGGCTCACCACAGCCTCGGCCTCCTGGGTTCAGACAATTCTTCCACTTCAAGCTCCTGGGAGCTGGAACTCCAGGCATGCACCACCACACCTGGCTAAATTTAAAATTTTTTATAGAGACATAGTCTTGCTATGTTGCTTAAGATGGTCTGAAATTTCTGGACTCAAGCGATCCTCCTGCCCCAGCCTCCCAAAGTGCTGGGATTACAGGCATGGACACTGCACCCAACCCCAGACTTACTTTTAGGTGGGGAAACTGAATGCAAGGGAGGTTAAGCAACTTGTTCATTTTACTGTTTTAGTGGTCAACTCCAAGTCCCACCAAAGCATGTTTTTCCCACTACCCCACAATGGCCTCCCTAAAGACCTGTCAGCATGCCATAGAACTCTTGCCCTCCCTAGAGTTCCCAGAAAAATGCAGAATGTCCAGTTAATTTTTCAGATAACAAGCACGTACATTTTTAGTAGTTTGCATGTCCCAAATATTGCATGAGACCTGCATATGTACTAAAAATTAATCCTTGCAGATAAGCAAGAAATTCAAACTTAACTGGATGTCCTGCATTTTTATTTGCTAAATCCAGCAGCCTAGCCCTCACTGATGCTTTCTGGCTACATGATGGAGGTGACAGTATTCTAAAGTTTGCTCTTCGTTATTAAATCATTCAAAAAGAATTCTTCCCGGCTAGGCTTGGTGGCTCAACCTGTAATCCCAGCATTTTGGGAGACCGAGGCAAGTGGATTGCCTGAGCCCACAGGTTTGAGACCAGCCCGGGCAACTTGGCAAGACCTGTCTCTACAATTAATAAAACATCAGCCAGGTGTGGTAGCACGCATCTATAGTTCCAGCTACTTGAAAGACTGAAGGATCACCGGAGCCCAGCAGGTCAATGCTGGGGTGACTGTGAGCGTGCCTCTGCACTCCAGCCTGGGCGACAGAGTGAGACTCCAACTCAAAAAAAAAAAAAAAAAAAAGAATTCTTCCCATTGTATTTTTGGATGGTGGAATGATGAGGAAGTTTTCTAAGTGAGGGGTCCATTTGAGCAGAGTCATGTGTGAAACAATAACAAGCACTTCCTTCTTTAAGGATCACTGACCTTTAATGGGACAAGCCTGGAGAAGGCTGGGCTGCCCAGATAGGTAGATTTTCATGTTGCCCAGATGTCTAGAGAAGAACTTTCCAAACTGTGTTTTGTGGAGCCCTGGCCCATGAGCCATTTGTTCTGTGTATAGATAACTTTTGGGGAAAAGGCTGTACGTGACACATCCTCACCCCTGGGAGAGTCCTGGGTACAGCCTGTTGTTAAAGGTCCCGAGAAAGACTATAGAATAGACACCAGTCAACTCTCTGGAACTTAGACATCATCAGTCTCTCTGGAGACAACAAGTGGAGCCCTTCTTCCTGTGGGGTGACTGTTACAGCTGGATAGTGAGAAAGGAGTCACCAACATGCAGAGAGGGTCAAATTATGAGTCCTTTATTGACGCCAGCAACCGAGAGCGGACCAGTGTCCAAAGAACTCTCGGCCCCAATCAGAGTGAGGAGTGGGTATTTGAAGGCATAAATTACATAAGCTGTACAGTTTGATTAATATTTCTTGGCAAAACATTTGATTGTGAAGGGGTACAGATAGCTACAGAATTTGTGCACCTGAGGAGTTTTCTAAGTACTGAGGGGCACAGGAATGTGGGTGTGGAATATGATTACGGGAAGGTTACATAAGGGGGTTATTTCTAGATTAACATGGAAGATCTGTTACAAAATGAAGTTACTTGTGTCAAGCAAGCTATTACAGGTTATTATAGGTTTTTCAGATTCGATATTTTGTATTTCATTCAATTTATAACAAGAAACTCAGTCCTCACCAGGTCCCCTTCTGAGTCCTGAGAATCTTCTAGCCATGTTTACATATTCTTTTTTTGTTTTGGGGGGCCTCAGCACAGAGTTGAGTCAGTAGTGCTCAGCTGCCAGCAAGGTGCTTCCGTGATCCTTAGGGGGTCAGCTCTCTGGGCTGGGTCATGCTCCGTCTTCCCTCCTTCACCTCTTGCCACCTTGTCGCTGCTTCCCCGGGCTCCTGGGCTCTTCCATATTGATTTGCCCCAGGGACAGACATTAGCCTGCTTCCAGCTTACCCTTCCTCAGCACAGAAAAGACAAACTCCCAGAGCCATCAGCTCCAACACTTCCACGGTCTCTCTCTGGCTGTGGGGTGCTGGTAAACATCTAGAGCCTGTTGGAGGGGGCTGATGTAGCATTTGCAATTTCTATGGTGTAAGTACTCCCATCAGGTAGCTTTTAAGCTCCCAGCTGGATGTTATTGCATGCTCCCATGCAGTACAATAGCACACACTTTATATTGTATTTTCTTCACACCGATGCAATAGACCTCAAGAGCACTGGTGACAGGAAATGTAGTAGAACAATTATCAAGTTATAAGTTTTGAGTAGTGACTAATTACCTTTTACAGAATTTATGTCAATGTAATTTAATTTTTTTTTTCGAGTTGGCGTCTCACTCTGTTGCCCGGGCTGGAGGGCAGTTGCATGATCACAGCTCACCATAGCCTCGACCTTCTGGGTCCTGGTGTTCCTTCTACCTCAGTCTCCCAAGTAGCTGGGACTGCAGGCGCACGCCGCCGTGCCTGGCTAATTTTTATTTTTATTTTTGTAGAGACGAGGTCTCATTATGTTGTCTAGGCTGGTCTCGAACTCCTGGGCTCAAGTGATCCTCTCACCTTGGCCTCCTAAAGTGCTGGGATTACAGGCATGAGCCACCATGCCCAGCCTATATAATTTGATTTTAAATGATGGCTGTGTTTATCAACCAGTTTACAAAATTTCTGAAAATTTTACAGTCGACTCTTACAAGTTCGTACAGCTAGTTCCAGCCCACCACTGTGGGCTTCAAGGTAACCTTTCCTTAGTCTTCAGCCTGGCTCCAGATTCCGGGTCCTGGAACTTTCATCACCCACTTCTCCCAACCGTACCCCACACAAAAGGAATTGCACTTGAAATCATTTTTGCCCTACCAAAAACTAAGCTCAACTGTTTCCCTAGAAATGTTCTATAAGATACAAATCTGCTCCAATGAAGGTAGGTTTTTATATCATTATACAAGTTCCTTTATCTTAAGCCACTTTATCTCAGAACAAATATTTGCTTTACTTTGCAGAAATAAATGGGCAATTTGTGTATTTCTCCCAAAGCAAAAGAGTAGGCAACTCCCAAAGGGGAATTCTAGCCTCTAATTGGAAGTCAGCATGGTGGAGGGCCATGGAAGCTTTGGGATTTGGGGTGGCTATCCCCCAGATTTCAAAAATTTCAGGACCAAGTCTTAGATGGGACTCCAAGTCCCTCTCCTCAATTTCTGCAGAAGAAACCTTCCAGGCCTATGGGGGTTGTTGTGGGTTCAATTGCATGCCCACCACCAAACATGTTGAAGTCCAACCCCCAGCACCTGTGAATGTGACCTTATTTTGAATTAGGGTCTTTGTAGACAGAATCAAATTGAGATGAGACGCATAGCCACACACAGAGGGAGGACAGACATGCGAAGGCAGAAGCAGGAATTGGAATGATGCAGTCATAAGCCTAGAAGTGCCACAGATGGCCAGCAACCCCTAGAAACTTGGAATAGGCGAGGAAGGGTTCCCCGCAAGAGTCTTCAAAGAGAGCCTGGCCCTGTCAACGCCTTGATTTTGGACTTTGAACCTCCTGAACTATGAAAGACCCTGGTTTTATACCTTGCTATGGCAGTCCTAAGAAATTAATACAGTTAGAAACTAATAGTAACTGGGCAGCAGCAAAAGTCCCTTCCAGAAGTGAAGATATTCAGTCGAGGTCGGGCTCAGTGGCTCAGCCTGTAATCCTAGCACTTTGGGAGGCCGAGGTGAGTGGATTGCCTGAATCCATGGGTTTGAGACCAGCCCGGGCAACTTGGCAAGACCTCATCTCTACATAAAGAAAAAATTATCGGGGTGTGGTAGTGTGCACCTGTAGTTCTGGCTCCTTGGAAGGTTGAGGTGGAAGGATCGCCGGAGCCCAGCAGATTGATGCTGGGGTGGCCGTGAACGTGAGTGCCACTGCACTCCAGCCTGGGTGACAGAGTGAGATTTCAACTCAAAAAAAAAAAAAGATATTCAGTCAAGAGAGGATATCCTTAGGAAAGCAGGGTTCCTGATGTGGTCCTATGTTTGTTCTGGAAATCTCTGGTTTGCTTTCTGAATCTACAATGCTCAGCCTCCCAAGTAGCTGGGACTACAGGCATGTACTACCACACCCAGCTGATTTTTCATTTTTGTAGAGACAAGTTCTCACTATGTTGCGTAGGCTGGTCTAGAACTCCTAGACTCAAGCAATCGTCTCACCTTGGCCTCCCAAAGTGTGGGGATTACAGGCATGAGTCACCATGCACAGCCTATGTGATTTAATTTTAAATGATGGCCATGTTTATCAACCAGCTTGCAAAATTCCTGAGGTTGACGTACAGTGGACCATGCCAAAAGGCCACTTGATTTCTGACTTCTGGTTGGGCTTAGCCAGTGGGAACCCACAGCAGGAAACAGAGGGAGAAATGGAGGTTGGGACATGCATGGATCCCTCCAGCTCCCTCCTGCAGGGTTAGTTGTGGCTGCAGATCACTGCTCCTGTCACTCTCCACTCAGCTTTTCTGTGTACGGTTTCTATTCACCACTCCCACCCTGGCCTCTTTAGACTTAAGGGTGGTCATGTCCCCAGTGCCCCCAGCCCTAGTCCTCTATTCCTCGCCACTATTCCTCGTGATTTTTCTAAACCCTAGGTATTAGCTTGCTGGGACTGCCATAACAAAATACCACAGACTGGGCATTTTAAGCTGAGAAATTTATTATTTCACCCTCTGGAAGCCAGAGTTCAAGATCAAGATGCTGTCAGGGTTAGTTTCTGGTGAGGGGCCTCTTCCTGGCTTGCAGACAACTGCCTTCTTGCTGTATCCTCACATGGCCTTGTCTCTGTGTGCATACAACCCTGATGTTCTCTTCCTCTTCTTATGAGGACACCAGTCCTATCAGATTAAGGCCCCACCCATAGAACCCCATTTACCCTTAATTACTTCCTGTCTAGGGTCCTATCTCCAAATACAGTAACGATAGGGATTGGAGAGTCAACATATGGATTTTAGGGGGACACAATTTAATTCATGACACCCTACCTACATCTTGGTCCACAATCCTGTCTTAACCTTGGTTTCCCCAAAAGTGGAACCTGACACAAAGACTTATGAACAGGACTTCCCTTGTGATGCGATCCCACAAAGTGAGGGTGAAGGACCAAGGAGTGTGAGCTTGGGGTGTGAAATGGAGGCCAATGCCAGAACAGAGAGACCAGCACCTGACCCCACCAGAACATTCTGTGGAACCACACAGACTGTGCATCAGAACAACCCGCCCATGAAATGAAAGAAACATTCAAGGAAGGACTCTTGTTTCTTGTTGGTAGCCCAGTGGAGTAAATCCCTGCAGGTCTGCGGTTGTTCTTGTGTGTTTCCAGCATCTAAGCTCCCACAGCATCCGAGTCTCTGCAGTGTCAGAGATGTCCAAGAGCAAAGAGGCTCGCAGAATTTGCCCAGAGTGAGAACTATTAGCACCAAGCAGGTGGCGACCCAAACCTTATTCCATCTGGAGATGGAGCCAGAGGTAGGGCACGGAGAATGACAGCCAGAAACAAGAGAAGGAGGTGCAAGTTTGTAAATTAAATTCTCAAATTGCCCAACTTGCGTGGACCATCTGTTTCCCGCCTGGACCCTGTCGGATTCCAAAGTTGACAGGACACTGTCCAAACTGATTTGGTTTGGTAATTAACTTTCAACAGCTCTTACTGTGGTCCATCCATCTGCACTGTTCTCTCTATCTGTTCAGGGGATGGGCTTTTTTATGGCCTCTGTTTATGGTTTGGGGGTTAAGGAAAATAGTTCTGATATATCTTGGTCCCCAGTGAAGGGCTTTACGTCTTCCAAATGTTTGAGAACCACTTTACCACAATATGTCTCCAGGATAATCTCTCACTCTGAACAAACATCAGGATTTGATGAACACAAGCGCCATCTACAAGGATTAGGGACTCAGAAGGAAATACTTTATAGTTGTCAACGTAATTAGTTTGTCTTCAATCATTAAAAACAGCCAGCAGAAAACCCCTGGCTCAAAACCCCTTTGCCCATGGCCACAGTCCTTCCTGAAGAAGAGAATACATGAAGCAATGACCAGCCTAGTTTCATTCACACTGAGGGGGCAAGGGGGGTGGTCCATGGAGCTCCTGCCTCTTGTCCCTCTACAGTGGACCACACTGCTCCAGAGAACTTAGAAGCCTTGTGCAGGAATAAACCACTCTCTCTACGTAATTAATCCTTGGGTTGTTCTGTCTTGATCTTAATTTATCCTTGATAATGTAACTGTTCCAAAGTGAATTTACCTCTGTCTCGAGTTCATTAGTAGTCAGGGAGAGAAAGAAAGAATTCTTCCAGAACTCTAGGCCTACGGGCTAAACCTGGGTTAATGTGTCCATGGTGGCCTCTTGTGAATCATACCTCCCAGAATCTATGCTCTCGTGGGGTCCCTTCCCACATGGGCTTGGCCATGTGACTTATTTTGGCCAATGAGCACCAGCTTATGTAACCCAACGAGAAGCTTGATAAGTCCTCATGCATGCGGGCCTGGCCTACTTTTGGGAATTCTGCTACCGCTGTAGAAAAAACCCTGCTGGAGAGGCCACATGGAAGAGAACTGAGGTTCCTTGGCCAATAGCCCCGGGCATGTAAATAAGGCCTTGCTAGACCTTGCAGCCCAAGGTGAACTAGATGAGACTGTAGTCTCATGAGTGACCCTGCCTACGACAGCATAGCTGAGCCCAGAATTGTGAGCAGTTAGCCGCTAAGTTTGGGGGTGATTTGTTACTCAGCAACAGATGACTGAAACGGTGTCTTTGATCTGAACTTTTTCTCCCCATTCACTGAAATTGTACCTTACAGAGCCCCTACCATGGACTGGACTAAGTGAGAGGCAGTAGGGATACAAAGACGGACATGAAGGCACCCTTCCATCAAGGAGGCAAGGTTCCAGGACAGGATATGCAGTGCAATATCCAGCTAGGGACAGCAGGAAGAGGTTCCTGGTGAAGGTGCCATTCTCTTTCTTTATCCTTTCTCCCGCCCGCTTCCTCGCTTTTGTGCATCAAATGAGTATTTAGTGAGTTTCTACTTAGTGCTCGGCATGGTAGTGAACACAAGAGAAGAGACCACAGCACTTCTGGAGCTGGTGCATGGGAGATGAACACTTCTGTCCCTGTGCTTGTCTCTGCCCTGGAAGGTGACACCTGCCTGTTTTCCCCAGCCCACACAACAGCCTGGGAGACAAGCAGCAGAAAGGAGCAACCCTGACTCCATAGTACACACTTTTAGGCAAGGTGATAATTTGATGATCTTTGTGTTCAAGTAATTTAAGCAAAGAAGTACTTTGGGCTGTTTCCAGTTTCTTTTGTTTTATACACAATGCTGCTGTGATTTCCGCTTGAACACAGAGATTTGAACACTAGTATTCATTGTCTCCCCTCTGAAACACCATCAATGTGATACACACACACACACACAAAACACGCACACACACGTATGACAAAAACCCACAAGGACAATGATAACAGGGAAAGAAGTTGAAAGCATCAACATTTTAGAAGCTGAGAGACAAAGATGAAAGGTAACTGACAACAATAGCAGATCAGAGAAAGCTGAAACCTTTGTCATTCATGGGAGGAACGAAGAAGGAGGTTTGTGAGTGTTTCAGAACCATGGGAAGGCTCAGGTACCTAAACCCTCTGAAAGAAAGGTCAAGGAACCGGGTACAGTGGCTCATGCCTGTAATCCTAGCATTTTGGAAGGCCAAGGTAGGAGGAACACTTGAGCCCAGGAGTTTGAGACCAGCCTGGGCAACATCGTGTGACCTCATCTTCACAAAAAATAAAAATAAAATTAGCCAAGTGTGGTGGCGTGTGCCTGTAGTCCCAGTAACTCAAGAAACTGAGGCAGGAGGGTTGCCTGAGCCCAGGAGGTCGAGACTGTGGTGAGCCATGATCATGCCACTGTATTCCAGCCTGGGTGACAGAATGAGACCCTGACTCAGAAAAAAAAACAAAAAAAATATGGGACTGGAAACAAGAGAACTGTTTGAAAATGATTGAGGTAGTAAAACTTTTAAAAAACAATAAAACAGAGTATTGTCATGCGCTTAGGATAGGAAGGATTCATAAAGACACAAATGGGACTACTGTCCATAAGGGAAAAGACTGGTAAGTTCCGTTACAATAAAAGAAATTCTCTTCATCAAAAGACATCATAAAGAGAGTACAAATGAAAATTAGGCTGGGAGAAAATTTTTAAAAATTAAATAAATTGAACTAAAAAAGGACTAGTATTCAAAATGCATAAAGAGCACTTAGCAACAAGAAAATCAGCCAGGCATGATGGCTCACGCCTGTAATCCCAGCACTTTAAAAGCCCAAAGCTAGATGATTGTTTGAAGCCAGGAGTTTGAGAACAGCCTGGGCAACATAGCAATAAGTAGTTCTAGCTACTTGCAAGGCTGAGGTGGAAAGATCACTTGAGCCCAGGAGTTTAAGGCTGTGCTGAGCTATAATCACACTTTTGCATGAGTTACAGAGCAAGACTTCATCTCTAAAAAAAAAAAAAAGAAAGAAAGAAAGAAAAAGAAAAAGAAAATCAATATGAAAAAGAAATAACTAATTCTAAAAATAAACAAAAGAGAAAATAGTTGATAAATATATGAATAGCTACCCAGTGATTTTTCATTAAGAAAATGCAAAGTCAAGCCACAATGAGAGATCATTACATACTCAAGAGATTGGCAGACTTTGAAGCACTCTAATAATAACCTTTTGAGGAAACAAAGGTACAGGGACTTCATACTGGCGAAAATGTGAATCAGGGACAGCCACTTTGTGGAAAATTTTGACGTTATACAACCAAGTATAAGGTGTGTATCCTCTTTGACCAGAAACTCCACTATGAAGTATAGACATGCACCAGGATATAAGAACAAAAAGACCTGGAATACAATTCCTCAGAATAGCCCCCATGTGGGAACAACCCAAACGCCCATTTACAAAACAACAGATAAACAATTTGGGACATAGTTATTCAGTGGAATACTTTACAACAGTGAAAATGAATATACTCTCGCAAGCGATCATGAGAGTGTCCTACAAAAAAAGTTGAACAAAAAAAGCAAGACCCCAAAAAATACAGACAACATGATTTCACTTACATATTCCCCCAGAATGTCTGTGACTTCCTGTGTCAAGAGATCTCCTAGCATCTGCTTTAATCCCTTTTCCTGCTCCGCTGACTACTGTGCCACACATTACCAGGAGGTAATGTGCTTCCATTACCCCCTGGCCTCCCAGAAACCTCTGCGAGGTGGGCGCGTGTGTGGCATCCCTTACTCGGGCTTGTGGCAATGGTGGTTTGGTCCTTGTGGCAGTGGTGGTTTGGTCCTCAGGCCAGTGGCTCCTGGGCTCAGGCCCCATTGTTTCAGGGCTTTGTGATCCTGGGCAAGTGACTCACCCTTTCTGTGTTTGCATTTGTCACTCCCAGAATGAGGATGTTAACAGAAGCCCTTTCAGAATGGCCAGTGTGAGGAGTCAGGAAGGGAAGCCAGTTCGTGTCCAAGTGCCTGATATGCAATAGCATTAAGACAGAAATGCATGTGACGTAAATGAATCTTGTCTGGGCCTCCCAAGAGGGGATATCTCATGAGCTTGATTTCTCCATCGCCTCTGGTGTTTTGTCACACCCACATCCATGCCCATCCCCCAGCCAGTTCATTGCAAGGCCACGCTCCCCCACTTCCAGGGCTTCCTTCACCCTTATTCTTCCACTCCGTTCTGTTGTTTCTTTTTTGTTGTTTGTTTTTTTGAGTTGGGGTCTCACTCTGTTGCCCAGACTGGAGTGCAATGGCACAATCACAGCTCACCTCAGTCTCTACTTCCTGGGCTCAGGTAATCCTTCCGCCTCAGCCTCCTGAATAGCTGGGACTGCAGGCGTGCACCACCACACCTGACTAATTGTTTTTATTTTTGTAGAGATGCAGTCTCACTATGTTGCTCAGGCTGGTCTGGGCACAGGCAATCTGCCTGCCTTGGGTGCAAGCAATCTGCCCTGGGCACAAGCAATCTGCCTGCCTTGGCCTCCCAAGGTGCCAGGATTACAGGTATGACCCACCATGCCCAGCCAATTCTGTTATGGCCATGTAGCTCCTGCCAGCTCCCTCCTCAGCTCCTGGTCCATTCCCCCCACCCCCTGCATGGCCAAAGACACCCAAGTGTGAGCATTCCCCAAGCACAAGGCCGTACACTCCAGGTGACCAACTAGGGCAGTTGCAATGCTTCCATCCTCTATCTCTCCTACCCGTCTAAGAGGACCCTAGCAGGGTGAAATTTATTTTCCTTTTTTTTTCTTTTTTTTTTTTTGAGTTGGAGTCTCACTCGGTCGCCCAGACTGGCGTGCAGTGGCTGCTCCTGGCCACCGCAGCCTCCACCTGCTGGGCTCCGGTGATCCTTCCGCCTCAGCCTTCCGAGTAGCTGGAATTACAGGCGCGCGCTACCACGTCCGGCTGATTTTTTTTTTTTTTTTTTTTTTATTGTAGAGATGAGGTCTTGCTGCCCAGGTGGGTCTCGAACCCGCGGGCTCAGGAAAACCACTCACCTCAGCCTCCCAAAGGCGCGGGATTACAGGCTGAGCCACCGAGCCCGGCGAAATTTATTTTCCCACGGACATAAATGATGTCCTTGAAATGGAGAAGCTGCTACAAATCATCTCAAGTTTTTTAAGTTTTTTGGAGAAAGGGTCTCACTCTGTCACCCAGGCTCGAGTGCAGTCGCATGATCATAGCTCACTGCAGTCTCGAACTCCTGGACTCAAATGATCTGCCCACCTCAACCTCCTGAGTAGCTGGGACGACAGGTGTGCACCACCATGCCAGGTTAATTTTTGTATTTTTTGTGGAGATGAGGTCTTGCTATACTGCCCATGTTGGTCTTGAACTCCCAACACAACCTCCAAAAAGGTGTGAACCACTGCACCCGGCCTCAGATTTTTTAAATAAGAAAATTTGCCACTTTGGGAGGCCGAGGTGAGAGGATTGCCTGAGCCCAGGAGCTAGAGACCAGCCTGGGCAACTTGATGAGAACTTGTCTCTACAAATATAAAAAAATTAGCTCCAGCTACTTGGAAGGCTGAGATGGAAGAATCGCCTGAGCCCAGTGGGTCCACACTGGGGTGACCGTGAGCATGCCACTGCACTCCCGCCTGGGCAACAGAGTGAGACTCTGACTCACAAAAAAAGGAAGTTTGCACTGTGCCTATGAACAAAACTGGCCAGCTTCCCTATGTGATTGGTGCCTTCTGTCCTCCCCTCCTGGGACACTGGCAGGACCCATACCTATGCCATCGAGGATTTTCCAGCTTTTTCCTCATCATTACCCATCTGCAGAGCTCAGAACTGGTTAGGTGTGAAAGCCAGTACCCTGCCATCCTCACCCTTGCACAAGATGCAGACCACGTCCCTTCTTCCAAGGAATGAAATTAAAACTGAGGAAAGGACACTGCGTTCTCATTCCAGGAGCTGGAAGCTCTGATATGATATTAACTGGGATTAAAGAGACCACACCACCTGAGGTTTGTCTGCGTGGTCTCCCCTGCCTCCCCTAGCCCATAGACTAGAAAAGGAAGGAACATAACACGTTGGAGATAAGAAAATTCATTTTTCATAAGACAGGTCTGTTGGAGCAGATAATCATGACATGATGGGAACAGCGACATGTCAGAGTACAGTCACATGTTGCTTAACCATGGGGTATGTTCTGAGAAATGCAGCGCTAGGCGATTTCATCGTCATGTGAATGTCACGGAGTGCACTGACACAAACCTAGCTGGTGTAGCCTTCTACACACCTAGGCAGTGTGGTATGGCCTATTCCTAGTATACAATCTTGCACAGCATGTTACTCTCCTGAATACTGCAGGCAATTGTAACACAGTGGTAAGTATTTGTGTATCTAAACATATCTGAGCATAGAGGAAGCACAGTAAAAGTACAATATCAAACATAGAAAAATGGTGCACCTGTCCAGGGCACTTCCCATGAGCAGAGGTTGCAGGACTAGAAGTTGCTCTGGGTGAAATGTGGAGTGAGTGGTGGATGATAGTGGAGGCCTAGGACACTACTGTTCTCTACTGTAAACTTTATAAAACGCAGGACAGGTAGGCTACAAGAAATCTACAAGACATTTTGTGTTTCTTCAATAATAAATTAGCATTAATTTACTGTCCTTTTTTCCTTAAGCTTTTTAATTTCTTTAAAAACTTTTCGACTCTTGTAATAACGCCTAACTTAAAGCGCAAACACACTGTACAGCTGCACAAAAAATCTTTTCTTTCTTTTTTTTTTTTTTTTTTGAGTTGGAGTCTCACTCTGTCGCCCAGACTGGAGTGCGGTGGCTGCTCCTGGCCACCGCAGTCTCGACCTGCTGGGTTCCGGCGATCCTTCCGCCTCAGCCTTCCGAGTAGCCGGAATTACAGGCATGCGCTACCACGCCCAACTGGTTTTTTGATTTATTGTAGAGATGAGGTCTCGCTGCCCAGGTGGGTCTTGAACCCGCGGGCTCAGGCAATCCACTCACCTCAGCCTCCCAAAGGCACGGGATTATAGGCTGAGCCACCAAGCCCAGCTATTTTCTTTCTTTATACCCTTATTCTATAAGCTTTTTATATTTTTAAATTTATTGTTATTATAATTTTTTTTTTTACTTTTTGAATGACTGGTAGTGCAGTAGATTGGTTTATACCAGCATCACCACAAACATATGAACGCTGTATTGTACTGAGGTGACGTTACCATGGCTATGACATCACCAGGCAATAGGAATTTTTCAGTTTTGTTATAATCTTATAGGACCACCGTGGTATACGCGGCCCTTCGATGACCAAAACCTTGTTATGCGACATGTTATCTACATTTTCTTAGGAAGTCAACCATGTCCCATCTCCGTACAGGTATAAATGTCCTTCACAACATTCAGAAGAAGATTATCTTCTATTATCATATTTTTTTCTAAGTCAAATTAAATTTAGTTCTGAGACTTCACTTGGCAAGGGTAGGGAGAAACTCACTACCAGCCAGGTTTTAGGGTGCCTCTCTGCTTCCTCAGAAAGCAGGACACTAGTAGGTGAAAGTCCATTTATTTGGGGGAAACCTACATCCTTTGTTCTATATATTAATCATGCTTTATTTTGCTTTCCCAAGATAAAATTTTGTGGTTTTAAAATATTTGTATTATTGGGCAACCCCTTGGGGTCCCCTCCTGCTCTGGGAGCTTTTCTGTCCTCTCAATAAATCCTTTCTTTCTAAATAAAAGATAAAATAAAATATAAAATAAAATGAGTCTGTTCAGAAAATCTGGGAATAGGCCTTAGGTTTTTAGTTCATTCTGGGTGATGCGTGGATCCTCCCATGTTTACTGTCTCAGCTCACGTGGTCCCTTCAAAGGTGGGCTGCCATGTTATTTCTCAGCTAGGCTCAAGTATGGCGAACTTTAGCCTCAAGGCTTAGGGATTGGCCTTTGGATATCCCACCCTGTTACCAACAAGGTGCTGCAATGGAATGGGATAGGATGGGGGGGAAGTCCACCTGCTTGGGAAATCTAACCACTCTTTTTGTTTTGTTTTGTTTGTTGTTTTGGTTTTTTTTGAGTTGGAGTCTCACTCTGTTGCCCAGACTGGAGTGCAGTGGCCGCTCCCAGCCACCACAGCCTCGACCAGCTGGGCTCCAGCGATCCTTCCACCTCAGCCTTCCAAGTAGCTGGAACTACAGGTGTGTGCTACCACAACTGGCTTATTTTTTTATTTATGGTAGAGATGAGGTCTCGCCAAGTTGCCCAGGTGGGTCTCGAACCCGTGGGCTCAGGCAATCCACTCACCTCAGCCTCCCAAAGGTGCGGGATTACAGGCTGAGCCACCGAGCCCGGCTAACCACCCTTCGGGGACACACCACTGCTCACTTCCTAAGGCCCTTGTGATAGGCTGAGCAACGGTCTCCTAAAAAGCCCACCTCCTAAGCCCTGGAACTTAGGGATGTACCTTCTATAGCAAAAGTGACTTTGCAGATATGATTAAATGAAGAATCTTGAGGTGGGGAGATTATTTAGGTGGATCCTAAATAGAATCACATCGCCCTTTGAAAATGGAGGCAGAGAGAGAATTGACTGGAGTCAAGGAGACAGCCACGTGATGATGGAAGCAGAGACTGGAATGGTGTGCTTTGAGGATGGAGTTCGGGCCCATGGTGGTGGCTTTTAGAAGCAGGTGAGGAAACAGAGTCTCTCCTACAGCCTCCGGAGAGAACCCATCCCTGCCATTTCGGACCTCTGACCTCCCAAACTGTGAAAGGGTAGAGTTGTGTTGTGTAAAGCACCATGTTTGTGGTAATTTGTTATAGCAGCAACAAGAATTTAATACAGCTCCTTTACTCCATAGGCAACTATGTTTTGGGGTCTACCCTTTTGAAAAAACGAAAGGTTTTATTAAGGGGAGAGAAATTAAGCCCTCCAGGACCCCAAGACTGGGCTACTTTCTTAGAGGGGAGAAGGGAAAATACCTTTATTTCTCTCGCAGTAAATTTACAGCAGGAAGTAAGTCACGGTTGGTTTCTCAGTCAGTCTCCTGCCATTCAGGAACATTTGGAGTCTTGGTCATCAGAGTCTCCTGGAAACCTACGGGTACTGGAAGATACAGCACTGGTCCCAGAAAGCTTGAGGTCACACAGGTCTGTCACCAGTGCTCGAATAAGCCATCCTTGGCTGGGGGACCTCCGTCACCTGGGCTAGCATGAAGCCTGCTGACAATTCTTCATGAAGAAGAGATCTGTTAACCTTCTGCGAATGATTGCCTGAGCTGAGGCAGAACTCACTGAGACTCACCTAGCAGAGGAGGATGAGTCCACAGTTATGGCTGGACAGAGAGGAACTGAACACGGACAAGAGGCAGAGTGAACCTGAGGCGCTCAGCAGGGTGGAGGTATGACGTGCATTCTGTGCATGCAGGATATTCTTTCAGCTGCTTCACGGACAGGACAGGGCTCTCCCTCCATACTCTCAGGCTGCAAAAAGTAGGACGCTAGTAGGTGATAACTCCACTTATTTGGGGGAACCTACATCCTTTGTTCTATATAGTAATCATGCTTTATTTTGCTTTCCCAAGATAACATTTTGTGGTTTTTAAAATATTTGTATTATTGGGCAACCCCCTCGAGTCCCTTCCTGCTCTAGGAGCTTTTCTGTCCTGTCAATAAATCCTACTTTCTAAATAAAAGAAAATATTTATTATTATTATTATTTTTCAGTCTGGCTCTCACTCTGTTGCCCAGACTGGAGTGCAGTGCACAATCAGGCTCACTGCAGCCTGACTCCTGGGCTCAGAAGATCCTTCCACTTCAGCCTCTCAAATAGCTGGGACTACAGGTGTACACCACAACTGGATAATTAAAAAAAATTTTTTTTTTGTAGTCACAAGGCCTCGCTATGTTGACCAGGCTGGTCTTGAACACCTTGCTTCAAGCAGTCTTCCCACCTTGGCCTCCCAAAATGCTGGGATTACAGACATGAGCCACCACAGCTGGCTTTATTTGTATTTTAATGAACACAGAAAGAGTCTGTTGTTACTTTTCTAATACAAACATCAGGCAATCTTGATTAAAGAATGAATAGTCATCCCTCAGTATCTACGAGGGTTTGGTTTCAAGACACTCCCCCCACCCCCCGCAGATACCAACATCCATGGATGCTCAAGTCCCTGAGAGAAAATGGTTTAGTGTCTGCATATAACCTACACACATCCTCCCATATACTTTAAATCATCTCTAGATTACTTATGGTACCTGATACAGTGTATACGTTCTATAGACAGTTGCTATACTTATTGTGTAGAGAATAAGGGAAGAAAAAATTCTGTACATGTTCAGTACAGATGAAATCATCCATTTGGTTTTGTTAAAAAATATTTTCAACCCTCGGTTGGTTGAACCCATGGGTACACATGGTCAACTCTGTATCAGTTTCCTATTGCTGCTATAACAAATGACCACATACTCGGCTTAGAGCAACACAAGTTTATTATCTGGGCTAAAACGGGCTAAAATCAAGGTGTCAGCAGGGACACATTCCTTCTGGAGGCCCTTGCTCTCTCTCCAGCTTCTAGTGGCCATCCGCCAGCTTCTAGTGGTCATCCTCCGTCCCTGGCTCACATGCCTTCTTCTAGCTTCAAAGCCAGCAATGACATCACTCTGGTTTCTGCTTCTGTCACCTCATCTCCTCCTCTGACTCTGCCTCTCCTGCTTTCCTCTCTTACTAGGGCCTAGATAATCCAGGATAATCTCCCCATCTCAAGATCCTTAATTTAATCACATCTGAAAAGTCCTTTTTTTAAAAAAAAATATTTATTTATTTGAGTTGGAGTCTCACCCTGTCGCCCAGGCCGGAGCACAGTGGCACAGTCACATCCACCACAGCCTCAGCCTGCTGGGCTCAGGCGATCCTTCTGCCTCGGTCTTCAAAGTAGCTGGAACTACGCCTGTAGTAGCTGGAACTGCGCATCACCATGCCAGATTGGTCTCGAACCCGTGGGCTCAGGCAATCCTCTCACCTCCGCCTCCCAAAGTGCTGGGATTATAGGCGTGAGCCACCATACCCGGCCTTGCAAAGTCCTTTTTGCCAGGTGAGATAACAGTCACGATGTTCCAGGAATTCAGAGATGGACAGCTTTGGGGAACCATTATTCTGCCCACAATAGCAAGCAAGTTAACTAAGATATTTTTTAAAAACCCAGCTATAAAACATCTATCAGGCTGGGTTCAGTGGCTCAGGCTGTAATCCCAGCGCTTTGGGAGGCCGAGGTGAGTAGATTGCCTGAGCCCATGGATTCGAGACCCACCTAGGCAACTTGGCAAGACCTCATCTCTACAATAAATCAAAAAATTAGTCAGGCGTGGTAGCACGCATCTGGAGTTCCAGCTACTTGGACAGCTGAGGTGGAAGGATCGCCAGAGCCTAGCAGGTTGAGGCTGTGGTGGCCAGGAGCGTGCCACTGCACTCCAGTCGGGCCAACGGAGTGAGACTCTAACTCAAAACAAAAAAAAAAAAACAAAAAAAAATTATCTGTTTGTGAAGACTTCTTGAAGGAGTCTTGTGTTTCTTGTGTTTTTCACAGGTGCTTGGCACATAGTCATGAGTAAATGTGTGCTTCTTTCTTCTTTCCTTAAGTTTCAATTGTCTCTGTCAATTGCTTCCTCACGAGTCTTTCCTTTCCAAGAGAGAGATGGTCAGTCCTTACAAGCATCTTCTGGAGATGACCCCATTGTGAGGTTTCTAAGGCTCCACACAAAGGGCCTCCCAGGCCTGTACACAAACAAATCTTTGACTAGCTGCCATCCGTTCTACCTCAGGCTCTGAGGCCTGGAGATCAGTCCACCGCCAGAAAGAAAACATTCTTATTCCTAGGCAATCAGAATCACACATGGCTTCCAGAAGATGGAGCCAGACATTTTCTTTTCCCCTAGCATTCCCTCAGAGAGAGTCTTCCTCAGTGGGCTCCTGGAAGACCCTTGCTCTCTCTCTTTCTTTTCTCCCCACCCCCCTCCTCGGAATCCGGGCTCCATCCTCGCAGCAGCCCACAGGGTCACAAGGACCCTCTTCCTGAGGCATCCCGGAAGCCTGGATGCCCTGCTTAGCACAAGTCATAAGACTTTCAGGTTCCTTGGAGCAGGACATGAACAGAACAGACAAGTCCTTTCTGAGACTGACGGTGAATATGTATTACTACCTTTTAAATGTCTGCCTGGCTCAGTCATCTTTCCAAAACCCTCTCCTCACTGGGAAAGGAGGAGAAGAAAGGAAGGCTGTGAGAGGGATAGAAAACCTCATCCCCCCACAAACAATCATTGGCTGAATAAATAATAATTGAGTGAATGAACGCATGCATGAATGATCAGTTGATCCAATGTCTTTACCTTCCCATTATCTCATATCTTGTAAAAGACTGGGGACTTTGGCACGAAGCATTGGCCTTTACCACAGAGGTCAACCAGTAGCCCCATCTGCTTACTCCTCTCTGCATCCAGTTCATTCCACATTTTTTGCCGATTTGAGATTCTTGATATATTGAGAGATAAGCTTGACTACTAGAGCCATCTGTCTTCTCCTTTAGCATGCTGGAAAATATGAAATACTCAAAATGTCAAGCTGGAAGGTTATGTCATAATTGATGTTCCAGCTGCCTCGGTATAATTTCTCAACAGTAATTGTCAGGGGCTTCACAATTGCTTCTGCCAAAATCTTTTCATTACCACACATCATATTTCTGAATATTAATTTAAATTCATAAAGCATGCTAGCACCTTCCCTTGTAAGACGATGTATAATAACTATTAGTTAGCTAGGCTAGCATGTGCTGTAATGTCATACCTATGCTAGGAATATTCTGTTATCTTTCAGGGAAATTCTAGGTCTCTGACCAAAAGTTTTTAAAGAGCTCCCTCTTGAAGGAAAAAAAATACTCTCAGAAATACCCTCCATGGGGCTCTTTTGGGAGTTGCCTGGGAAGTAACTATGCCTCTGTCTAACCAAAATAGATTGTAAGAATAATTTGAGTAGTCGAAGGTAGTGTCTTGGGAGAGCAGAGTTAGGCCCCCTGAAAACCACATGGTGAGGATGATACCTATAGTCTGAGATGCTTTGTTAGGGGGTCACTAACCCTGACAGAAACAGGGAGGAAAACCCACTGTGGACACCCTCTAATAGGTCTTAGGATTTGTGATTCTAGACTAACACCTTAAAGGGAAAGTCTTCATCAACTACCAATTTACTTGCATCTCAAGCAATGAAGACACTGAAATCAATTATGTTGGCTGTAGCAATTAAGGTGTGTCAAGTTAACTCTGGTATATGACACTGGTACTTGTAACTCTTGCTGTTACAACACGCTTATCATAAATGTTCCCCTCATTAACAAGCAGTCTTGAACCCATGTCTGCCTAATGACCAGCCAGCTGAAGCTAGCCCAGTCAGCACCCTTACCTCGAGCAAATGCATCTCTCTTACAGCCCTCTTTTAGTTTTCATACATTTTTCTTCACACTTTGACAATTTTTCATTCATCACTATGACCGAGAAAAGGAAATATAATGCATAAAATATAAAATCTGCAAAAAAAAGTCAGAAGGGCCATTATTTAAGAAATGAAGCATGATACTCCATGGTATGTTGAAAAATGTTGATAATAAGCTCAAACTCCTTACAAGACCAGGCACCACCATGGCTTGTATGATGCCAACAGGATTTAATTTCTAAAAATTGAAGAAAGGTGTCAACTCAGCTAGGGTACATGTGAAAAATTAGCAATATTATCAGGAGATGAACTTCAAGGTCAGAGCTGTCTTACAGAACTTTCTGAGACGATTGAAATATTCTGAATCTGTGTTGTCTCACTGGCAGGCAATGGCCACATAGGTCTACTAAGTGCTTGAAATGTGGTTAGTACCACTGAGCAAATAAATTTTCAACTTTAATTCATTTAAATTATCTTTTTTCTAACTTTAACGTACTTTCTCTTCCATCTCCAATGTGTTTTATTTTTATTTTAAAGATGTGGGGTACAATTCAGGATTAGGTATGCAAGTGATCATCATACAGGTAAAGTTTGGGCCTCCCTTTGGTCCCCACTTTGCCTGGTTTGAGATCAGGTATCCTAACTGATGTTGTGTCCCCCCAGTCCCCCCACCCTGGTAGTATCCCGCTACTGCTAGTCCTTTTCTTAAAGTATTATGGTAATTGTTCAGGGTCTGCTTATGAGCGAGAAAATATGGTACTTTGTTCTTTGTTTCTGTGATAGATCAGTGAGTATGATAGACTTTAAATCCAACCCAGTTGCTGCAAAGTCCATATGCTTGTTCTTCTTTATGACTGCATAATATTCCATTGTGTATATGTACATTATTTTTATCCAGTCCAGTTTAGATGGGTAGCACAATTGGTTCCATGTTTTTGCTGCCAACGCGTTATTTTAAATAAAATCTCAGATCTGAATCCTAAAATCCTCATGAGAGAAAGATCTACACATTTTGGGGTGATAAGGTCTGAGAAAATGAGAGTCACTGGGAAACACTGGGAAACTTTAATCATCTACATACGGCCAAAGAAGTTTTGCAGGTAGCCTAATCTGCATATAGGCTTACTTACCTACACAGGTACACCTTATCCATCTTAGAGTTACACAGTACATATAGTTATATAGGATACATTATACAGTCTCAGCACCCCCAGACTCCCAGCTAGCACAGGCTGGTCCAAGAACATTTCTAAACTCAGTGCTGAGGAGCTCGAGCAAGTTTCAGCCCTGACATTGCAAGGAGTTAAGCTGACAAACCCCTTGGACAGCAAAAGAATGTATTCTCCACCAGGCAATGGAAGTCAGGCTAGATCCACACAAAGGAGCCTCTCGGTTCAAATCATTCCATTAAACTGATAAATTACTCATAAGTGAGCATAATTTTCAGCCACAGAGAAACTAGCTGATGGAAGTCAATCGTAATCAATAAATTATTTTGCCAGTTGGTTGGTAATTATCTTAATGAGAACATTATTTCCTCTCAATGCATGTAAAACAGTTTAAGAGAACTAGGAAAGAAAGAGGGCTTTAATCATTGGCCAATTTAATATTACAGATCATGGGACAAGCATAGATTCAGAAGCATTAAGTCATATTCTAGGATCTGGGTAAATTATCGGAAATCAAGAAAGAGGAAGGATAGAATCTATGGCAAGTATTAATTTGCTTGGAAAATCTTCATACATACAAAAGAAGTAAAAAAGAATACTATGAATGCCTATGTGGCTATCAACCAAGTTCAATAATTATCAATGCCTGGCCAATCTTGTTTTGTCTGTGACTTCAATCTACTTTCCCTTTTATCCCCAATGAATTATTTTAAAGAAAATCCCAGACATCATATAATTTCATCTTTTAAAAAACCCTGGCTGGGCATGGTGGCTCAAGCCTGTAATCCCAGCACTTTGGGAGGCTGAGGTGAGGGAATTGCCTGAGCCCATGGTTTGGAGAACAGCCTGGGCGACTTGGCAAGACCTCATCTCTACAATAAAGCAAAAAGAAAAAAAAAAATAGCCAGGCATGGTAGCGCGTGCCTGTAGTTCCAGCTACTTGGAAGGCTGAGGCGGAAGAATTGCCAGAACCCAGCAGGTCAACGCTGGAGTGGCCGTGAGCGCGCCACTGTACTCCACCTGGACGACGGAGTGAGACTCCAACTCAAAAACAAACCAAAAAACCTTTCAGTTTGTATCTCTAAAGATAAGGCAATTCTAAAACATACTCTACTATCATTGTCACTTCTAAAAAAATAATAGCCAGGCTCGGTGGCTCAGCCTGTAATCCCGCGCCTTTGGGAGGCTGAGGTGAGTGGATTGCCTGAGCCCCGCCTGGGCAGCGAGATCTCATCTCTACAATAAATCAAAAAATCAGCCGGGCGTGGTAGCGCATGCCTGTAGTTCCAGCTACTCGGAAGGCTGAGGCGGAAGGATCGCCGGAGCCCAGCAGGTTGAGGCTGCGGTGGCTGGGAGCAGCCACTGCACTTCAGTCTGGGTGACAGAGTGAGACTCCAACTCAAAAAATAAAAATAAAAAAGCAAAATAAAAAAATAACTCCTTGATATCCTCAAAATAAAGATAAAAGTCTAGCTGCCATTCCTGTCCCCTTCTCTCTGTCACCTTCCTCCCCACAGTAATATTTTTAGTTTTGATTTTGTTCTTTAGTTGTTTTTTATATAAGAAAACAAACGTATGTGTGGATTCATTCCTTCTCTTCATAGAGAAAAGGTAATGTATTATACATATTTTTTGCATGTGGATTGCACTTGAAACTAACTTTCGTTTCTTTTATTTTAGAAGACAGGGTCTCACTCTGTCACCCAGGCTAGAGTACAGTGGCATCAACATGACCTCCTAGGGACAGGCAATTCTTCCACCCCAGCCTCCTGAGTAGCTAGAACTATAGACATGAGCCACCACTCTGGCTAATTTTTTGATTTTTTGTAGAGACAAGATCTCACTATGTTGCCCAGGCTGGTCTTGAACTCCTGGCTGCAAGCATTCCCACCCCCTTGGCCCCCCAAAATGCTGATATTACAAGCATGAGCCACCATGTCTGGCTCACACCATATTAGTGCACACAGAACTTTGTTTTTTCTTACTGCGTGGTACTCTAATGTGTGAATGTACTTAATTCAACCATTTCTCTCTTGATGGACATTCAGGCTATTTCTAGTCTCTTCTCTTACAAGTAGTGTTATAACGAAAAGCCTTGTACATATGCATTTCTTATTTTTGACAGTGCATCTTTGGAATTGATTCCTAGAAGTGGGATTGTGATTGCTGAGTCAAAAGGCAAATGCATGTCATTTTGCTAGCTATTGTCAAATTCTCCTTTATAAGGATTGTACCACTTAACATTTCCACCGGAAATAAGTATGTCGCCCCTCTTTGGGATTTTGCCAGTGTGAGAAATGAGAAATGGTATCTCAGTGAAGCTTCAATTTCATTTATTTTCTTTGATCCACATGCTAAAAACTTAATTCCAAAGAACAGGGCTCATTTTGGACAGTAACTCTGTTGGGATTGCCAAGGAAGTAAAATCCTCCCTGGCTACATCATATATTGAATAAAGCAGTTTTTTTGCAGATTGGGCCTGAATAAGTTCTCATTCAAAATGACTCAGCCATGGGGAGTTTATGGAAATGTAACAGTCAAAATTCATAGATCTCGAAGACTGCAAGAGTTCTTTTTACCAGCATATGCCGCTGAATACCTTTGAGGCATTCATACCCATCAAATAGTTAGAGAGCACTTTTTAAGAAGATTGAACCTAACTCAGGGGTTGGAGGCTCTTGGCACAATAAAGAAAATAGATGAATCCTGAAAGATTACATAGGGTGAAAAAAAGGATATCTTCGGTCAAAACTTAATGGAACTAACTTTAATAAGCTCTGTCTCCCCTGCCCATGCAGAAGTACCCATGAAAAAATATTGACAGCATATCATTTCCATGGCTGTTTGCATTTCAACACTGAATAAAGGCTTGCAAAAACATAAATTTGTCCTTTCTTTTCTTTGCTTATTTTTGATCAATTTTGGCATGCTAATGCTATCAAGTGAGTCTTTCAGGTAAGAGATTGCCTTTGCAGAAATATTCAATACTGTATTACATGTTTACAAAAAATCACGCACTGGGTATTCATTTCTCTTGCATTTATTTTACCAGGTGTCTGCTCGCATACTATCAATCCATGGAGCATTTGACATTTAGGGGTAAACTCACATGACCAAGAACTGTACTAGAAACTGGGGTTACAAAGATGGTGACTCTGTCGTTCCTTGATAGCGGGGACTGAAAAGAACCCCTGACATGGTACCCACCAGGGTTGTGTTCAAATGTATTTCCACTGAAGAGTTCACTCTTCTTTTTAAATAACAGCTATATGGAACTAAAATTCACATTACCAACAGCGGAAAGCAGGACTCCAAGGTGGTGTCAGGCGCGCCAGTGAAGGAGAAGGTCACGAATGTCAAACCAGGGAAATGGCCAAGCTGGATACCGATGTGGAATTTCACCCTTACAGGCATGGTTGGAGTGTTTCAGACAGGTTACTACCGGGATTACGAGTCGGTCGTGATTACGACAGCGTGCGCCTGTCGTTCCAGCTACTTGGAAGGCTGAGGAGGAAGGATCGCCTAAGCCCAGGAGGTCGAGGCTGCGGTGTCCATGAGCATGCCACTGCACTCCAGCCTGGGCAACAGAGTGAGACTCCGACCTAAAAAAGCAAAACAAACAAACAAAAAAAACACAAAGTTGGTTATGTGAAGGAAGGGAGCATCATTGCTGGGGTTTCTTTGGTGCAAGGAGCTCAAACACCAACGACTGGGCAAGTACCACCCAAGAGGGGCCAGTGAAGGGCGTGCTCTGCACTCCTGACCGTGACCCCCTCTGTGGGCAACTCCAGCACTGGGGAATCCTTTCATATCCTGATTGAAAATTAAAGTCCGGCTGGGAGTGATGGCTCAAGCCTGTAATCCCAACACTTTAGGAGGCAGAGGTGAGAGGATTGCCTGAGCCCAGGGGTTCGAAACCAGTCTGGGCAACTTGGTGAGACCTCATCTCTACAATAAATAAAAAAAAACTAGCCAGATGTGGTAGCACGCCTGTAGTTCCAGCTATTGGAAGGCTGAGGCAGAAGGATCACCAGAACCCAGCAAGTCGAGGCTGGGGTGGCTGTGAACATGCCACCACACTCCAGCCTGGGCGATGGGAAAAAAAAAAAATTAAGGTCCAACTAAAAGATAACTGGAACATGCAAAAAAATGCAAAATTCACATAACATGTAACACATCCCTTTAAAGTACACAACTCAATGGGTTTTGGCACATTCACAGAGTTGTACAATCATCACCACATCCAATTTTAGAACATTTTCATCACCCCAAAAAGAAACCCACATCGATGAACAATCATTCATTTCCTCCAGCCTGCTCCCAAGTGCTAGGCAACCACTAATCTTTTCGGGCTCTATAGATTTACCTCTTCAGGGTATTTCATACAAAGAAATGAAAATTAAATCATTCAATATGTAGTCTTGGTGAACTGTCTGCTTTTACTTAGCATAATGTTTTTGAGGTTGTCACTGTTATAGGGTGTGTCTGTATTTAATTCCAAATCATATTCCATCGTATGTGTAGTACAGAAAATGTAGTATCATTTTCTATTGTTTACTGTTCTTTTATTAGGTGTCACATACAGTGAAATGCACAAATCTTAAATGTGGCTTATTACATTTTATGTATCCATTCTTCGGCTGATGAACATATGGGTTGTCTTCACTTTGGGGCTGTTAAGAATAATGTTAAGAATATCAACATTCTCATCCAAGTTTTTGAGTGGGCATGTGGTTGAATAAATAGCTGAGCTTCACCTCTTGAGGAATTCACTCATCTTTGTATTCTTTGAATCTTTGTGTTCCCACTATCAAGTACAATCGTGGAAATGTAGTAAGTCATCAGCTTCTTGCTCAAACTTGGTATCCCATCAATTTTCCTGCATTTTGGAAAGACAGGCGGTTTTGCTGTCAGCTGGCCCACACTCTTGGTCAGGTGACCTTCAATCCTTGATTGTGACTTGATATGATGTAACTCACATTTCTCCATATTATTTATGGGGCACCATGAGAGTCTTTGCCAAAATTCATATGCACGAGCTCCATGAACTCCCCTCCCCACCTGCTAATCTAGTAATAATCCATGCAAAGGAAAAATGAGGTTCGTTTTGCACCACCCGTTCTGAGGGCTCATGTCTGCTTAGTGATAGGTTCTAATCTTTCGCCAGGAATTAACACTAGCTTGTCTATACTGCTCAGGCTCCACACTTTCCTCTTTAAAAAAAAAAATTACAGCATACCCTTTGGGAATTCGTCATTTATCTGCCATTGCACTGGTTCTTCAAACATCACCCCTACAATGGTTCCCAGCCCTCTGGCACGTGGTGTCTGACCTTGGAGATCTGTCTGCTCTCACTGTTTCACCCACCCGGAATGCGAAAGCTCTGAGGCTCCTCCCTCTTTGGGTTTCACAGCTCTCTAAGCTTGTTTTTATTATACCCTTCCTGGTAGAAAGATCATTTTCCGTGATAGAGATACAAAAGCGTTATTGAGTGGGTCTGAATAGTTCCGTATTCTTTCTGGCAGGTATCTACACTGCACTCTCCCTCAAGCCTGTTTGCCAGTCGTCGTCCTTGTTCCCTGTCTCTGATAGATAACAGCCCTCTGGGTTGGTCCCAGCATTTTTCAGAAGCCCTGGTCTTTGCAGTCTTTGGAACTCCCTCACACGGTTCTTAAAGGTCCAGGCCTCTCTTTTGTGGATTCCTTTGGATAGTTGGCTATAGGATCATTTACCTGTGAGCACTGTCTTGGAATAATTTCTGGATGGTGACTTACTTACCCTTGTTTCTCTTTGCAGGGGCTCGAGGGATTGGCTAGCTGCTCACCTTCTTAGCTGCCAACACCTACTCTCTCCCAGACTCTCTTCTCCCGCTTGGGCACTGCGGGTAGGAACCCAGCTGTCCATCTCTCTTGCTCTATTCCAACTCTATATAAGACTAGAAATACATTTGGAGAGTAGAAATGCTAGAAACTGTCACCGAGGCAATTTGGCATTGGTTAGGGCAGGAAAAAGAGACGGGGGTTTAAAATGACAGAAACATGGTAAGAAATCTATAAGAGACCACTGAAGCCTATTATGACATGAATAACTCTAGATCTACTCTCTCAATCATCCCGTAGGATCTGAACGTTGGCTCTCCCAGGCTGGGTATCTCCGTGCTCATTTGTAGGGACACTCATGTGTTTCCTTACTTCCCCTGTCCTTCTTATCGACACCTTCCTGTCTTAGATGAGAGGTGCAAATATTAGGGTATTCGACTTACAAATAAGAAATTCCTTCCAGATCCCATGACTTCTTTCTTCACCTAGTGTAGTTACTTTAATCAATATGTCCCTCCTCCCATCTTATGTGGATGTGACTTATTTGAGAGCTCGCTGAGCTGCCACACTCATATTTATGTAACACACACACATGCACGCACACACAAAGTCAATTCTTGCTATTCACAGTAATTATGGTTCACAGTAGTAAAGTCGCCGTGAACACTGAGTTGGCAAATACTGAACCATTGCTCTTGGAAATAACAAACTTAGGTTCCTGTGAGCTTCTGGTTACATTTTTTTTTTTTTTTTGAGTTGGAATTGCACTTTGTCGCCCAGGCTGGAGTACAGTGGCATGCTGACGGCCACCCCAGTGTCAAACCACTGGGCTCCAGTGGTACCTCCGCCTCAGCCTTCCAAGTGGCCGGAACCACAGGCATGCACTACCACACCGGCTAATGTTTTTGATTTACTGTAGAGACAGAGTCTCGCCCAATTGCCCAGGCTGTTCTCAAACCCATGGGCTTGGGCAATGCTCTCACCTCGGCCTCCCAAAGTGCTGGGATTACAGGCTTGAGCCACCACACCTAGGCTTCTGGTCACATTTTATTTCATCCACTGGTCAATAAATAAGCTTACTTTATGTTTGTTTCTGTTAAGAAAAAAAACCCTTATTTAATATATATGGTTGATTAATTAACATTGAACTCACAATTGACAGCACTATAACTTAAATCTGAATGAAATTTCTCTAACACACGGTCTTCTGCAAAAGGCACATCACAGCCTTCTTACACTTAGAAAAACTTGACAGCATTTTAGCACTACACGTGGGGGCCAATTTAAATGGAAAAATCACCAACAAAAAGCACAAAAAATGTGGCGCTTAATAGGCGGGGGAAAAGACACTTGTTTTTGATTTGAGAGCTGAAATAAGAGAGAACATTATGTTTGACCCCAGCTAGGAACATTCATATGGGACAACTCAATTTTTTAACCATTGTTTTGAAAACAACCACAAAAGGCCACAAGTATTAATCTTGGGGTTGCCAATACATTTCATTTAGTAGGCAAATTCATAATCTATACACATAAATATACACACACAAACACACACATACACACACATTAAAAAATCACATTTGGCCGGGCTTGATGACTCAGCTTGTAATCCCAGCACTTTGGGAGGCCAAGGCAAATGGATTACCTGAGCCCGCAGGTTTGAGGCCCACCCAGGCAACTTAGCAAGCCCTTGCCTGTCCAATAAGTCAAAAGTTAGCGGGGCATGGTAGCATGCACCTGTAGTTCCGGCTACTTGGAAGATTGAGGTACAAGGATCTCTTGAGCCCAGCAGGTCAACGCTGGTGTGGCCATGAGAATGCCACTGCATTCCAGCCTGGGCGATGGAGTGAGACTCCAACTCAAAAAAAAAAAAAATCACATTCATGTAGTTTCCAAGCCTATAGTGTCTGTCGTATATAAATGGATTGTTAATTCAACCATCATCTAGAATCACTGTGGATTTTTTTCACTTTTAATAAAATCTAGAGAAACACTATGATGAACAAGTTAGTCCATAGAGCCAGTTTGACTCATCAGTAGTCCGGTTCTGGTTTTAGTATCCTTTTGGACTTTGGGGGGCTCCAAAAAGGAAAGCCAAGTTCGCTAATACATTCAGTAGAGTTCAAGATCGTTTGGAGAGAAAATAGGCATATCTCCCCCTGGTGGTCAAAAACAAAAGGTGGGGACCGTGAAATGGTTAGGGACCATTAAGTCTGTGAACCTAAATTTAGGCTGCTTTTCTTGTGAGTCAAAGGTTGGCAAGAGAAAGGAGAACTAGGTCACGGAAAACTCACTGGGATGACTGTGGAAAACATTCTATGAAGGCAGTCTAATATGAGATTTGGAATCACAAAGTTGGATTAAGCCCCAGCTTCACCACTAGAAAGCTATGTTATTTGAGACGAGACGTTTAGCTATCCAAGTCTCAGCTTCTTCATCTTTAAATTGGAAATAATAATTACACAGAAGCATAAGTTTATTTTCAGAATTAAGTAAAACAATACAAATATACGATCACAGTAACTGGCACATAGAAGCCAGTCAGTGAATGACAGGTATTATTACTACATCTATTTGAAAGGAAGAACAAAGTCTTTCCTAGGACAGAACTTATTTGTTGCACGCATACATACGTTACCGATACGAAGACAACATGGATTGCAAAGGCATATGGAATTAGAGTATTTTAGGCTTTAGTTCTATAGGATTTATTTGTTATCTGTTGAATAAATAATGTATTACATAAGGTGGAGTCCCAGATAAAATGACTCAGAGTAGAGTCTCTACATATGAGAGGATCTCCCCAAAAACAACACAAACCAGAATTATATTTTGGAGGGCAGACCCCTGTAGTGCAGGCTTCCCTGTTAGGCAAGTGTTCTAGGAAACCTCTGGCATCCATGTTCCAGCTAGCATTGTTGTGAGAGGCTGCATTTGGCTTGTTAAATTTTTTTTTTTTTTTTTGAGATTCTTTCAGTGCATTTGTCTGTTTCATGATGGGGGATTTACAAGCATACTTGCCCACATTGAGCTGAGTTTTCAGAAGTTTTTGACCAAAACACGTCATGACCCCTGTGTCCCATCCTTCCTATTCACCCGATCTTGCCCCGAGCGATTTTTTTTTTTTTTTTTTTTTGGTAACCCAGAAGAAAAAAGTTCTGAAAGGGAAACTTTTGCCCATTGTGGAATATGTGAAACAAAAAATGGCAGAAGTACCGAAAAGCATCAAAATCGACAAGTCCAAAAACTGTTTTGAGCAGTGGAAAAAGCATCTCGATAGGTGTATTGCATCAAACCGAGATTGTTTTGAAGGTGAGTGAACTTTAAACATATAGGAATAAATATACAATGTTTTATAAATAAATTTTGTTTTTTTGGGAGTCCTCCCTCATATTTCAGATTGGCCTTCCCTTTCAATGGAAATGCACAGATAGCATTAAGCAGGTCATAGTTATTTCCTGTATGTCTGCTAAAAATAAAAGGCAGTGAGTTAAAAACAAATATAAACTGGAAATCATCCCCCCCCAAATGGATGCTTATTGCCTTTCTAAGGAAAGATAACATCTTTAAATATATATTTCTAATCCTATTACAATAATACTTAGTATCAGATATCATGGTCTTATATCATTGCCGGATGTGGTGGCTCATATCTGCAATTCTAGCACTTTGTCAAGGTGGGGGGATTGCTTGAGGCCAGCAGTTCAAGACCAGCCTGAGTAATATAGTGAGACTCTGTCCCTATTTTTATTTTTATTTTTTGAGTTGGAGTCTCACTCTGTTGCCTAGACTGGAGTGCAGTGGCCGCTCCCCGCCACCGCAGCCTCGACCTGCTGGGCTCCAGCGATCCTTCCACCTCAGCCTTCCAAGTAGCTGGAACTACAGGCGTGCGCTACCACGCCCGGCTAATTTTTGATTTATTGTAGAGATGAGGTCTCGCCAAGTTGCCCAGGCGGATCTCGAACCCGTGGGCTCAGGCAATCCACTCACCTCAGCCTCCCAAAGGCGCAGGATTACAGGCTGAGCCACCGAGCCTGGCTTGTCCCTATTTTTTAAAAAGATATTGGCCAGGCTCGGTGGCTCAGCCTGTCATCCCAGCACTTTGGGAGGCTGAGGCAAATGAATTGCCTGAGTCCCCAGGTTCGAGAACAGCCCGGGCAACTTGGCAAAACCTTGGCTCTACAATAAATAAAAAAAATTAGCTGGGCGTGGCAGCATGTACCTGTAGTTCCAGCTCCTTGGATGGCTGAGGTGGAAGGATCACTGGAGCTCAGCAAGTCGACGCTAGGGTGGCTGTGAGCGTGCCACTGCACTCCAGCCTGGGTGACAGAGTGAAACTCCAACTCCAAAAAAAAAAAAAAAAGATATCATGGTCTCATCTGGTGTTGCACACATAGCCTCACATAACAAAGGTCTGAATGAATGGGAGCATAGGAACTCAGGAGAAAAACAAATGGCAGAACAGGAGAGTCTCTGCTTCAACCTCCTCACCCCTGTAACTGCTGTTGATCTTGGAGTTTTCTGCCTGTCATTGTCCCTTCCTATTTCCTGTGGGTTGAACATGTGCCCAACAAAGACAGGTTGAAGCCTTAATCCCCAGCACCTATGAATGTGACTGTCTTTGGAAACAGGATCTTTGCAGATGTCATGAAGATGTCAGTTAAGATGAGGCCGCCTGGAGTTGGGTGATCCCCTAACCCGATAAGACTGGCATCCCATAAGAAGAGTAGAGAACTCCACGTAAGACACAGACACAGAGGGAAGATGAGATGAAGATACAGAGAACGCCATGTGAGTATGGAGAAAGAGATGGGAGAATGAATCTGCAAGCCAAGGAACACCAGGGATTGCCAGCAACACAGAAAGAGCATGGCCCTGTCGACACCGTGATTTCAGACTTCGGGCCCCCGGAACTATGAGAGAACAAATCTCTGTTGTCTCAAACCACCCAATTTGTGGCGCTTTGCTGTGGCTGCCCTAGGAAACGAATACGTTCTTCCTAGCAGAGAGGAGTTACAGCATGGCTGGGTGGTAAATGTTGATCTGAGCAGTTTTAACTTTTTAAAAATTGTTTTGAGTTGGGGTCTCACTCTGTTGCCTAGGCTAGAACGCAGCTCCATGATCGTGATCACAGTTCACCACAGTCTCGATCTTCCGGGCTCAGGGGATCCTTCCACATCAGCTTCTTGAGTAGTTGGGACTACAGGCATGTGTCACCATGCTCGGCTAATTTTATTTTTTGGTAGAGATGAGGTTTCTCTATATTGCCCGGGGCCGGTCTGGAACTCCTGGGCTCAAGCGTTCCTCCCGCCTCAGCCTCCCAAAGTGCTGGGATTGCAAGCATGAGCCACCACGTCTAGTCTGAACAATTCTTAAATCCCTGAAATTCTAACCTTATGAAATGACAACAAGCTGCCTCTAAACCAGAGGGGTGAGGGGATTTAAATCATTTGTGTTCAGACCACGTTGAGCAACAGGAAAAAAAAAATGGAAACAATTCAGATCTCTACAATGCTGGCCCCACCGGGGTGGGAAGGGAATGAGGATTTTCCTCTCTTGAGAGCTGAGAGCAGCTTCTGAGACCCGGTACTGCCTGGTCGTCTGTCTGCTTCTGTCCTCACGAAGAGGACGTTCATTGAATCCTCCAACGCCTGGTTTGTTTTTTTTCTCTCCCCGCTCCCTGGCTTTTTGGCAGCTGCGGGGAACTCCACCCCGCTGCCTGCCTTCCTCTCTCCAGTCAAGGGTACATGAAACTCAAGTTATCGGGCGTCGAAACATCCGTGCTCAATTAACACGCGTCCTGCTTAAATCCGCGGTATGTTACCTCGGCTTATTTGGATTTAGGAAATGCTGGATCATCCTGTTGACTCAGGGCCTAAAATAAGAGGCGGATGCCGGGCCGCTGACGCAAAAGGGACTCCCTGAGCGGCGTCGTGCATGTACTTAAGGACGGTCCCACCAGATGGCGCTCCACCTAAGGTTGGGCCGAGGGTCTTTGCACTTTTCCGTATCTGTCAATCACAGGAGCAAAATCTTCCAGGAGCGAGAAGCTTCAGGAAGGCACGTTTAGAGGACCACGTCGCCCTTGACGTCTGACTTGATATCAGATTCGACAGAACCTCCTACCGCTTCCCTCATGAACGGGATGGTGCAAGACAAAGTTCCTTTTCACCTCCCTCCCTCAAGGTAAAAAATGAGCTTGCAATGAACACAAGACCAAACCAAGAAATCAAATGACAACATGACAAGCCTCATTTTTTGAGGCTTTCAGAGTTGTGGAGCTTAATATAGGAGGTAGCTGTCAGTCAGGGTGAGCATGGTACCCATGCTGGTAGTCGGATGGGCAGAGAAGGCAGTCAGCACCTCACACGAGGGTGCCATCCGGCCCTGGCTGGACTGAGGGAATAGTCTGTGCCGGTGAACACCCTCCTGGAACAGATAGAGAGCGCCCAACTGGGAAAGAGAGAATGATTTTGACGCCATGACAAGGTATAGTGCGTCTCCAGTTGGACCTGAAATACTCAAGACAGAGGAACGGACCTGAGCCGACTTGTCCCATCAAAATCACCGTGTTTAGGCTGGGCACAGTGGCTCACGCCTGTAATCCCAACATTTTGGGAGGCTGAGGCAGGAGAATTGCTTGAGCCCAGGAGTTTGAAACCACCCTGAACAAAATAGCGAGACCTAGTCTCTACAACAACAACAAAAAAAATTAGCCCAGCATGGTGGTGCACATCTGTAGTCCCAGCTTCTTCGGAGACTGAGGCAGGAGGATCACTTGAGCCCAGGAAGTCCAGGCTGCAGTGAGCCAGGACAGTGCCACTGTACTCCAGTCTGGGTGACAGTGAGATCCTAACTCAGAAAGGAAGGAAGGAAGGAAGGAAGGAAGGAAGGAAGGAAGGAAGGAAGGAAGGAAGGAAGGAAGGAAGGAAGGAAGGAAGGAAATCCCTGTGTTTATACATGTGTATACAGACATAGGTGACTCAGTAGCAATGAAACTCTGAGAAGCGTTCTCAGACTGCTCTTGTTAGACTCCTTAAAACAGACTTCCCATTTGTATTGACTACAGAGGAGTTTGCTTTTTGTAAGTGATGAAGTTTTTGTTAAACATCAGCTTCATGACATCCTCCTGATTCTGAGTTTCCTCGACTGTAAAGAAAAAACAGTTATTATTATTATTGTTTCCTTGTGGTGCTATGATGAGGCTTGAAAATGAAATATGAAACTTCCTAGCAAAGGGTGTGGCACGTCGTAGATTTTCAAGTCAGTAACTCTGTTTCTCTCTCTTCTTGCTGCTATCCTAGGAGGTTTGGAGAGCTTCCTCCAAGATATTGCCATATTATTATTAGTCACGAATCACCAAGGCAAAGTTGCTAAATACCCTGGTACAGACTTGCATCATGGGCACAGCTAGACCGCGTGTTCTCATCTCCACTTTTACTGTCTTCCAAGTTGATTCTTGATTTAGGTCCTCACTGTCAGCCGGCTTGCCTGCTGAGTGGCTCTGGCAAAGGACCCAAATAGGCAAAGCCAGGTGTGCTGACACCCCCAAATCAACCTGGGCCCTTCAGTCTCAAAGCGGGGACTGCTTTTTCTGAGTCATCCAAGTGGCATTATGAAACAGATGAGTCCCATATGAGGTCCCTTCCCCGTCCTTTTCTGTATCCGTCTTTCCTCTCTCATCAAAGAGAGTTGCAGCCTTTCATTTTTATTTCCTTATTCCTCTATCAGAGCTTGATCTCAGGGGGAAAAATGGATTGTCAGTAACTTTAAGGTAAAGGACATTTGTGCATCACTCTCTCTATATGCAAGAAGACTCTTCCTCACTGATCCATTACCAGGAAGATGATGGAGGTGTTTTAAAAGAGAGTGATCTTCTGGTTCCCCTAAAGTCACCCCCAAAGGACAACTCTGCCCTTCTCTCTACCCTATCAGCTGAAAAGATTGATGTCCAGAAGCATGGATCACATTCAGGAAATGCCCCCACCCCTTGAGCACTAACATCTGAGAAGGCCTTAAAAGTGATCCAGTCAATTCAAATATACCACTGCGGTGGGAAGAAGGTAAGATGGTCCCCAACTTACAATGATGTGATATGATTTTTCACTTTACGATGGGTTTATCAGAGTTTTTTCCTTTTCTTTAAGAGACAAGTTCCCCCTCTGTTGCTCAGGTTGGAGGGCCGTGGCAGGATCACAGTACAAACAGCCTTGAACTACTGAGCTTAAGTGATCCTCCTATCTCAGTCTGCCAAGTAGCTGGCACTACAGGCACATGCCACTAAGGCCAGCTAGTTTTTTTGTTTGTTTGTTTATTTGTTTGTTTTTGAGTCAGAGTCTCACTCTGTTGCCCAGGCTGGAGTCCAGTGGCATGATCACAATGATCACGGCTCAATGACAGCCTCAGTCTCCCGGGCTCAGGAGATCCTTCCGCCACAGCATCTCGAGTAGCTGGGACTACAGCCTCATGCTACCACGCCTGGCTAATTTTTTTGAATTTTTGTAGAGACAAGATTTTGCTATGTTGCCCAGGCTGGTCTAGAACTTCTGGGCTCAAAGAATTTGCTTGCCTCGGCCTCCCAAAGTGCTGGGATTATAAGCATAAGCCATTGCACCCGGCCCCTGGCTACTTGAAAAAAATTTGTGTGTTTGTGTAGAGACAGGGTCTTACTATGTTGCCCAGGCTGGTCTTGAACTCCTGGCTTCAAGCAATCATTATACCTCTACCTTCCAAAGTGTTGGAATTGCAGACGTGAGCCACCATGCCCAGCTATGGGGGTATTAAATGTATTTTCAACTTAGGATATTTTTGACTGATGATGGATTTATCAGGACGTAACCCCACAGTAAATCAAGGAGTATCTGTAATCAGTCAGACTTCCATGATTCTCCTCCAAGAGCAATATGTGGGAAGAAAGTGTTGATGACCACTGTAACCAATTTGTACCTCTTAAAGCCCAGAGACATTCTGGTTGGTCTTGTAACCGTCATAGTTATGGGATTCATTCCAAAGAGTGACTCTTCCAGAATTATGGAGTTATAATGGCAGCAGTAGAAGTTTGGATGCAAGTTCACATACAGAGTGACCGAGAGGGAGAGACACGTAGTTGGAGAGTCATGAAACCTAAAATCCTTGATTAGACACCTCTCAAGTGCCACTTTCTCTAGGTTACACATGTGTCTAAAACCCTGGTTATGAGTTTTACCCCAGTTGCAGAGACTGTCACTTCACACATGCACAATGACTATTTTGTCTTATTTCTCATGTCTCTTAAGCCCTCAGGCTTCCTTGTTACTGCTAAGATGCCATGGAATGTGCTTGGCACCCACATATATGCAAAACAGTACCAGAGAGTTGACACCCATGAGACAAGCATTTGGCCCATGGGCAACAAAATCCAGCAGATAAATATTTTCCCTTCTTCCATCCCCCTGGAGGGACTATCCTATGACACAGCCCCTCACAGTTTTTCTAGAGTACGCTATGACTGAGCAATCAATGGTCATTGGTACAAAGCGGTGCCCATCTTAGCAACATGTTCTCTTGAATCTTTGCTTTCCCCCTTTCTTACTATCTTTCCCTCACTCTGTCTCTGCTTTGTCTGCTCTTGCTATGGTCTGAACATTTGTGTTCCCCTCAAAATTCATATTCACACCAAAGGCGGTGGTATTAAGAGATGCGGCATTTTGGAAGGTGATTAATATCCTTATAAAATCAGTACAAGGAAGCTTGTTCATCTCTTCTATCATGTGAGGACCCAGACAGAAGACTGTGAACCACAAAGTGGGCCCTCACCAAGTCTGCCAGCACCCTGATCTTGGACTTCCTCTCCCCCAGAACTGTGAGAGATAAAGTTTTGTTGTTTATAAGATACTCAGTTTACGGTAGATTAAAAATGCTCTCTCAGGACAGATGGGACTGCTCTAACCCAACCCATCTATTCAGTCTATCAATAATCCGTCTCAGTTCCTGATTGGATCAAAGTGATCTGCCTGTACTCTAGCTTCCTGCCAGAAGAAAACTCAATATACTTTGGAAGATGATAAAACATTCTAAACCTCACTGATTTATATGCTCTGTGTAGATAGTTTTTAATCCAAAATTATCAGGTCTGCCAGATCCAAATGACCAAAAGCCACGAGCAAAAGCAGACAAAAGAACAGACTTACAACTGATCCAAATACTGAAGTTACCGGACATGGATTTTAAAATAATTATGATTAATATGTTCAAAAAAATATTTGAATATAAAAATTTTCACCAGAGAAGTGGGATCTATGTTATTAAAAAGCAGCAAGTTTCCTAAAAGATCTAAAAATAGACCTGCCATATGACCCCACAATCCCCCTACTGAGAATATACCTGGAAGAACTCAAATCACTCTATAAAAAAGATACCTGCACACGCATGTTTATTGCAGCATTATTCACAATAGCAAAAACATGGAGCCAACCATGCTGCCCATCAAAAGAGGACTGGATTAAAATATGTGCTACATAAACGTGATGGAATATTATGCAGCCATAAAGAAGGACAAAATTATGAACTTGGCAGCAACTTGGATGAACTTAGAGGCCATAATACTGAGTGATCTATCACTGAAACAAAGAACTGAGTGTCACATCTTCTAACTCATAAGCAGACCTTGAACAATTATCATAATCCTGTAAGAAAAGGATTGGCAGTAGTGGGAATCTGACGGGGGAAGGGGAGCACACCTCATCAACAAGGGTACCTGCATAATGCACATTTGTATACCTAACCCTGAATTGTACCCCAAATCTTTAAAGTAAAACATTTTTTTTAAAGTAACAGTAAGAAAATATATATTAAAACAGAGTGAGACTCCAACTCAAAAAAAAAAAAAGCAGGAAATGAAATCATAGAAACAAAAAATGATACAACTAAAATAAAAAATGTAATGAAAGGTGATTATAGAACAGTTGATACAGCAGAAGAAAGTGAAGAAGAAAATAGGTAGGAGAAGTGTATCAATTCTGAAGCACAGAGAGAAAAGGATTAAAAAACACAGAAAAGAACTTGCTTGACATATGTGGCATGGTGAAAGGATTTAACACGTGTAATTGGAGTCCCAGAAAGAGAAAAGACAGAATGAAATATTTAATGAGATACTGTCTGAAATTTTTCAAAAAATGAAGACATCGAATGACATTTAAGAAACTCTAAAAAATTGAAAGTGAGACAAATACAAAGAAAATCACACCTAGACATATCATAGTCAAGTGAATGCACATCAAATACAGAGAGAAAATCTTGGAAGCAGTCAAACAAACAAGCAAAAAAATTACCTTCAAAGTAGAAATAATAAAACTAACTGTTAACCTCTCACATGGAAGCAAAACAAGGGAATGACATTTTAAATTCTCAAAGGAAAACCGTCAACCTATAATTCTATATATGAAAAAATCCTTTTAAAGATAAGTAAAATAAAGACGTTTTCGGAAAATTAGGAGAGACTTCTTCATCTGCATACCCACAATGAAAGAGGCACTCAGGAAATTCATCAGATGAAAAGAAAAATGACCTTAGATGAAAATAAGGCAATATAGAATGGAAAGAACCATGAAAAGAATATGTGAGTAATTGGAATAAAAAGTGACTGTTTAAAACAATAAAGAATACCGGGCACACTGGGTCACACCTGTAATCTCAACATTTTGGGAAGCTGCTTGAGCTCAGGCGTTCAAGACCAACCTGGGCAACATAGTAAGACCTTGTCTCTTAAATAAAAATTAGCCAGGCATGGTGGTGTACATCTGTAGTCCCAACTACTTGGGAGGTTGAAGCAAGAGGATCTCCTGAGCCCAGGAGGTCATGGCTACAGTAAGCCATGATCATGCCACTGCACTCCAGCCTGGGAGACAGAGCTCAGAAAACAAAACAGAGAAATGTCTTTTAGGGTTTAAGAGTAAAATACATGATAACAACAGCAAAAGAGGCGGGAGTTGGGTAAATGGAGCTGAAATTCCATTAGGTCCTTTCATTTTAGGGCAATGATAAAAGTACTCCTTTATGATAAACGAGTAGGTAAAAGACGCATATTGTACTCTCTAGACTACTGCTGCCAATTGAACTTTCTGCAGTGATGAAATGTTCTCTATCTGTGCTGTCCAATATGGTACAGCATTATTATGTGGATGTTGAACACTTGTAAGGTGGCCGGTTCAACTAAGAAACTGAGTTTTGAATTTCGTTTCATTTCAATAAATTTATATTTAAATAGTAACAGACAGCTAGTGGCTACTTATTGGACGGTACCACTCTGAGACAATTGCTAAAAGAGTAATAAAAGGAGGATGTATAATGAAGAAAGCTCAAGCTGAGAAATACAGTGAGCATCAGAATTTCTGATGATATTCATTCTCCACGTTGGGTCAATGAATGTCACAGTATAGGACATTGCAGTCTTTTAAAAGGACCAAGTCCTATGGTCCTTTAGATTTCTGGCCTGTACTTTCTTTGATGACCATTGATTATTATTGAATAACTGATGAAAATGTATAGCTGACATTCGAGCAGCCAACAAACACATGAAGAAATGCTCAACCTCACTAATCATCAGGGAGATGCAAATCAAAACCACACTGAGATACCACCTAACTCCAGTCAGAATGGCAATTATCAACAACTCAAAAAATAACAGCTGCTGGAGAGGCTGTGGTGAAAAGGGAACACTTCTACACTGTTGGTGGGAGTGTAAGCTAGTGCAACCTCTGTGGAAAGCAGTGTGGCGATTCCTGAAAGCTCTAAAAATTGACCTTCCATATGACCCTGCAATCCCCCTACTGGGAATATACCCTGAAGAACACAAATCACTCTATAAAAAAGATACCTGCACACGTATGTTTATCGCAGCGTTGTTCACAATAGCAAGAACCTGGAAACAACCATGCTGCCCATCAAAAGAGGACTGGATTAAAAAAATGTGGTACATATACACGATGGAATACTACGCAGTCATAAAAAAGAACAAAATCATGAATTTCGCAGCAACCTGGATGGAACTAGAGTCTATAATACTGAGTGACCTCTCACAGAAACAAAGATCAGAATATCACATGTTCTCACTCATATAATGGACCTTGAACATCCAATGTAATACTATAAGAAAATGACTGACGGTACTGGGAAATTATGGGGGGGAGGGGGATGGGATTAACAGTAGCTAATATCTATCTGGGACTGGGAAAACACCTCTTATCAACAGGGTGCCTGAATGAAACGTAATTGTACACCTAACCCTTAACTGTACCCCACAAAACGATAATAAAAAAAATACTGATTAATAAAAAAAAAAAAAGAAAGAAAGAAAATGTATAGCTTAGCTCCAACCAACTTTTAGGGGACACTTCTTCCCCATAAGAAAGACACCATTCCCAAATAATCGCATATGCAAATCTAGTTTTACCTCTGACCTAAACACAGTCTTGAGACTTGAAATCTAGTCTGCTATGTCCCAAGAAAAGCCCCAGGAGCCAGACACTCTTTTTTCTTTTCTTTTCTTTTCTTTTCTTTTCTTTTTTTTTGAGCTGGAGTCTCACTCTGTCGCCCAGGCTGGAGTGCAGTGGCACACTCATGGCCACCCCAGCATCGACCTGCTGGGCTCTGGCGATCCTTCCACCTCAGTCTTCCAAGTAGCCCGAACTATAGACATGCACAGCCACGCCCAGCTAATTTTTGATTTATTGTAGAGACAAGGTCTCGCCAAGTTGCCCGGACTGGATTTCTTTTCTCCCAAGAAAGGAGGAAGAGGAAGAAAACTAACAATTGTGCTAAATTTGTCCCTGTTGCTTTTACTTTCTTCTAGAAGAAGCCCCATCCCTTGCCATAAACATATCCACAGCTCGGGGAGCCTTCAATTCTGTCCCTCACACCTCTAGAAAGTCATAGCAAAGTGAGAGAATGCAGGGAGAGGGCACTGAAATGATCAGAGATGGAGGGATTTTGTAGGAGGGTTTTCAGAGGTGTTGACTTAAAAGGCGTATAGTTGAAATTTGAAAATTACAATTAACTTTGAAAATTGAGGAGTGTTGTTTGTTTTACCAAATTTCAGACTCCAGATGCAGAGAGTAATCTCTGAGAGTATGAAGAGGATAGTTTTGAGCACATAGAGTGAGCCCTCTTGCACTAAAATGAGTCCATTATATTGTTATTATTTTAAAATCCTAGGCTGTGGTAGAAATTCAAGCATGTGAAGCAGTTTCAGAAAGGTTAGGCAACAAAGAACTGAGTACTACATTTTCTCACTCATAAGTGGACCTTGAACAATTATCATAATACTATAAGAAAGGGACTGGGTTCGGTGGCTCAGCCTGTAATCCTAGCACTTTGGGAGGCCGAGGTGAGTGGATTGTCTGAGTCCACGGGTTCGAGACCAGCCTGGGCAAACTGGCGAGACTTCGTCTCTACAATAAATCAAAAATTCGCTGGGTGTGATAGTGCACACCTGTAGTTCTGGCTACTTGGAAGGCTGAGGCAGAAGGATGGCTGAGCCCAGCAGGTCAACGCTGGGGTGGCTGTGAGGGTGCCACTGCCCTCCAGCCTGGGCGACAGAGTAAGACTCCAACTCAAAAAACAAAAAGAAAGAAAGAAAGAGATTGGCAGTAGTGGGAAGCTGCTGGGGCGGGTGGCAGGATTGGCAGTAGTGGGAAACTACCAAGGGAGGGGGGGTCACACCTGAACAACAAGGGTACCTGCATAATGAACATTTGTATACCTAACCCTGAATTGTACCCCATGTCTTTAAAATTAAAAATTAAAAAAAAAGCAAGAAAGGTTAGGCTGAGATAAAAAACAACAGGTCTTTAGCTAGCCATTAATAGATTAAGAGATGCTGACTATAGGAGATCGGGCAATCCAGAAAGTACCAGGATGCGAGACTTTGAACCTGGACAGCAGCTGCTCCTCTCTGGGGCCAGCTGGCTTCTGGGCATCACAACCCTGCTCTGTCCTTACACACGAAGTTTCCTGTACCAGTTCTGCCCTGGTTTACCCAACTTCTCCAGGGGACTGCTGGAAGGGTGATTGTGTTTCACAAGACTCTCCTTAGTAACGGGGTGGAGGTTTGAAACAGTTGAATACTTGCTGCCAGAATTCCTGAAAAATAGCAGCAAAAATCCATAAATAAATGTGAGGGAGTAAATACAGGATGCTTGGCATTTAGCATATTTTTAAAACATTGTTTACTAATTTCTTCCCTCCTTGCCAGGAGGAAAATTGTTGGAGTTGCCAAATAACTCTTTAAGATTTGGCCTGGCCGCACCTCTCAATTATGACCCTGGTTTAAGGAAGACATAATCTGGATTCAAAGAAGCCGATTACATATTTTTGTTTGCTTAAACAATCAGATTTTATTCCATGGCTGTATCAAGCCTGCAAGGAAAGGGTAGTCTTTTTTTTTTTTTTTTTTTTTTGAGTTGGAGTCTCACTCCGTCGCCCAGACTGGAGTGCAGTGGCCGCTCCCGGCCACCGCAGCCTCGACCTACTGGGCTCCGGCGATCCTTCCACCTCAGCCTTCCGAGTAGCTGGAATTACAGGCGCGCGCTACCACGCCTGGCTCATTTTGATTTATTGTAGAGATGAGGTCTCGCTGCCCAGGCGGGTCTCGAACCCGTGGGCTCAGGCAATCCACTCACCTCAGCCTCCCAAAGGCGCAGGATTACAGGCTGAGCCACCGAGCCTGGCGGAAAGGGTAGTCTTAAGATGTAGGACTCAGGTTTGGCTTTGACAGCTGAGGGCAAAAACAGGGATGGCCAATGCAGAGCTCCACTGGCTGCCATTCTCTGATCCTGCTTCTGTTGCAGACATTGCTAATCAATTAGAGCCCTTGTTCTCATGGGGCAGGGACAAAGTCTCACAGCCCTTCTAGACGCAACTAGAGTGGGCACTGAGATGAAGCTCTGGTTAGAGCTTAATGTGGGTCCTTAGTGGGAGGACCAAAGCTTCATGCCAATTGTTAAATTCTTTAAGACAACGCAGGGCAAGTCTTTCCAAAGAGACATCTAGCTGGCCTTAAAATTCCTTCCAACTCCATTACTGGCTGATACCTAAAATTCTGTCGTTAGAACATCCACCCCTAGAGCGCATAGCCTTGGTCCCTCTAGGGGAGACACCATACTAAGTCCTGTCATATGTTTACTCATGTAATGTTCATAATCTATTATCCCCATTTTACAGATGGAAAAATCGAGGCTCAGAAGGTGAATTGCCTTAGATTATACAGGTGGTACAGGATAGAGGCAGAATGAACAAAACCAGGTCTATCTTAGCTCCAAGACCCTTGCTTTCTCTGCTGTATCACACAGCCTCAAGGAGAAGATTTGATAAGGAGCCAGGGTAAGAGAACGTGGCAGGCAGATGGAATTAAGTTCCCTCTTCTCAGAGAGAAGAGGCCAGCAGGAAGGCTGCAAAGATAAATCACTTAGATTCCACAGTCCTGTCTTAGGTAGAAACAGGATAACCCAAAAGTGGAAGCTTACATGTCCATCAGAATCAAGGTAATTGTACCCAGCGAGGTTCAGCAAACTCCTTTCTGTCAGCCAAGAAGAGAAACAAATAGCAAATATCTGAGGTGTGACAAAGGTAATCATAGAAATATAAGTATTGGTGTTGGTTTTAATGCCAAAATTTTTTTTTTTCTTGAGTCAGGCTCTCACTCTGTCACCCAGGCTGGAGTGCAGCGGGATGATCACGACTCACTACAGCCTCAGCCTCCTGGGTTCAGGCAATCCTTCCACCTCGGCCTCCAGAGTAGCTAGAACTACAGGCACACACCACAACTCCCGGCTATTTTTTTTTTTTTTGTAGAGATGAGGTCTTGCTACGTTTTCTAGACTGACCTCAAACTCCTGGGCTCAAGCAATCCTCCCGCCTTGGCCTCTCAAAGTGTTGGGATTACAGGCATGAGCCACTGCACCTGGCCTTAATGTAAAACTGTATCTTATTATTCTCTTGATAGAAGTGAATGTCACTTTAACTGCCAGAGTCCCATCCCAGAATACTATACCTACTCTAGTAGCGGACCTACTGTATTTGATACCTGGAATGGATGGTTCTTAACAATTCTCCTCCCATATGACAAATTTGGTTTTAGTAATAGTCAGGAAATTAAACAAATAATGATGATAATGGCAGGGAAAGAAATAAAATGTTCTTTAATTAAAGCTTACATGTGTAATTATGGTAGATAAATAAATATATATTACATTACCAACAAATGTAAAAAAAGGAAATCCTTTTAAATTGTGGTCATAGTTTATTTTTTTGAGAAAAAGGAAAAAACTGTTACCAACAGATTGGTAATGCATAGAACATTACAGTTATCTGTTTAGAGACTTCAAAGATTTCATCAAAGTTGATCTTCCTCACATATTCACATTGAATAGGCCATATAGTCGGATTTAACAACCTCCACTCATTGTTGATCAAAGGATATTTTTCATTCATTTTAATTTCCGAAATTTTCTTGTTCCTATATTGAAAAGCATACAAAGAGTTTAGAAAAGTCTTAAGCACAAAGATAAATTTGTGGAGCTACATATAGAGTCCAAGGCCACCACGGTTTCCAGAAGCAGCAGTACAATCCACGTCTTTGTTTCTGCAGGATCGATCATCCTAGCAGCTTTCAAATGTCACCACGGTTGAAAAATGTTTCACTAAAAAAAACCCCATCATCAGGAGCTTTATCATAAGCTTCTGTTATATTTGGTTTTCAAGTTTTTCTTCTGCAAAATTCAGACAAAGCGGCTGAACGCAGACAGGGACTTATTTGAACCATTGCAATTTGTCCAATTCCTGGGGAAATTGACTGAAGCTTCCAGGCAACAGAAGACTGGCCCGTGGCTTATTTCTCCTAACATTTCTACTTTAAATGTTGATGATCTTTTCTATATAACTGTCCATTTCCTTCTTCCCCCTATTTTTTGGCAGAAGGAACAGCCCCTCTCCACAATTTTTTGTGCTGATCTACAAGAAATATCTTTAAAGTTTATTGTACTTGTTCAAGACACATTCTAACAGTTTGCAAGTATCTTTGCATGGTTGCTTAAGATGACAGATCTGAAGTCACTGAGTTCTGTGCTGCTGTTAACAATCGCTCCATTGTTCGCTTTTCACCAACCATTGGGAACAAACACCCATCACCAAGTCCTTGTGAGTTGACGGCCAAGTGAACTTCCGTGTGGAATCCAATGTTTAGTAAAGGATTAACGGTAAAAACGTGCTAATTTAAGCTTAAGCATCTGAGGGGGAACACAAAGAAACCCGGAATTATTTTTTGAAGGGCAGGTACCTTCCAGTACAGGTTCCCCGCAAAAGGTAAGTGTTCTAGAAACCCATCGGCTTCAGTGTACCTGCTAGCATTGTAGTGAGAGGTTGCTTTCAGCTTCAGTGAATTTTTTTTTAGATTCTTTCAACGTGTTTGTCCATTTCATGATAGGTGATTTACAACCCACCCACACCGTGCTGAGTATTTTTGACCCCAAACTGCATGACTCCCATGCCCCTCCCTCCCTGTTCACCTGATCTCACCCCGAGTGACTTTTTTGCTTGTTTGTTTCCCTGGATGAAAAAAGTCCTCAAAGGGAAACATTTTGCTGATGTGGAAGAGGTGAAACCAAAAATAGCAGAAACACTAAAAGACATCAAAATTGACGAGTTCAAAAACTGTGTTAAGCAGTGGGAAAAGCATCTTAATAGGTGTATTCCATCACATGGAGAACACTTTGAAGGTGACTAAAGTTTAAACATGTAAGAATAAGCACACAAACTTTTTATAAATAAATTTGAGGTCTTTTTGGATTGTTTAGAATCTAAACCAGTAAAAATTTATTCGGGGAGGAGTATTGTATCACTATCATTGTTTAGAATTGCCAGCGTGTGGTGGGAATAAAAACCAGAACAACTTTTAGATGGTTTCATGAAGGTTATTAAATGATCTACAATGTCCCGTGCCATAGTCTGCACCAAGGCAGACTGTGCCCCCCATCTATCCTTACTGTACCATGTGTCCATCCACATTTAATCTACCACAGCCTTGAACTAGAAAATTTATGGTCCTTAATGCTGCGTTTAGATCTTGGGAGCATTCAATCCTTCTGCTCCTACTACTTCATAATTTCTGTCGTAAGAATTCTTACTGATTTTATTATTGGCCAGATTAAATATATTTAAAAACTGAAATCTCACAGCTTTATTTTCTCCTGCTTAAGTGACAACCCCTTCACCTGGGAAGGGACCCACCAATATGCCATCCCTCTGGTCTTCCCAAGCCGTCAAGCCCAACCCTTGCCAGGGTTAATTCTCCTTCTTGGGCTTTCCTCTGGCTGCTTATATATACTCTGTCATCCCTGACATCTGGAAAGATTTTGTCGCCTTTCAGCCCTATCTAGCTTTGGGAGCCTGGCACAAATGACTTTTCTCCTGTTTCCTCATTTAAAAAAAAAAAGTAAATGTTTACTGGAGTGATTTCTTTTATTTTAAAGATGTAGGGTACAATTCAGAGTTAGGTATACAAATGTTCATTATGCAGGTACCCTTGTTGACGAGGTGTGCCCTCCCCCGTCCCCTGGCAGATTCCCAAATCCTTTTCTTATAGTATGACAATAATTGTTGAAGGTCCGCTTATGAGTGAGAACATGTGATACTCAGTTCTTTGTTTCTGCACTAGATCACTTAGTATTATAGACTCTAAGTCCGTTCAAGTTGCTGTGAAGTTCATAATTTTGTCCTTCTTTATGGCTGTGTATATGTGTATATATGCACATTGTGCATATGTGCTACCTTTTTTTAAATCTAGTCCTCTTTCTATGGGCAGCAAGTTTGGTTCCATGTATTTGCTATTGTGAACAACACTGCCATAAACATGTGTGTGCAGGTATCTTTTTCATAGCGTGATTTCAGTTCCTCCAGTAGGGGGATTGCGGGGTCGTATGGAAGGTCGATTTTTAGATCTTTTAGGAATCGCCAAACTCTGTTTTGCACAGAGTTTGTAATAGTTTGCACTCCCACCAAAGTATAGAAGTGTTCCTTTTCCCTCATCCTCTCCAGCATCTGTTGTTTTTTAGTTATTGATGATGGCCATCCTGACTGCAGTTAGGTGGTATCTCAGCGTGGTTTTAATTTGCATTTCTTTGATGATTAGTGAGGCTGAGCATTTTTTCATGTATCTGTTGACTGCTCATATGTCTTCCTTTGAGAATTGTTTATTCATATATTTTGCCCACTTTGTAATGGGGCTGTTTGTTTTTTTCTTTTCGGCACATTTGAGTTCCTTGTAGATCCTCGATGTTAGGCCTTTGTCAGATATACAGTTGGCAAATATTTTTTCCCAGTTTATGGGCTGTCTCCCCGCTCTCTTGATAGGTTTCTTTGGTTTTGCAGAAGCTGTCGGTTTGATGAGGTCCTACTTGTTTATCTTATCTCTTATGGCATGGGCACTTGGGGTTTTGATCAGGAATTGGTTACCAGTTCCAATTTCTATAAGGACGTCTCCTGCATTTTCCAAGGTTCTTATAGTTTGAGATTTTGTTTAGGTCTTTGACCCATTTAGAGTTGATTTTTGTGTATGGTGATAGGTAGGGATCTTGTTTTAATCTTCTGCGTGTGGTCAGCCAGTTTTCCCAGAGCCATTTACTAAATAGGTTCTCCTCTCCCCAGTGGCTGACAGTGGAGGGTTTATTGAAGATGAGTTGGATGAGAAATTGAGGTTTCGCTTCTGGAATCTCTATCCTGTTCCATTGGTCTATATGCCTGTTCTTATACCAATACCAGGCTGTTTTGATTGTTGTAGCTTTATAATAAAGCTTAAAGTCTGGGAGAGTGATACTTCCCTCTTTTTTTTTTTTTTGCTGAGAATTGTTCTGGCTATTCATGGTTGTTTACGTTTCCATATGAATTCCTGTATTGTCATTTCAAGGTCTGAGAAGAATGTTGCTGGTAATTTGATGAGTATTGCATTAAATCTGTAGATTGCCTTAGGTAGAATGAACATCTTAACAATGTTGATTCTTCCAATCCATGAGCATGGAATATTTTTCCACTTGTTTGTGTCATTTTTTATTTCTCTGAGCAGAGTTTTGTAGTTTTCATTGTAAAGGTCTTTCACATCTCTGGTTAGGAAGATGCCAAGGTATTTCATTTTTTGTGTGTGTGGCTATTGTGAATGGGATTGTGCTTGTTATATGGGTTTCTGCTTGTTTATTGTTGGTGTACAGAAATGCGACTGTCTTTTGCATGTTTATTTTATACCTGTTTTTGACAGATTGTCTTGGGTTTTTGAGGTATAGAATCACGTCATCTGCAAAGAGGGATAACTTGACTTCCTCCTTTCCTGTTTGGATACCCCTGAACTCCTTCTCTTATCTGATTGCTCCTAGGACTTCCAAAACTATATTGAAAAGGAGGGGAGAGAATGGGCATCCTTGTCTTGTTCTGGTTTTCAGGGGAAATGGTTCCAGTTTCTGTCCAGTTTCTGTCCAGTTTAGCAGTATGCTGGCTGTGGGTTTCTCGTAGATGGCTCTTACTATTTTGAGGTATATTCCATCTTTGCCTCGATGTTTGAGGGTTTTTATCAAGAAGGGGTGCTGGATTTTATCAAAAGCTTTTTCCGCATGTAATGATATAATCATGTGGTTTTTGTTTTTACATCTGTTGATGTATTTAGTTATGTTTATGGTCTTGCAAATGTTGAACCAGCCCTGCATCCCAGGAAGGAAGCCTACTTGGTCATGGTGGATGATTTTTGAGATGTGTTGTAGAATCCGGTTTGCTAGGATCTTGTTGAGAATTTTAGCATCTGTGTTCATCAAGGATATTAGCCTGTAGTTCTCTTTCTTTGTTGGTTCTTTACCTGATTTGGGTATCAATGTGATGTTAGCTTTATAAAGTGATTTGGGGAGAGTTCCATCTTTCTCAATTGCCTGGAATACTTTCAATAGGATTGATAACAGTTTCTCCTTGTATGTGTTTTGTAGAATTCTGCTGGAAAGTCATCTGGTCCAGGATGTTTTTTTGTAGGTGGTTTTCTTATAATGTAATCAATTTCCTGGATTGTTATTGGTCTATTTAGGGTTTCGATTTCTTCTCGTTTCAATCTGGGGAATTTGTGTGATGTCAGAAAATCCTCCATTTCCTTTAGGTTTTCAAGTTTATTTCCAGACAAGTGTACACAGTAGTCTCTGATAATCTGATAATCTTTTGTATGTCTTCAGGGTCAGTTGTGACTTGATCTTTTGCTGATTGTGTTTATTTGGGCATTTTCTGTTTATTTGTGTTTGGGCATTTTCTGATTGTGTTTATTTGGGCATTTTCTCTCTTCTTCTTGGTCAGTCTTGCTAGGGGTCCATCAATCTCATTTATCATTCCAAAGAAACAACTTTTTGTTTCATTGATTTTTTTGTGTTATATTTTTGTCTTCCATGTCCTAAATTTGTGCCTCCATTTTGGTGATCTCCATTCTTCTGCTGAAGTTAGGGTTTTGGTGGTCTTGCTTTTCCAGCTTCCTTAGGTGATTTGTTAGGCTGTTAACTTATGATCTTTCCATTTTCTTCATGTGTGTTTGCAGAGATATGAATTCCCCTCTTAATACTACTTTCTTGGCATCCCAGAGGTTTTAGTAAGATGTTTCTTTGTTTTCATTTATTTCCAGGTATCTTTTAATCTCTATTTTGATTTCCATGTTGACCAAGGAGTTGTTTGGCATCATGCTATTTAGTGTCCATGTTTTTGTGGGTTTTGGGGGAACTTTGTTGGTGTTGGTATTTATTATTATTCCACTGTGGTCTGAGAAGGTGCATGGCAGTATTTCAATCTTACGGAATTTGTTTATACTTGATTTATGGCCGAGGATGTGGTCGATCCTAAAGTACATTCCATGTGATGATGAGTAGGATGTATATTCCGTGACTGTTGGGTGGAGTGTTCTGTAGGTACCAATTAAGTCCATTTGGTCAAGCATCACTTTGAGGCTCTGGCTCTCCTTGCTGACTTTTTGTCTTGATGATCTGTCTACGGTTGTGAGTAGGGTATTTAAGTCCCTAGCTATGATAGTGTTAGAGTCGATATCTTGTTTAAGTTTACCTAGAAGCTGCTTTATGAAAGTGGGTGCTTAACGAAGTAATTCTAGGTCTCCTTCTGATGTCCTCAGGGGCTGGCCAGGAAGTCAGATGACCTTGACCGGGCTGCCATGGGCTCCTGCAGATGGTGCCCAGGAAGTGAAAGCTCAGCTCCTGGTACTGCCACTCCCTCTCCCAGGTGTGGCTGCAGACTGTCCCTTGTCCCCCTTCCCAGGGGCCACTACTGACTTTTCAGAGGGTCATGTCTCCAGGCTTGGCATGCTCAGAACCATTGGACCCTGGAGACTTCCCCCATGTTTCCCTTTATTTAGCAGAGCTGGATTTTCTGGGGGCAGTGCCCTCCTCATGCAAACATTCTTACACTGCCCTCAGAATGTGCAGGAGTGGCTTCTAAAAGACAGCTCTGGCTCAGCCTGGGGTCACAATTCTGCTTCATACATGCCTTTTCCTGTCTCACTTCAACCTGTGATGATGCAGAATCATTATTCCCATTTTGTTTATTTATTTTAAAATTTGTTTTCTAGAGACAGGGTTTCGCTATGTTGCTCAGGCTGGTCTCGAACTCCTGGGCCCAAGCAATCCTCCAGTCTCAGCCTCCCAGTGTGCCAGGATTACAAGTGTGAGCCATCATGCTCAGCCTCATTATTCCTATTTTAAAGATGAGGAAACTGAGATGCCAAGGCTTGGAATAAGCCCACCGTGGTGATACAGCTGTCCTTTGGGGCAGAACTGGGCCTAGAGCACCCTCACCCCCAACTTCTTACTCACTCACCCACCTCAACTCCAGCTAGCTGAGCTCAGGCTTGGCCCAGGCCCAGTCATCCTGGTTACACAACTGATATCATGCATGTACTCAGCTAGAGAGTATAAATAGACCCAGTGCCTTGCCTCCAAGAATTTATGATTCAAAAATCACAAGATTTGTACATTGAGTAACCAGATGTCTTTAGAAATATGGAAAAGTAGTAATAGCATAGAAATAGCTCGTTTCTATGACTGTTTATTTGTATATTTTTACATCTGTTACCTATGTCTTACAATAATGTATTTAGGAAATGGTCCTAAAAAAAAGATTTTACTAAGAATGAAAAATTTGTGGCACGTGCCCTGATGGTCCCCACGGATATTTGTGGCACACTGTGACTCTATTGTGGCTCTCCGCCCACTTAGCTCAGATTCTGCCTCAGAATCTTTCCTCATACAGCACTCTGCTTCTCCACGTGATTCACGCAGGATTTCAGCTCATGGGCCAACCTCGATTGGCCATGCCTGTTACGAGTTTTAGGCCCATGATTCCAGGAAAAGTGAGATTTGGGTCGTTTGCCCTTTGATGAGGCTGCTCCCTGGTGAACTTGATCTTCTTTCTGTGCATGCCCCCATCCCATCCCCTCAACAAAGACTAGAGGTCACGAATTGCAAGAAAGTGGCTAATTACGGATTGTAACAGAAGTTACACACCTCAAGTCTAAAAGTATTTGCAGAAGCAACAGCAGTTTACTGTGGAAATTATTTTATTTGCAAGGCACTCGCTCTTGAATTCCTTGAAGAATTCCTAGGGCAGATGTTCTTCATAAAGCCCTCTCTCTCTCAGTCAGCGATTCGAATGTGCCTCGATCCCTCAAGAATTGCAGCTTGAGAAATTATCTCTCTTGGAGATATTTGCCATTTCTTAGAGGATTGAGTCTTGAAGATTGAGTCAAATCACTTAGAAATGATTCATGGGGGAAGCTGGGACGAAGCAAGGAAGGTTCTCCTCTAGAGCCTTCAGAAGGACCAAGGCCCTGCCAAATCTTGATTTTGAACTTCTGGCTTTCCAGAACTGTGAGAGATACATTTCTGTTATTTCAAGCAAAACTGGTTGGTGATTATTTGTTACAGCAGCCCTAGGAGACTAATACACTTTCCAAATAATATATTTGCTTCCAAGTCGTCACTCAGTCAGGTTCTGTTCTTGGGAGAGAGGAAACCTATACCAAGACAGTAGGTATAAATCATCTCATATTACAGATGAAGAAACAGGGTGCAGGCACAGTTTTACTCACAGAGCAACTGTGGAATCCAAGCACCTAGCAGCCGTGTTGTAGCTCAAATGAGGTGAGGCCGTTCCCTAAGCTGTCTGCTGTGGTGCCTCAGTGATTCTAAATGTAAACTGAAGGCCCACAGCAACTTTGTAAAAAATACATAAATAAATAAAGATCCAAGAAAAATGGAGGCAATTGAGGGCTGAAAATAGGGTCATAAAAACATCAAAATAAGCCGTGTTCGGTGGCTCAGTCTGTAATCCCGCGCCTTTGGGAGGCTGAGGTTAGTGGATTGCCTGAGCCCGCGGGTTCGAGACCCGCCTGGGCAGTGAGATGTCATCTCTACAATAAATCAAAAAATCAGCCGGGCGTGGTAGCGCATGCCTGTAATTCCGGCTACTTGGAAGGCTGAGGTGGAAGGATCGCCAGAGCCCAGCAGGTCGAGGCTGCGGTGGCCGGGAGCGGCCACTGCACTCCAGTCTGGGCGACAGAGTGAGACTCCAACTCAAAAAAAAAAAACATCAAAATATTCCCTTTTGTAAGCAATGGTTGCAGTGAGAAGGGTCATGAGGACAGTGGGAGATGAGGGAGTAATCTCTTCCTTTACTCCTTGGAGAAACAGATCTTCAGCTGGTTCATCACCAAGTACTTTATTTCACGTGCATCGTGATTGGTCGTGAGAAATCAATCAGGGCATTTCGCCCGAGAAAATCGCTTTAACAAGTAATAGCTCGAAAGAAAACACAAAGGTACTTTTCTTTCTGTTGTTTGATATATTTTTCTTTCTTTTTTTTTTCAGGTGCCAACACACTTTATTCCCCTCCCAAACATTTTTACAGGGTCGTTAAAAGGAGGACAAACTTCTATTTCCAGGGATGTTTATTAGAGAATTCTTTAGAATTCCGAATTAGAGAATTCGGAAAGACAGTGAAATAATTGTAGTTGCTCTAATAGAAAAATGGTTTAATTAATTTTGCTAGCAACTTAATGAACCATTAGAAGTATATTTACTAAACATATATTTGCCAATCCCTGATTCTGTTTGAAAACACATTGCCTATTTTGGTTAAAAGTTTTAAAGAGAATTTCATCTAATTAGGATTAAATTAGAAGCCATAGGATTTCTCTATTTAGCTGCTATTTGAAATCCATTGAAAACAGACTTTACTGATACAGAACTGTTACCAGGTGAGGGAAGGGTTTGGTTGGGTATTCAATACCTAAGAGTTTTGTGTTTGATATATTTTTCAAGGCAATATTTCTTACTATTTTTTGAGAGCTCATGAATGCAATCCATATTTCGTCTTCAGGGAGAAAAATTCTCGAAACTTCTTGCCTTTTCCTTCATTTGCAATTATTACTGAAAATAGTAGAAAAGCACTTACAGCCTATGCTTTATGTTTTCATCAACTTAAATAACAAATTGATCAATAACATTTTATCCCCTTTGGAAAAGAAAAATACCTTTCCCAATAAAGAAGTGTCCTTGTTAATGATGATTTAAATGTACATGGCATTGTTTATTCCCCCTTGGTGACCGGGGATAAGCCATTTTCAGAGGACTGATAGATTCTAGATACAACAACCACTTGGTCTCCTTGTGCTTCCCACATGATTGTGGATGCTGGTATCTGGAATGACCAGGAATGGAGTGATAAACAAGAGTGAACTGAGCAGGTAGCCAGACAGAGCATCTGATCCCAGTATTTGATACCAGCATCCTGGGTGGCTGCATCTCCTCACCTTCTTCTCCAGGACAAAGTTCACTTGTGCCAGTGTATTTGCCCCTTGGTTCCTAGTATGTAAGAACAACTCAGAGGCACCCCTCAGCCGAGGAATGTCTGCGGGCTGTCATGATAGCCTTTCAGTCTCTAGAGGATAAAATGCAGAGGGAGGGGAAGGTGACCTCTGAGTTGGAAGAGAAGGCAAGGAGGCCTGTGGCTATAAGTTTCTGAGAAACGTAGTAACTCACATCATGCCACACAAAGGGTGGGCTGACGCAGGTAGACTGAGGTTTTGTGGCCATTCGCCTACCCTTCCTGGTGGGCTGTACTGCCCATCTCATAAACAGAAGGAGGTAAACAGAGCTACAAGCGGCTGCATTGTTGCTGCCTGATAACATGGGTTCTAAGAAGGGCATTTTCATTCTCATGACATGCGCCAGATTTACGCATTCATGACTCTAGCATTCTATTTTGAGCAATTGGAGTGATTTATGGAACATATTCCAAAAAAGAGGTTGGCTTGCTCCCTGGAGGTCTGTGGGGTCTGGTTTGAAGATGGACTGTTTCCCTCTCCCCCTTCCCTTAGGAGCAGCTCCTGGTCAAGGCTGGTCTCTGAAGGATGTGCATATTCCTATAATGAGTTCACAGGGTGCAGGCAATTGAACAGAGTTGAAAGCAATGTGGTCGTCACATGGAACCAGTGTATTGTAAACACGGGTTAGAAATTTGATTGATTGATGTACTTGCCTATAAAACTGTTTGCTGTACTGCCCCAAAGTGCAGTTTCGTTCAGCACTGACCTGCTGCCATCGGTGCCTCCTGTAAGTTCTAATAAATCAATGTTTTTCCCTCCCGGGCCTCTGGGGGACTTCCTTGGAATACATAAAGAACCTCAAGTGCAAGCCCTCTCAACTTTGGGGTTGGCACGTTACAGCTTCACATTTCCCAGGATGCTGTGGAGAACTACAGTCATGCCAGAACGATGGTTCATTCCTAATTCAGAAGAGAACCACAGAGCTGCCTGGGACAGGACACTCATGCAAGGTGAGGGGGCAGTGTTCAGGAGCCCCCGTGGAGAGGACCCTCTGACCCAGTCTGGGTATAGATCCAGCCCTTCTCCTGGACTAGCTCTCAGCTGGGAAACATTGCTTGTTAGTTCACCTCCATGATGGATGGGCAGGTTGTGTTCCATGATCATGTGTTCCATGACCACCCAGGTATCTTCTGTTCTTAACATTTCTGGATCCTCTTACCCCCAGACCTGCTGAGATGCCCGGTGGTTCAAAACCATTCCTAGCTCTCAAAATTCGTAAGTGAAAAAGAAGAGATCACATAGGAGCCAACCTCTTCTTCCTCAAATAGTAAGCTTGAAAAACAACGCTTCTTCCCTGAGGGATGGAGAAAACAAGCCAGTTAGAAATAATGGATGGACACCGGGCTCGGTGGCTCAGCCTGTAATCCCGTGCCTTTGGGAGGCTGAGGTGAGTGGATTGCCTTAGTCCGTGGGTTCGAGACCCACCTGGGCAGCGAGACCTCATCTCTACAATAAATCAAAAAAATCAGCCGGGCGTGGTAGCGCATGCCTGTAATTCTGGCTACTTGGAAGGCTGAGGCGGAAGGATCGCCGGAGCCCAGCAGGTCGAGGCTGCGGTGGCCGGAAGCGGCCACTGCACTCCAGTCTGGGTGACCGAGTGAGACTCCAACTCAAAAAAAAAAGAAAAGAAAAGAAATAAGGGATGGTAGTTCAGGTCCTCAGAGAATTTAGGAGGATCTTCAGGAAAGCTGTTAAAGATAAGGCCTTGTGAATTTTCTCTCCATGAATTGTCATAAAACTATAGAAGCCAACTAATAATCATGTCTAATATATGACCATGTCAACTGCAGCTGGGAAGGGGCGGGAGAGACTACCCTCGCCTTCCAATTATGCTATGATAACAGCTTAAATTTTGTTGAATAAATAATTGTCTCTGTAGGTTTAACAAAAACAAAACACAGCATAACATCCATTAGTCATCTGAGGCAAGTCTTAAATATATATGTAACACAAGCGTTTTTTATTTCAGTGCCCTGATTCAGAGCAAGTCTTGAGCGATTTGTAGCTCCAGGGGGTAAATGACTAGTTCTTTCAGTAAATTAAGTTTTTGTTTTCGTTTCCTGTTAGAATCTTTGTCTTTGGTTTTTAATTTATTTTGAACCAAAGGCAATAACGAAGTGGGGTATGCAGGTTTCTCACCACCATCTGTGTGCTACAGAAGGAACTGTAAGTCCAGCAGGGTTTTCACTGGGTCCAGTTCAGAAGGAAACAGAGAAGTACATTCATGTTGCTTGGAAGCAGTTGGGAGGGAAACAGCAGAACTTCAGGCACATTGATTTGTCTTTAAAAGAAGCAGACGCTGGGTGCAGTGGCTTGTGTCTGTAATCCCACTACGTTGGGAGGCTGAGATGGGAGGATTGCCTGAGGCCAGTAGTTCAAGACCAGCCTGGCAGTCAAGGGAGACACCTGTCTCTATAAAAAAAATTAATCTAAAAAAAAAAAAGCAACTAGTAAGCCCTCTTATAATGCCTGTGCTGGGTGGGAAGCAAAAGCTTTATGGACAATGTTAGTAGATGCAATGTTGAGATAAAATTGAGAGGTAAGCGATATTTTCCCTTTTGATTACAGTATAAGTAGTCAGATCAAGGCTTATTGTGTGGCTGGTGTCGATGCCGCCATCTGCTCACCCAATGAGGACAGTTTTCTCTAACTAGAAAAAGAATGGATGGGGCACTTCCAGGGTGTTGGTCCCTGATGTAAGGCTTTCCTATCGTGGAGTCTCTCTTGGCTCATGATATTTGGATTCTCTTGCCTACATGGCACAGCATTTAGGCAGTGAGACTGCCTTGGCAATGAACGAAGGTGACTAAGAGGACACTACACTATGAAGAACCCTTTTGTCTTGGTTTCCTATGAGGTTAGCCTGGTTCCCCCCCCGTCCCCCAAAAAAGATGCTGTACTTTCATTTCATTGGCCAAGCCATCTTGCTCTAGCTTGAATCTCCTGGGAATATGAATGAACCACTGAGGGTCCCCCCAACTGCTGCGAGTGCTGGCTGCTGTGAGCCTAGAGCTGCTTCCCTGGAGGACTGTCCTGGCAGAGAAGGAGTTGCCCTGCCTGGGGGGGTTCCTCCTGACCCTCATAAACACCTGGCCTCTGCAGGCAGCAGTCTGTGACTGACTGGTTGCTCAGACATAATGACAGGGGTCCAACAGGCCAGTCTTGCATCAAGATGGGACAACTCGGAGGTGTAATCTGTGTTCACAGAACTAGGCTAAAGCCAGTCTCTATTACGGACCACAGCCTTGCTTAACTCCCTTCCCAGGCCCTATCCCATTCCCTCACTCTCCTTCCCAGAGGAGTGTTCCCTCAATAAGTGAAGTTCACAAGAATCTCCACCTTAGCTCTGGTTCTAGGAAACTGACCTAGGAGAGGGTGCTTGTCAGAAGACAGGATTCCTTGACTTCATCCTCAAGAACAATTCAGTAGGCCTGAGTGAGGCTTTGGAAGCTGCATTTTTAAGTACACAGGTGATTCTGATGAACCTGAGCCCAGGACCACACGTGGGAAGAGAAGGCCCACACCTGATGCTGTGAGTCAGGGGTTAGTCCACTGAAGACTAAAGTCTGCACCAGCCTGCAGAGGGGGCTGCAGATGCTTGGGGTTGACTCTCTGACTTCAGCTTTGTATTTACTTTTGACAACCTTGACCTTGAAGAAAGCAGAATCTTATTTGGGATAAGTGCCTATAGGCCCCAAAATTCCTTGAGGGTTTTGTGCAAGAAGTCATGATGGGCTGGACAAGACTTCACAGCTTCTGGCTGGAATCCTGCATTTAGGGCTGGTGACCTGATTCTCCCACCCGTGAGAGAGGTGCTGAAGATATACCCCAGATGTGACAGGAGGGTCGCATCTACCCTTCTTAACAAGATGCTTTGGACTAACTCCAACATGCAGTTTTATATGAGAATGGTGCTGAGCTCGGACTAAGGCAGCTGACACCAGGAAAACAGCGCAGTATCCAAGAAAAGGCTTGTTACCAAAGCCAAAGCTTAAGGCAGCAATAACAACTTTGATTTATAATGGGGACTATTTATACATAATTACTAAACTATTGATTGCACATTCAGCAGTGTGCTTAAATTAAAGACAAACCAAATCTGATAATACCTCCAAAATAATCTTACTGCAAACAGTTACCATTTTGCCCTTTTCTGCAATGATATGGTGGAATTTTATAGAACTCAGCTTAATTTATTCAATGAGCATGGCTCAGCTGTTGTCCTTAAGGAGTACCTGGTAGTAGGCATTAAACAGTGACTGCAGTTCAGTGTCAGCTCTGTAAGTAGACAGCAAGAGAGGAACAGGAATGGGAGTGCAAATAAATCTGACATAGGGGGCAGGGAAAACCCTCAAAAATGAGAAAGTGGAAGGAAGGGAGGTCCCCAGACACAAAAGAAGGAATCCCAGACAAGCTGGAATGGAAGGAACTTTAGGGATCGCTTGCAAGCTGCATTTTACAGTTAAATTTAAACTTCAATTCATAACCGCTAACTTCAAGTGGACTCAGAGCGTAATTGGTTCTGGCATCATCCTCTAGTACCCTGAAAATTGCCCCAGGACCTGCTGCCCATCACCTCTAAGACTGCCCCTTCCCCTAATTTGCTGTTTTACTCACCCACTGTTAGTTTAAAAGCAATTTTTTTGACAATTTTTATTTTTTTTTTATTTTTTGAGTCAGGGTCTTACTCTGTCACTCAGGCTGGAGTGCAATGGCATGATCATGGATCACCACAATTCCGACCTTCTGGGTTCACGTGGTTCTGCAACTTCACCTGCCTGAGTAGCTGGGACTACAGGTGTGCACCACGATGCCCAACGTATCTTTTTATTTTTGTAGAGATGAGGTCTCATTATGTTGCCTAGGCTGGACACACGCTCTTGGGCTCAAGCAATCCTCTTACCTCATCCTCCCAAAGTGCTGGGATTATGCGTATGAGCCACCGCACCTAGCCTTATTTTTTATTTTTCAATTTTCATTTTTCAAAATAGTTCAGGTCATTTTTAAAGTCTCTTACTGCTTGATTGTTTTGCGATTCTTTTTTCAGTTTTTAATCTTATATCCATTGTTATTTTATATTTTGAGTCTGATCATGTTATTACTTGAAGGAAGGGGGTTTAATTCTGCTGTTGATTGTTTCTACTCATGGTAGCCTGTTTGCTTGTGTTTTTTTATTGTTCTTTGATTTTTGGAAGCTGCATTTTATTGGCCATGCAGGTGATTATGATGTACTGGTGTTGTTGACCTTAACTTATGGGAATCCTGAGGGTCTAGTATAGTGATATAGTCTAGATGACTATTCACTCCAAATCTCATGTTGAAAAGTGATCCCTAATGTTAGAGGTGGGGCCTAGTAGGAGGTGATTGGATCATGAGGGTGGATCCCTCAAGGATGGCTTGGTGCTGCTTTGTTCCCTCTCTTGCTACAAGACACGGCTGCTGCCTCTCTAATTTCTGCCGTGATTGTGAGTTTCTTGAAGCCCAGCAGATGCCGGCACCATGTAGAACTATGAGCCAAAATGAGCCTCTTTCTTTGTAAATTACCGAGCCTCAGCCCCTCCCGAGTAGCTGGGACTACAGGTGTGCCACTATACCTGGCTCACTTTTTTTTGTAGTGGCAAGGTCTCACTATGTTGCTCAGCTGGTTTCGAACTCCTGAGCTCAAGCAATCCTTCTGCCTCGGTCTCCCAAAGTGCTGGGATTACAGGCATGATCCTCTAACAGGCGTGATACTGACCAAGTTATTTTTTCTATAGCAATGCAAAATTGACTAATACAGAGGGGGATGGTTTTATCTAAGGAGGACTTGGGTTTGCTTCTTCTGAGGGCCGGGTTACACCATCCTAGACTAATACAAGAGTCTCTATTTCCCCTCCTCACTGCCTTTGGCTGTGGTCCATGGCTTGGACTAATCAATGCATGACTGGCATCCCAGCGCAAGGCAGCTCTGTCTTTTATATTTGCTTGTTCCCTGTCAACACACAGAGAGGCATGCTCTAAAAAACAAACAAGCAAAAAACACAAATGATGTGTATTTGGGAGTAGAGAATTAAAATGGGAATAGCATGTTATAGGAAACTATATGTGTAATCAGGGAGGTAAAGGAAGACAAAGGTTTTTAAAGGAAAAAAATGAGGAGATTTACATTTTTGTTTTGAAATAATTATCCCTGGCTACAATGAGCAATAACAAGGGTGACACCAGTCCAAGGTTGGACCGGCAGTTACTGGGCAGATATCCCTGCAGAAGTAATTTTTTTTTTTTTGAATTGGAGTCCCATTCCATTGCTCAGGCTGGAGTGCAGTAGCACACTCACGGACACCCCAGAATCAACCTACTGGGCTCCAGCAATCCTTCCACCTCAGCCTTCCAAGTAACCAAAACTACAGGCGCGTCTCACCATGCCCGGCTAAGTTTTGCTATATAGTAGAGATGAGGTCTAGTCAAGTTTCTCGGGCTGGTCTCGAATCAGTGGGCTCAGGCAATCCACTTGGCCTCGGCCTCCCGAAGAGCTGGGATTACAGGCTGAGCCACTCAGCCCGGCAGAGAATTATCTTTTGTGTAAGGTTGTGATGACCTTTGGGCAAAACTGCGGTTTTTGTGAACTCTTGTGTTGTCAGCCCTACAAGCATAAGAACCTTCTCTTCCTGGCCTTTCTGGCTCTATTTGTTAGGGTTTTCTTAACATTAGTGACTCCATTTTTATTCTGATAACATTCACATCCCCATTGTTCCCATTCTTGTTTCAACTCACTTTTCCCCTTCCTGCACTTACAATTTGATCTAGGGGTTAGTTGTATACAACACTGCTAGTCTCTCATTTCCTCTGCTTCCGTGGACTCGATTGCTCTGTGCTGGGGGTGGGGCAGGGCTGAAACTGTGTCTCATCTCTCTTCGTTATCTGTCAAGCACAGCACTCTGTAAATAGGAAGTGTCCATTAGAGAAGTCCTGATGTGTTGGCTCATAGCTAAACATTCAGTCAGGCAAATTAACATGCTTCCCAGCCATGCCCCTTTTGAGTCCATCAATGCTCTAGCCCCGTGTGGTGTGGGCTTTCCTAATTATTTGCGCTTGTATTATTCTGGAGCGCTTCCTTCCCTCGCTCACAAGTGATTAATGCAATGTTGTCGGTACCGCCTCGCCCACCACCACCTCCAAGCCTGTTGCCAACTGTGGTTTGGAGAGGCTGGGCCGGCATCCCGGAGGCCTGTTTGTTTGTCCTAGTATTCATTACTATTTGGCTCTCCTCCCATTGGCTGCCAGTGCAGAGTTATTTATATCAAATCAGAGAAGCCTGGCTGAGCTCTGCTGTGGCAACTCACATCCTCAGAATGCCTTTCATCCCAAAGGACTTTACACGCGGGATTCTCGCAGGAAACCCTTCCCCGCTGACCCAGGGGGAACTCCTGGTTTTCCTGGGGAGTGGCAGCTGTTGTTCCATCTGCTTGGCTGATAAGGTCTTTGCATTCAGACTAAGAGCCCTGGCCCACAAGACACACAGTGGAACTTGCCCAAAGAGGTCGTGACAGCTGAGTCACAGAGAAGAGCATTTACACTGCGATCCTGAAGAATGGAGAACGGATGCCCACGGGGAGGGAGCCAGGGCGCTGAGTCATGCCTCTCAGCCTGGCATAGCCTGCTGAGTGTCAAAGCTTCCAGAAGAGGGGGACGCTACTTAGAAGTCACCCGCCTCCCCGCTGCCAGCCTGCTCTGGGAGCTCTTCAGTTCCAAGGCTGACGTGGCACCCCTCCCCAAACAATTCACTGTCATCGATGTCACATTTAGACTGTAATTCATCGGCTCTCATTTTTTCAATCAATATAACTTCATTATATCCGGCGTCTTGCCGTCAGACACAGGACGGAGCTCTCATTCATTCAATTACAAATTAACACGAGTCTACAGGCACAGGTCCCTAAAAAAATTAGATCAGCTCCAAAAGAAATCAGGCTAGGGGTGGGCAAGGTCTGTGATCAGTTTAAATGAAATAGAACAAATTATTGACAAACTCATGCTCTTGAGGGGGATCCCAGCAAGGAGAATCAGAGGTATGACTTCGGGAAAAGGGACAAAAAGAAAAACAGATGGCCTGGAAAAATGTTGTGCAGAAGATAAAATTTTAAATTTACAAGTCAGCCGTACACCATCAACTCACTGTGCAGGCAAGCTGCTACCAGGAAGCCCACCCCATACCATAGTCTCCAGGAAGGGGTTTTTGCCAGGGGATTATCAACATTGCACCATCAGACCCAGTGTTGAAATTCAGTGGGTGCAGGGAGGTGGTGGGTGTCGGTAGTCAGTTTCAAACTATTTGTTTTAAAACACCCACAATGCCTAGATCACTGGTCCTGTGGCTAGCAGAATAATCAGTGCTATGTACACATCCAGGGAAGGTTAGTCTGCCTCTCCTACTAAAAGGAGACCTCTTTGAATTCTGTAAGAGCAAAACCCTGGCTGCTCCGTCTCTTTTTCCTTCAAATGTGGCGCTTGCCTCAGTGTGTTGTCACTGGTTAAAGTTTTCCCTTTGCTCTAACAGATGTCTTTCTTGCTCTCTGAAGGTTGGTCAGAACCAATATTGCAATGTGGACTTTCAACTGAGGACAGGCAGATGTTAACTGTTCTGTCACTTTCTTTTCTGGAGAAAGGAAAATAGGTTGTGGTTTGTGGAGATTTTGTGGTCTGTGGAGACGTGATACTTTGTTAGAGAAACTGTTCTCATAGACTAACAGTTCATCCCCCAAGGTATAGCGATACAAATAATGTATGTCCCACTTTTGTTCATTAGCGAACATTTGAAGGGATTTTTTCATTTGATTTTTGTCATGGGTTATAAAAAATCAGGGATTAAAAAAATAAAAACTGGCCAGGCTCATTGGTTCAGCCTGTAATCCCAGCACTTTGGGAGGTCAAGGCAAGTGGATTGCCTGAGCCCGTGGGTTCGAGACCCACCCAGGCAACTTGGCGAGATCTCGTCTCTACAATCAATCAAAAATTAGCCAGGTGTGGTAGTACACGCCTATAGTTTTGGCTGCTTGGAAGGCTGAGGTGAAGAATCGCCGGAGCCTAGCAGGTCAAGACTTCGATGGCCGGGAGCGTGCCACTGCACTCCAACCTGGGTGCCAGAGTGAGACTCCAACTCAAAAATAAAAATAAAAACTTCTGAAATTTGATTGTTATTCCTGTTTCTCTCATGTTCTCAAGACTTTGATGTCCTGTTTCCTTTCTTAATTATCTGCAATTGACCTTCTTAATTCACAAGAAAATAGAAGGAATCAGAAAGGAACTTGTATGTTCCACCTCTCCCAGTCTAAAAGCGTCTTGCGTCCATCCCCAAATACTTCAGCTTCACTCCATTACTTGAGTGAACAGTGTCTCGTCCATATACAAATACCCCACCCTCCGACCTACTCAAAAACTTTGCCCCTATGATGATCTGCCCCCTTGTCTGCAGTAAGTTGTTCCCATGAGTGCACAAACATGCTGTCAGAGTTCCCATCTTTAAAAAACCCTTTTGCCTGGTGTGGTGGCTGATGCCTGTAATCCCAGCACTTTAGGAGGCCGAAGCAGGAGGATGACTTAAGCCCAGGAGTTTGAGAGCAATCTGGGCAGCAGAGTGAGATTTCATCTCTACAAAAAATAAAAAATTAGCTGGACATGGTGACGCGTGCCTGTAGTCCCAGCTACTCAGGAGGCTGAGGCAGGAGGGTGGCCTGATCCCAGGAGGTTGAGGCTGTGGTGAGCTGTAACCATGCCACTGCACTCCAGCCTGGGTGACAGAGTAAGATCTCCCTACTCAAAAAAAAAAAAACAAAACCAAAACCCTCTCCACCCCACATCCCCCTCTAGACTCGTTCCTGTTGCCATCTCCTTCCCTCCATTCCCTACTGAACCCATTCATGCCGGCTGGCCATTTGTTCTCCCAATATTGAAACCACTTTTGCTAAGTTCATCAATAAGGTCCCCAATGGCGAAGTTAATGGTGATGTCCCATGTCCAGGTTGAAAGGGATATGTCTGTGGTCAGTGGGTCTTCACCAGACCAGTTCTGTGAAATACCTTGGGGTGTTTTTCCTGTTTCTGGAGCTCTTGTCCAAATCTGGTTCTCTGACCTCTCCATGTTACTGACACCCTTTCAGAAAGTTCTTTTCGGTTTACACGAGCCAGAATTGGTTTGACTCGGTTCTGTAGTTAAGTCATTTCTAAACTAGGAGATTTTGGAGATTTCCCTGGGTTTCTCACCACAGGAGGAGTGGGGGAGGTGCTGTGGTCTGTTATCATTATCCAGACCAACCTGCTTCCCCTCCCGATGCTGCCCCTAAGTGATGGCTTTCTCCTTGCTAGAGTTGATCATCGTGCCCATTCTTGTCCAGATTTATCCATTAAGAAATGGAGTAAACAACCTAAGAAGTGGAATGGGGCAAAGGATATGAACACAAAGGTGTTCATAACCAAGAAAACAACGATGGTCAAAAACCACAAAGATGCTAAAACTCAGTATAATTAGGGACATGCAAATTAAAACCCACTGGATTAAAAAAACTTTAAATACGGTACTAACTACTGAGGTCATAAGGCTGTGGAGTAATATGAACACTAAAATACAGCTTTCTAGAAAATCACTAACTAAAAAAGAGAGTGGTGTGCAGACCTTTGTCCACAGCTACAGAGAAGCAAAAGGAACTTGCGAAAGATGATGTACAAGAGTACGTGTCACATCATTGCATTTAATAATGAAAAACTGGAAATGTTCTCAATATCCATCATTAGGAGACTGGATCAGTCAATGGCAAATACGTACAAAGAAGTATTATACAGCAGCAAAAATGAATGAACTTGGGCTGCATGTTCAACATGAACAAGTTTCACAGACATCCTGCGGACAAAAAAGTAGGTTGCAGGAAAATGCATGCTATATCCTTTAAAAATTGAAAAATCAGGGGGAGCAATGCTATAGTTGGCTTAGGTATGCATGCATATGTAGCACAAGGTAGAGAAATACTCGGGAATGATGAGCATTAAATTATGAATAATTGTTATTTCTGGGAGCAGGGGTGTGAAGGTACAAGAGGAAAATGTTATAAGGACTGGGCACAAAGACCCACTCTATTTTTAAGGCTTTGCTTAATAAGCTGGATTGGGGGTACACCTTTTCACACATCTAAAATATTTTACAGTAAAAACAGTGAAACAATGGGATTATTAGGAAAGAAGAGTTAGTCAAAGAGATTTTCCCAGGTCACTCGGTGGGGTACTTGTGGTTCTTGCAAGCCCTATTTTTTCTAGGGGTGGCCTCAAGATCAATCAGGGCACCGATTTGGCCAACATTTCCACCAACATGGTCCCATTTCTTAATTCATGAAATAACTGTTAATACTAAATACATCCCTCCTGCAACTTACATCGGGAGGCACCAACAATCACCTTGGTTCACTTAATTGTCTCCTTTCCCATCTCCTTCCTGTATGGACTGGGTTTATTTAGGGGAAAAAATAGGTAACTGATTTCTGGCAATGCTTTCTTCTCTATGAGTTCCAGGCCTTGTACTCACCAGCCTTTTCCACCAGCAGGAAAAAACAAAACCCAAAACATTTCAATAGGAGGAGGATGTGGCTATTGTGGACTTAAAGACATAAAAATAATGGGAAAGTTAGTTCTGCATCCCTTCCACTCCTGGACATGGGTTGTTGGCCTCTCCATGAAGAACCGTCTGCTTGTATGTTGAACAGCTGCCAACAAGTGTAAGGCATTACTCGGATGTAGAAGGGACCCAGATAATAAATTAGTAGTATTCATCAAGATCCTTCCAAATGCCCATGACTTTTTACCCAGCAATTCCATTTTACAATACTAGTTAAAGGCAATAATCAAATATTATCAAACACTTATGTTCTCCAAATTGCAAAACAAAAATAAAGTTCCCAAACAGGGAGACAGTTATCAAAAAATATAGAAAACCCATACAATGTACTATTATGTGGCCATTAAATATGATGTGTTTAAGAGTTTTAATTTTTTATTTTTTATTTTAAAGATGCGGGGTAAAATTCAGGGTAGGCATACAAATCTTTATTATGCAGGTACCCTTGTTGATGAGGTGTGCCCCTGTCCCCTGGCAGTTCCCCTCAACTGCCAATTCTACCCCCACTTCCCTGGCAGTTTCCCACTACTGCCAATCCCTTTCTTATAGTGTTATGATAATTGTTCAAGGTCTGCTTATGAGAATATATGGTACTCTGTTCATTGTTTCTGTGATATATCACTGAGTATGATAGACTCTAAACCCATCCAAGTTGCTACAAGGTCCATATGTTTGTCCTTTTTTTGGCTGCATAATATTCCATTGTGTATATGTACCACTTTTAAAAATCCAGTCCAGTTTCAGTGGGCAGCACGGTTAGTTCCATGTTTTTGCTATTGTGAATAGAGCTGCAACAAACATGCATGTGCAGGTATCTTTTTTGTAGAATGACTTGAATTCCTACGGGTATATTCCCAATAGGGGGATTGCTGGGTCATATGGAAGGTCAAGTTCTAGTTCTCCACACTGTCTTCCAAAGAGATTGCACTAGTTTGCCTTTCCACCAGCGGTGTAGAAGCATTCCTTTTTCTCTGCATCTTCGCCAGCATCTGTTGTTTGTTTTATTAATGAAGGTCATTCTTACTGGGGTTAGGTGGTATCACAGTGTGGTTTTGATTTGCTTTCTCTGATGATTAGTGAGGCTGAGCACATGTTGAAGAGTTTTAAATGACACAGAGAACTATTTATAATAGCACTTTAATTGAAAGAAACAGACTATGGATGTGTAATCCACATAATCAGCCCAATTCTATAAATTTCTCTACCATGCATCAATACAGATACACAGATACATAGGAGAGAAACAAATGAAATGTACAGAAACATTATCAGTAGTGATCTCTGGGTAAAGGAATGATAACAATTAAAAAATACACTTCTTATTTTTCTAAAGTTTTATATAATGAATTGCTTTTTAAAATTTTTTGAAAGTAAAGAATTCCGAGCTCCCTAGAGTAGAGTCTCAATGTAGGTCCCACTCTCTCAGTGGGGACTGTGATACCCTCAAGGGCAGAAGGTGTCAGAATCCGTGTGTGTGTGGGGGGTCATCCCATGTCAGCCCTCAGGTGGTTCTTGATTCTCATCCACTCAAGGAGGGGGTTCCCCCAATCTGTCCACCCTTTCACTCTTCTTCAGAACCTCGGCCACCAAGCATGATGCTAGGTGAACCCAAGGCGTGAAGACCCAGGCATGCCACCCAGGGCAGGAAGAGTTGGCCTCATGGTTGTGACTTCAGAACTCTCCTAATCCACCCTTTCTTCCCATCGCCCTCCCACAAACCTCTCCCACTTGATCGCACCAACCCAGAATCCTTTTTTTTTTTTTTTTTTTGAGTTGGAGTCTCACTCTGTCGCCCAGACTGGAGTGGCCACTCCCGGCCACCGCAGCCTCGACCTGCTGGGCTCCAGCGATCCTTCCACCTCAGCCTTCCAAGTAGCCGGAACTACGGGCGTGCGCTACCACACCCAGCTGATTTTTTGATTTATTGTAGAGATGAGGTCTTGCTGCCCAGGCGGGTCTCGGACCTGCGGGCTCAGTCAATCCACTCACCTCAGCCTCCCAAAGGCGCGGGATTACAGGCTGAGCCACTGTGCCCGGCCAACCCAGAATCCTTCTATGGACATGTGCTCATTGGTGGAAGCTGTGGTGTCTGTGGAGTGTCCGCTACATTTGTGGGAGGATTTAGACTAGGACTTCTGAGCTCTACGGCTAAGATTCCACAATACCACACTTCTTTCCCCTTGGGTGAATCAATCCCAGATAACTTTTTTATTTTACTTTTTTGAGTTGGAATCTCACTCTGTAACCCAGGTTGGCATGCAGTGGCATGATCATCCTCACTACCACCTTCCAGGTTCAGGTGACCTTCCAGTTTCAGGTGATCCTTCTGCCTCAGTCTCTCAAGTAGCTGGGACTACAAGGCGTGCCACTAGGCTGAGCAATTTTTTTTTAGTTGTGGTCTCTGTTGCCCAGGCTGGAGTACAGTGGCATAATCACAGTTCAACACTGTCTCAACCTTCGAGGCTCAAATGTTCCTTTTGCCTGAGTCTCTTGAGAAGCTGGGACTACAGGCATGTGCCACTTTACCTGGCTAATTTTTTTTTTTAAGACACCAGGTCTTGCTATGTTGCCTAGATTGACGTTGAACTCCTGAGCTCAAGTGATCCTCCCACCTCAGCCTCCCAAAGTGCTGGGATTATAGGTGTGAGTCATGGTGCCCGGCCCCAGATCACTTATTAAAAGGCAATTTGGATAGAGGGTGAACTGGGACATTTGCAATCTGAGGAAGGAAGAACAAAAACATGATAGAACTGTAGGGACACAAACCAAGTCTGGGGCCCTTCATCTATGCCCAGGCTTCCCTACAAGCTGACTTTTCTCCTCTCCAAGGGAGAAGGGGCAGGGAGGAGGACCAGTCTCGTGATTTGAGTGGGAAAGCCTGACTGACATGGCAGTTTACCTGCAACTTGTGGATGGAGAGTGTGAAACTGCAAGACTCACCTGGATGAGCGATGTGGATTGAATTTTGTCCCCCCACAAGTTTTACCTTGAAGTTCTAATCCTCTATCATTCCGAATGTGACCTTATTTGGAGATAGGATGTCATTGGTTAAAATGAGGTCATGCAGGAAAAAGATGGGCCTCTACTCCAATTTGATGGTTGTCCTTATAAAAAGGGAAAATTTGGGCCGGGTGCGGTAGCTCATATCTGTGATCCCAGCACTTTGGGATCCCGAGGCGGGAGGGTTGTTTGAGCCCAGGAGTCCGAGACCAGCCTGGACAACACAGCAAGACCTCGTCAGTATAAAAAAATGAAAATAAAAAGTTATCCTGGTGTGGTGGCGTGTGCCCGTAACCCCAGCTACTTAGGAGGCTGAAGTGGAAGGATTGCCTGAGTCCAGAAGGTGGAGGCTGTGGTGAGCCATGATTGTGCCACCACAGTCTAACCTGGGTGACAGTGTGACCCCACCTCAAAAAAAAAAAAAAAAAAAAAAAAGGAAAGGGGGAATTTGGAGACAGACCTGCACACAGGAAGAGTACCAGGTAAGAACCGGAGTGATGCTTCCAGAAGCCAAGGAACTTCCAGAGCCTAGATGATAGCCAGAACAGATCTGGCACCTTCGGAGGGAGCAAAGCCTGCCAACATTTTGATCTCAGACATCCAGAGCTGTGAGACAGTACATATCTGTCACTCTGAGCCACCCAGTATGGGGTTCCTTGTTACAGCAGCCACACAAACTAATACATGAGCCTGCAGGAGACATGGGCTGGTGAGCAGGTGACTTGGCCAGTCCCACGCCCCAGAAGGCCTGCAGAACTGGCTCCCCGCATGGTGTGGGCCCCTGGCTCCAACAGGAGCCCTGGGGTCCCCATTTCAGAAGGAAGCTAACCCTTTGGCCAACAGAAAGAGTTAATAGAATCTCACACCACACCAGAGCCTTCTGCTGGAGCATGGGTTATTTAAACTGTCTGGTCCATTTTTATTACTCATGACACACCATCATACGAGTGACTCATAAAATTGGATATAAAAGGAAGGTAGTATCATTTTTAATCCCTTTAATGTAATGTAATGGGAAAATTAATCATTTATTACAGCAGACAATTGAAAACCACTCAGAAAGAGTGTTCTCTTTATCCTGAAACTTGGCAGTGGACGGTGCATTTCCCACAGTTTGCTGAAATCTCTGCATCTTTTAAACCTTTGGCAAGGGAAGCATCAGATAATGTAAATAGCAAGGTGTTTTTTTATTTCAACTTCTTCATTAACGAAAGTTCTAAGAAGCAAAATGAGAACGGAGACTGCAGGTGGAGTCGACATTTTGCAGATGGCAGCATCCTGGGATCTCACTGCAGTGTGAAAAGAGAATAAATTACCTGCTCGTTCCCCACAAGAGATGGCTGGAGTCTAATTCGTTACTCATATTTAACAATTACTCTCTCTCTCTGTTCTACTGAGAAAACATTTTGCAAAGAGGATTGAAACTTCCCAATGATTCCAGGGATAGACAGAGTTTAGCTAAATTTGCAGCAGAGTAGAACAAAAGAAGACACAGTCAAGGCCAGTGGGATCACCCAGACTGGCCCGGCTCCTGATTTTCTGCGTCCCCTTCTTAGTGTGGCCTGAACGATGACACTGCAGCCACTCCTTGCTAGTGCCTAACAGTCAGGGGTGACTACCCTGGAAATATGATAATTAACTCCTTAAGATTGATATGATAATTAACTCCTTAAGATTGGTTTCCATCATTGTTTCCTGGTCCCTGGTAAACCCACCTGGACTCTTCACTGCTCAATCACAGTCCAGAGAGGCAGCCACCGTCACCAGCCACTGCACTGTCTGCAGGACTCCAGCCAAGGTGACATTGTGGCATGTGGCCACTGGCTCCTGAGATTGATGCCAGCCGTGCTGTTTAGAAGGCTCCTGCCATTGTGCTGTGCCAGCCGCCAGGCTTACCAAGGGGAAATTGGGATCTGCTCCAGGCAAACCCAAAACACCAAAACTAACAACAACAAGGGGATTTGCTAAAGCTACCAAAGGGGAAAAGAAAAAAAAGTCTCTGGCCTTGGTAGTGTATCATGGATTCAAATGGAAAAGCGCAGTAATGCTTCCAATGAGCTTTTGATTCAAGGATGAATGTTGGTTCCAAGAGTCTGTTCCTCACAGTGCTGGAGTCCAAGAGAGCTTCCAGTAAAGAATGTCACAGGCTGACAAGAGCTACACCAACTCGGCAGGTCCTTGGTGGTTTTCAGCAGCTGCTCCTGCCACTTTTGTTGACAAGGGTGTGAAAACTGGCCAGAAGGCCCAGAGCAATAATCCGCCAAGGCTAGCCTACTCTTACTCAGCCTCCTAAGGATCTCTGTGGAGACGGGACACTGGGGAGACGTGCTGTCCACAGGACTCCGGTGCCTCATCTGATCGTCCTTCCTGCTTCCCATTTTGGGGTGTCCGCTGATCTGGAGGACACAGACCTCCCCTCCTTCTGTCCCATTGGCAATTTTTTTTTTTTTTGAGTCAGAGACCCTGTCACCTAGGCTGGAGTGCAGTGGTGCAGTGATGGAACACCACAGTCCTCAACCTGCTAGGCTCAGGCGATCCTTCCACTCAGCCTCCCTAGTAGCTGGGACTACAGGTGCACACCGCCATGCCCAGTTACTTTTTTAAAAATTGTATTGTAGAGACGAGATCTTGCCAAGTTGCTGTTTCTGACCTTGAACTCCTGGGCTCAGGCAATCCTCTTGCCTTGGCCTCCCAAAGTGTTGGGGTTACAGGCGTAAGTCACCGCACCTGGCCCCCAGCGACAATTTGTTGAGTGTCTGCAGTGTGCCCACTGGAAAGCAAAATGGAAGACTTGGTTTATAATCAGTTCTGAAAAATGTCTCCTGTCACCTAGATCCACATAGTTCACATAGAGGCATGCCTTGGTATTCAAACCTACTCATTTTCTGAGTTTTGGAAAGCAATGACAAGAGATGGCAATGGATTTTCTTTTCTCCAAATAGCTCTGTTTCAAACATTTCTATCTCAACACTTCAGTCCATGAGTAATGAGGAAGAAGGTCATATCAGACAAAGGGTGAACTGATAAGATGCTTCCAGAAGAGCTAAGAAACAAACACTACAACAATATTAGGTATCTACCTAAGTCTTTACTTCCAACTTTGAAAAACATTAATCAGCAGGACGCAGTGGCTCATGCTGTAATCCCAGCACATTGGAAGGCTGAGGCGAGAGAACTGCCTGGGCTCAGGAGTTTGAGACCTGCCTGGGTAACATGGCGAGATTTTGTCTCTACAATAAATCCTACCCCTCATCCCCCCCACCAAAAAATTAACCAGCCTGCAGTCCTAGCTACTTGGGAGAATGAGGTGGAAAGATCACCTGAGCCCAGGAAGTTGAGGCTGCCGTAGCCATGATCGTGCCACTGCACTCCAGCCTGGGTGACAGAGTGAGGCTCCAATTCAAAAAATAAAGATTAAAAAAAAAGTTCATTGGACACATATTCCCTCCCAGGAATGAGTTTTATTGTATTTGTTTTAAAAAATGTTCTAATGCTTTGGGTGTTAAAAATAGCAGAAATACAAATCTTTAAAAATAATGCAAAGCCGGGCTTGGTGGCTCAGCCTGTAATCCCGCGCCTTTGGGAGGTTGAGGTGAGTGGATTGCCTGAGCCCGCGGGTTCGAGACCCGCCTGGGCAGCGAGACCTCATCTCTACAATAAATCAAAAAATCAGCCGGGCGTGGTAGCGCATGCCTGTAATTCCGGCTACTCGGAAGGCTGAGGCGGAAGGATCGCCGGAGTCCAGCAGGCGAGGCTGTGGTGGCCAGGAGTGGCCACTGCACTCCAGTCTGGGAGACCTAGTGAGACTCCAACTCAAAATAAATAAATAAATAAATAAATAAATAAATAAATAAATAAATAAATAAATAAATAAATAAAAATAATGCAAAATTTCCACACCCTTAACAAATCAGCCATTTCACTTACCTTCATTTCCATCTAGTCTTTTATACAATATGTTCATGTTCTATAATTGCACAACATAGATGGAATTTTATTTTCTGCTTTACCTTAAATCATAATCATTTGTTTTTCTACATAAGTGTTATATTTCTCAGTCTCTACTGATTCATTATATTCAATCTAGTACATGTACCACAATTTATCTGCCTTCATTTGTAAATGAATTGCAAATGTCCATAGAAGGATCATCAAGTGTGTAGTTTTTCCTTTGCTGAAATCTTTCCTTAACAAAATCCCTAGGATTAGGATGATTGGCTTAAAGGATATTTTTATCTTATTGGTTTTTAGTGAATTGAAATGTGTTTTGTTTGGAAAATTGCGCAACCACATTTGAGGTCATAGGGAACGCCGCGGTGTTGCAAAACCAAGACTGGTGAACCCAGAGCCTGGGATCGGGTCTGCCCAAGCTCTCTCTCTTATCTAGAAATGCACCAGGCTGGCCTCTACCTGCAGAGGTGTGCGTTGAAGAGGCAAGCAGAGAAAGAGAGTTACATCTAAAGCAATATAGACACGGCATACAAATGACTAGAGAAAAATGATCTTTTGCCTTATTGATTTTTTTCTGCTGCTGTACAGCATGTTATGAAAATGAAGTTCCCAGTTTTCATTCACCTGTGACTCATCAGAAAATCTTTTCAACGACATTCAGGAATAGCTGCGGGCCTTGTAATAACAGGCATTCAACAAATATTTGTTGAATTGAATTGCAGGGAACTGAATGTTCTGTATGACTTTGTTCCATTATTTCATTTTTGCAGTGGGCATATAGTGTGAACAAGAAATAAACCATTATTGTCATAAGCGCAGAGATTTTGGGGTTGTTTGTTACTGAAGTGTTACCTTGGCTTTCTGGGCTGATATGCCACCGGACGAATGTTTTCTTTGAAAAATGACTAAGCCGGGCTCGGTGACTCAGCCTGTCATCCCGCGCCTTTGGGAGGCTGAGGTGAGTGGACTGCCTGAGCCCGTGGGTTCGAGACCCGCCTGGGAAGGCGAGACCTCATCTCTACAGTAAATCAAAAAATTAGCTGGGAGTGGTAGCGTGCGCCTGTAATTCTGGCTACTCGGAAGGCTGAGGCGGAAGGATCGCCGGAGCCCAGCAGGTCAAGGCTGCGGTGGCCGGGAGCGGCCACTGCACTCCAGTCTGGGTGACAGAATGAGACTCCAACTCAAAAAAAATAAAAGAAAAATGACTAAATGCACAAAATTCTTGCAATATTATTTATAATTGCAGAAGAAAATAAACCACTACAGGAATTAAGTACATAAAATTCCACAAAATTTATTGTACAATCATTTAAAATAATGTTTACAATAACCTTGAAATCACATGGAAAATTTAGATAGTATAAGATGAATTTTAAGAGTATGGCTAAATTGTATATGTCAGTTAACCTTACACTTTGAAGGCTGTGCACACAGAAAAAGAATGAAAGCAGCAAAGCAAATAACAGCGATGATAGCTTTAAACTTGAAAAAATGGAATGGATTTTTTTCTACTTTTCCTAATTTCTGTGTTTTTGAGAGTATACATTGTTCTTATATTTAACAAAAATGTTTTGTAAAAGATTATTTTCCCTGCGGGTCCTTTTTATAATAATTTATTCATTCATTTAGTTAATATTTATTGAACACCTACTAGTGCCCCAATGGTTTTACATGCTGGAGACATGGCCACGAACAACACAGACAATTGAATTCTGTTCTCACAAAGAGTACATTCAGATGGAAAAATCATAAGCAGAAAATGTCCACAGCAATCATTTGCTTAAATTACTATGAGACTTTTAGAGAGAAAGAAGAGAGTCATCTAAGTGGAAAATTTGACCTTTTTTTACCAAATGTTTAAACATCTGGGTTATTGATTTTCTATTTTACTGAAAGTCATTTGCTAACACACACACACACAAAAACACTCTGCAATCACTAGCACCATTCACAATAGCAAACTCACAGAATCAACCTAAGTGTCCACCAATGGATAATTGAATAAAGAAAATTACATACACACACAGGGGATGCCAAAAAAGTATACATTTTAAGAGATGTTATCTATGTATTACTTTGAGAAGTTAAGTTAAATTACGGTAGTAATGTGTAGTATGACGTTTGCTCCACTGTGCTTTTGCCATTTTCTTTGACTGTCCTGCCTGTTGCATGGTGACACTAGCATTCATTTGATTAGTGCCATCTTTTGAGCAAACATTATACTTAAAATGTGTATACATTATTTAGCGCATATATGTATATGCCTATAAATATATAGATTATTTATTTATGGGAGACCCCTCCAAAATGGAATTTATTTATTAAAAATTGTGTATTCTTACATATTTAAACTTCAGGTGTCTTCAAAGTACTCTCTGTTAAATGCAGTACACTTTTTGAGGTGCTTTTCCCACTACTCAAAGCAGTTTTTGAACTCATCAGTTTTGATGACTTTTAGCGTTTCTGCCTTTTTGTTTCACCTCTTCCACATCAGCAAAATGTTTCCCTTTGAGGACTTTTTTCATTTGGGGAAACAAAAGAAAAAATCACTGGGGGTGAGATTGGGTAAATAAGGGAGGGTGGGGCACAGAGGTGATGCCAGTTTTCATCAAAAACTGCTGAACTCAGCATGGTGTGAGCAGGTGCACTTGTAAAACACCCATTATGAAATGGGCAAATTCATTAACAGACTCTCCAAAAAAAACCAAAACTTACTGAAGCCAAATGTAGCCTCTCACAACACTAGCTAGTATACTGATGCTGATGGGTTCCTAGAATACTCACCTAGCGGAAGAAGCCTGTACCACAAGGAGTCTGCCCTTCAAAAAGCAATTCTGGTTTTTTTGGGGGGGAGTTCTACATTTGGCTTCAGTAAATTTTAGTATCCTATGGAATACTATCGATCCATAAAAAAGAATAAAATTATGTCTTCTGCAGCAACATGGTGGAACTGGAGACCATTATCGTAAGTGAAATAACTCAGAAACAGAAAGACATGTTCTCACTTATAAGTACACATGGACATATAGAGTGGAATCATAGCCACTGGAAATTTGGAAAGGTGGGAGGGTGAAAAGGGATGAGAGATGAAAAATTACCTACTGGGTATGGTGTATACTATCCAGGTGATGGATACATTAAAAGCCCAGGCTTCACCACTACACAATATATCCATGTAACAAAAATGCACTTGTACCCCTATATCTGTAAAAGTTCTTTAAAGGATTTTTTTAAAATAAAAAAATCTGCAATCATTCATAGAGTTATGTGTCTATGCTTTGCAGCCTTTGTTAATATTAATAATTATTATTAAAATCTAGAAAGTAGAGATTCCAATCAGAATATTGGTAGATATTAACCAGTGTCTCATAAAGCTTCTGATTGTGGACATGCACAAAATGTGACAGGTACACATTTGCTGGAATCCAAGTTGCAAAAAAAATACTCAACCTGATTCTGTGAACCCAGAAGAAGCCAAATAGCAGAAAGGCATGGTCCCACTGGGGCAGAAATGAGGGGAGTGGGGGTTTCCTCTGCTGCTCTTATAGCTGTCTTTCTAGGCCTTCCAAAGCCAACAAAGAAAATAACTCCGATTAACACGTTTTTTTCCTTAAAAAAGCAAAAACCAGGCACAGTGGCTCACGCCTGTCATCCCAGCATTTTAGGAGGCTGAGACAGGAGGATTGCTTACGCTCAGGAGTTCAAGAACAGTCTAGGCAACATAGTGAGACCTCATTTCTACAAAAAATTTAAAAAATTAGCCTGGTGTGGTGACACAGTCCCAGCAACTCGGGCAGGTGAAGCAGAAAGATCGCCTTAGCCCAGGAGGTCAAGGCTGCAGTGAACCATGATCATGCCCCTGCACTCCAGCCTGGGCAACAGAGTGAGACTCCAATCCTCCCCCACCAAAAAAGTACACAACACTTAGAGATCAAAAAGGAAAACCAATTCGTAGGGCATTCAGTCTTTTGTTTTCTTTTAATAACCTTTAATGTTTTACTGGTCATAAAAATAATGTATGTTCTTCATAGAAAATATGAATAATGCAGAAAATTAAGTAGGATATAAAGCTCATCTGTAATCCTGCCGCACGAAGATAACCATGGTTATTCTTATGGGGCACCTCTTCCAGAGTAGGGGCTGGCAAGGTTTTTCAGTATAGGGCCAAATAGGAAAAATTTTAGACTTTGCAGTCTAAAATATTCTTTCTCTCCCTCTCTCTCTCTTTCTGTCTCCCTCGCTCCCTCTCTTTCTCCCTCCATTTCAACTCCTGTACTCTGGCCTTGAGACAAAGCAAACCATAAACACCTAACTGAATCAATGTGGCTCTGCTCCAGGAAAACTGCACTTACAAAAAACAGCAGCGGGCCTGATTTGGTCCTACAGGCACACGCCACCACACCTGGCTGATTTTTTTTTTTTTTTGACTTTTTGTAGAGAAGAGGGCTTACTCTGTTGCCCAGCTAGTCCCAAACTCCTGGGCTCAAGCAATCTTCCCACCTTGACTTCCCAAAGTGTTAGGATTACAGGTGTGAGTCACTGTGCCCAGTCTCAAAAGTATTTTAATGGAAAATATCAAACATATTTTTTAAAAGAATAATATAAAGTCGTCCCATGCTCACTATTCAGCTTCAACAGTTTTGAGCGCATGGCCAATCTTTTTTCATTTCTACCTTCCCACTGTCCCCATTTTGTATTAAAACCCAGGTAACATTATTTCATCCATAAATACTTTGCTATGTAATTCTAAAATATAAAGCTTCTTTTTAAAAACTTAATCAGAATGCCATTATCACAGCAAAAAACTTAATCCAGTCAATGTCAACATATCCCCAACTTTCCCATAATGATTTAAATTGGGACACAAACTAAGATTCACATATTGCATTTGTTGTTGTATCTCTTAAATTGCTTTTAGTCCATAGGTTCCCCATCCTACCCCACCTCTGTTTTCCTTTCCATGTCATTTATTTGTTGGAGGAATTGAGTCTTTGTCCTGTGACATTTCCTATACTCTGGAATTTTCTGGAAATATATTTGTGTTATCATTTAATAAGTTCTGTGTCCTATGGATTTTCTGAAAAACTAGGGACTTAAATAAATTTAGCTCCAATTTTTGACAAAAATGCTGTATAGGCAGGATTGTGCATTGTGTATTTCCTATTGCATCATACGAAGAAGAAAGTGTTTGAGATCTATGAGTCTGTGACCTTCAGTCACTCCGGTCCCTGGAGGTACACCTAATGGAACTCTAATCTCAGGTCTTTAATTCTCATCTTTGTGATACATCTTTTCTTTTCTTTTCTTTTTTTGAGTTGGAGTCTCACTCTGTCGCCCAGACTGGAGCGCAGTGGCTGCTCCCGGCCACCGCAGCCTCGACCTGCTGGGCTCTGGCGATCCTTCTGCCTTAGCCTTCCAAGTAGCTGAAATACAGGCATACGCTATCATGCCCGGCTAATTTTTGATTTATTGTAGAGGTAAGGTCTCGCCAAGTTGCCCAGGCGGGTCTCAAACCCATGGGCTCAGGCAATCCACTCACCTCAGCCTCCCAAAGGCGTGGGATTACAGGCTGAGCCACCGAGCCCAGCTGTGACAGACCTTTTCAAAGTGCTATGAGCCTTTGGTCACCCTTCATGCACCCTTACATTAGACCCCTTCACCGTGGTATCTGACTAGAAATATTGCAAAAGATATAATGCAAATCTAGATAACACATCATTTCTTTCTTTATATTATAAAATATTTTAAATATAAAGAAAAGTATAAAAGATTGATGTCAGCAAAAATGACAGAGTAAGGAATTCCAAGGGTCCATTCTTCCACTAAAACATCAAATAAACACACAGGAGCTGTCACAATAAACTTTACTGGAACTCTGGAAAATAGTCAGCAGCAGTAGTCTACAATGCCAGTCTCTAAAAACCAAGAGAATGCTGAATCAAGAAAAAGGTGACTTAAATGTGATAAGATAGCTTTGTGATATTTTATCTTAGCTTTGCCTTACTGCTTTCTCCTCCCCAGAATGGTGCAAGTTTTAAGATGCAGCCTGTATTCCTGGTGTGAGAGGGAGCAAAGCAGACGTTGTTTCCAAGGAGCTGTGTTTGTCTGAGGGTTCCCTGAAGGACTGACACAGGGTGCTTGCTTTTGTTTTTCCTAACTTTAAAACTTTTCCAGTGCAGAAAATTGGCTAAGCAAAAGGAATTCCTTGAAAACATTGATAGAGCTATGAACAAGCTGCTGTTGCCTGGGGCAAAATATTACAGTTGGGTCCAACAACAGACATGCCAAAGCCTGGGAGGAAAAAGTCAGGGAGAGGGTTACTTTGGAGAATAGAGCTTTGGTAATCTCCTGCATATAACAGGATATCTAAATAGCCATATGTATGCCCAGGGCAGGATACATGCCCAGAAAATACCCAAGAAAACCCTTAGCCCTTACCTCTGTCTGACCTTTAGGCTCCATGTGAACAGGAAGTGAAGGCTAAGACAGAGTTCTAAAGGGTTTGGCTAAGTGTTAAAGGATACAGCACAGAGACAAACTTCAAAAAGACTGGGATAATATTTCTTTTCTTTTCTTTTAAGGAAATTTCTATCAAACCACTAGCTGATCAAAAGGTAAAGAATAGAAAATTCAGAGGCCATTCACAGAAAGCAGCAACAAAAATCCCCAAGGAAGGTGAAGAATCTGACTTCCAGAGTTACCACATTAAAATATTTAATATGACCAGTTTTTTGTTTTATCTTGTTTTTAATTAGTATAGCATTGGAGCCAATTATTTTATTTTAATGATATTTGACTTATAATGGAATTTTGGACATTGGGGAACTTATTTATGATAAAAATTTAATAGCTCATACTTTTCTAACGTGTGGTAACGTGTGAGACAGTCACTGGCATGCATTGCAGGCTCGTTGATACACGTTGTGCAATGGTAATTTGTTTGACATCTTTCACCAGTGTTTTTCTATTTGAACAGACAATGCAGTCTTGTTTTCCTCTTTCCACATTAATAATATGTAATTTATTGTCTAGTCTGTTGTTCAAAGATGATGTGGAAGGATGCACTTATGATTCTGGAAAACCACTTCCCAACTGATCTATCAGAAGCTTGAAAAATTTCAAATGGGGCATAGGTTTTTCTTTTCTTTTTTTTTTCTTTGATGCTCATACAGTAGATAGGAGTTAATGATAAATATTTCTAGTCCCCAGAAGAATAATTTCCTCCACCATCTTAAAGATTTTCACAAAAAATAATATGTGGAAGCATATTGATGCACATGATTCACACCATTCATATTTGCAATATAATTTAGAGTCATTCAGGCTTTTTGACTGATACTTCCACCATGTGATATCCTTGTGGTAGATTTTATTTCTGCATGCTTCCAGGTGCTGAGAATTATAATGATACTTTTCTCCCTCCATGCAAGAAGAGTAAGATTATTTTTCCTATACACTACTGTTTTTTTCATTTAAAACTTTGGCTTTTTTATTTGTGCTGATATTTCCTTTTGGTTGACATGTCCAGTTTTTAACAAAAAAAAATCACAAAGATACAAGAGAGTAGGACCCATTTGTAGGAAAAACAAAACAAAAAAAAAGAACAGAAACAATCTCCGAAGAAGCACAGACATTGTTCTTACTTAAATTTGCTCAAATAACTAAAGAAAATAATAGACAAAGATTTAAAGGAAACCAAAAAAATGATGCCATGATGAATATCAATTAATAAATAGAATTTTTTGAAGGATGCTAATGGGAATTCTGGAGCTGAAAAATATAGTAAGTGAAATGAAAATTTTACTAAAGAATTTCAACAGTAAACTTATACAGGCAGAAGAAAGAATGAGTGAACTTGAAAATAGTTCAGTTGAAATTATTCAGTCTGAAGAGTAGAAAGAAAATAAGAATGGAAATGTGAACACAGCTTAAAGAACTGTGGGATAACTTCAAGTATACCAACGTATGCATTATGAGAATCCTAGAAAAAGAGAGGGGCAGAAAATATTTGAAGAAATAATGACTACAAACTTCCCAAATTTGATTTAAAAAACATGAACCTGCATATTCAAGAAGTTCAAAGAATTCCAGGTGGATAAAGAATTGAGACGCACCCTGAGGCACATAATCAAACTATCAAAATACAAAGATGAAGAAAATCTTAAAAGTAAGAAGAAATAATCTTGAAAGTAGGAGAAAAGAGACATTCCCAGATAATCAAAACCTGAGAGAGTTTATTGCCCACAGACCTGCCCTACAATAAATGCTAAAGGAAGTACTTCAGGTTATAAGGAAAGGACACTAGACAGTACCTAAAAACTATATGAAGAAATAACAACAGCAAGAAGAAACAGTGGTAAAGGTAACTACATAGGTATTCTTAGATTATCGTATTTTGGGTTTGTATTGTCTCATTATTTTTGCAGAGAGATAGACACATAGCTCAATAGAATAAAAGACTACAAACCCATATATCCGTGGTTAATTGTTTTTTGACAAGGATGACCAGGCCATTCAGTGGAAAAAAGAAGAGTCTTTTCAACAAGTGGTGCAGGGACAATTGAATATTCACAAACAAAAGAATAAAATTGGATTCTACCTTATACTATAGACAAAAATTGACTCAAAGTTTATCAGATACTTACATGTAAAAGCTAAAACTATAAAACTCTTAGAAGAAAACAGAGGTAAACCTTCATGACCTCAGATTTGTCCATGAATTCTTAGAAATTATACCAAAGGCACGAGCCACAATTAGATTTCGTCAAAATTTTAAATGTTTGTGCTCTAAAGAATACTGTCAAGAAACTGAAAAGACAATCTACAGAAAGGTAAAAAGAAATCGGTAAATGATATACCCGACAAGGGTCCAGAATTCAAAATATATGAACTCTTACAACTTAACAATGAAAAGACAGACAACTCAATTTTAAAACAGGCAAAGGACTTCAATAGGCATCTACAAAGAAGATATACAAATTGCCAACAAGCACATGAAAAAAATGGCCAGCATCATTATGGAAATGCAAATCAAAACCACAATAAGATAACACTTTATACCCACTAGAATGGCTATTTTTAAAAATGGAAATAACAAGTATTGGTGAGGGCGTGGAGAAATTGGAACACTTGCACAATGCTGGTAGAAGACAACTAAAACTAGTGCAGCCCTGTGGAAAACAGTTTGGCAGTTCCTCCAAAAAAAAACTTAGAATTACCATATGATCCAGCAATTCCACTCCTATGTATATACCCCAAAGAATTGAAAATAGGTATTTAAATACATAGTTGTACACAAATGTGCATTACAGCACTATTTACAATAGGTGGAAACAATTTGGGGTCCCCCAAAAGCTAATCATGGAATCACAATATGAATTCTAGATATAGACTTAAAATAATTAAAAACATAGACTCAAACAGATATTTGTGTGCCAGTGTTTATTGCAGCATTCTTCACTATTGCCAAATTGTGAAAACAACCCAAGTTTTCATCAACAGATACATAGATAAACAAAATGTGGTATCCAGCCGGGCTCGGTGGCTCAGCCTGTAATCCCGTGCCTTTGGGAGGCTGAGGTGAGTGGATTGCCTGAGCCCGCGGGTTCGAGACCCGCCTGGGCAGCAAGACCTCATCTCTACAATAAATCCAAAAATCAGCCGGGCGTGGTAGCGCATGCCTGTAATTCCGGCTACTAGGAAGGCTGAGGCGGAAGGATCGCCGGAGCCCAGCAGGTCGAGGCTGTGGTGGCCGGGAGTGGCCACTGCACTCCAGCCTGGGTGACAGAGTGAGACTCCAACTCAAAAAAAAAAAAAAAAAAATGTGGTATCCATACAATGGACTATTATTCAACCTTTCAAAGAGTCATGGTTATACAACCCTACGAATGTGTCAAAAACATGAAATTGTACACTTAAAAAACTTACACTTTAGGACCTAAACTGAAGCTTATTCACTAACCCATTGCTGACTAGAATATGGCTTACTTGGACTGTTATCTCTGGGAGAGTGTTCATGAAAAAGTGGGACAGAGGCTAAACTAAAGGTACTGAAGTTCTGGATAAATTTCTAGTATCAGCCCATGGATCTGAAGTGAGTTTTGGGGTCCCCTGGAATAGCTCTGGCTGTCCCTGAAGGGACGGCTCATCAGCTTTGCTTAAAATCATTATCATTTGCCTTCAAACCTGTTCTATTTCTGTTAGGAAAGTATTGTAGTTAACAAGCATGAGTGTGAAATATTTATCATCCCGAATATAGCATTTATATGGCTGTTGAGATATGGTGATGGTGTTGAGGCTGGCTCAGGGCAACACTGCATCACACGGACCGTGACAGATTTAATACATAGAAGGCTTTTCTCATCTCACTCTCAACTGCATCTTCCACTTTTTAAATGAAAGATATTCCCCTTTTATATTCTTTCCTTCCTCCCATACTACAGCTTCAATCCTTGATGCTTTATCCCCTCCACCAGCTCGAGATCATTCCAACGTATCTGATGAGATCTCAGACTTGCAGAAAAGCGATTCTTGGAATGCCATCTGGTTAACCATTAGATATGTCCAGACAGACACTTTGCGGATTATCTCCAGGAAGGAAGAAAAATAGAAGAGAGTCTGAGAACTATTTATACAATTATCCTGCAGGCTTTGGCCTGGAAAACAAGAAACTAGGACTTTCAGGTTTTTGATTGCATTTCTTCTTTCCTGTATTTCATAAAGTTTAAATTATAACCATCTGTTTCAGAAGATATAAAAATCCTGATTCCCTCTTCTTTCACGTTACCAGAATACTAACCTTCGGGGAACCTTATATTGATGGAGGAGCTCAATGATGACTACAGTGAAATCACAGTGTAAAACAAGCTCCAAGACGCAGTTCGTTGCCCAGCTACCTCATTGGCCCTGAATCTACTGCTGAAAGGGACATCTCTCTCCCAAAGGCATCGTATCATGTGGCTGCCTCCCTGTGCTGACGTTATGTCTTCTCCCTGTCTGATGGTGGTGTTGAGGAGGCAAAGAATGGCGATGATGGTAAAAGCCCTCTTTCTTCCAATTCTTATTAGAGACAGTTATTCTTTGTTCATCTTTAATTCTCAAAATATCCCTAAATCATTCCTGGTAGATTCAAAGGCATTTCACACTTGGTGATTAATGTAATTTGCTTTCAGTCTTACAGCTTATAGGACAGTGTGGGCGTGAAAAACACCACTCTAGAATTCACCATCTGCAATGAGTCGTTCCCTATTCTCCACTCCAACACTCCTCCCCTCTCAATTCTGTATGCAATACTCAGTGTCTCTCCAATAAGCTGGAGGCAAGATATGACAGTATAGCTGCAGAAAATAAGCTTTTCTTACGGCTCAGGGAATCACTGTGCTCCTTTTGGTTAATGTGTTAGACTCTAATTTTCCCTCTCAATAGGCTTTTTTTCTTTTCTCAGAAACTATTTTTTTCCTCCAATTAATAAAGCTTTATTGAGAACCAACTGTTTTCTAAGCACTTTGCTGGGTACTGGAGATACAGTGATAAGCCAAACCTAGTTTTTCTCTCAGAGCAACCAAAACCTAGTAGAGAACAAACTATGTAAAGAAATAACTTCCAGTACAATGAAACCAGAGCTTACAAGTAAACAGCTGGGTAGGTCAGAGGAGGAACAATTCATAAATATAAAATCTTATTTTTTTCTTCTGCCATGTATGCCTTTCTAGCGCTTGATGATGAATTTCTTTTTATTTTGCTATCTCATATTCCTTCAAAATTTCTGTTTTCAAGGCATATGGTTTTTTTAATCTTCTTTAATTATAACGACCTTTTGGATCTCACAGATAAACATAACCTTTTATTGTGTCAGTTGGATGTGCTTGGGATATAGAAATCAGGTAAAGAGAAAGATGGGAAGTGAGTGGCAGTACAGCATCTTGCTGGTTTAAACAACCTTGCAGGCGTTGCTGAGAGCAGTTGAGTCACACACCATGGTCAGAAGGAAGGCACAACAAAATGAGTCAGAATGAGTGAGGAAAGGGAAACCTCCCCCTCCAGCCAGAAAGAGAAAGCCTAGAAGGATAGAAGGGTTTTATTAATGCGTTTTCCAAGAGAACAGCAGAAGCACCCTCTGACATAACTCAGCACCGGTCTCACTGTCAAGGTGAAGCATGTTTAAGATCTAAAACTAAAAATGATGTGATCCACTCTATACATGGATCCTTCCTATGAGGACTCTGGAGTCCATAGGGAGGCTAAAACAAGTTGTCTTAGAACTAAAAGTAAACAAATGTTTTAAAGCGTTTTGCTGGGGGTCAGGGGATGGAGAGAAGCGTATTACCTGAGAAAGATCAGAGGACATAAAATCTCTTTTTGCCTTGAAAAGGGAGTCATGTGCTTGCCTAAAAGGAGTAAGGAACTGCATATTAATAAACCAAATGAAAGGAATACTAGAAAGAATTTTCTGGAAGACACTTAAGACCTTCGCTGGACTAACAAAATCATTCACCCCTGGATTGGGATAGAGTTCTCATCATCCACTGTTCCAGGTCAGCTTGAGAAGGATTCCGTGCATTGACTGGGTGTTTCAGACAAACTGGTGACATGTCTCAGAAAAGAGCCAATAAGCTTAACGGATTTTTTTTCCTCCCCTGCCCGGGCCCCACAAATTTTTAAAACTTAGTGGTCAGAGGTTGGCCGAGTTCAGTGGTTCAGCCTGTAATCCCAGCACTTTGGGAGGCCGAGGCGAGTGGATTGCCTGAGCCCGCGTGTTCGAGACCTGCCTGGGCAACTTGGCGAGACCTCATCTCTACTACAAATAAAAAAATTAGCCAGGCATGGTAGCCATTGCCTGTAGCTCTGGTTACTTGGAAGGCTGAGGCAGAAGGATCGCTGGAGTCCAGCAGGTCGACGCTGGGGTGGCTGTGAGCATGCCATGGCACTCCAGCCTGGGTGACAGAGTGAGACTCCAACTCAATTAAAAAAAAAACTTAGTGGTTAGAGGCAAAGATGAGTCTGAACACAGCAACTATGTGTCCTTTGGGGCCAATGAACATGGTGCTCCTTGTGTGTCATGGAAATGAAACCCAAAGGAGCATGTTTCACTACAACCTGGTGCACACACAGGATGCTGCTGGAGACCGGAAGGGTCAGAGATGCTTCGCTGTGCCATGCAGTGCCTCGTGGCTATGGCAGCCAGAGGGCTTGTGGCCTCAGCTCTGGTGGGGGCAACAGGAATGGGCAGTGATGGCTGGCCCAGTCCAGGGTGCTCTGCAGTCTCACCCCACCAACCCCCAGAAGCACTGTCAGAGATGGAAGCCCTGCATGGCTAGGAGGACGCAGCAACCTGTGGGGTTGGGGGAGTCTGATTTATGACTGTGTCTGAAGCAACACACCGGCAGGGCCAAGGGAAGGATGCCATTGCATCAGAGCTTGTTGGAGAGGTCAGCTAGTTCAAGTAATTTCCAAGCAGTGAAAACAGCAGGACACATATATCATCACAAGCTAGAGTTGAGGGTAGTGACTTCAGGTAGACATCAAGTGAGCATTGCACCAGGGAGTCCTTTAATACAATAGGCTAGCGCTCTTGGTGAGGCAGTTTCTTTAACTCGGCACTCAGGAAAGCACCAGTCTCGGCAGGACTCAGAGATGGTCCCTGAGGATGGGTTAGCAACACTTTCCCACTAGACCGTTCCATTTCCCATCCTCCCAGGGCAGGACAGACAATGTGGTCTGCTGCCTTTGATACTCTTGTGTTCTGGCATTGGGGGCCTTTGACTAGCTTGTTTTATTGAAGTATTTCCATCCTGGTTGTTCAGAACTGTGTCCCCAAACTTTTTGATGAACACCCCATCGACAAAAGAGATTTGAGCATGCATCCCAGTGTTCACTGATTTACTTATGAATTATAGACATAAGCTCCTGCATATGTACATTAGAAAACATACCCAGAAATTAGCCGGGCTTGGTGGCTCAGCCTGTAATCCCGCGCCTTTGGGAGACTGAGGTGAGTGGATTGCCTGAGCCCACGGGTTGGAGACCCACCTGGGCAGCGAGACCTCATCTCTACAATAAAAAAAAAAAAAAAAATCAGCCGGGCATGGTAGCACGTGCCTGTAATTCCGGCTACTCGGAAGGCTGAGGCGGAAGGATCGCCAGAGCCCAGCAGGCAAGGGATGCGGTGACCGGGAGCAGCCACTGCACTCCAGTTTGGGCGACCGAGTGAGACTCCAACTTAAAAAAAAAGAAAAAGAAAACATACCCAGAAATTACAAAAATATGAGGTAAAAGTATAAATAGAAGCTCTAATTTTTTTCCAGCACCCCGGTGGAGTCTCTATAGGGTATGTGCACCCACTTTGAAGGGCACAGGTAGCAATCATTTGGTAGTGATCAGTTGGACGGCCCGTTTTCAAACCAGGTTTCTGTCTTCAACAAATACATGTACATCAGAAGCTTTGGTGACATGGGATCAATCCTCATTCAAAACCATCCCGAATAAGACAGCAATTGCCAATGGAGTCAAAGAGTGAAGTATAGAGGCTTTCACTACAGTGGTATGATTTAAGTTCATCCACATGTCTAGGGGACTAGCTGTTGTTCATGACATATAAATAGTCTTAATTCTGGCCTACAGACCAAGGAAAGAATCAGGAAAGTTAGAATAACAGTTGTGAACTCACTAGAAAAAATAGGGAGAAGAAGGTCATAGATATATATATATTACTCAAGTTCTGCTTTCTTTCCACTACTTCCTGAAAAGCATTTAAATGTCACTAACTATAAATCTCTATTAAGTGCTTTATCTGTTCCTCTATAATTTAGTTGTGATTATTTGGAACAGATACAAGAAAGCTGCTTTTCCTCTTGTAGCTATGTTCATAAGTATTTGCTTAGTAAAAAATCACCCCCTGCTTGTAATCCCAGAGTTTTGGGAGGCTGAGGCAGGAGGATTGCTTGTAGGCCAGGAGTTTGAGGCTGCAGTGAGCTATGACAGCTCCGCTGTACTCCAGCCTGGGTGACAAAGCAAGACACTTGTCTAAAAATAAAATAAAATGAAATAAACAGCTCTCTTTTAAATCACTATGTCTAATTTTGAAATGTTCCTAAATAAAAACATTGACATCTTTTGAGATGATCCCAAATTACTATGAATTCATTCTTAGTTATTGAAATTGAGTCCTGGAGAAACTTGTGCAATCATACATGAACTTTGCCAATACTCACAGTCTTATTTCTCCAGGTAGTAGTGGTATTTTAGAAAGATTAAATTACCAAGTTATGGCTCTCCTTATATTTTTATTGTGGACATAATGCACAAAGATTAAGTCCTTGGCATCTACACAAGATAGTCCCAAAATACTATCTTTACCAATAGCATGCTTACTGTTAAAAATTCAAGAAGAGAATTTCATGACACATAACCAAGAGACAAAAGGTGTACCTTTGGATTTTATACCAAAGTTGTTTGGTGTGTCGAGTCACAGCTTACCCACTAGACTATAAGTTCCATGATGGTATAATTTTATTTAGGATATTGCTATATCCCTAGCAACTACAATTGTTATTGGCACAGAGGGGACACAGTGAATATTTGTGAAAGTAATAAATGCATTAAAAAAGACAAAATTCGGCCGGGCTCAATGGCTCAGCCAGTAATCTCAGCACTTTGGGAGGCTGAGGCAAGTAGATTGCCTGAGCCCATGGGTTCGACACCCACCCAGGCATGGTGAGACCTTGTCTCTACAATAAATCAAAAATTAGCCGGGCTCGGTGGCTCAGCCTGTAATCCCGCGCCTTTGGGAGGCTGAGGTGAGTGGATTGCCTGAGCCCGCGGATTCAAGACCCGCCTGGGCAGTGAGACCTCATCTCTACAATAAATCAAAAAATCAGCCGGCCGTGGTAGCGCATGCCTATGATTCCGACTACTTGGAAGGCTGAGGCGGAAGGATCGCCGGAGCCCAGCAGGTCGAGGCTGCGGTCGCCGGGAGCAGCCACTACACTCCAGTCTGGGTGACCGAGTGAGATTCCAACTCAAAAAAAAAAAAAAAAAAATTAGTCAGACATGATAACATGCACTTGTAGTTCCAGCTACTTGGAAGGGCAGAAGTGAAAGGATTGCCAGAGCCCAGCAGGTCGAGGCTGCAGTGGTCGGGAGCATGCCACTGCACTCCAGTCTGGGCAACAGAGTGAGACTCCAACTCAAAATAAAATAAAATAAAATAAAATAAAAAGACAAAATTCAAAATATTGCCACTGATACACAAAACACACAAATTTGCTTGGGGGACAAACAACATCTTTAGGCAGAAGATGTGAGATACATACACCAACATTGTTTTTTTTAAAAAAAATAAAAAAAAAAGAATGGAATTAAAGTCTTAATGGGAGGTAAAACTTTTTCTTTTTCCAAACTATACCGAAGGAAAGCTTAATTGTGGCTCAATGTTTAATTTATACTTTAGGAAGAGTAATGCATTTTTATAATGTGATCATTTTTAAGTTGTTAAAATGGCATCCAAACAGTTATACAAGTTGTGACCTTGGGCTAGGCGGTCTTGGATACAAATCTAACAGACAAGCAGAGTGTGCTTTGCGTCTGAGAGCTGCTGAACACCAGGAAAGGATAGATGGCAACCATCATGCGGCATCAACTTATCCACACACTTAGAATCTATTCATCAAGCACTGCCTGGGGTGCTGAGGCCATGGAGAATAAAATGAGCTTTTCCACAAACTCAAAGATCCCACAACCAAGCAAAGAAGCTGCTTTGGGTGGATAAATGCCTGGGCTAGAGCTGTAATGAAAATCTTGACCAAGGGCACAAATATATGGACTTTGCAGCTACTTGGATGGATTTAGAGATCTATCATGGAAACAAAGAACAGAGTACCACATGTTCTCACTCATAAATGGACCCTGAACATTTACCATAATATTATAAGAAATGGACAGGCAGCTGGTTGTGGTGGCTCAAGCCTGTAATCCCAGCACTTTGGGAGGCCCAGTTGAGGGGATTGCCTGAACCCACAGGTTCGAGAGCAGCCTGGGCAACTTGGCAAGACCTCATCTCTACAATTTAAAAAAAAAATGGCCGGGCATAGTAGTGCGAGCCTGTAGTCTCGGCCACTTTGAAGGTTGAGGTGGAAGGATCGCCTGAGTCCAGCAGGTCGATGCTGGGATGGCCATGAGCATGCCACTGCACTCCAACCTGGGTGACAGAGTGAGACTCCAACTCAAAAAAAAAAAAAAAGAAGTGGACTGGCAGTAGCAGGATACTGCCAGGGCGGGGGTGGGGCTAGGACACACAACATCCGTCAGGGTACCTGATCTCAAACCAGGCAAAGTGGGGACCAAAGAGAGTCTCAAATTTTACCTGTATGATGTCCACTTGTATCCCTAACCCTGAATTGTACCCTGCATATTTAAAATTATATATATATAAAAGAAAATGTTGACCAAGGGCAATACAAACCAGAAGAGGGCTGGCTGGCTCTGTCTGAAGGATGACAGAACCCATGCACGTCACTGGTGGAGGAGGAGGAATGATTTTTGGCGACAGTTGGTGCAGAGGCTGTCTGATGTGGAAGATGGGCATGAGAAAGACGGTGTACTCGTTTGTGAGAGCTGCCATAACAAAATAGCACAGGATGGTTTAAACAACAGAAGCTTATTTTCTTACTTTTTTTAATCAATATTTTTTATTATGATATTGTGGGGTACAGTTAAGGGTTAGGTATACAAATATGCTTCGTTCAGACACCCTTGTTGATAAGAGGTGTCTCTCCGTCCCCAGACATTTACCTCCGTTCATCCCATCTCCCTTCCCCTCCCCACCCCATAGTTTCCCACCACTGTCAGTCATTTTCTTATAGTATTACGTTGGATGTTCGAGGTCCACTAGATGAGTGAGAACATGTGATACTCAGATCTTTGTTTCTGTGAGAGGTCACTCAGTATTATAGACTCTAGTTCCATCCAGGTTGCTGCCAAATTCCAGAAGCTTATTTTCTCACAATTCTGGGTGCTGGAAGTCCAAGATCTTGGTGCTGGTAAGGTAGCTTCCTCCAAAGCCTCTCTCTTTGACTTCCGGGTGGCTGCCCTTTTGCTGCACCTGGTCCCTCCTCTGTGAACAGCATCCCAGATGCCTGTGTACCCTAATCTCCTTTCCTTAAAAGAATACAAGTCAGATTGGGTTGGCCTCTTCTTAATGCAAACATCTCTTTAAAGGCCTTATTTCCAAATATGGTCACCTTCTGGGATACTGAGGCTTAGGGCTTCAATAAATATATTTGAGGGGAACACAGTTTAGCCCATGACAGAGTCTAAAGCAGCAGTTTTCAAAGTGGAATGACATGGATCCCTGGAGGCTTCCAACACTCTTCCGGGGAGTCTGCAAAGTCAAAATTATGATGATAATAATAATACCAAGATATTATTCACCTTTTTTCACTGTGTTGACGTTTGCACCTATAGCAATGGAAGATACAACAGCTAATGGGATGGCTTAGCAGAAATCATGACAGTGGTATCTGACTGTTACTAGTAGTCATGGTATTCATCACTGTCATCCATGATGATTTCTTCTAAAAAGGCTAATCTTGCATAAGGAAGTCCTTAATAAAGCAGTATAAACTTTTTTTTTCTTTTGAGACGGGGTCTCATTCTGTCGCCCAAGCTGGAGTGCAATGGTGCAATCCCGTTTCACTGCCGCCTTCAACTTCTGGGCTCAAGCCATCCTCCCATCTCAGCCTCTCAAGTAGCTGCATGTCACCATGCTAGATTAATTTTTTTTATCTATTTATTATTATCATTATTACTGTAGAGTTGAGATATCGCTGTGTTGCCCAGTCTGGTTTTGAACTTCTGGGTTCAAGTGGTTTACCCTCCTTGTCCTCCCAAAGGGCTGGGATTATAGGTATGAGTCACCACCGTATCCAGCCATAAACTGTTTTCTGCATGGAGCACTATTTTTACTTGAAAGAATGACTGGCAACTATGGTTATGTAGACTTGGCTGTTTGACAGATATTTTCTTGAAAATGAGCCAAGTGAGTTTGTCACTCCAAGGAAAAGCAACTGATAGTATTTGTTTCTTTTGAGCTTTTATGCAAAAATTAGGTTTTTGAAAGTGTCAGGCATCATGAGTTTAACAGCTTCCCAATATTTAAAGGCTTTTCAGATGAGATAGGTGGTGACAATGAATGTGGTTTTTTGAAGTTGTATGATAAAATTTAGATCTCTACACTCAGTGAGCTGGTATTTTCCCAATGGTCAATGTTAAAGCATGGATAAAGAATTCATTCAAATTGCAAGATGGACAAATAGAGTAATATAACTGATTTGGGAAATTTCACTAATGCAGTTTCAGATTCAACACATTGCAACTAAACTTAAAAAACTACTACTTGCCTACTTTTGATGAGATTTCAAAGAATATCCACAATTATATAAAAGGCTATGGAAAATCTCCTCTCTTTACCAAGCCATATCTGTACAAGGTCAGATTTGTTTCACTTAAATTAAAATTACATATATCAATAGATTGAATGCTGAAGTAAATGTGAGAATCTAGCTGTTAAAGAGATATTAAGCCTGGTATTACAGAGGTCTGCAAAAAATGTAAAGCAATGCCAATTTTATAATTAAATATTTTTTGTTTTGGAAAACAAACAAAAAAGCAATTTTTATAAAAATATGTCCTGTATGTTAACATACAATGTATTTATTACTGCTTTTAAATGACTTAATAAGTATTTTTAAAAATTCAGGACAACTTCTCTCAGATTTCTTCCTACTGTGGGAGCTTTTCTATCTTCTTAATAAATCCTACTTTCAAAAAAAATTCATAATAGAGCAAATAACTATAGAACTATAGAGCTATAATTCACACAAACCAAAGCTCTTTGGAGTTCCCATAATAATTTTTAAGAGCATAAAGGGTTTCTGAGGCCAAAAAGTTTGAGAAACACTGCTGTAAAGATACAACTTCCAGCAAGAAGGCAAACTACGGAAGTTGTGAAATAATAGTAGAAGATTAACTGAAATTACAAGCAATTTTAATAGAGCGGCTGTCTGCTGTGACAGGCTCCCATCACTGTGTACTTTGGTAAATGGGCTTGTTCAGATGCATCTGCACAGTTTTACAACAGCAACATCACATACAAATTCTATGCAATGCATTACATAACCTGAGAATACTATAGACTACTGGCATCACAAGGACATGGGCTCCAGGAGGGGAGGAAATGAGATGTCTTGTTCATAGACATTCTCTCCCTCCTATGACAATGCCTAGCTCGTAATTGGTTCTCAATAGATTTTATTGCATAAATGAATGAATGTCATGCTAACTTTCATACACTATGATTAACAATCACCTATCAAATATTCATTGTGCAGCTCTTAGTGATCAAAACTGAGCTAGAAACTAAGAAACCTATGCTCACATCATAAAATATGATCTCTGCAATCAAGATGTTTACCATAAATTGGGAACAGAGACAATTACAAAGAGAGAATGGCTGGGTGTTAAGAAAGGCTATATCAGTCGGGCTCGGTGGGCTCAGCCTGTAATCCCGCGCTTTGGGAGGCTGAGATGAGTGGATTGCCTGAGCCTGCGGGTTCGAGGCCCGCCTTGGCGAGACCTCATCTCTACAATAAATCAGAACCCAGCTGGGCGTGGTAGAGTGCGCCTGTAGTTCCAGCTACTTGGAAGGCTGAGGCGGAAGGATTGCCGGAGCCCAGCAGGTCGAGGCTGCGGTGGCCGGGAGAGGCCACTGCACTCCAGTCTGGGTGACAGAGTGAGACTCCAACTCAAAAAAGAAAAGAAAAGAAAAGAAAGGCTATATCACCATGTGCTGGAGTAATCAAGGAGCTGGGATTTGAGCTAAGGATGAGAAAAACAAGCAAAGATAGGTTCCATATCTACATCTTGACAAGTAGGAAATCCTTTTGATTAGAGAGAAAACAATGGAACTACGAAAGTCTTTAAAAATGAGGTAGTTGAACCAAAAACAACCATAACATTTGAGCTGGAAGAGAACTTAAATACTATTCATTCTCATCTCATTATTGTAGAGATGAGGAAACTGAAGCCTAGGGATCAGTGACTTGTTTAAGGGCACATTGCGGTAGATTCTTGATTCTCAGGAAAGATGGTCTTTCATTCATTCTTACTTCAATGTTACATCTTAGCATTCAAATTGGGATCAAATTGGGACTGGTTAAATTTTTCTATTTAGCGCCACAAAAATATATTTATTTTAATTCCACTGCAATATGGGTCAAAAGGGTGACATTCATTCCATATCTGCTTATTGTTGGGTGAAAGAGAGAAGCATTGTTGCAGGAACATTCCCCTATAGCAGGAATGCTGAAAGACCTTTGAGCTAGGGAAGACAGAATAGCTCTAGTCCAAGATTGAAATCTTGAACTCTGGAGGTGGCAGTGTGATTGGAAAGGAAGAATTAAATCTGAAATACAGGAATTAATGACAGCTTGGAAACAGAAATAAAGGATCCAGAACATTCAAAGATGACCTCCACGTCTTTCAGATATAACAGAAGAGAGATCTAACCACAGCTAAACAGTTTTCTGATCACCCCTTTCTAAACCTTTTCCTTCCTCCTTCTTCCTTTCTTCCTTCCTTCCTTCCTTCCTTCTTTTCTCCCTCCCTCCCTGTTTTATTCTCCCTGTCTTCCTCTCTCTCTCTCTTTCTAGTTAATGACCTGTTTAATCTCAAGCTGGTAGCATTTCTCCCACTCCATATGGGTCACACACTTCTAACAGAAGACAGGCAAAGAATGAGAGAAATGACAAGAAGCTAAACATAAATTAAGGTGAATAAAGTCAGAAATCACACAAGGTAATTCAAAAGCAAGTAGGGATGATGCTTGCATGGACTGAGTTTTATGTCATCTGTGCCCCAGCTTCCTGGTCTTTTGTATGAAAAATCAGGCACCATTCACACACTTTCCTTATTGATTGGCCGTTTGTGGACATCATTGTATTCCTGACAGCCAGAGCAGGGAGCGGGCACCGCAACCTCAGGACACATGTCCCACACCCAAGGAAGGGCATTGGAGACATTTATTAACTTAGGTGAGAGTGTGCCAGAGGCTCAGAGATCCTGGTCCTCCCAGGAATAGCAAGGAGAGCTTTCTCCTACATTGAGTTGACTCCCGTGGGTACCTCCTCTAGGCATGCGCTGCGGAGAGCAAGCTTGTGTTGGCTCACCTACCAGGTACACAGTTGTACTCTGTCCCCACCATGTTCTGGGAGTTCCTTCTTTGGTCTGCCTATTGCTCTTGGAAGTGATTTCTGTCTCCCCACCCAAACCCCATTAGGTTAAAATGCTTAATAAGCCCAAGAATAATTTTTTTCTATTTGACTCCACCAAAAAAAAATTCATTTTAATTTTTCTTCGTTCTCTCTGTTTTTGCTCTTTTCCTATACTGTTCTTTGACCTGCCTTGATGTCTAAGTCACTGAGAATGGCCATAGTTTCCCCTTATCTGTGGTTTCACTTTCTAAAGTTTCAATTACCCAAAGTCGACCCACAATCTGAAAATATTAAATGGAAGATTCCAGAAGTAAACACTTTCATATGTTTCAAATTGTGCGCCAATCTAGTAGTGTGAAGAGATCCCAAGCTACTCATGAATGTCCCTAGTCCAGTATATTTGTGTTGTCTATACATGAGTTATCATGATCATTTGTCTGCTCCTGGCTGGATGTCAGGACTGGATACCATCAACATCATCATGGCTGGATGGCTCAGCATCACCCAAAGCAGATGACCCTTCTTCTGACAGATCATTAAAAGATTACTAAGCGCTTAGTGCTGTGTCACAAGGCCTCCGTCCTGTCCTTCACCTCTCTTCATCTCATCACATGGGCATTGTGTCACCTCGCATCATCAAAAAACGACGTACGATACAATAAGACACTTTGACAGAGAGAGAATCTACATTCACACCACTTTTATTACAGGACATTGTTATAATTGATCTATTTTATTATTGGTTATTGTTGTCAATCTCTTACTGTGCCTGATTTCTAAATTAGTTCTATTTTATTGTTGGTCATTGTCGATCTCTTACTATGCATAATTTATAATTTTAGAAATTAAATTTGATAATTAATGTATGCTTAATTTAATTTTACAAATGAAACTTTACATATATACATATATTACATATATACATATATTACAAATAATAACTTTACATATGTATGTATAGGAAAAAAACATAGTATATATAGGATTTAGGCATCCACTGGGGGGTCTTGGAATATATCACTCAAAGATAAGGGGGGCTTTAGTGTATATCAATAAAATGAAGAATTAAGATAAATAATCCGTTAATTTCAAGAAGAACACATTGCATGAATATTTTCTAGAGGTTTTTGAAGGAGACAGTTGAGTTCTGTCTGTTGCCTTCTGAATGGCTGCCTTGGTTCTGCATTCACGTAATTCCTCAATACTGTTATCTGCTTTATAGATAACATCAAGGGGATCTTTAAGCAAAATCAAACAAACAATAATCTTTATTTATAACTAGCATTATTAAAGCAGTATTGTCCAGTAGTCAACTAATAAAAAGGGCACACTAGAGAACAATAATGTTTTCTGTGCAAATTGTACTTTTCATGCCAACACTGACAGCATCCACTGCACAGGTAATTGCTTTAGATATGCAACTTTTATAAACCTTATGTTTGGATATAAATAAGTCTGTGGAATGTCTAGAGTTTAGCAGGACTATTGGAGATTAGGAAGCCTGTGTGGTAAAGAAATTGTTTAACTCTATGAAGTCATTCTACTGCTATGCATAGTGAAGCATATGATTTTGGGGTTTATTTCCATCTTTTTCCTCTCAGTACAAGATTCAATCTAGATTGTACTAATGGTTTCATGCTTATATACAATATCTTGGTAAGCCCCTAGTATTTACCTTGTCATATAAATGGAGATAAGAAATTTGATCGAAAACTGCACAATCCAGTAGCCACCAACTATGTGTGGCTATTCAAATTTGGATTTAAATTAATTAAAATGAAGTAAAATTTGGCCAGGCTGAGTGGCACAGTCTATAATCCCAGTACTTTGCAAGGCCGAGGCAAGTGGATTGCCTGAGCCTGCAGGTTTGAGACTAGCCCAGGCAACTTGGTGAGACTTCATCTCTACAATACATAAAAAAAAATTAGCCAGGTGTGGTAGCGCACACCTATAGTTCCGGTTTCTGAGAAGGCTGAGGCAGAAGGATCAACTGAGCCCAGCAGGTTGATGCTGGGGTGGCCATGAGTGTGCCACTGCACTCCAGCCTGGGGGACGGAGTGAGACTCTGACTCAAAAAAAAAAAAAAAAGAGAAGTAAAAGTTAAAATTCATCTCCTCATTCTCACCAGCCACGGTTCAAGTGCCCAATAGCCTTACGTGACTAGTTGTTCCTATACTGGACAATGCAGATGTAGATTATTTCTATTGTTAAAGAAAGTTTCTACTGACCAGTGGTTATCTAGAGCATAATTTGTAGTTCGCACTTTAAAAATATATGACCATATAAAGATCATACTCAATTTTTAAAGAATGCTAATAATTTTAAAAATTAATTACAAGAAAAAAGAGTTTTAGTTTCAGAATTTTGTTTGCAAATTCATGTTTTTAAAGTGATTAACATGAAAACAATAAAGCATTTATCTGCATAGTAGCTGTCTTCCAAGTTGCTTATTTTACTCTGGCAACATTCATTTATTTATTTAAAAAAATATTTATTGAGTGCCTGCTGTGTGCCAAGCACTCCTCTGGACTCTACAAGGGAGGACCCAAAAAACCCCATAATACACACACACATACACACACACACACAAACAGGTATATATATATATTTAACAGCAGGCCCCTTGTAGTACACTTGGAATTTGTTCCTTCAGATCAAACAGTCCACCAAAGTTTTTATCTGGAAGTTTTGAGAAGTTTGCATTACGATCTGTGGAAAAAACATCCCAAGTTGTGACAAAAAAGGTGACTGGTTCTTTCACCATGTGTTCAGCAGCTTTTGACCCCAAACTCCATGCCCCACTCTTTATATTCACCTGATCTCGCCCCCAGTGACTTTTCTTCATTGTTTCCCTGATGAAAAATGTCCTCAGAGGGAAACATTTTGCCAATGCAGAAGTGAAGCAAAAAAATGACAGAAGCACTAAAAGGCATCAAAACTGATGCATTCAAAAACTGCTTTGAGCAGTGGAAAAAGTGTCTCGATAGGTGTACTGTACTTAAACAGAGAGTGCTATGAAGGTGACTGAAGTTTAAACACGTAAGAATAAATACACAATTTTTTATAAATAAATTCTGGGGTTTTTGGTTCCCCTCTCATATAGCAAAAGCTATAAAAATCCTTGGCCTCACGGAGCTTACACGGAACCCAATGGGATGAGCAGCAAATATTGTTTCAATTTGTAGGACCAAGTTCATGCCAAAGCAGGGGAAACAAATGAGAATATTCAAGTTCTTAGATTATTGCTCAGTAAGAGGTCATAGAAGGAAGCAAATATTAAGAACATAATTTCTGATTTTAAGATATTCTCATCATCAAAAACAAAAGACTTGCAAAGAATTTTTAGATGTTATTTCTGAACAATTCTATCTGCCTAAGAAAGTGTACAAGTATCTTAGGTGGATTTTCCAATGTCATCATCTTCCTTCCTGGGTTCATAGTATTTACAGTTGGAAGTGGCATTAGCCTCTTCTTATCCAATTCCAAAGCATCCAACCAAGTAATCATTTGGTCCCTGGCCGAGCACTTTGGGTAGCAGAAAGCTCACCATTATCATGACCAGCAGGGCACATTTTCATCTAACTTGTATTTGTTTATTTATTTATTTAATTATTATATCATATGTCCATAGTTGAAAATTTAGAAATAACCTAAAGAATTTGAAATCAGTTGTGTTTGCATCACCCAGAAAGATAACCACCAGTAGCATTTTGATATATGTCCTTCAAAAATTTCTCTCCCTGGCTCTCTGTCTCTCTCTCTATATATTTATGTACATACATATAATTGAAAAAGTACTATTTGTAGCCTTCTTTTTCCTATTTCATTGTATAGAATAAGCATACTTTTGTTCAAATAAGTACAGCTCTAAATCACCATTTCAATAGCTGTATCAATTTAAGTCTACGTTGTTTTAAATGTTTCACTGGGTTTATTTATTTATTTATTTATATTTTAAAGATGTGGGGTACGATTCAGGGTTAGGTATATAAATGGTCATTATGCAGGTACCCTTACTGAAAAGGTATACCCACCTCCCTCCCTGGAAGGTTCCCACTACTGCCAATCCCTTTCTTGTGGTATTATGATAATTGTTCAAGGCCTGCTTGAGTGAGAACATATTCTCACTCAATGTTTCACTGTTATAGCCAATACTATGTTGAACATCATTGTATATATCTTTGTGAAGTCGATTAAACTTCTGTAACCAAAATCTAGAATTAGCATTCCTGGGTCAAAAGTTGACATATTTAAGCCTTTTTTGTACATGTTGCTGAATTCTGTTCCAGAAAATGTGCATTCACCCTTATTCCAGCAGTAACGAAAATGCTCTTTCAAAAGAGGGTCTTTCTTGTGAAAGAGAGAAGGAAGGAAGGAAAAAGGGAGGGAGGGAGGGAGGATGTCCCTACCCCCAAGTCCTCATCCATGACATTGTTCTTAGAAGTTTACCTTTTCTCTATCTTTCACCCATTGCTTCTTAGTTTGCCCCAAGAACAAGCTTTCAATTGTTTGAAAACACTGTCATGTCCCTCCAATGATTTCTCCTATTTGAGACTTAACATCCTTCCAATATAGATTAATAAATTATTGCCAACCTGGCACCTAGAGGATCAAGGATGGAACTATTGATTCTAACAGATGACTTAGAGGAAGCTATAAAAAGCATGCTTGCAGACTCTGCTCAACATTCGTCCAGCGCCTACGAGATGCAGGGCCTGATGTATTGTTCTAAGAACGTAATACAAATGAGCTCTTTTTTCTGACCTCAGGAGCTCACAGTAAGATCCAGAGCGGGAAGTGTCAATGGGGCTGGACAGTGGTGATCTCCAACATGACACACGTGGCAAATGATAATATTTGTCACAGAAGCCAGGGCCCTGCCAGAGGACACCAGCCAACTCTGGCCTTTCACAGGCCTGAGGCATACTGGTAGGGAGAGTGTGCTCTACTCAACAAATATTTATTGAGCACCGCAGTGTGCTGGGCCCTGTTTTCCAGAACAATCCCCTAGAAATTACTTTTAAAGTGTTCTGCCCTTTCCCCCAGCACAGTCACCAGCAGAAACATGTTTCCAGGGCCCTCAGGCACAAATGGCCCAGTAGCTTAACTATGCCTCTCCCTCCTCAGTTATTTATTTCCTCTGACAATTTCCCAAGAGAAATTTGGCTAGTTAATATAAAACCAAATCATTCTGAAGAGTTTTAGGGCCCCCAAACACTAAACCTTAAAGGAAGATAAGCTGCTTCAAATCCTTCGGGGGGGCAGTTAGAGAGCTCCTAAATAAATACCTAAGGTAGTATTTCCAAGAGTTCACTGTGAAATATAAATCAGAGTGGAAGAGAAAAAGAAATAAAGAAAACATTTAACGTTTAGTGACTGATAGATGATTCCATTACTAACACCCCAACATCAGCGAACTGTTAAGCCCTATTTCCCCTGCTCCATAATAGCCCAAGTTTTAGGTTCACTTTATCCTCAGAGAATGGGATTGTTGCATGTACCAGGAAGCCCTCATATCTGACCGAACTTGAAGTAAGAAACAGCTTCTCTCCATCGTGGCTTTCTGCTCAGATGACCTGGCTGGGCCAGATGGACCCAGACAATATTACCATACTTTGAACTGCTGGGTGTTGGATGCCAAAATCAATAGCCTTCTTTCCAGAGAAGGTCAAACAACTTGTGGTTTGAAGAGTGAAATAATGAAGCACATCTTTTTTTCAGATGTATGTTTTCATTTTGGGATAGGCGCCTGACATTTTGTTTGATGTCACATTCGCATTGGTTGATTGGAGCAGAGGATTGATTCTTGCCTCTCGTGTACTCTATGAACCATGTCCCATCACCAGAGCTCAGGGAGTGTATCAGGTCCTGGCTCTGCTTTCTTCTGGCTCTCCTTTTCAGAACGCTGCAGCTAAAAGGAAGAGATACAATGTTCCTGCCTTCCCTCCCCCACTGGGTCACTCCCATGCAGGGTGACCAACATTCTAGGCCTTCGTTTTCCAAATCAATCTCTGTTCGTGTGCCCCACAAACAGCTACCCACTGGCTTCCATTGGGCCTACAGGTACACACACCTGCAGGGCAGCAAGCTCTTCTCAGGAAATGGCCCTTAAGAGAAGGTCCTCACAGACTCTGGAAGTGGACTGGAAGCCACGTTAGCAAGACTCTGGACTGAGCAAGTACTTGACAAAATGCCTTCAACTGTGAGCTCCTTGTCCTGTGAGAGGGGGCCAGACAGGGGTGGACCAAAAGGAGCTCTAAAGGAAAGACCCCATTGAGGCACCTCAACTTTGAGTCAATGGGTCACATCGTACAGCTATATACACACTCTCTCTCTCTTCTCCTTCTCTCCTCCTTTCTACATTTTTTTTTACTCCTGTGACCAGGTGGGTTTTATCCTTCTTTTTTTAAATTTAAAATTTCATTGATATCATTGTAGATGCACACGCAGTTATAAGAAATCATCGCAAACTTGGCCATGTGGCTGCAGTGTCCTCACACCTGCAAGAAAGGCCCCTAGGGGAGAAAGACAGAACAGCAGCAGGGGCAGGGCAGGCTGTGGACAGAGCTGGGAGTTCTAGATTGGAACCTGTTCTCCGTGTCATGAAGTTGTATTTATCAAGGAAGGATGACAGAACATGTTATTTAATGGCTTGTAGCTTGACTTATGTAAATATTTAGACATGTGATAGGCGGGCCTCCCTTTGTACTTTTGCCCCATGTCCCCGCAAAGGGTAGGCCTGAGGTTGGCAGTGGGTTTATACATAAGTAAACTATCCCTAGTCCGAAGGTCCTGAAACCTAACTAGAACAGCCAACACACTACCTCTCTCTTGGCAGGTCTTCTGAGTCAGCTGCTGAGGAAATGAGTGTGCTAGGCGTGTTGAGGATGCTGTGTGGAAAACGGGCGTTTGGAGAAAGGGTTTTCTTGGTAGGATTAAAATAAAGAACTTTCATTTGGAGTTTGGAGAAAAGATTTTCTTGGTTAAAGAAAGAAGATTTTCAAGCCGGGCTCGGTGGCTCAGCCTGTAATCCCGCGCCTTTGGGAGGCTGAGGCGAGTGGACTGCCTGAGCCCGCGGGTTCAAGACCCGCCTGGGCAGGCGAGACCTCATCTCTACAATAAAATCAAAAAATTAACTGGGTGTGGTAGCACGCGCCTGTAATTCCGGCTACTCGGAAGGCTGAGGCGGAAGGATCGCCGGAGCCCAGCAGGTCAAGGCTGCAGTGGCTGGGAGTGGCCACTGCACTCCAGTCTGGGCGACAGAGTGAGACTCCAACTCAAAAAAAAAAAAAGAAAAAAGAAAGAAAGAAGATTTTCTTGGTAGGATTAAAATGAAAGAACTTTCCTTTCCTTGGAATAAACAATCTATGTTCAGTGAACTTTTTATTTCTCTGCTTTAGCGCTTTCTACTTTGTTCTTATTCTTTTGGGATTTCCCTAAGCACCCTAGTAAAATTCCGTATGAAAAACTCCTATATGTCTCAGCTGAACTGAGAGGCTAAGGCGTGAGCCTGTGGGCCTGTGGGCTTGACCAGCTGGGGAGTCCAGAGCCTGGGGACTCAGGGCACAGCCAGTAGGACCAGGGTAAGTGGAGCCACAGAAACGCTTTGTGACCTCTGCTACCTTGCCTTTATAAAGGAATGACCAAGGACCCAGCAGCTTCAGGAAGGCAGAGACTGTATCTGTCCCAGCCTGGTGCCCGCAGTGTTTTTGGCTCATAGGAGGCGCCCATGCAGTATTTGTTGAATGAATGAAAATGTCATCTAGCACGGTACACAAAATAAACACTCAATAAATGCTGTAAGATCATCCATTTTAAATAATTAACTAATAATACAAATATAAATAATGTGCTATAATTACCTAAATAATACAAGCACGCATAATAAAATATGAATGTGAATAATTTACCAACTAATTTTAATATTAAATTATTTTTAAAATTTTGTTGAACTTATTTGAAGTAAATTTACTCCTAGAAAGTTTGGCCACTTTGTCCAAAGAGAGAGAAAAGTACATTGCTATGTTGCCAAAACTGAAAATAGGGAGATGATTGGAAATAGCTTCAAGCAAGTACGTTCTAATTTCTTCCTGGTTTTAGAATACGGAGCATCATGGTCTGAATTATTTACAGCGTACTTGATGAGGTACACCATGTTTAACTTGTATTTGTACAAGTATATCCACCAAGATAATAAAAACCATTGCTTCTAGTACTGGTCTGCCAAGTGAAATTGCATAGATTCTCTCTATGTACATATTTATTTCAAGTGCTTGAAAAAGTCCCTAGACTGTTGTTTCAGCATGTATGTTTGCAGTTTTTGTTTTTAATATTAACAGCTCTAGTCTTTTATCAAATTTACCAAGCACTATGTATGCGACCTTTGGCCAGAACGTATTGATATGCTACTTACCTCTGTGCAAGGCAGGTTACAGCCTATCCTGACACATTCTTATCCATGCTATTAAAAATGGTAAGACATACAGATCAAAGAAATAGAATCAGGAGTGCAGAAATAGACCCATATAACCATGGCTAATTGACAATGGTGCCAAGACAATAAAATAGGGAAAGAATAGTCTTTCAAGAAATGGTGCTGGGACAACTGCATATCCATATGCAAAAGAATGAAGTTAGATCTCTATTTTACAGCACATACAAAAATGAACTCAAAGCAGATGGAAGGCCTACATTTAAAAGCTAAAACTATAAAACTCTTAGAAGAAAACATAGAAGTAAATCTTCGTGACCTGGGATTTGGCAATGGACTCTTAGAAATGACCTAAAGTACAAGCAACAAAAGAAAAAACAAATTGGACTTCATAAAAATTTACAACTTTGGGTATCAAATGACATTATCAAGAAAGTAAAAAGGCAATCTACACAATGGGAGAAAATATTTGCAAATTATATATCTGATAAGGGACTTGTAACCAGAATATATAAAGAGCTCCTAGAACTCAATAACAAAAAGACAAACAATCAAATTTTAAAATAGGCAAAGGACTTGAATGGATATTTTTCCAAAGAAGATACATAAATAACCAACAAGCACATGAAAAGACACTCTACATCATTAATCATTAGGGCAATACATATCAAAACCACAATAAGATATACTTTGCACTCATGAGGATGGCTACAATTAGGAGGAAAAAACCATAAAATAACAAGTGTTGGCAAGCATATGGAGAAATTAAAACCCTACATTTCTGGTAAGTATGTAAAATGATGTCACCATTGTGGGAAACAGTTTGGTGTTTCCTCAAAAAAGTATGCATAGAATTACCATATGACCCAACATCCTAAATATATACCTCAAAAAACTCAAAACAAACTCAAATCATTTTACCAACAAGATAGCTGCACATGCATGTTTATTGCAACACTATTCACAATAGCAAAAACATGGAACCAACCATGCTGCCCATTGAAGTTGGACTGGATAAAAAAAATAAGTGGTACATATACACAATGGACTATTATGGAGCCATTAAGAAGTACAAACATATGGATTTTGCGGTAACTTGGATGAATTTAGAGTCTATCATCCTTACTGATCTATCACAGAAACAAAGGACAGAGTACCATATGTTCTCACTCATAAGCGGACCTTGAACAATTATCATAATACTATAAGCAAGGGATTGGCAGTACTGGGAAACTGCCAGGGGAGGAGGGTGAGGTTGGCAGTTGAGGGAAACTGCTGGGGGAGGAGGGGTACACCTCATCAACAAGGGTACCTGCATAATGAACATTTGTATACTTAACCCTGAATTGTATCTCACATCTTTAAAATAAAAAATTTAAAAGTTACCAAAAAAACTGAAAACAAGTTCCCAAACAAATATTTGTACAAGACATTCGCAGCAGCACCAATCACAATAGTTAAAAGGCAGAAACAGTCCACATGCCCATCAACAGATTAATGGATTAAAACCAAAATGTGACTTATACATAAAATGAAATATCATTCAGACATAACACTACAATGCCACTTGATTCATTCTACCATGTGGATGAACCTCAAAAAAGTTAAAGAAGCTGGACACAAAATGTCACCTATTGTATGGTTGCATTTATGGCATATCTACAGAGACAGAAAACAAATTAATAGCTGCCAGGGGTTGAGGAAAGGGGAGAGTGAGAAGTGACTGCTTAATGGGTGCGGGGTTTCCTTTGGAGGTGATGAAAACGTTTTGGGGCTGATGGCTTATGCCTGTAATCTCAGCATTTTGGGAGGCTAAAGCAGGAGGATCACTTGAGACCAGGAGTTTGAGACCAGCCTGGGCAACACAGTGAGACCACATCTCTACAAAAAAATAAAATAAAATAAAATAAAATTAGCTGGGCATGGTGGTGTGCACCTGTAGTCCTAGCTACTTGGGAAACTGAAGCGGGAGAATCACCTGAGCCCAGGAGATCAAGGCCACAGTGAGTGGTGATTGTGCCACTGCTCTCCAGCCTGGGCAACAGAGTGAGACTCCAACTCAAAAAGAGAAGAAAAGAAATTGTTTTGCAACAGGATGGAACTGATTCTGCAACAATGTACTGAATGCTCCCCATGCAACTGAACTCTATTAGGTTGCACAAAACGCTCCAAAATCTGAAACTCTTTGAGCACCAATGTGATGCCACAAGTGGAAAATTCCACACATAAATACTTAACACAAACTTTATTTCATGCACAAAATCATTTAAAACATTGTATAAAATTATCTTCAGGGCAGGGCTTGGTGATTCAGCCTGTCATCCCAGCACTTTGGGAGGCTGAGATGAGTGGATTGCCTGAGCCCCCGGGGTCAAGACCAGCCCGGCAATTTGGCAAGACCTCATCTTTACAATAAATCAAATATTAGCCGGGCGCGGTAGCATGCACCTGTAGTTCCGGTTACTTGGAAGACCGAGGAGGAAGGATCGCCAGAGCCCAGCAGGTCGACACTGGGGTGGCCATGAGTGTGCCACTGCGCACCAGCCTGGGCCATGGAGTGAGACTCCAACAAAAAAAAATTATCTTCAGGTTAGGTGTATAAGGTGTATATGAAACATAAATGAATTGTGTGTTTAGACCTGGATCCCCTTCTCCAAGGTATCTCTAATACCATTATACCCATGCAAACATTCTATTAGCTGAAAAAATCCATAATCTGAAACACTTCTGGGCCCAAGCATTGCAGATAAAGGATAAAGAATACTCAACCTGTACTTTCACATGGTTAATTTTATTTTATGTGAATTTTACCTCAGTAAAATGAAAAAAATGACAACCACCAAGGTACCAAGTTTAGGCCCAGAATTTCTATGGAGCTGTTTCCTTGGGAATAAGCCACGGTCCCCACAAACACCCAGGTTCGTCTTTCAAGGCTAAACCAGTTCTGAAGGGGAGGAGGCAGTCTATTCCTGTCTTACCATTTGTTGGGACTTGGGGAAAAGTCACACATCCCAGGGCAGTTCCTGCTCTCCCTGTGCCCCCTCTCCTATCCTGCCCCCAGCCTTCTGTTAAGCAAATCTTGGATGTGGTACCCAGGACTGACAACACAATTTTCACAGCCTGTGCAAAATGCAATTGTGGGGCCCTCTGATTAAAAAATTAAGAATTTCAAGATGGCGCTGGCAGAATATTTAGGGTTCTTCTGAGCTCGGGTCCCACGCCCTGGTGGCACCCCAACTCTGCCTCCTGTTCCCCAATCTTTGCTGATTTAGTATACTATAGACTCCCTCTCTGATTATGACAATTGCTTGTACCCTGTCTGAGCTGCCCTAGGTCACCCAGGTGTCCTCAGAGAGCCATCTTCCAAAGTCAGATCTGTTGAGTGTCCTCCTAGCCTGTCCCTTCTCATAGCCTCTCTCTCATGGCTCAGCTCGCCCCCAAAGTGGGCCCTATAGTAAGTCTGGCTGCCATGGGAGCTCACATAAACCAGTAGGAGAGAATATGGCAAGACCAAAGCCCTGAACCAGTGAGGGGAGAGGGAGATCTGATGACCTCTAAGATGTGTTCAAGCCCTAAAGTTTTTTATTTAATCAAAGCTGGCATGCACAGTTAGCCCTGTTTTCCAAGATGAGAAAACTGAAACTCAGAGAAAGTGAGTGACTTCAGCATGGTCACACAGCTCACACAGCTGGTTGAGTTTCATTTCAAGTGCAAATGTAACTTAGGAAAACTTACATTTATAGGTTTTACTTTTGGTAATATACAGTTACCTGCTAGGACTCTGTTAAGATCAGTACTTTTTTTTTTTTTTTTAATAGCTTTGCTGGCTAGGTTTCAGTTTCATTTCATTTTCTTTCTGTCACTTGAGTTTCAGTTCTGTTTCTCAGGATATTCTCTTTCCCTTTTTAATGGTATTATCTGATCCTGTTTGGTATAATTGTTCCTTTGTGCCCTTTAACCTGATTATAATAAACCAGTTATTCCAAGGCAGATGTTCCCAAACAGGGGTTTTAAACAAATTTAAAGCCTAGTGCCATGCCGGTTTATTCTAGCATAAAGCAATACTTACCCACTTGACCAGATCATAAATTTGCCCGGTAGCTGCCTCAGTAGCTATGTGGTTGTGTCTTGGTTTACTCTGTGTGTAATTCCTGAGGTCAAAAGGCCACTAAGAATCTCTGGCATCTGATCTGCCTGCCTCGAAGGACCCGTGCCCAGTATTTCTGCCTTTGCCTGGAGAAAGTCCTGATTCAGAACTTCCTGGACTGACTCATATTCTTGCTGTCAAGTGGAGGAAAGGAACCTGTCATCCACTGTCTTCCTTTCTTAATTGACAGCTTATTCTCTCCTCTGTGGAAATCCAAACCATTCCAGGTTCCATGGGCCAACACAAACTAGAAAGTTTGAGGAAAAGATTCAAACTAGCCATCAAGTGGTTAGATCATTCGTCAGACTTGACAACACTTAGGGGGGAAAAAGATTGCACTATTTATTTAGACAACCACACATATTTCAGACACAAAATCACTAAAATATTTAAACTCTAAAAAAAATCTGTCCCTGATGCCCTCAGATTTGAAATTTCATTATTTTTTATTCCAAAATTAACATAGGCCCGATTCTGATGATTTGGAAAACAGAAAAAAAAAAAAGACAAAGAAATAAAATCTAAATGGAAATACAGTTATTAAAAGGTAATTCATCTTAGCATTTTAGTATATGTCCTTCCATTTCTTATTTTTGTGTATTGTTTTGACCATGTTATAAATACAATTTTATATCCTGACTTTTTTTCCACTTACTGTATCATTTCTGTGTTGATACAAATTTCACCAGCTACATGTCTAATGGTTACATAATTTTCTTTCAAATATATAATGCTTTTTCCCATTTACTTATTTTTCAACACTTGTATTACTAATTATTCTATTATGAACGTGTCTGCATACAAAGCTTTTTAATTTTTTAAAATCTGATTTAGGATTATTTCCTTAGGACACGTTCCTAAAAATAGGTATACTAAAAGGTACAAAAAGTTTTAAGATTCTTGATATACATATTGTCAGGTTACTTTACAAAATAGCTGTAGCACTTTACTCTCTAAAGTAGCCTGTTTAATGTAAAATTTTCTGGTAAAATCAGCTACTTAAAGTTATCTGAAGCAAATACTCTGTTAAAAGCAGCTTGCCACACACCTAATTTGTACCAAAAAAAAAAAGTCCTTTATTTTCTGATGCCTCTGTAAGTTTTTTTTAGCAGTTTACCGATGTGACCACGTTTACATTTTAAAACCAAGCTTTAATCGGTATATGTATTTGACATTGAGGCATAAAAAGAGATACAAAATGTGGCCCACATCCCATAGGATAGACAAGAATTATACATAGAAATAGTTGGGGGTGGGAGGTGGAATACAGTTGCTAACTGGGTAGTAAGTGCTATAACAACTCAGAGGGAGATGAGACTCACGTGAATTGCAATGGCTGGGGAAGACGTTATTGATGCGGATTTTTCAGGTCAGCTTGGACTTCGAGAGTGTCAGCTCAATGGGCCAGCCAAGCTCCTGAGAGTCATCGAGGGGCTGGAAAGCCTAGCTCCGGAAGTGTCAACTCTAATGGGTTGGCAAGCCAAGTCCTGAGAGTGTTGCAATTTGGGGGGCTGGCATGTCTAGCCCCCAGGGTGTTGGCTCTAACGGGCTGGCAAGCCAAGCTCTGAGAGTGTTGCTGGTTTGCTGGGCTGGCAAGCCTAGCCCCCTGGGTGCCTCGGCTTCAGAGTCTCGCCTTCTTCCAGCAGCTCTCCTGGTTCAGCCAGCTCCCTCTGGGGTGCACAGCTTTTCGACTCCTATGATCTTCTGCAGCTCTTCAGGTCACAGCTCTTCAGGGTCAAGGTTCTTGTGTCATGCCCAGGAACAATGAGGGACACAGACAGCTGGAAATAAGTAGGCAGGATTTATTGAGAGGACAGAGAAGCTATCCCGGTGGGAGGGGACCTAAAGGGGTTGCCCATCTGGGGGCGAAAACATGGTGCTTATATAGCCCTAAGTACAAGCTGATTGGCCAACACTAAGTTGTGAGCTGTTCTGATTGGTCAGTATTAAGGTAGGGATTAAATGGTGAGCTGATTGGTTGCTTTTCGATCCCAGCAGTGAGTACCTAAGCTTTAGCTTGAGAGGCTGTGGGGAGCTTGTTTACCAATGCTGAGCCTGAGAGGCTTGCAGGAAATTTGCTACATTATTACCAGAGGACCCGCCTATCTGTCTGCCTAGCCTTTCTCTAGCTATCGCCTGTCTCATTATCGTCTTCTGGAAGTGGTGGGACCTGACGTTGAAAAATGATGGGACTTAGACAAGCACAGAAGAGGTGAGAACAGCCCTCCAGACTGGATAAACAGCATTCACAGACTGTTTAGTGTTATACTGGAAAACGAGGAAACAGTAGGCTAAAATTTGCAAGTCATGTAAACTGTATTTGTACATTAAATTCTGATGTGTCATTTCCTAATTTGTATTCAAATAATTCAGCTCACGTAAGTTTATATGATATTAGGGTTATGAAGGACCTCAGCAATACGTAGTCCAATACCTTCCACATTCTACATTTTGCCAAGAAAGGCGGTGGACATCAGCGAAGGATTAGAAGGTTTCTGTCCTTCCTAGGACAGTGTTATTTCTACTAGTCCCTTGGTACTAATTGTATATACTCAGGTACACCATATGGGAATCTACAGTGAACAGAGATTATTTAATGTGTTAAATGATATTATATTTATGTGGTTATACACACAGACACGTAGAGAGAGAGGGAGAGAAAGAAGGAGACAGGGAGAGAGGGAGACAGGGAGATGGACAGAGGGAGAGTAAGGGAGACGGAGAAGGAATGGGAGGGTCGAGAAAGAGAGAGGGAGAGAGAGAGAGAGAGAATGAATGAATTAGTTACAGAGTCTGAGAAAATAGTGGAGGTGGAAATGCCAGGTAAAAGAGGTGATACAGGTTTGAAGTGGTGTCTCTGAGTTTTAAATAGCTTCAAAGTTAGTTCCACGCCTGTCTTAGGTTATTTTGTGTGGAATGATTTAACGGTACAAATAACTATTGGAACTTGTGTGTCTTGCCTTCTTAAGAATATTTAAAGAAATTTTAAAATATAATTAAACCTTTTCTAAAACCTTTACTACATAGAAGTAACCCTGGAAAATTTTATAAGTGCAATATGGAGGAAGATATACCCCCCAAGCAATTCCTAATTTTTTTTTTTTTTTGAGTTGGAGTCTCACTCTGTCGCCCAGACTGGAGGGCAGTGGCCGCTCCCGGCCACCGCAGCCTCGACCTGCTGGGCTCCAGCAATCCTTCCGCCTCAGCCTTCCAAGTAGCTGGAACTACAGGCGCGCACTACCACGCCCGGCTAATTTTTTTGATTTATTGTAGAGCTGAGGTCTCGCCTGCCCAGGCGGGTCTCGAACCCACGGGCTCTGGCAATCCACTCACCTCAGACTCCCAAGGCGCGGGATTACAGGCTGAGCCACCGAGCCCAGCTGGCAATTCCTAATTTAACTGAGGAAGTAAGATACACTTAAGTGCCGCTTAATCATGGGAAAATGTTCTGAGAAATGTATCATCAGACTACTTTGTCATTGTGCAAACATCACAGAGTGCACTTATACAAACTTAGATGATGTAGGGTACTACACACCTAGGCTATATAGTACAGCCTATTACTCCTAGGCTACAAACCTGCACAGCATGTTACTCCACTGAACACTACAGGCTATTGTAATACAATGGTAAGTATTTGTGTATATAAATGAATCTAAGCAGAGAAAAGATACAGTAAAAATATGGCACCATAATCTTGTGAGACCACCATCATATGAGGGAGAACCTAAAAAAAAAAAAAAAAACCCAGAATTTATTGATTAAAAATTGTGCATTATTTTTACATGTTTAAACTTCAGTCCCATTCTTTGATGGCAACACACATATCGAGACACTTCTCCACCGCTCAAAACAATTTTTGAACTTGTCCATTTTGTTCCACGTCTTCCACATCAGCAAAATGTTGCCCTTTGAGGACTTTTTATCATCTGGGGAAACAACAACAAAAAAAAGTCATTTGGCGTGAGATTGGGTAAATAAGGAGGGTGGATCACGGAGGTCAAAAACTGCTGAGTACTCAGCACAGTGTGGACAGGTGAGCTCATAAATCACCCATCATGAAATGGGCAAACGTGTTGAAAGAGTCTCCAAAAAAATTCTCTGAAGCTAAGCTCAGTCTCTCACAACAATGCTGGCTGGTACATTAATGCTGATGGCTTCCTAGAACACTTACCTAGTGGGTTTTTTGATAGGGCCCCTGTTGTACATGCAGTCAATTGTTGACCCAAATATTGTTGCGTAGTGCATGGCTGTAGAGAAACACATATCTACAAGAGCAAAAGTATTTGGTACAGACAACTTTTACGAAACTTCTATTACCTAATGAATGTCCTACAAGGAGTGGGCACTCAATCCATATTTGCTAAAAGAATGAAGGAAAGAAGGAGGAAAAGACTATTTTCAGGAAGAATCCTTGAAAGAATGGCAGTTTGATCTGGGTCCTCAGTTAAGATTTAGAATACTGGGGAGGCAATGAGAAACATTGCAGACAAGAAATAAAACAGGGAACGAAAGTGCCTATTCTTGGTAAGTTAGATAAATATGTTCTTTGATTGCTAAAAATTAACTTTCTAAAATAGGTAAATGTGCTATAACCAGGCATGTAGCATAAAATAGCATACATACAGCATCACACAAACATACATATGCAAAGCATAAAATTAACAGTATCCCCCAGCAAGACATAATCTTAGGGCAAGAAAAAAAATATATTCTAAAATTCTAAAATATAGCATTGAAAAATAAATAAATTTATGATCCTCCAGTGAAAATCTAAACAAAAACCATGACCTAAAAATGTTCCCCAATCATAATGCTATAGACTAAAATAGGGATGGAAAATTTGCCATTTCCTAAAATTTCTAAGCGATATCAGTGATTAGAATCACATAGTAGCAAAATATGGGTGGATGCCAATTCTTTCCCTGTGTAAAAGATACGTGAGTTCAGTTCTGTGTGATTGCACGGGGCAAAGGTATTGCAAACATACACAGATCACTAACTCTGCACATAATACCTTTGCTCCAAATAACCTTTGCACCTTTTGTGTAGTAAAAGGATTAAGGCTTTATTTTAGACACTAGTACCTAAAATATAATGCTTTCTTTTCTCTTTCAAAAAATTTAAACCATAAGACATGTACTATATGTGTTGAACATATGTAAAGATTCAGAACACATGCAAAGAGTTGTTATAACTTTCTTATATTATTCCCTTAAAAGCATTTGCATTTTTTAATAAAAGGGGGCCCAGACAGTATTTAACCTAAGTCCTGAAAGTTGTATGTAGATATATGATAACTATAGCATAAAAGATAGGAGATGGGGGAACTATTTATCATGAGCCATGGTAACTGAATCTATACATTATATTACAGTACAAGATTTCTACTCTTTGCATGAAGTGGAAACAATTAAAGTAACTGTGGAAAGCTAACAATGTATATTGCATTCTTAAAGAAACCAAAAAAAAAAAAAAAAAAAAAATACAGAGACAGAATTTCCAGAATGGCTGAGGGAGAAGCATGGTAAATCCTTCTCCCAGAAAGCAATGAAAAATTGGACAAAATTATCAAAAAACAACCATTCTAGAACTCTTTAATTTGACCAAAGTCATACAGTAAGTTGAAATAATTAATTCAAGAAATACTACTGAGCTTCGGTAATACCAATGGAAGACTGTGGTGTTTTGGCCTGGGCTGCTCTCCTGTCTACCACTTGACCCTAGCTCCATAGTGTGGTAGTTCTACCAGGGCAGAAGAGGTCATGAGCGTGGCTATCAGAGGAGGCTGATTTCATTTGGAGCAGGGCTTGGAAAAAAAAAACCTATGCCCAGGAGCATTGTCAAAGACAACAGAGATCTCAGTGGCAAAATGTCAGGGAAATCCAGCATTGCAGCTAGCCTGAGGTTGCAACACTGGTTGGGACAAAAAACACACCAGCATACCAGCCAGAAGTTTAACCGTGTGATCTGGGGACCAAGACAGCCACAGTAAACTCTGTAAAGTTTTTATGTACCCCTGGAGGTCTCAAAGACATTTGCATGACTGTGCACATGCTTGGGAGAGACAAGAGATAGCCTTAGCTAGTTATGTGGCTGGCTGAGTATGAAGCTTTGTGGCATCAATATTAAAAGGAGGGGTAGACTTGTAAATTTCCTGAATGCTGCATGTGATCTTCACCCAAACACAAATCCATTGATAAAGGGTAGACATTTTATTAGACTAAGGTGTTTACACACAACTCCTGACCAGTCACAGGCTGGTTGTTAAGCTTACTGGCCTAAGGGTAACTCCTAGGAAATCAAGCTTAAAGTGGGAACAACTAAAACAACAACAATAATAGTAACTGAGCAGATATATCAGCAGCTACATGTTGTGAGAGATCAGATTCCACAGAATTAGTCCAGGTAAGCACTAAACAGATAAGTATAACAGCAACAATAACAACCCACGGTTGAGAGGGATCAGGATTCCAAGTTGCTACAGTACATTATCTAAAATGCTCATTTTTCATCACAAAAGTATGAGACATGCAAAAAAACTGTAAGTATAACCCATGTACAGTGGGAGGTGGATGCGGAAGCAGTTAACAGAGATTATCCCTGAGGAATCCCAGATGTTAAATTTAGTAGACAAAGCATCTTCAAAGAACTAAGGGAAACAACATCTAAAGAATTAAGTGAAAAGATGACAACAATATCTTATCAATAGAGAATATTAATAAAGAGATCAAAATTTTTAAAAAGAATAAAATGGAAATTCTAGAGTTGAAAAGTACAGTAACTGAAATGAAAAATTAACTGGGGGAGGCCCAATAGCAAATTTAAGATAGCAGAAGAAGAATCTATGAATTTGAAGGTAGATTTGAAGAGATTATTCAATCTAAAGAACAGAAGAAAAAAGGATGACAAAAAATGAACAGAGCTTCAGATACCATGTGCATAATGAGAGTATAAGAATGAGAAGGGAGTACCACGATGAGAAGAGAGAAAGAAAGGTACTGAAAAAATATTTGAAGAAATAATAGCCAAAACTTCCCAATTTAATGAAAAACATAATGTACACATTCAAGCAGCTCAACAAATTCCAAACAGAATAACTACAAACACATAATAGTCAAGTAAGTCATGGTGAAACTGTTGGATCCAAAGATCAGAGCTGGCTTTGCTATCACCATTTTGACATTCTTAATTCTAAACAAGGGATCTCAAATTTTCATTTTGCACTGGCTTCTACTAAAGACAAAGATAAAATTATGACCACAATAAAATTAAATTAGAAATCAACAACAGAAGGGAATTTTGAGAAATCCACAAATATTTAAAAATTAAACCACACAGTTCTAAATAAACCTTGGGCCAAAGAAGAAAGCACCAAAAACAAAAACACCAAACAAAAGTAGAAAATATTTTGAATGGAATGGAGAAAAAAGTATCAAAATGTATGGGATTCAGCTGAAACAATATATACAGGAAAATTTATAACTTTAATCATACCTTCAATAGAAGAATAATTTCAAATCCATGACCTAAATTTCCATCTTAATAAATAGAAGTAAAATAAATCCAAAGCAATAAGAAAGAAGGAAATAATAAAGAAAAGAGAAGATAATCAATGAAACAGAAAACAAAAAAAGCAATATACAAATCAATTAAACTAAAATTTGGTTCTTTGAAAAAATCAAAATATTGGTAAAACTTTAGCTAGACTTATGAATAAAAAAATTGAGATAACACAAATTACCCAAAACAAGAATGAAAGAGGGGAAATCACTATTGACCTCACAAAAATAAAAAGAATTGTAGGGAATACTATGAAGAGCTTTATGCTGACTAATTAGACAACTTAGATGAAATGGACGAATTCCTAGAAAGATAAAAATTGCCAACAAGAAACTGAAAATCTGAATAGATCAATACCAAGAAAATAACTTGAAATTGTCATTTTAATTCTCCCACACAATAATATTCCAGGCCCAGTTATTTTCATTGGATAATTCTGTAAATCATCTAAAGAAGAAATAATGCACTTCTTCATAAATTCTTCCAGAAAATAAAGGTGAAATGACTACACATTCTATGAAACCAGTACTAACCTGTTACCAAAATCAAAGACATCAAAATAAAACTGCAGACCAATGTCCCTCATGTGTATAGATGCAAAAATCCTCAGCAAAATAGCAACTAACTGAATCCAGAAACACATAAAAAATAGATTCTACATTATTACCAAGTGGGATTTATTACAGGAATGCAAGGTTGGTTTAGCACTTGATTCATCATTGAACATAATACACCACACAATAGGCTAAATTACAAAACCACATGATTATCTCAACAGATCCAGAAAGTGCATCCACCAAAATTCAATACCCAGTCATGATAAAAACAAAACAAAAAACAAACAAAAGAATTACTCTCAACAAACTAGGGATAGAAGGGAATTTCCACAATCTAAAAAGAAACATGTATAGCTAACATCATACTAACAGTAAAAGACTAAATTCTCCCGCTAGTAAGAATAAGGCAAGAATGTCAATTCTCACCACTTCTGACACTGTACTAGAAGTTATAGCCAGTGCAATTAGGGAAGAATAAAAAAGACACACTGATCAGAAAAAAAAATAGTAAAACTCTTTATTTACAGACTCCCATGTGTAAAAAAATCTTAAAGACTGCACATGCACATACACACACACACAAAACTAGAACTAAAAACTGAGACAGCATAGTTGTAGAATACAAACTCAACATACACACATTTCTATATACTAGCAATGAACAATTCAAAAAGAAATACATTCTTAGGTGAAAATGTAACACCTCCAAAACTACAGTAATTATATATATTATATATATAAAACTGTATATTATATATATAGCAAAAATAAACACATTTGCAATCCCCAAAAATATAGGAAATTAATTGTATAGTAGCTATCAGTAGGCAGTGGAATTCTGGCTAATTTAAAATTTTTTCTTTATCAAATTAATTCAAATTTTTTAGCAGTGAACATGTATGGCTTTTATAGTCAAAAAACAAATGGTAAGTGTTACTTTAAACTCTTTAGGCCTTTTAATAGAAAGTATTTCACTCTATCTAGATGGTGCAGTGGTTGAAACATAGCTTTGTGATAGCCAAACAGGGTTTGAATTATCTCAGTCACTTTCTAGCATGAGACCTTGGGAAAACAACTTAGCCTCTCAGTCTCAGTTTCCTCATCTATAAAATGGTATTCATCTAAAAAGTGTTATGGAAACTGTGTATGAAGTGGTTAGTGCAATGACATCTAATTCAGCAACTCAATAAGTGACTGTTACTACTGTTGTAGTTGCTCATTGTAGGGAGTCTTATGCTTTGCTGTGATGAAATGGCTGTTTTTTTTTGATCTGTCATTTCTTTGCTCTCTCTGACTTCTTCAGGTCATTAGCATAGGGAACACACCCACCAATTAGGATTTGATAGAAATGAAGACCAACTGTGCATCTCTATGTTTGAGTCATTCAGTCACAGTATGACATCAGCTCTTAGGATCACTGCTGTGGTTTACAGGCAGGATGTGCTAGAGAGGTGAGTTGGGGGACAGCTATTTCTAGAGCTGGCTCAAATGTGGAGCAGAAGCTAGGATGATCCTGCAGTTTGGTTTCCCTCTTTGCCGTTGGACACCAAATATTTGTGAGATCTTGCAGCCAGAGGGGTAGGTGTGGATGCAGAAAGAGTGCTGATGGAGGGCTTTTTGAGAACCAAAAATATATTGAGTCTGAATGAAGCACCATGCAGTCATCTCCATGTGGCTAACTGAATCTCTTACAGAAGCCTGAGTCTTCAGAGGTCAGAGGTCAGGAAACAACAATTTAGCCAAATTTCTTTGATCACTTTTTGCCTTTTAGCATCATCACCCAAAGATAGAACTGAAATAGTTCTGTAGATTATCCAAATTCCAATAGCAACAACGACATATACCATAAGCTTGCTAATCTTATGTAACACAGTTAAATCTGGAAAACAGTAGACCTGTGAATTTGGAATCTTAATGTATTGACTTACGTTACTGTAAAATAAAACTGTTCTCATGCCTTTGAAAACAGCAAGATGTTTGAGACTCATGATGAATATCCTTTAAAAGTTATAAATGTTGATTGAACATTTTATACACAAATATCGCACGCAAGAAAAATAAAGTTTGACTTGAGGTTTTTTTGGGTTTTTTTTGAGTTGGAGTCTCACTTTGTCGCCCAGACTGGAGTACAGAGTGACATGCTCACGGCCACCGCAGCCTCGACCTCTGCTGGGCTCCGGAGATCCTTTTGCCTCAGCCTTCCAAGTAGCTGGAACTACAGGCGCGCGCTACCACGCCCGGCTAATTTTTGATTTGTTGTAGAGATGAGGTCTCGTCAAGTTGCCCAGGCAGGTCACGAACCCACAGGCTCAGGCAATCCACTCACCTCAGACTCCTAAAGTGCTGGGATTACAGGCGGAGCCACCGAGCCCAGCCGACTTGAGTTTTAATAGCACAATAAATACTTTTTTGAATGTTCTTTTTTTTTTCTTCAGAAAAGCAGGATTTATTGAGAGGACAGAAAAGCTCCCACAGTAGAAGGGGACCCGACAGGGCTGCCCACAATAAATATTTTTCAATATTTTGAGGACAGACTACAAAACCTGTGTTCTGATATAGAGATAAGCTCTTGAGATAAATGTGTTATGAGTACAGTTTAATTTAGATTATATTTGCCCAGCTTGTGTCCACATAGCTCCATTATAATCAGTTGAAAAAATGAAAGAATAAAAATATATTTCTACATCATAAACAAATAGGCGAGTGTTTAATTAAATGGTTTTTAAGTGAACTAAAGAAACTCACCATTTATTTGATCGTAAACATAATTTTTGTTTTAAAAGTATATTTTTTAAAAAGTATTCAGTTGTTTGTGGAGTTTAAGCAAGATTTTTTATCATATGTTTTCTTTTTTACATAAGATTTGTAACAAGTCCTCTAAAGTCATTAAGTAATATTAAAAATTGTAGAGTTTAATTTTCTTTTTCTTTTCTTTTCTTTTTTGAATCAGAATCTTACTCTGCCGCTCAGGCTGGAGTGCAGTGGCATGCCCACGGCCCCCAGCATTGACCTGCTGGGCTCAGGAGATCCTTCCGCCTCAACCATCTAAATAGCCAGAACTACAGGCATGCGCTATCATGCCTGGCAAATTTTTTTCTATATTGTAGAGATGAGGTCTCACCAAGCTGCCCAGGCTGGTCTCGAACCCCTGGGCTCAGACATTCCTCTTGCCTTGGCCTCCCAAAGTGCTGGGATTATAGGCTTGAGCCACCGTGCCTGGCCAGAGTTTAATTTTCATAGTTCTTCCACCAAGTTGGGTTTTTTAAAAAAAATTAGAAGAGTATTCTTGAAATGGTATTGTTTGGTATTGAAATAATTATTTATGTTTACATGATGTATAAATTAAAATGACATCAAAAAACACAAACAGCAGGCTGTTCAAACCATCACATATAGGCCGTCTTGTTTATCCCAAACTGATATGATTCAGAGGTGGGGGCCCCTCTGACTAAATGTATGAGGGACTGATAAACCAGAATGCCAGTGTACTTATTTACAATGTGGAATATCCTTTCCTTGGGAGTGGGTTATATATCTCTATTCCCCTATAGTATCCCATTTCTCAGCATTAAGTCATTGGGAAACTGAATTGTTAATTGAAAGGTTATTTGGCTCTGAATCAGAATCACAGTGTAAAAATATGATGCTCTCAGAGCTTTTTCCTGAGAGTGAGGGGAAAAAAATCTAACTCTTCCCCCAGGACAGAGTAGAGTGATGAAAAGCCACGTCCACCAGACACAATAGCTGTTTATAGAAAAGTGTTGCATCAACCTTAACAAATACATATACTGCTGTATTTTCCCTATTTTAGATTCCAAGCATTAATTAAGATAATTTAATTATAATGTACTCCACTGCAATTTCATGTAGTTTGATTCCAGCATGATCGTTTGGCAGTCTTTAGGAACGTTTCTGAGAATGACCTTGCTTGGACTTGGCTGTGTCTGACGATTCCTTCATAACACATTGACAAACTGACTCTTGGGACACCTTCTGACTCTGCAAGCCATTACAAGTTGATTGTAACCAGCTTCATGCTCTAATTTTTGGAAATGTCAATATATTGAGGTAACACTTTCAGAAAACCAGTTCTTGGTCGTTGCTAGACCATTGCTAGGCCATTGCCAGGCCACTGCGGCCATTGCCTTACTAGACTCTGGTGTGGCCATGTGCTCTTTGAGCTATATATTGCCATGTTTCCTGGCTTTGGTCCCCTTCCCTTCCTTGAGGAGGTGAATCTCCTCGTTCTTTCTCTCTCTAATTTACTTTTTAAATAAACTATACTTTCTAAACTAAAAGAAAAGAAAAGAAAAAACCAGTTCTCCATTATACTTTTAAGCTCCCTCGTAAATCTTATTATTCTGCTTTAGGCATAGTTTTAAGGAGACTTTGATGAATATTTTGTCCCATTTACATTAATTAAACAATTTTCTTTTTTTTTGAGTTGGAATCTCACTCGGTCGCCCAGACTGGAGTGCAGTGGCCGCTCCCGGCCACTGCAGCCTCGACCTGCTGGGCTCCAGCGATTCTTCCACCTCAGCCTTCCGAGTAGCCGGAATTACAGGCATGCGCTACCACGCCCGGCTGATTTTTTTGATTTATTGTATAGATGAGGTCTCGCTGCCCAGGCGGGTCTCGAACCCGCGGGCTCAGGCAATTCACTCACCTCAGCCTCCGAAAGGCGCGGGATTACAGGCTGAGCCACTGAGCCCGGCTTTAATTAAACAATTTTCAAATGTGTTAAACTGCATTCCCATATTTAATCTATTATGTAATTTTTATTCAATGTTGGATATATATTTATGATCTTCATTTTTTTCTACTTTGAAAAAAAATCAAGCCGGGCTTGGTGGCTCAGCCTGTAATCCCGTGCCTTTGGGATTCTGAGGTTAGTGGATTGCCTGAGCCGGTGGGTTCAAGACCCGCCTGGGCAACTTGGCGAGACCTCATCTCTACAATAAATCAAAAATGAGCCAGGTGTGGTAGCGCGCACCTGTAGTTCCAGCTACTTGGAAGGCTGAGGCGGAAGGATCGCCGGAGCCCAGCAGGTCAAGGCTGCGGTGGCCGGGAGCGGCCACTGCACTCCAGTCTGAGCAATAGAGTGAGACTCCAACTCAAAAAAAAAAAAAAAAAAGAAAAGAAAAAAGAAAAAAGTCACACCTACAGAATGGTAAAATAGTACAATATCCACCCACATACCCTTCGCCTAGATTTGTCTATTATTAATATTTTGCCATATTTGCTTTCTCTTTATGTAATTTTTTTCTGAGCTTTAAAAAAATAAGTTGTAGATACCATGACATTTCATTCTTCAAGTGTTTCGGCATGTACCTCTTGAAAAGAAGAGCATTTTCCTATATACCCATCATGTCATCATCTCACCTAGGAAAGTTAGCATTGAAACAATAACAGTGTATAATAAGAAATCTATATTACTATTTACTTCATTTATCTAATTAATTCCAAAATGTCTTTTAGAGATTTTTTTTATATCTGGAATTTAACTATGGATTATGAATTGCATTTGATTATCATGTCTGAACAGTCCCCTGCCTGTTTGCTTTTATGACATTAGAATTTTTGAGGATTTAGGCCAGTTGTCTTGCATAATGTCCCACAATCCAGATTTGTCTTATTTCTCCATGATTAGATTTAGCTTAAACATTTCAGTAAGACTATTGCAAATAGTGTGGACTTTCAGTGGTATCCATGATATTGAAAACACGTGAATGTTCGTTTTTCAACAACCTCACACCCAATGGCTAAAATTTCAGAATTATTACATTTGGTGGTTACAAAATGATACTTTCCTCATTTTCTCCTTCTACACTTTTAAGCTGGCATTCTTCTTTAAAGAATTTTCCTCTGCTTCGTCCGCAACGTCTTTTTCTTTGAGAATTCCCTTTGGACCCGAATTCCTCTTCCTTTTTTTTTTTTGAGTCAGGGTTTTACTGTTGCCTAGGCTGGAGTACAGTGACATGATCACCGCAGCCTCGACCTCCTGGCCTCAGGCCATCCTTCTGCCTCAGCCTTCCAAGTAACTGGGACTACAGGCACTCACCACCACGCCCAGCTAATTTATTATTATTATTATTTTTGTAGCGATGAGGTCTTCCTATGCTGTCTAGGCTGGTGTTGAATGCCCGGGCTCAAACGATCCTTCCATCTCAGCCTCCCAAAGTGCTGGGATTACAGGAGTGAGCCACCCCGTCTGGCTGGATTCTTCTTCTATTCAGTGGGACTATCTTATTCTTTTTGATACTCAAATTTTACCCAGATTTTCCCAGTGAGAGCCCCTCCAGATTGGTTTGTGTGTCCTTAACATGTCCCAATCATCCAGAACCAATTGCAAAAATATGGCACTGGCAGAGGTACCCTCCAAGCCACATGGGCTCTTGGGGAAGATAGATACTTGAACAAAATCAGGCTTCTTTATGAAGACAAAAGAGGAAGAGATGGTGGGTTGAAGCTGAGTTGACAATCAACAGCTCAGCAACTTGTATTTCAGGAAACATGAAACAGCAAATTCTATTCCAGAGAACACTGTTGGAGCAGTAGTTATTTTTCTATCCAGCAAGTCAACCTTTAGGAACTTCAATTTCACCTCTTTACAGACATCAGTGTTGTCCTTTAGGGGAACAGACCTTGACTTTTTGAACAGTTGAGGAAAGGAAATCTATTTGCAGAGATCCCACAGAACCAGGGGGCTTAGTTAAGGGCTTCTACCCTAGCAACTACCTACATCAGCCAGTTCATCATAACCTTTTTAATAAGAAATGGTGTCTCACTATGTTGCCTAGGCTGGAGTGCAGTAGCCATTCATAGGTGCAAGATTGCACATTACAGCTTTAAACTTCTGGGCTCAGAAGTTGCCTCTTGCCTCAGCCTTCCAAATAGCTGAAACCATAGGCATGTGCCACTATGCCCAGCTAGTTCATTAATGTTTAACACAAGCCAGTAGCCTGGCAATTTTCCAAATCAAACCACTTTAGAATCAAGTTTATTACTGGACAGTCTCCAAAGATTGGTGGATTGCACAGTTTTTTCCAAAGATTTGAGTGTGAGTACAAGTGTGAGGATTTGACAGCCTGGTCAGTCAAAGTCCCTAAGAATCTTTCTGACAAATGGAACCGCAACCCCGCAGACCTGGATTCAACCCAACACTAGTCTTCCAGAAAAGATGCCACGTACCAGTGTTGGGAATGAATTCCCAGGTTACCAGTGGCAATATAGTCACAGTGACAATACTGATCAATACCTTCTATCTCAAATCTGTCTTTTTTTTTTTTTTTTGAGTTGGAGTCTCACTCTGTCGCCCAGACTGGAGTTCAGTGGCCGCTCCCGGCCACTGCAGCCTCGACCTGCTGGGCTCCAGTGATCCTTCCGCCTCAGCCTTCCAAGTAGCCGGAATTACAGGCATGCGCTACCACACCCGGCTGATTTTTTGATTTATTGTAGAGATGAGGTCTCGCTGCCCAGGCGGGTCTCGAACCCGTGGTCTCAGGCAATCCACTCACCTCAGCCTCCCAAAGCGCAGGATTACAGGCTGAGCCACTGAACCCGGCTTATAGGGTACTTTTGTAAACCTTGCAAAAACTTGTGTTTTAATATGCAATTAATTTTTAAGTTGTGTATGAATTAATTTTAAGGTATATATCAATGAATAATTTACCTGTGGTTTACACCAAGATCTTTAGATCAGCGTTATAAGTATGCTTTTTAAAGACAGTTTAATATTTACCATCTCTTTAAAAAAGTAAATGCTGTAACTAAACTAAATGATCACTAAACTAAAATTTATTTTTTAGGTATCTTATACCCATGACAATTTAAATGATCAAAACTACAGATTAAAGTACAGACATTGGACACATGTTGGTTGTTTCCCCATGTGTCCGTTTCTCCTGATAGCCCCAGATTTCTTTGGGAGGATCCATATGGTTCCAAGGAAGGTGACTCAGTTCTCTGGCCCCAGTGATTGGTCAGGAATGGGAGTATAGCCTCAGCCAGTTCAAACGGAGTGACTCTCAGGACCAGTCTGACAATACTTGGATACATGCTTTCCCTCCCCTGCTAGGTATGAACAAGGTTTCAAGTGACCCAGAAGCTTTTGGCTTTTACTCCTGGCTCCTGCAGTATTATCCATTTATTTTTCAACAAATACTGATGAACACCTAGTATGTGCCAGATGGGAAAACACAAAATTGAACAAGACATGGCCACTGACATTAAGATATTTATATTCTAATGGAGGATACAGACAGGGAGGTGTAATGGGAGACGGATCAGGTAGGTCAACATTCACAAAGATGGGGAGAACAAATTCTTGGTATGGATCAGATTGGCTGCTTCAGAATGTTGAGGCAGAAGTGGATGTATCTGGGCATCTTTTTTACAGAGTTGGTATCATTAGTATATCACTCTACCAGGAACCATTCAATTATCTCCAGTTTTGGTGAAATGTCTTACAGTAACCCAGTTGGAAAATGAAGGGTTGCAAAGTTCCCTCAATCACTAGTGTCTTCATCCAAAGTACAACCTTAAGTTGTAACCAGTTTTCTGGTTACATGTATATACTTGGATAATAATCCCAAGTATATTATGGAATAGCATGGTATATGAATAATACCGTCTTTCATTATTAAAGAGGGAAATAAAACAGTATATTGAATGTGCATTAAATATGATTTACGAACAAGAGAATCTGGCCCATCTGATTTGATCATACAGAGAATATATAAAACATCAGAGACTCTAGAATAGGAATTCTCAAAAGGTAGGCAAGGTAAGAGGAATATCTTCCAGTGGAGTTTTATTAGAATCACCAGGATAGTTGTTTCCAACGAATCACACCCACATCTCACCCTGGAATTTCCATCTGAGGTCCTGTCTTAAAAGTGCTGCCGTAGTGCTTTTTTCAGTCTTACTGAATATGTTTTCACTCTTGATAGTGTGGAAATAACCTTGAGGCCTAGTTTAATGAATTGCAGTGTAGATGGGGTCCTGAAATGATGCCCTGGGGGGGGGATAAACAGCAAATTGTCCAGCTGATATTATTAAATCATAGGATATGTCATTTCTGTGCATTAGCTTTTATCACAGCATTTTCTAATGTTGGCCAAAGGACAAGTATCATTATTGATTACAAATGGCTTCTTGTTGCCAAGGAAAATGACCCTTGCATGGTTGACATGTACAAGTCAACTTGGAAGTAAAGAGCTTGTTCACTACACAAGACATCCAGATCTAGGCTCACTGTGAACCTCACTATGAACCTGTGAATATCTAGCAACGTTAATATTATTAGTTGCCTAAGGTATTTCACCCTAAACTTTAGAAAAGTGGGATTGGGAGATCAGACAAGAACAGATTTCAAGGCAGTTGAGGGTGACAGCCAAAAAGGGCGAGGATTGTTCATAAAAGTCCTTATAAAGCTTTCTCCTGATTGTAAATTACATTCAAAGGATATAAAGGTAATAGAAGATTACTTGAAACAATGCCTTTCGTATACATTTTCCATCCTCAAATGTGTTGTAAACAATTCCCCATCTCTCCCTTTTACCGCTGAAACTGATTTAGGCTTCAATTCAACCTCTGACCGAACTATGAATGAGTTTTTTAGGACTTAAAATTGTGGGATGAATAGAGTTCAGCGTATGCTCTCCCGACAGATGCCCCAGCACAATGGAAAAGACTTACAACGTGATTCTTTTCTACATACTCCTACTACATAGCTGTAGTTGTAGTGGGACTTCTAAATTTAAAAAGTTAAGAATATATATATATTTTAAAGCCCACCTTTTTAATAAAACCTCAAAAGATCCAGTTGAGTTTTAAAAATCTGGACTATGTCGCTAAAATGCAACGGTATGAGAGATATTTTGGAAGTCTTTAAGTCTTAAAAAACAAAAAAGAAAACTTAAGCGTTCAAAGCCTGTCAAGGTGGTAGCTTGTTAAGTTCTTCCATTCACCAGAAATTCACACCAGTGCAAGGATTCCAAGCGTGTGTGAATCCTTATTTAGCGAATGATTCCCAAAAGATGGACACTGGTATATCTGTTGGGTTGGGGGGGGGAGGGGAAGAGGGGGTGCGGATTTTTCCAAACTGTCCAGAAAATAATTTTCAAAGAGCGTTACAGACCAGAAGCAACGGCTAGGCTAAGGGCGTCCCCACCGGCGCGTCGCCCCTGGGCCCGGGTCGCCTCGGCTCACCCCCGGCCGCGCATCCCCACCTGCGCCCGGCGCTCCCAAGCCGCGGCGGGGGCGCTCGCCCGGGATCGAGGCGTCCGGGCCCGCGAACCACCGCCACCACCCTGCCTCTCGACCCAGCTCCCGATCCGCAACACAGAGTCAACACAGCCGCTTCCTGTGAAGTTCTACAGGGTGAGGATTATCCCATCGCCGACTTGCAGAAAGTCACCCAGGCGTGGGAGGGTTTGGACCAGCTTTGCGCTCCGGGCTTTGCGCGCCCACTCGGGAGAAATCCCCGCTCCAGGGACGCGCTCAACCCGGCCGCGCAGGCACCCGGGCGCACTGGCGGAGGCGGGGCGGCGGGCGGCTGGCGGCGCGGGGGGCAGAGCAGAAGAGAGTCAGTAGTCCAGAGCGGGGCCAAGGCCCTTGGGAAAGGTGAATTCGCCCACGTCCCTCCTCTCACGTGGGCCTTGCACGCTCCTCGCCGCACTCTTGCACACCTAGCCGCCGCCCCAAGCCCGCGCCGGCATCCTCCCCCCACGCTGGAACGACCCGCCTCTAGGACCGCGAGGAAGCCGCCTGGAGGGAGGCGGCCCGGCGCGGCGGGGCGGGGCCTCCCGGAGAAAGGCGGCCCCCGGGGGGCGGGCGGAGTGACGTCACCGCCGGTCGCGGACGCCGATTGGCCGAGGGTCGTGCGCGGAGCCCGCGAGCGTCTCCGCCCGGCCCGGCCGCCCCGCCTCCGCAGCCCGCCGCTCCGCCCGCCCCGGCTCGCGAGGTAACCGCTCTGGCGCCGCCGCCCCGGCTCAGTGCGGACGACGGCGGAGGGAGGCGGAAGGAGGACGCCCTCGCTCGCCGGCTCCCACCCGCGCCGGGCTCCCGGCGACGGCGCCGAGCCCGAGGGGCGGAGCCGCCGCGGACACGCCCCGCCTCCGGCCCGGGACGACGACGCCGGCGACCCGCCGCCCGGCCGCCGCCCCCGCCGCCCGCCGAGCCCGCCCCCGCCGGCATGGAGGGGCCCCGCTCCTGACGGCCGCGCCGCCGCCTGGGCCCGCGCCCCCGCTCGCGGCCGCTCCCGCCCGCCCGCCCCCGCTCGCATGTCCGCGCCGCCGTAGCCGAGGATGCTGAGGATGAAGCTGCCGCCGAAGCCGACGCACGCCGCAGAGCCGCCGCCCGAGGCGGAGGAGCCCGAGGCGGACGCGCGGCCGGGCGCGAAGGCGCCGCCGCGCCGCCGGCGCGACTGCCGCCCGCCGCCGCCGCCGCCCGCGGGCCCGCCGCGGGGCCCGCCGCCGCCGCCGCCGCCGCCCCGGGGGCTCGGGCCGCCTGTTGCTGGGGCGGCGGCGGCGGGGGCGGGCGTGCCGGGCGGCGGCGGGGGGCCCGCGGCGGCGCTGCGCGAGCAGGAGCGCGTGTACGAGTGGTTCGGGCTGGTGCTGGGCTCGGCGCAGCGCCTGGAGTTCATGTGCGGGCTGCTGGACCTGTGCAACCCGCTGGAGCTGCGCTTCCTCGGCTCGTGCCTGGAGGACCTGGCGCGCAAGGACTACCACTACCTGCGCGACTCGGAGGCCAAGGCCAACGGCCTCTCGGACCCGGGGCCGCTGGCCGACTTCCGCGAGCCCGCCGTGCGCTCGCGCCTCATCGTCTACTTGGCGCTGCTGGGCTCGGAGAACCGGGAGGCCGCCGGCCGCCTGCACCGCCTCCTGCCCCAGGTGGACTCGGTGCTCAAGAGCCTGCGCGCGGCCCGGGGCGACGGCTCGCGGGGCGGCGCGGAGGCCGAGGACGGCGACGGCGAGCCGGGCGCCGAGAAGGACGGGTCCGGCCCGGAAGGCCGCGGCGCCGAGCCCCGGGCGGGCGGCGGGCTCGGCTGCAGGGCCCAGGAGGAGCTGCTGCTGCTCTTCACCATGGCCTCGCTGCACCCGGCGTTCTCCTTCCACCAGCGGGTCACCCTGCGGGAGCACCTGGAGCGGCTCCGCGCCGCGCTCCGCGGGGGCCCCGAGGACGCGGCGGCGGAGGCGGAGCCGTGCAAGTTTGCGGGCTCCCGGGCCCAGGTAAGGCGCGCGGAGCCGCCCCGTCGCACGCCCCCCGCCCGAGCCCCGGCCCGGCGCAGGTGGCTCCCGGCCCCGGAGTCCGCGTCCGGGTCGGGCAGGGCGGCCCGGTCCGCCCCCCCCCGCCCCCACCCTGTGCACACACAGCCACCCGCCATGGCAGAATGCTCTAGAAGTCTCCTGCGTGCCACGGGGTTGCCGCGGAAGACACGGAGATCCCAGCCCGGGGCCCCTCTTGGAGGAAGGGTGTCGGGTGTTGCTGGTCCTGAGCATCGCTGGGCCCTGGGGTGGGGGCCCAGGGAGGCGCCGGAGGAACCTGTTAGCCGCCGGCGAGCCCCGGGCAGCGCCTGGCGTTCCCGGCGGCCCGAGCTCTGCCTTTCCCCGGGCGAGGTGTCCTGAAGGCGCTCTTCCGGCGTGCTGCCCTTTTCTTGGGCATCTGGGACAGTTGGGGCTCAGTGTGTGCGTGAGTTAAAAGGGGCGGTGCGGGTCTCTTGGTCCTGCTGAGCGAGCTTGGTGTCCCCGCAAGGAGTCTCACGTGGAGACCAGCGAATTGCCTGAGGTAAGAAGTAGCAACGCAGGTTGCTGGGTCAGGAGAGCTCTGGGCGGCGTGGTTATGCCCTTTACCTCTGACACACTCAGCTTTCTAACGGGCTTGCGTCGTGCCTTCAGCCTTAGGTGCGAGGATATTTGTTGGGCCTTCACTATAGACATTAATGTGGTCTAAAAGAGTTATTTAAACACCAAAACGTAGTAGACGAGTATCCAGGTGAACCACTTGTCGCAGACATTAAAGATTCATTTTTATTCAACCATGAAAGCGATTTAATAATAATTTAGGCCCAGTGAAGTCTTTGAGGAGGACTTTTTAATGGAGCAGGGAAAGTAGGTTTCAGTTAGAGTAAAAGCTGTGTACGGTAAGAGGTTTTTGTGGATAACAGTCTTGAAAGGTACTGATTTGGATGCCATGCTTTTCAACTTAGGTGATCTCCAGGATGATACAGTGGAAAAGAGGATCCTCCCCCCCACTGTTGCTTGAAAGTTTATTCGACTCGTACATTTGCTGCCATTAAGTACCCTAGAACTAAAATTGAGCCTGGTGTTTCACTAGTGGCTTTGTGGACCCGATACCAATGGAATCAGGGAATTTGGGTGCTAGAAGGAATGTAGAGATAATCTTGGCTGAACCCCTCTCTTTTAAGACGAGGGTTCTGTGACTAACTCATGTTCTAGGATGTATTTTAGCAAATTCAGGTGTAATGCTAACACCCAGCATTTTCTTGGTGAGTTTGAAATTTTACCTTCTGTTTATTACATGCAAGTGTGTGTACTGATGACAAAAGCCTTTTCCCACCCTTCGGCCTACCCATTAATTTTTTATAAGCCGCACAGCCATTAAATTTAGAGACAAAAACACAGATTCAGGAACAATGATTAAATGTTTTAAAAATGTTTTGTAATAGTATTTATTTTGTAAAGGTAACCTTAAATTGTAGGTCTAAAGAAAACGCCCCACAATGTAACAGCTTGTATCCTTCTATTCCTACTTTTCCAACAAGGGTACCTGATTTCTGATTTTAACTTCTGGGAGTCCTTTTTCCTTTCTTTAAAATTTGCTTTAAATTAAGCCGAGTGTTGGGAGACAGCTAGACGAAGGGAAAGGATGCGCGCAAACCAGAGTAATGAGATTTTTATCCTGACTGCAGTGCGTGGCCTTTTCTGGCAAGCAGTGAGTGCTGGGAGGAGTGGACAAAGTGAGGCTGGGCATCCTGCCATTGATTTCAGCACATCATTACTTCTCAGGAAATGCCTTGTGCTGTGGCTCTCAATCGAAGTGGGGAATAAATCACAGGCGGTACGTGTACGACAGGTGACACAGAGCTGTTTCTAGACGGTTGGTGGTGTGGTGAACTTTCTTCTCCAGTTGTTGGGGGCTACCATAGCAAATCGTTAAGTCGTTACGACCCCGCATTTTCTGCTTATTAGAGTGGCCTCCGAGTATCCTAGCTGTGTGGTTCTGGCCTTGAAGACGTTTTAGCGGGTCTGGTCGCTCCCAGGCTGTCACTCCGGAGGCCGCTGATGCCGGTGGGCTGATTTAAAGCCTGCTCGCTGCAGTCCACGCCAGCTGTTCCTCGGCCTTCCGCCGCCGAGGCGCGCCCGGGGAGGGAGGGCCCCCTCCGAGTCCGCAGGGAGGAGCCCTGAGCTCGCGCGTGGAGGCGCCGCGCGCCCGCCGGAGGGGCCGGCAGTCACGCGCCGCGGCGGGCCGGGCGGCTCGGGGCCAGTCCGGCGGGGCTCCGCCCCTCCCCCGCCCTGCAAGATGGCGGCTGTGTGCCGCCCACGTGACGAGCGCCCCGGCCCCGCCTGCACCCCGCCGTAGTTCCTTTGGCCTCTGCCGGCGGAGGCGAGAGCCCTGGAGCCGGAGTTAGAACCACGTGGATTGTGTAGTTGGCAATGCTTGGCCCTGACGCTAGCCCAGGGAAAGGGGAATGCGTGTGGCAGCATTTTGTTGCCCCGGAAGTAGCCTTTTGGGCACAAGGATGAACTTCTTGATTGCTTAAGGATCATTCTTTTTCTTACTGCTAAGTGAAGGTTTGGTGCTTCAGCGTACTTTCATCCACACTGAATGGATAATGTAAAACTGATATCCTTTTGATGTTCTTTTCTGTTAAAGTGAGTATGCCAGCCCAGAATAGTGTTCTGACTCTCACAAGACTTGTATCCAGTTCCTTTTTATTTTAATTATGTGCTTTGACGTTGGCCAGGCCCAGCAACTGCTAGTGACATGCCATGGTTATAGTGTTAATAGCTGAGGTGTCAGATTGCCATTAAAATATGCTTATTAGGTCATGTTGGAAAAACAAGAAGATTTATCAAGTACATTTTTACTTTTTAAAGTAACATTTTCAGAGTTTTTCTATATGATTTGAATGATTTTATAGTAAATGTTTCTTTGGATTACAGTTTAAATGTTGGTATTCCTTTTAGGAGGTTTATGCATAAACCTCTTGTTCTTCACAACTGTAGTGGTCTTGCCAGTAACTTGCATGAAATTCAACAAATAGGCCAGTGAGCAGTAGGGAGAACACTCATTAACAGTGTCCTAGGAAGTGTGTTTGACTGATGTAGTTCTGTGTTGCACATTTACAGACTGCATATACAGCATAGCTGAAAAGACATGGTTTTAAAAGTGAATCTCTATTCTTAGGAAGCTAAGCTACAAATTGTATGTAAGCAACAAAAAGGTAAGTTTCCTGTGCTTGTATGCTTAAAGATATTCTTTAACTGTTCATGAAAATGGGTATTCTAATTTTGGAGATTTAAACCTCAGCTAGCAACATAAAGGTGTAAGAAGCATAAAACGCATAGATTATCATAGTTGCACTTAGTGGTTAATATTGTTGTTGGACATACTTTGGAAATTTTGTTTTCGGGATCCTCAAAGCTTAGTTACTTGGCTTGGCAAATAGTACTAATGTTTGAGTAAAAGATAAAATGTAAACTTTTGATACAGTGTCCTATGTCTTAGTGTCATTTGAAGTCACAAAACGTATTTGAACTCAGAATCATTTGAACTCACAAAAAAATGGTCATGGATCCTTTGCTTATAAAATTCGTAAAGTTAGTTAAAAAAAAAAACCTTGCATAGGTTAATTAACTGTATTGTACATGATAGACCAAATACTTGGACTCACTTTGCGATACAGAAAATGTATTGGTAGTGTTGGGGCTTGAAAAAGAGAACACTTCTTAAGGAGTTTTAATAAGTGATGCTACTTCAAGATAACTTGAATGTGTATGTGGCAGCAGGATTCCTAGTGAGAGAGCAGCTGACTTAAAATGAGAAGAAAAAAGTTGGCTGTCAGAATTTCAACTGTTACTGCATTAGGCACTTAAAAGATGTTTTTTAAAAATAATCTTTAAAAAGACCAGTTCTAGTGCTTACTGGCAATAAATAACCTTTCTTGAATTTGTTGGCACCTGCTGGGATATTTGATTTTTTAAAGTGAATAGTGTCATTGGGGCAGTGGGTACTGCCAGAGATTTTCCTCACTTAAAAGTTGGGGATGATAATAGTTCTTAAGCCACATTTGAAATGTTAGGTCTCAGTGAATGAGTACTTATAGTGTCTGGCACATGGTCTTCAATAAATGTTAGAAATTACAGATAAAAGTTCAGCCTTGTATGGAAGGTAGTGGTGGGGAGTGGGTGCAACGTCTCACAGACAGTGGAGAGCAGAAATTGCTGTCTTTCTTGGGAAAGTTTAGGTTGGCTTGACGGCAGCAAAGAATAAAAGCAGTTAAAGGCTTTGGGAGAGGCTTTCTAGAATATCAGAATTAAGTCATGATTATTTTAGTAGCAAATAATCACTAAAATACTGACTATCCTTTTCCAGTTACATTTTTCTGTGCAGTGGTTTTCTCATGTAAGGAGAACTGGGAAAAAGTCTCATTTATATATACTACAGCGGGCTGAAGGAGGAGGTAATGGGCGTGCAAAGGAAGTTATTTTCTTCAAATTAACTGAAATATATAGCTGTCTATACAGTTGGCCTTCATAACTGTAGGTTCTGCATCCATGCATTCCAATCATGAATCAAAAATATTCGGAAACAAAAATTATGTTTGTACTGAACGTGTACAGATTTATTTTCCTTGTCATTATTCCCTAAACAATACAGTGTAACAACTATTTACATAGCATTTGCGTTATATTAGGTATCATAAGTAACTTAGAGTATTTAAAGTACAAGAGAATGTGCACGGCTTATATGCAAGTACTGCACCATTTTATGACAGGGACTTGAGCACCCCTGGATTTTGGTATGGGGAGGAGGTTCTGGACCTATTCCCCCTCAGATACCAAGGGATGACTGTATATGCATGTATGTATCTATTGAATGTACCTATTGATATATAGTTTATCTATGCCTGTTTTCTTTGCTACCTTTTTTGGTTTTTTCATGGGAAAGGGACAGGGAGAGTGTTGTAGAGGCTATCAAAAGACCTCAAAGAATGATAGCCATGTTTAGTAGCACTCAGGACTTGGGGGCTTACATTTTACCGCTGCCACTAGCTCTGTGATATTACCCAGGTCAACTTAAAATCCCTGATTGTTATCTTATCTGTAAAGTGAGGATAATAACTTTTGATGTTGTGGTGATAGAATTAATGCGGTAAGATGCAAAGTAATTCACATACTGTCTGGCACATGAATTCTCTGTTGAGAATAGTGTGTTATACTCAATCATTTCGTTTTCTACTGAAAGACAACCTCCAGATTGTTTTCAGGAATGGTTTTCTTTTTCTTTTTTTTTTCTTTTTTTCCACTTACATAAATACTCTAGAGTATTTTGTATATTGTTCTCTATTACCATACCTCTAAATAGATTGTTCAGAAAGGATGGGCAATTGAAGTGGTGGTATTTGAGACACATTTATTTGGGGAAGTTATTTTTGTTAGTACTTAATTAAGTTAAAGATCTGGTATGCTGCAGCTAAACCCACAGAAAGCAATTCTCTGGGTCACAAATAATTAAAATACATGTTTTCCCCATGTTGGGTTTTGGAGCGGGAATGGAGAAAATAAATATTCTGAGTTTGGATTATTATTAATTCTCATGTTTAGCTAGAAAACTATCCTATAATTTCCCACACTTAGCTAGAAAACTATCCTATAATTTAAAGCTGTTTTGCAGTTTTAAGGTACATAATTTCTTACTAGTTTAGAGCACAGACTGGAATCTGTGGATAATTAAGAAAGAAGCTATTAAATTGGTTAATTTTTTAAATAGAAGTTATTAAGTTGGCTGATTTTTTTAGTTTGTATAATATTTTCTCTTTTAAGAAATGTTAAACAATTTTTTCATTTTAAAGAGAGAAGCAAAAAGGGTTACACTACTGTCAAAGCAGACTGAAGTTTAATTTTTATTGACCGTATTTTTCATTATGGGGGACTGTATATAACAATGCTTCTTTTACTTACAGAGAATTCCTTGTCAAAAAAACTTCATTCATCCAGTAAAATTTTTTTGGTTCCTATCTGTAGAACAGACAAGCTAGAAGTGTCTGATCCAGTGTTTATGTTACAGGTGTGGTGCTGGGCTGAAGGTAGTTTGTTTCCTTCTGTTCTTCCTATGCTCCAGGGAATATTTGACCTTTAATTCCTTTCTAAATGCCTTAACTCATAGAAGTGTTTTATTCTCATTCAAGAAGTAGCTTATTTGTGCTCAGATATATATTTTTAAAAGGTCATTTGGCAAGTTATTTAGTCTTCCCAAGCTCCAGAGTACCTAGTACAAAATAGGGAATGTGATAACATACATGAAAATGCTTGGAAAACCAGAGTGAGATACATGTATTAGTCAGAGAGTGATTAGCACGATTTGGTTGCAGTGGATAAATAGAAATATAGCCGTTCGAAGAGAGAGTATGGGTTGGGTTACAGAGGTCCTTGAAGGTCGTATTAAAGGAACTGGTTGTCAACAGGTTGCAGTGGGAGCCAGTGTGAATTTGTGTGTGTGTTCCTATGGTATATATGTCAGTGAATGTCAACTGTCACTCTAAAGTTAATCTACATTACCAGACTTCAAACTTTACTATAAAGCTACAATAATCAAAACAGCTTGGTATTGGTACAGGAAAAGGCATATAGACCAATGGAATAGAATTGAGATTCCAGAAGCAAAACCTCAATTTCTCAACCAACTCATCTTCGACAAAGCCTCCACCACCTACCACTGCTCGGGAGAGCAGAACCTATTCAGTAAATAGTGCTGGGAAACTGGCTGACCACATGCAGAAGACTCAAACAAGACTCCTATCTATCCCCATACACAAAAATTAACTCTAAATGGATCAGAGACCGAAATGTAAAACCTCAAACCATAAGAACCTTAGAAAATACGGGACACACCCTTATGGAAATTGGAACTGGCATCCAATTCCTGAACAAACCCAAAACGCACTGGGCCATAATAGATAAGATAGACCAAGTGGGACCTCATTAAACTGACAAGCTTCTGCAAAGCCAAAGAAACCATCAAGAGAGCAGGAAGACAGACCACAGACTGGGAAAAAGTATTTGCCAACTCCATGTCTGACAAAGGTCTAACATCTTGGATCTACAAGGAACTCAAACATGCTGAAAAGGAAAAAACAAGCAACCCCATTACAAAGTGGGCAAAAGATATGAACAGACACTTCACAAAAGAAGACATATGAGCAACCAACAGACATATGAAGAAATGTTCAACCTCACTAATCATCAAGGAGACGCAAATTAAAACTACACTGAGATACTACCTAACTCCAGTCAGAATGGCCATTATCAATAACTCAAAAAATAACAGATGCTGGAGAGGATGTGGTGAAAAGGGAACACTTCTACATTGTCGGTGGGAGTGTCAACTAGTGCAACCTCTATGGAAATCAGTGTGGCGATTCCTAAAAGCTCTAAGTATCGACCTCCCTTATGACCCCACAATCTCCCTACTGGGAATATACCGTGAAGAACTCAGATCACTCTATAAAAAAGATACCTGCATACGTATGTTTATCACAGCATTGTTCACAATAGCAAGAACCTGGAACCAACCATGCTGTCCCATCAAAAGAGGATTGGATTTAAAAAATGTGGTACATATACACGATGGAATACTACACAGCCCTAAAGAAGAACAAAATCATGAATTTTGCAACAACCTGGATGGAACTAGAGTCTATAATACTGAGTGATCTTTCATAGCAACAAAGATCTGAGTATCACATGTTCTCACTCATAAATGGACCTTGAACATCTATCATAATACTAGGAGAAAAGAATTGACAGTGGTGGGAATCTATGGGGGGGGACAGGGAGGGCAAGGGTGGTGGGAGTAATAGTAGTCAATATCTGTCTGAGGACGGGGGCCACCCCTTATCAACAAGGGTGCCTGAACGATGCATATCTGTATACCTAACCCTTGACTGTACCCCACAATTTAAAAATAAAAAATATGTTTAATAAAATTTTTTTTTAAAGTGGTACAGATACACAATGGAATATTATGTAGCCATAAGGGAAGACAAAATTATGAACTTCACAGCAACTTGGATGGATATAAAGTCTATAGTACTGAGTGATATATCACAGAAACGGAGAACAGAGTATCACATCTCCTCACTCATAAGCAGGCCCTGAACAATTAGTGTAATACTATAAGAAAAGGATTGGCACTGGTGGCAAACTGCCAGGTGGGGGGGCAGGATTGGCAGTAGTGGGAACCTACTGGGGTGAGGGGCACACCACATCAACAAAGGTACCTGCATAGTGAACATTTGTATAACTAACCCTGAGTTGTACACCACATCTTTAAAATAAAATAAAAATAAAAAATAAAATTAATCTATATAAAAAGAATGCATTATTGACTTTTCAAAAATCCCCTAGACTTACCCAGTTCTCTCAGTAGTACCATTATACTTCTGGTTACCCTGATTTGCTTGATAACCTTTAGTCGTCTTCTCCACATATCCTGGATCAACCCTTTCTTCATCCTTGCCTGACACCATCTTGAGGCCCTTACGCCTCCTGATTCTTCTGCTTTCAACCCTTCTACCTCTTGTATATTCCTGCCAGATATCTTTCTAAAGCAGCATTTAATTGGACTACATTTTCTTTCAGTGATTTTTGGACCCTGGCCTCCAATAGGTCTTTGGACTCATTCTCGTTCTTCCATTCATTCTCTTTCTCTCAGTCTTTTTTCATGTATCCTAATTTTCATTCAAGGGTGGGCTCATGCCATCACCTCTTGCATGATATTCTCTGGAATTTTCCATATCTTAAAAAATTCTTTGCTGCCACCGAATTTCAGTATCACATATTTTAATTTTGGTACTTGTGATTCTTGTATTATTTTAACATTTATAGTTCACCTTTCCTATTAGATTTTAAGCTCCCCTAAGGTTCATACATTACACCTCATCTTTTGTAAATGTTGCATATATCATACTTGATCAGTTATAATGGCCTGTGCCTGGGCTTTTCGGATATAGCTTCAGAAAATACCAATGTGATAAACTGCTTTAAGAATAAATGTATCAGGCAGTGATTTTGCCTTATTTTGAATTATACTTTATAAAAGTGAAACTCTTTAGGCTAAGCACCATAATTTTATAAATAATTTTTTTTTGAGTTGAAGTTTTACTCTGTTGCCCAGGCTGGAGTGCAATGGCACGCTCACGGCCACCCCAGTGTCAACCTGCTGGGCTCCGGCAATCCTCCTGCCTCAGCCTTACAAGTAGCCAGAACTATAGATGCGTGCTACCATGCTTGGCTAATTGTTTAATTTATTGTAGAGATGAGGTCTCACCAAGCAGCCCAGGCTGTTCTCAAACCTGTGGGCTCAGGCAGTCCCCTCACCTCGGCCTCCCAAAGCGCTGGGATTACAGGATTGAGCCACTGTGCCCGCCTATTTTATAAATAAATTTTTTTAAGAAATGGAATTTTTTAGGTGAAAAGTGTGGAGCATATGCTACAGATTTAAACTGGATCTTCGATGGATGGATACTGAATAGTTGAGCTTATTAAGTGCTTCTTCAGAATCAGACCATTTGCATTCCCTAAGTTAATTAAACTTTTGGGTGTGAGGTACATAAATTGGTACAAACCTCACAGTGATGTTTTGATAGTTTTTTAACATATGATTTTCTATCCTATCTTCTTGTTTTTTGGAGGGTTAACTGCAGGGAGTCTCCAGTGTTTGATCTTCAATGTATGATGTCCTTGAGTGGTGGTGTGAATCAAGTGTAGAGTTGGGCTGGTACCTTGCTTGTGATTAGAGAGTTAAAAACTTAACTTTGGTTTCTGAAGTGAGCACTGTATAATGTAAATGTTGTGGAAGTTTTATATTGTTACGAATGTCTACATTGGGATAACTTCCTGAGGTATAATTGATTTTTGTTTTGGGTGCCAAATGATTGAAATTCATGAGTAGTCCTAGAAGGGACAGCGTGGTCACATGAAAACCAAATGCTGTAGTATTTGGGAGTACTTGAGTATTTTGAGAAAGAGGCCATCTCTCATCCGAAGATGTTGCCCAGTGGCCTTGGGTATTTGTTAGTTTGGGAAAGTGTTTTTGTTAATTTGGGGAAAGTGCCCATTCTTTTTTTTTTTTTGAGTTGGAGTCTCACTCTGTCACCGCAGCCTCGACCTGCTGGGCTTCAGTGATCCTTCTGCCTCAGCCTTCCAAGGAGCTGGAACTACAGGCGTGAGCTACCACGCCAGGCTCATTTTTTGATTTATTGTAGAGATGAGGTCTCGCCAAGTTGCCCAGGTGGATCTCGAACGGAAAGTGCCCATTCTAACTGGTGGCACTAAACCAAAGTCCTAATGCAGCATTTCCCAATACTGTAATATTTACCAGCTATAAATCGTTTACTGCCAGGGATTGTTCTTACGTTCTATACACTTACGTTTCTATGTTTATATGCTTCTGAGAGTGTTTCTGCACTGGGGGTGAAGGCAGTGGCTCAATTGCAGGAGCTAGAAGACCTGGCATTGCCTGAACGGTCGAGCTTTCGCGTCCAGGCTCACTTCCTCCATGAGGACTCCTTGGCCTCCCTTGCTCTCTCCTCTTTCAGGGGGCAAGACCATGAAGGGGAAGGCCTCAGAGTCTCATGTAGACGGGGAAGAAGGTGCGCACCTCTCTGGATCCTTGTGTACTCGCTGTTTTTTTAATCTCACCCCAAAACATCCTTTTGTGGGGATTTCAAGGTTTGGAGGCTGCTGGCCCAGTGATGTCGCAATTTAACTTTATAGTTTCTAGGTCAAAAAAAAAAAGGAGATCTTTTCCTTCTGTAGTGAGAGCAGAAGTTGGCAAAGGGAGCACAGATGCTGGTGCTAAAGAGGGGGAACCCCAGCACTGATGTGAGCTGGAAAGCCATTCCCCCTACGCCTGGATGCTATAGCATGGTCATTTTGTGATCCAATACAGAGATTGTGTTTTTCACCCGTCCACCTAGCAACTAAACAGATGGTCTTATTTTGGTTAAAATAGTAGAAGCGTGAGGAGTTTTGTAAGGAAAATACCAAGGCCATCTCATGGGTAAAAACCACTACCCTCACTTCTCTTTCTAAGGCCCCACTCCTGCGTCCCGAGTAGGCTGCCCTATCATCATTCTTTTACAGGTGTAGTGCTCTGGAAAAGTCAGTGACATAAACACAGTTAATTTTTCCATTTGTAATAAACACACAGAGTGCCCCCAAAATCTATAGAAAGTTATAGTGCTGCCTTTTCCTGCCCCATCTTTTTTCATCAATTCCATTCCACCCCACTCTGCATAGGTAAACACAGTTAGTTCACAATGTCATGTTAAGAATTTGCGTAGCCGTTTTTTGCAGTGGCCAGGTCTGATTTTTGGACTATGATACCAAACCAGAAACGGGTTCGATAAATTGTTTGTCCCCCCTCCTTGCCCCATTTAGTAGCTAGAGTGCATTTGCCCAAGCTTTAAGTTAGTGAATTCTGCCACACTCTTTTTGCTGAATTACCTTATACCCATCTTTCTAGTTAAACTAAACAATCAAGTGACATAGAAAGTGAGTCCAGGATCATAGCAGGAATCCATGTCATGCTGTTTTTGAGCCCTTGATTAATTGCTCCCCGTCCTCTCTAAACTTTCCTGTCAGTTTTTTTTTCTTCTAGTGCAACTTTAATACGTTACCAGACATGTTTCTTCTCACCAAGAGCTTGCCTTTCATCAGATGCTATAGGTTGGTTCAAGACACTACTTTGGGTTGAGTTGTGCTTGAGTACAGATTAGGCAGACCTCTGCCTCTTCCATCACATCTCAGGTAAACAGACAGGCAATAAGTAATTCTTAAATTATCCCAAGCGTCTTCCCTCTTTTTCCTCAAAAATAAATGAAATTTGACATCTCGGTAATGTTTCTAATAATGACTCCTCTTCTAACACTCAAAGCAAGACTTTCCATGAATCTTGCTTAAATAATAGTATGTGCTTTACTTACAACCCTGATTATTTAAAGAACAGAATTTAAAATATATAACTGTATAACAAATTACCCCTAAACTTAGTGGCCTAAAGCAACGACCATTTTATTACCATCTTCCACAGATTTGTGGGTTAGGAATTTAGGAAGATAGCAGCAAAGGAGCTTGCGTCTGCTCTGGGGTGGCTGGGTTGCAGTGGGGCTCACATGGCATTTTTGGACTCATTTTCTTTCTCCATGCAGTCTCTGATCACTGGGAGAAGAACTGCATTTCTCAATATGGTGCCTCAGGACCCCAAGAGGCCCAGCTGAGACTTCTCAGAACCCAGTCTCAGCAGAGCATTGCTGCTATCATGTTCTAAAGCCAGCCCAGATCCACAGGGAGGGGAATTGGTTCTACCTTTCAGTGGGAAGAGTGTCGATCTTGCACTGGCCACACACGTTTGCCAGTCTTTAGTCTGCCACCAGAAGATTGTTTATAGAATGTTATTACATACTAATGTTAATTTTCTAAGTCTCAAGTGTGAAAACCTTGGGAGAAGTTAATAAATTTGGTTGTTGTAAAAAACTAAGGAACTCTTACTGCATTGTTTTTATGGGTAATGTCTTGGTATTTTAAAATTTATAGTCTGCCTCAAGGGATTTGAAGAACCATGTAGAATATTGTTAGATGAGCTAAAATAAACTCCATTAACAGTTTGCCCTTTGTTAGCAAAATAAAAATCGGCAAATGTGACCTTTGTTCTAATGTCACATTTTCAGAGAACTAGTTTTCTAGGACTGTTCTGCAGCCACTTGTCTTTCATAAGGTCCCCTCGTTTAAGAAATCTGAAGTATGTAATTGTGTTGAATCCAAATGTGATCTCTGGTGAAACTCTCTAGACCACCTGAGTCACATGGCATGTAAATGTAAGTTAACCGCTAGGTCTTAGAGGAGGCAGGCCACAGGACAGAAAAAGCTCTACCTCACGTGGGTTAACAAAGGAGAGAACATGTGAATACTAAGGTTCTTTGTGTGCCTTAGAATTTTTAAATTCTGTCTACTTGATTTAAGCAGAGAAGAATTCTGTACTTTTCACTTGGTCCTGACACTTTCCTCTAGCAAGTCTTTGTAAGATGCTTATTCTGACAAGTCATCTGTACTGCATTTTCATGAGTATCTGAACATAATAGAGCAAGTGGATGTAATTCCTTTCCATGTGAATCCATTAAAGCAGGAGGTCTCAGATCTTATGGCACCTTTCCCCTATAGAAGGTAAAGGCAAACATGAGTGGCCAGTGCAAGGGGGAAAGAAAGCATCACCCAGACACTGCCCACCATTAGGGCTGCTAAATACCATAATTCTCATATCTATAGCTCATGCAGCAATTCACATGAGAGTTTTATTTACTTATTTATTTTTGAGACAAGTTCTCACTCTGTCTGCACCCAGGGAGTACAGTGGCAGGATCATGGCTCACTGCAACCATGAACTCCTGATTTCAAGCAATCTTCCCACCACAGCCTCCTGAGTAGCTAGAACTACAGCCATGTGCCACCATGCCTGACTGACTTCTAATTTAAAAAAAAAATTTTTTTCCGTATAGGTGAGGTCTCACTATGTTGCTCAGGCTGGCCTTAAGCGATCCTTCTGCCTTGGCCCCCCAATGTTCAAGTTTTATAAATAGCTTTCTAAACTTAGTCCAGATGATTTTATAGCCTCAATACATGCTGAGACTAGGAGGAAAAAAGAAACATTTGATTAGTAGATATTTCATGGGTTGATGAACTTAGGGCAGAAACTCAAACTCCGTTTTTCTCCCTAGGTTATTAAACAGGATGCTGCTTTCTTGGTTGTTAAATTGGGTTTTTAAAGCTAACTTAGGACTTTAAAAATGTGATTTTGATTCTGAAACTACTTTTTTAATAGTAGCTCCAATATTATAATGTTTTTGGAGGCAGTGTGACCATCCCATTTCAATTTTCATTTTTTAAATTGTGGTAGAATTCATATAAAACTTCCCATTTTACAGCTTTTGGATTGTACAATGGCATTAAGTATATTAACATTGTTGTGCAATCATCACCACTATCTCTAGATTTTCCCAAACTGTAACTATCTAGTCCCCTCTCCCCGAGTTCCTGGTAATCACTAATCTACTTTCTTTAGGAATTCTATCCTAAGTACCTTGTGTAAGTAGAATCATGCAGTATCTGTCCTTTTGTGTCTGGCATGTTTCATTTTGTATTGCTGTCCTCAAGATTTATTTGAGTCCTATCATACATCAGAATTTCATTCCCTTTTCAGGTTGAATAATAAACAGTTGTATGTGTATACCACATTCTGTTTATCTGTTCATCCATTGATGAACATTTGAGTTGTTTTCCCTTTATAGCTATTGTGGAAAATGCTGCTATAAACATTGATGTACAAATTACCTGTTTGAGTCTCTGCTTTCTGTTCTTTTGGGTGTCTATACCCAGAAGTGGAATTTCTGTGTCATATGGTAATTCTGTGTCCAATTTTTTTATGAACTGTCGTACTGTCTCCCACGGTGACTGTAGCCTTTTCATTCCCATCATGAGTGCACAAGGGTTTCATTTTTTCCACATTTATGTCAATGTTTGTTTTGTATCTTTTTGATAATATCCGTCTTACTGGACATGAAGTGGTATCTCATTGTGCTTCTGATTTGCATTTCACTAATGAAAACTGTTTTTTGCATTAATTTGTATTTGAAAGTATTATTTTAAACTTATGAACCACATATGAGCCATGCGGGAGAATGCTTCTCTGTAAGAAATGATTGGTTTATTCAGCTAAGCTTCTTCCAGTTAACACAACTATTTGAGAGGATTATAGCTCTTTATTTCTTGTTATTTTTGAAGTATTTACAGCAGTGTTAAATTTTTGAGAAGCAGAATCTTTCTTAGGCAAATGTGGTTTTGCTACTTTGTAATAAAAGATTATATTGTTTGGATTAGGATATGCCTGGTTTTGTTATTAAATGAATTCCTATCTGCATTTTAAAAATGAGTAATATTGAAAACTTAAATACTGTCAGGCTAAATGTTTTGAAGAGTTGGATATTGACTTATAAGTTCCATGCTCTTCTTCTCATTAGATGGTTCTAGGTAGACAATCTTTACTTCATTGAGTTTCTTAAGGAAGACAGACTGTAAGGCTGAAGGTTAGCTCCCAGAATTATCAAATGTGGTGCTTTATTCTCAGAAATAAGTCTGTCTGGTGCCAAACCATACTCATTGCCAGGCCAGAATGTGTGATTAGACAATAGAACAAAATATTTTAAGTTGATATTCTTGGGGAGTTTAGGGTCTTCTGTTTGCCACATTTCTTTACACACAAAATACCAATGTGTGGTATTTACTGCAGATTTATAAAATTGTAATTGGCTCTTGAAATTGAGGTGATTTTGCTATGAGTAATGTTTTGAGATTCTAAACATAAGGAAAGATAAGGTATGAGTTGTTATAAAAAACTGAAATAGGCTATTTTATTTTCTGGCTTAATCAGTGTGTTGTAGTAACCAGGTGTATGTGACAGTGCTTGACTTCTGGAGAGCTGTGTGTAAATTTGGCATGCCTTTTGTTACTGCAAGCAGCAGATCTAGGAGTCAGATGTTCACTAGTAATTGGCTGGTGACTTAATTTTAGTAGTTAGCCACTTTGTTTGGAAAAATTTGGCATGTATTGGTTATACCTTTTGCAAAGCTTTTTCCTAACAACATCTTTTAGACAGCGACTAAAACCAGTTAATTAATAAAAGTTGTGTAATGATTACTGTAGAAAGTACATGTGCCCTTACCTGTGGGGGGATTACTGAATATGGTATCATTTATTGTGTGTTTTCCTTCACTTCTGGTTCAGCGTAGTACAGGACTGACATCATTGGCAACTCTGAATAGTAATATGCAGTTTTTTTAATGTCCCAAGAAAGCTGGACAGGAAATAAATTGATAAGAGTGTTAATCTCGTCTTGAATGAAGATATTGGTATTTGTTCTTTTACTTGCTGCTCTGACACTTTGTACCTTTCTTCCCTTAATAGGTAGTCACCTATTTGATTTCTAAAAATTGCCACTAAAATGATTGTTATTAAAACAAGAAGACTTGAATCTGGTTTATTTGTACGGGATCGTTTACTCTTAGTCTGTGGTGTAGATTAACATGTCTCTCTCTTTCTCATCTAGAACGACTCTGCTCATGGTGATTATGTGCAAAGTAAGGAGACCGGTTTAATAGAACAAGCTCCCATACCTCAGGATGGACTTACTATGGCACCTCATAGAGCTCAGCGAGAAGGTATGCTCTATTTTTTGTAAACTTCAAGTATTAACACATCAAAAGATTATAGGGTACTCTTTATGCTGATTAACTCTTCACTGTCCTTTTTTGAGTAGAGAAATCCTGCTGGTCCTAGGTTTTGCTCAAAGCCAGTCCTCCCAATTCTGCCCATCTGCATCCTGGGCTCCTCCTGCTCCACAGCCCTTGTCTTGTTCTAGCACACACTGACTTGTTCTGCCTTCTAGTCAATTGTTTGAACTGTATCTGAACCATGGTTGCCTGTTTCTGTAGGGCAAATACTTATCATATTTCCAAAGTATTTAGTATAGTGCTTTATCTGTAGAATGAGGCCAGTGTCTACCCAAAAAATAAATTTTAAGAAGTTTAGTGTAAGAAAGTAAATGCATTTCTTACAAATCCATTCGTCCTGTAATAATGCAGTTTTTAAGAGGGCTGGAGTGGGGGAGTGCAAGGACACTGCCATCTAAAAAGAAATGAAATGAGATAGACATTTGCAGAGTATGTTAACATGTGTTGGGAGAAAAGTTGAAATGGAAAAAGTAGACTGCCATCTAGCCTTTGGAATGAATTTATGCCATCTAGCCAAGGATGTATGATAAGCATCACACCCCATTATAACAATTTTGAATTTATGTCATTATGTCTCCTTTTAGTCCCAGTAATAATCCTTTTTGCGTAGAGAGAAAATAGGTCCAAATGGTTAATGTTGTAGTTTACTTAATGGCCACTTCTATTCAAGACTATCACAGTACTCTTTCTTCTCTTTCTAGTTAGGCTGTTTTAATTTAACTGTAGAACTCTTCAGCTAAGTTCATGGTGAACATATGAGTAACCTAAAGCAGAGTTTGGTTTTACAGTGAAGGCCCTCCTTTTTAAATAAAAATATTTTAAAGAACATAAAGGTTATAGAAGAATGCTGGGGTGGTTCTGTAGATGATTTTTCTTATCCTAACTTTTAAAAAAGAATATATAAATACATGCTTTTCAGTTTTAATTTATGAGGGTTCGAGGCACTCATTAACTGTTTGTCACCACGAACTCTGTTATCTTACCTTGATTCTGATAGATAACAGCAGACATAACTTGAAATCAAGGCTGAAGCTACAACCACAGCCATGTTCCCATGAATTGTAATGTCGTAATGGGTTTTTCTGGTAAGCTACACTGGGCTCTGACAAAACAAAATCCAAGACCCTCCACCTTGAGCCCAGTGATTTGCTGAAGTACAGCTGCTTTACTTCTGAATCAAGATTAGATAAGAGGTTTTTATTTAATAGCATCATCCTTTAAATAATATAGCAGCTTTTGAAAACAGCAGACCCACCCACCCCTACTTTGGCCTTTGTACTGTTGCATAGTTCTGAGGAGTTACTGGCTTCTCACCTGGTTTTTGAGATTTTTTTGTTTTGTTTTCATCCTTGACATTTCTGGCCCACAAAGGGGAAACTGGCCCAGAAGCAGGCCACCACTTTTCCACTTTGTAGAAAGTTGGCACAAAACACTGGTAATGGTATATCCTTTATTCATCATGAATGTCTGTTTCCCTGCGTGTTTCTGGCTCATGCTTCATACCTCTTTGTTGCCCACCTTCCATGATCTTTAACAGTCTTATTTCCTCCTCTGTACTTCTGTCTCTTTGTTATTCTACTTCCTCTATTTTAACTTCTTCCTCTAAGGAATCCCCTCATCGTTCCCATCTCCTGCTCCCCTGAATCCAACAGTGACCCATGCTATTCTGTTGAGTACTTTTCTCACCTCTTCCCTGTGATCTTTATCATATTCAGTATTATCAGACTCTGCTATTACCTCCTTCATTATCATGTAAGTACTGTTCCTTTTGTTTATACTCTGAGCAACAATTTCTTTTAAGTCCTTATTTTACATTGAATAGATTTGTTCTTTTTAAATTGGCTTTTTGAAAATGTGATGTATTTCCTAAAGTGATACTTTTCATTAAAGGAGGTGTAAAATGAATAGTTGGAAATTTGCTTACTTCATGAATAAACTGATTATCTAGTGCAGTTCAGAGTAATTGTTTTTGTTTAATATAATTTATGTCCACTATTTCATCTCTATAATAAATTATGAAGGGCTGTGTTACAATGAATCTTCATAGTTCATTATAATATTCAGTTTGTATTTACTATTACATGATATTGAGGGTCATATTTGAGAAAAATAATTTTTAAGTTCCCAGTTACACAGAATTTTTATCAGTTTGGTATATTATTTTTGAGTAGTTTCTTTTTTTCCAGTTAAAGATAAAACTAAATATTTTCTAGTCCATACCTACTATGATTTTTTTTTTTTATTTTGTGATTTAAGGCCAGTGGTAAATATGAAAATAAGCAGCTTAATTGTTAAACATTTGTCAAATTTTAGGGTTGCTTTAGGTAACCGAAGTGTATATCTAGTCTTTGTAGAACAAGTCAATGTGTGTTTTTTTCTTTCAGCTGTACACATTGAGAAGATAATGTTGAAAGGAGTCCAGAGAAAAAGGGCTGACAAATATTTGGAGTACACTTTCAAAGTAAGCTCTTCTCACAAACAAAAGATATCTCATATACTATGTTAAATGGCCTTCGAAAAAACTTATGGCAGGTTTGCTAACTTAAGGGAAAAGCTATGTATGCATTTGTTTTTAATTAAGGAAATGTACTGTTTTTAGTATATACTGCATGGTTTGCTAGGGTTTTTTTGAGATTGTATCACATTAAAATTACTCTGGCTAGTTTATTAAAAATGAATAAGAGCCTTAGATTGAGACAATTAAGGTGTAAGATGTACTTTTAAAAAAGCAAAACTAAACCTTTTGTGCCATTATTTTTAAAATCAAGATCACAGGCATTGTCTCTCCTGGCATTGTTTTCCCTGGCATTTTTCTCCTCCTCTCCTTTTTGTATGACATTTTTATTCCTGTTCCCTACTTTTTTGTCTTGTCTCTACCTGTACTTGCTCTCCTGTCTCCTGTCCTTCAGACAGCTAAATGATGAACTGTAAAACCCAGCTCTGATGCTGCTACTTCCAGGATAAGACTCTCCATGTCTCCTTTTTGCCTGTCAGCCACGACATGGATTCCTTGTCCATATTTTCCTTGCTCTCTTTCCTGCTTGGGCTGCACTGTCTAGCCTTTTCTCCTAAGGTTGGACTGCACACACCCTGAAGCCAAGTGGAACAATGCCATGTTTTTGTGCTTCCTTACTCTAGTTCCTCTCCAAAGGCATTGCTTCCCAAATTTTAGCTGTACCTCTTTCACGGAGTTATTTCTGACTCTCCAACAGAATGTCTCCTCTTTCATCTAAGGTATGCTACTCTCATACCTTTCACAGATCTTTCCAGTAGATATCTTCTCATAGAGAGCAGGAACCTTCATTCTCTGCCATTGCACCCTGTTTGACTTGCCCGGCACATTCATTGAATGAATTTCAGAGCTGTGGCTTCTGCTTTGAGGGAGGAAGATCCTCAGTTTGCACGTTTTCCTGATCGTCACGTATCTTGCTGTGGCATGTGTCTCTCTCTTTGCTCTGTGTGCTCGTTCACACTGGCCCACTGGAGCTCACAGTTTATCCTTCCTGAAGGTTTCGCCATCTGCTTGCCCAGAATGCTCTTTCCTTAGACCAGGGCACAGACAACTTCTAACTCAAAAGTTTCCTCTTCAGAGGTCCTTCTTGACACCCCAGCTGAAGTGCTTCTCTCAACTCTTATACCATACCCTATTCATTTTCTTCAAAGCACTGATTTCTGATGGGAATTCTTATGTATTTGTTTCCTTTTATCTGTCTCCTGCACCAGACTGTGAGCTCAGCCAGTGAAGACTTTGTCTTACCTACTTCTGTATCCCTTGACACAAGAGTCAGAACAGTGCCTGATACAAATGTCTGCTTAGCAAACATTTGAATATTTAAAAATCATTTAAGAAATATGCCAGTTAATAAAGATAATAGTTTTAAATATTGCTAGATAAAATTTTAAATATATTTTTAAAGACTCTGATTAATGTATTAGTTGGTAAGGCTTAGATATTAGCATAGCTCAAATATTTAACTCAAATAGTTGCAAGGTATAACTTATTGGTGGACCACAGTTGAGTTCATGGATTAAAAGTGTCCAGGAAGTAGGGTGGCATAATAGATTTCAGTTCTGGCTCTTGTACTTACTTAGGGTCACACATCAGTAAGTTAAACTTCTTGGAGCTTAAGTTTCTCCATCTGAAAATGGAGGTAAACACACCTGCCCCTATCATCTTAATAGAATTTTAAAGATCTGCAATAAAGATAAAATCTCTTTATTAGCCATAAGTCCCCATTAAAAACATGAAATGGTACTACCAAAGAGGGAGAGTTAACTCTAATTATTCTCCTAGGAATGTATGCTTAATAAGTTCCAGGAAATAGAATTTTTGTCTTTTGGATGACATAGATCTGCACTGTTAAAGTGTCATTTTAGAGTCCTATAGCGTCACAAAAAAAGAATAAGACATTTCCCTTTCTGAAAAATTACTAAAACATAGTCACATTTTTTGATAGCTTTTTTTAAAGTGCAATTTGAAGAGATACTGGAAAACTTTTTAAAGTAGAATGTTAATGTACAGTTAATTTTAATAACTTTGAAGAAATTATGACATTGCCGGTTAACTTTATATTTCTAGTTGTTAATCTTAATAAAATTTAAGTAAGGCCCTTTGTTTTACACATGGCTTTTTTCTAGCCAGTTCCTGCCTAAGGAATAACCATATAATATGTGTGTTTTTTTTAAATCAGGTAAATTGGTCTGATCTTTCAGTCACAACAGTAACAAAAACCCACCAAGAACTACAGGAATTTCTACTGAAGGTAAAAGTATAGATTTTGTTGTTAAAATAATTTTTACGTAACATACAGGTTCTACAAACCTCAACGTCAAAACAGAAAGCAGGAAAATTAAGACACATAGATAAAGGATGGGCTCAGAACTCTGAGTGAACATTATCTGTGGAAAAGTTATGTGATTCTAAAACATGTTTTCTTACCCTACATTGCCAGCTTAAGGAAGTGATGAAGGAGTGTATACATTTACAAAAAATTGGAACCTTATTTCTGGTTCCTTGCACAGGTGTGCATTGTTGGCTGCTATTTTATAAGGGTACTTTCTCCAAAAGAGTACGTCTATAAAATCAGATGAGGCTTGCTTCTGTTTGGTCACTGTTCTCAGACTTGATAACTGTCTCCTCCCTCTGTGGACTTCATTTAAAAATTCCTCCATTTCTTCCTTCTTTGATTTCCAGCTCTCCCAACCCCGATGTGATAGACTCTTGAAATGACTGGGACTAGGAAGAAAATATAAGCATCTTACATAGACTTGGCAGAGGTGAAAAGAATCTTAGTTCATTTTGTCCAAATGACATTATCACCTGTTTCTTTTATACTAATTTGATTTTATTGAAAAGCAAATGAGTAGAAATAAATATTGAAAGGAGGGAATAGGTTTAATTGATCAATAAATTATTTCTCAATAAGCAAATATTTTAAAATTTATTTTAATTGGGAGATAAAACAGAAGTCCAGAAATAGAAAACATTCCCAACTCATTTACTAAGTTTTGGGTAAAGTTGTGATTAGTTACTAAACGGTATAACATCTGAAATTTTCAAGCCAGTGCCAGTTTTAGGTTTTCTACTTGTCACTATGAGTATATAATTTTCAGATCAGTCTTAAATCTAGAAGAGACTATTTTTTCATCAACTTGTAGAGCTTTGAGCTGCATATTAGATGCTGGAGTTCTCTGAGGAGCACACAGTTTGATGTACTGTCGAAGTGTTCATTCAACTGGATTTCTTGCCAGTTCCTCTGAATGAAGTAGCACCTAGTGGTGACTTCTACAGTAGCCCACTTTTCCATGACTTATTGTAAACTAGACTCTCTCAGTTAATGGCCGAGGACTCCTTCACCCACTCATTAGTGACCTGCCTCAGGTAAAGATAGGGTGTGGGTTGCACCACCCGCCACCCATTTCTAGTCACCAGAGGCTACTGCTTGGGACATGTCTGCTCTGGACAGCTTGGCAAAAGAGAAGGAGCAGGTCTATGAGCACCAGCTTCGTCTGCTGGACTTGGTCACCGTGACAGTCATGAGCATGCCGGGAAAGTGGCTTGGGTCCCAGGCAGCATACCCCATTGGAGAAAATTAGTGCCTGGCTGATGATCCCGTTACATGTAGAAGAAGCCAAGCAGGGCTGGCCCTTTCCACCTCCACATACACTTTTAGCGTCTCATCTGCTTATTTCTAGTTTCCCTTTCAAAGTTTAAGGACAGGTGATTACAAACAGGCTTCCTTTGGGTTCGGGAGCGGCCTGCTCTCCTTGCCCTTCTTTCTTCAGTTGTCCTTTCCAGAATTCTGATGCTGGAGGGTGAGTTGCAGGGGGACAGAGCTGAGCCTGAAAAGTCTTAGAACGGGGTTCCAGCGCTGCCCCCATCCAGGCCGAGTTACTTGATGCCAGCTTGTGTGTGGGGTGCTACATCCCTGTCCATTGTGTTGTGAGAGTTCATGAGAGAGCATGTAGCCGACCCCAGATGAGGCCTGGCACCAGACAGAGTCTGTTTTCTCTTGTGGGGTTTCTCTCCCTAAGCTTTAACTACAGCGTGTCTTGACAGATCTCATTTTTTCACTCTCATCATTGTTCTAAAAGCTCAAAAAAAAAAGAAAAAATGCAGCCCCACATGACTAATTCACTCTTCAAAGTCATGGTAATTAATGATCCTCCTGCTTAGTCAACATTTGAATTTAATGTTTTTCTAAAATAAATACCTTTCGGTTATATGAAACAATTTGCAACATTGTATACTTCTAGAAACATACTGCCTTTTGTAAAATACCCTTTCAAGTTTACTGTAGCCATTTTTCCTTTTTACCTTCCTTTTAACATCATCTACAAAAGTTTAAGAGCAGAGCCTGTCCCTTTGACCACCTGTATGAGCTAACACCCTTTCCCTTTTATAGATGCTATTGAACTATCTCTAGCTTGCTGTAGTGTGGGAATGTGAGGTCAGTGCTTTCAAATCCTTTTGTTCCATATAAATAACCATCTCCATCCTCCACATCCTGGCCCCCTTCCCCTATTGTGTTTTTCTTCTGGCAGCTACTGCTGTTATTTCTGGTGGCTGGAATATCTGCTCCTTGTGGGCAGGGTTTTAGTTTCTTCCTTCACGGCCCGTTTTGGAATGCCTAAAACAGTGTGTGGGGCACAATGGGAGTTTGAATGTTTGCTGACTGACAGAATGAACAAGGAATGTCATAAAAACTAAATTGTAATGAGGTTTTATAGATGGTTATCCATTGGCCTTGATGTGTTTGAAGATAAAATTGTAATAGCTAGCTACAAAAACCTTTCATTCCTCTGAGCTTGTTCTGAGGCTGAGCTGCAGGTCCAGAGGGGGAGGCTGGGTATGCTGGAACTAAGACTGAAAGGTAAGAAAATTCAAAACAAGTGACTAGAATGGAAAAGGTAGGATTTAAACCGTATTTTTGTTTTGTTTTTAAGCAAATATGCCTTTCTTTAGGACTGGAAATAGAAGATAAAAACCAGTTTGCAGGCCAGGCTTGGTGGCTCAGCCTGTAATCCCAGCACTTTTGGGAGGCTGAGGCGAGTTTGCAGGTTTGAGACCAGCCCAGGAAACTTGGCAAGACTTTGTCTCTACAGTAAATTTTAAAAAAAATTAACTGACTGTGGTAGCGCACACCTATAGTTGGGGCTACTTGGAAGGCTGAGGCGGAAGGATCCCTGGAGCCCAGCAGGTCGGCGCTGGGGTGGCTGTGAGTGTGCCACTGCACTCCATTATGGGCAACAGAGTGAGACTCCAACTCAAAAAAAAAAAAAAAAAAAACAGTTTGCAAATACTGCTGATTGCATATGTATATTCTGCCCAGTAATGTGAACAATGTCATTGACTTGGTGAATATTTATATACTGTTGCCCTCAGCATGTAAGAAAGCCGTTAGGGACTCAGTAGTTGAAATAGACTTCTTCAGCTGACGCTGGTTTTCTTTGGTTGTGTGTAGATATTCAGTAAAACTCATGCTTAAAATGGGTACTGTGACATGTGCCTTGTGTCATAGTCTATATTAAAATGCTGACATCAGAGTGTAAGTATTGCAATGAAGAGCAATTTTCTTGTTTGGAGACTGTGTAGACCCAGAGGGTGTTCCCCCCGTTAGTGGTCAGAGGGCAGGTTTCCAGTGGGTGTGTAGAATGCCAGCAGAGTCTTCACTCTTACCAGCTTAGAAAAGGAACCAGGAGGAGCTTCCTTCTGACAGAATGGCTTAATTCCACAGTCTGCTGTGCCTGAAAGTAGTCATACTTTATGCTACTTTTGTTAAATTGTTGATTCCGAATTGTCAACTTAGGACACTTATTTTTCAGAAGAAAATTTACTTTGGATTTCTCAAAGCTCAATATGTGTAAACCAACAATTTGTATAGATTTTTGTGTTCCTGTGGCTCCTCAGATGCTGTGTTAATGGTTCTACCCTGAATTTTAGTGAAAATGTCTGTAATTCAGGAGTTGATAGCAAAGATTAATTATCAAAAGTAAAATTTACAATTTCAAATTCTTGAAAGACGTGGAAAGTTTGTTTTACAAAGGATCAATTTTCTAGGAATTTTTAAAAGTATACTGATTATGTACAATTTTTTTTTTATTTTAAATTTTTCTTGGCCAAGTGATTTTTTTTTGTGGTTTCTAGCACATTTCTCTGAAGGCATCTCCTCCATCATATGAGGAAAAGGTTACCAAACCTCCAATTAGTGATTTTTTTTTTTTTATATATAAGTAAGATTAGGGGTTTTTACCCATCTTTCATACTCAGCTCTTTTTTTTTTTCCCCCAAGAAAGCAGGATTTGTTGAGAGGACAGAAAAGCTCCCAGAGCGGGAGGGGACTCAAGGGGGTTGCCCTCATACTCAGCTCTTTATTTACTGCATAGCACTGGTAATCTGGCATTGCCTGAGATTTAAATGTAAAACGAGAGTCACAAAAGTGCTAACTGTAAAGGGATACGGAACACTTTTCAGAATACTTTTCCAGGATAAAGAGAACACTAACTATGCTATACAGAATGTTCATTTCATCCAGAGAACCTTACTGTGGCATTTGAGAGTGACATGTGGAACCTAGAGTGAGAGATACATGCAGGTGTGTCCCAGACCATGTTGAATGCTGTGAGTTACTTTACCCCTTGGGCAGCCCTGAGGTATGATCAGAAGGAAACATTGCATTTCCTGGTAGGAAGGGGTCATACCTCATATGGGGTCCTGCTGATAAGCAGGAAGCTTGTCTTCATTTTATGCATCTGACTTATAACTAACTCAAAAGTGAGAAATTTGACACTGGGCATTATGTTTTTATTTTCTAGCTTCCAAAGGAATTGTCTTCAGAGACTTTTGATAAGACCATCTTAAGAGCCCTGAATCAGGGTTCCTGAAGAGGGAGGAACGGCGGCATCCTGACCTAGAGCCCATCCTAAGGTAATGATTTACCTGACGCTTACTACAGCAGCATTACAGAGGGGATAAAGGGCTGCTTAGAGTGAAGTTTTAAGGAGTGGGGGTATCACAGAGATTCTTTCTCTGGAATGCTTTTCAAAATTCTGAACATTTAAAAAATGTTATCTTAGTGCTGTTTAGGTCTAGGCTCATAGTAAAAGATACCAAACTAATTTCACCGTTGTACTTTTTATTTCTCTGGTTTCATAAATGCTAGCTGCTTCTAAAATATGCACATATTGAGTAACACTTCTTTTTTTTTGAGTTAGAGTTTCACTCCATCACCCAGACTGGAGTGCAGTGGCTGCTCCTGGCCACTGCAGCCTCGAGTTGCTGGGCTCCGGCGATCCTTCCGCCTCAGCCTTCCAAGTAGCCGGAATTACAGATGTGCGCTACCATGCCTGGCTGATTTTTGATTTATTGTAGAGATGAGGTCTCGCCAAGTTGCCCAGGTGGGTCTCGAACCCGCGGGCTCAGGCAGTCTTCTCACCTCAGCCTCCCAAAGGCGCGGGATTACAGGCTGAACCACCGAACCCGGCTGAGTAACACTTCTTATATTCTCCATAAAATCTTTATTCAAAGAGGCCCTTGCCCAAGAGCTCAACTTTAGAGAGGTTTCTTGTTTAGTTGTCAAGTAAGAAGACCAGGCTGATGGATGGGAGATGGAAGGAGGCAACATTCGTGGTACCTGCTGTCTGCCAGTCACTCTGCTGGAGCCACAGTGCTGGTTGAGGCCAGGGTTGGCCCTCACGAGGTTGTTGGGCCATTAAAAAAGATGACATGGGTGAAGTGGTCTTGGGTTAGCTCCCAGAGCCTCCTTCCCGTGTGCCTGTAGAGAGAATAAGAGATTGAGGAAACAGGAGGGGATGTCATTTTTGTCACAAGCTCCCTGTGAAGGCAGAATGGATGTATGAATGTAGATATAGGTAAGTTGACTTGTTTCATGATGGAAAGTTGAGGGATCTTTTGCTGATGGCTTAATTTTTCTCTAAAGTAAGAGGTTTGCTTAAGAAGGAGTAGATTGAGGGTAGGGGATCAAATGCTTGGGAGTAGAGGAATTTAAAATCATGTGGGGATCTGGAGAACAAACTGAGAAAGGAAACCTAGTAAACTGGGCAGGGTGTGGGGTCCAGTTGAGATTTGAGATCCATAAATTATAATGATACCAGTCTGTCCTGTTATGTGAATTGTTAAAAAATCTCCCGGGAGTTCAGGTCCAAATGTTGGGAAAGATGATGACTGGCTTTGTCCTGGATAGGGCTTTCTTGGATGTGACAAAAAGAGAATGGGGCAGGGACTTTGGGCAAAATGTTCAGTTTTTAAAATACAATGGACCATAAGATCTAAGCTGGACTGGGAAGAGTGAAAATAGGTGAGTCTGATAGAGTGGGATGAACCATGCTTGAAGAGCAAGTGTCATGGCGGTAATCAGGTAATGAAGCAGAAAAACTCGAGCAGAGAACCACAGCATCTGGGTGGGTAAATCTGGAGGTGAGATTGGAGTGTGGTTTTGGCAGTCATGGCTCTCATCACTCTTTGAGGGCTTTACTATAGGAGGGAGATAAATGCAGGAACAATGTCCAAGGAAACATGCTGTTTTACTGGAAACTTGAAGTCATTCATAAGTACATTAAGTCAGAGCAGTACTTTTACTGTATGACTTAAGGTCATATAGTTCAGGGGTTGTCTGTCCCGAACCTAGGATAGATTTGGGAAGCAGACTTCCCAGGGGAAGAACGCGAGCAGAGATGTGTGTCTATGACTGTGATGGCACCCCCTTTTGAGTAGGGAACTGGGCCCAGGAAGTATTCTCAGGATGGGTAGGGCTGGAATGAATGTTTGCTCCTCAGTGGAGACAAGCAGAAATCTGGGAGGAGGAGAGTATTTTTATTTTATGTCAAGATTCATGGTGTGACTGTGGAAGTACATGACTAGAATAAGGTAGAAGATGAGAAGGTCACTGGGGAAGGCAGCCAAACGAAGAGCCCAGTGTTGCATGGGTTGCTTATGTGGTTACCCATGTGGTCACCTAGGCTGCCAGCATAATGGAGGATTGGAGTGGAGAAGACAGTGACACTGGTACCAAAACTGAATATGGACATGAAAGAGTGACCTAAAGGTTGGTGCCTGACATAGACTGTGGCAGTTGGGGAGAATGGCTGAGTGACCGTGAGGAAGGTGGGATCCCAGGAGCTGGCCACAATGTAGTCAGAATAAGGAGGTACAGGCTCTATTCTCTGAAGGTTCTGCATATTTGGAGAGAGGACACAGGGAAGGGTTTAGAGAAAGACAGGGAGCTAGGGGAGGGAGCAGAGAGCATGCCAGGGATGAGACTGGATAGGAGGTTGGGTGGTGGCGGTGCTGGAATTCAGTGGTTGATTGAATTCCTTAGTCTCTGAGCTGCTGAGACTTTAATGGGCGTGTGTATCCCCTGAGGATGCTGTTAAAGGCCCTTTTTCCCCAGTTCCAGGATGAACTCAAGATTCTGTGATTCTAGCAAGCACCAGGAGATCTTGGTACCAAGGTCCTAGCAGCTGGTGAGCACTGAGACCACTGGACCTGGAAGTAGCTTAGGAGTGAGTTTCTGCAGCTGTGATGTTGGAGGGGGGAGGGGCGTCCAGCAGCAAGAACCTGGTGGTCTTGGTGTGTGGTGAACACCAGACTGTGACTCTCGAGGACCAGCAAGTTGGTGTGTGCTGTGACCCTTCCTGTACTGGCTTCTGTGTGCGCTTCATCCCTGCCAGACCATGTTTACTACTTAGTCTCAGAGTCAAATGAAGGCCATTAACTTGTTAGTCATGTGACTGACCAGCAGCAGTGTCAAAGTTCCCCACTGTGCTGCTCCAGTCGAATGTGATGTAATATAATAAAACCTTACTCAGTATGTTTTTATACAAATTGCTTGGTGTAGAATCACTCTCAATTTATTTTGGATAGCTTGGGGCTTTCATGATAAGTCTAACATGTTCAGTAAAGAATATTGAGGGAATACAAAAAGTAATAAAAAGATGCAATTACCCAGATAGCTATTAATTGACATTTTAATTTTTCCGTTTAGTTGTTTTGTGTTTGCTTGTAATACTAGATCTGCAGTTTTATATCCTGTTTCTCCTCTCAAATTGTAAACATTATTATATAGGTTGAGTATCCCTTATCTGACATACTTGGAACCAGAAGTGTTCTGAATTTCGGATTTGGGGATATTTGTATTATACTGGTTCAGCATCCCTATTGAAAATCTGGAATATAAAAAATGCTCCAGTGACCATTTCCTTTGAGTATTATGTTGGCACTCAGAAAGTTTTGAATTTTGGAGCATTTCAAATTTTGATTTTCAGGTTAGGGATACTCAGTGTATATTTAGTACTCCTTTGAATAGCTACAAAATGATATTCTTGTCCGACTTTGTAATCTTTTGGCTGTTTCTCTATTGTAGGTAATTTTGTTTGGGCTTTTTTCCCCCCTAAAAATAAAGCTTTGACAATTCTGTGCCTAACACATTTTCCATGTTTGATATAGCTGAGGAGTCTTAGAACTCAATTTACTAATCGAAAGAGTAAGATCCTCTTTAAGAATCCCTGACACATACTGTTAAGAGACATTTATATCATTAGTAGTACACACACTCAGTGTTTGAACTTGACTGCTTACCACAGCTTGGTTAGTTTTGAGTATCATCTTTAAAAGTACTTAATTTGATAGGTGAATGATTATTGTATCAGCTTAATCTTAGTTTATTAATGAAATTTTATATCTTTCTGTAAGTTTAGTCATTTGTGTATCTTAGGAGATCTGTCCTTTGATCAGTTAATCTTTTTTGTATTTTTGTGGTTATTTTAGATTTTTAAATGAGCTATGTGTTAGTATTAAGCACCTATCTGTTATATTATAATATTCTTCAGTTAATTATGATTTTTTTAAATGAAATTTAAAATATTATGTCTCAGTCTTTGTCTTTATGTTCCTATTGATCTCTTTTAAGTCATTCTCAAATTGTTCATTAAATGTTGGATACATCTCGGTGGCAATGTGGAAACATAAGTTGGAGTCCTACGTCATTTCTTATATCAAAATTAATTCTAGGTGGCACAAAAATGTCAATACAAGAAAAAAACATGAAATTTATTATGTGGTATGACAGATTTTTCGAAATATCACAACATACTTAGAAAAGAAAAAATGCTATAAACAAAGCAAAGATAAACCTCAGATTCACAAAGAAAGCACTTACAAATATTTCTTTCTTATAAAAACTAACTTCTGAGTATCAGTAAGATAATAAAAACTAATAGTCTGAATCAGAGGGGAAATGGGAACTGTTATGAACAAACAGCACAGAGAACCTGAAATTTTAAGTGGCATTTAAACACATGAAAAGATGCTCATCATCAGAAATGTACATGAAAACCTTGAGTTTTTATTTTACCTGCTGAATATGTGAAGATCAAAAAGCTTCTGTCTGGTGATGAGCATAAATAAATAAAACTTCTGCAGAAAGCTATTTGGCAGCACAAAAGGTAAATGCAGATACCTTTGAGTAGTTCTATTTCTAGTTATTTACCCCACAGGTGTATTCCCACATACATGCAGAGAAGCATGTTCAGGAATGTTTGCTGCATTTTTTGATACAGTTTAGCAAAGATGAACAGCTAGCTGTTATTACAGACTTGATTACAAGAAAAGTTGTAAAAAAAAAAAAAAATGGCATATCCCCAGGGAAAATAAATGGTTTATTTTATACAATAAAGGGGCTTATTTTGTTCAGTAAAATAGTAAAGGGGCATGTCCTTAGGGAAAAAGAAGGGCCTGGAGAATAGGATTGAATGAGACTGACTTTTCACTTTGTAACTTTTTCTTTCTGGAGATTAGGTCTTGCTCTGTCACCCAAGCTGGAGTGCGGTGGCACAATCTTAGCTCACTGATGCCTCCAGCTTTGTAACTTTTGAGTTTGGGCCGTGTATATTATTCACTCATTTTTTTAAACACTTTGCACTCAGATGTCCCCTTTTGGGGATGTAAAGAGATTGCTGGTGATTATACAGGACATAATTTTTCAAAAATGTATGTTTCTTTGAAGTTTTCCATTCAAATTGCACAAGAAAGCAAATACAGAGATGGAATATATACTGAGACATGATCAATCAGTTGAGCAGTGATTTTCAGGAATTACGAGTGCGTCCTTCCACATCATTTTTGAGCAACAGACTGGACAATAAATTACATCTTATTAATGTGGGAGGAAGAAAGCAAGACGTCAGGCAAATTACTATTGTACAACATGTATCAATGAACTTGCAGTGCCTGTGGGTGACTTTCACACATTAGAAAAATAGATATAAAATTTTGATTTTTTGGTCATAAATAAGTTTCTCAGAGAAATGCCCAAAATTCCATTATAAGCCAAATATCATTACAATAAAGTAATTGGTTCCATTTAGTATGAAGTGATTCGTTTCTCACTATTTTGTAGAAAAGTGCAGTCGATTTCCTTGTAGGTGATCTCTATGAGTTATTTCCAAGTTCAATGGGTTAAAAATGTGAAACTATTCCTTTTTAGAAACTTGATCAGTTTACTTTTGTGTGTGATAGTTTATGTCACTGTTTTTATTGTTTCCTTTAGATTATTTCTTTAATTATCTATTTTGTTACATCAAATGGAGTCAGCATCTAAATTCACTTTTCTTTCCAAACCATTATTTTCCATATTATTGATTTACTGTGTGATTTCTTTTGCCATGCATTACTAGGTATATTAACATGTTTTTGGACATCTCATTTCATCAATCTATCACTCTTGTTCAAGGAACACATTTCAATTATCAGCGCTTTATAGTTTACTAATAGCTGGTAAATCTGTTTTTTTCTAATTCTTGTAGTTTCCAAATTACCCTTACATGTTCTCAGATTATTCTTTATAATAAACTTAGATTGGTATTTTTAAACTTGGTACAAGCCTGGATCAGTGGCTTATGCCTATAATCCTAGCACTTTGGGAGGCTGAGGCTGCAGGATCGTTTGAGCCCAGGAGTTCAAAACTAGCCTGGGTAACATAATACAAAAATAAAAAAATTAGCCAAGTGTGGTGGTGCATGCCTGTGGTCCTAGTTATTTGGGAGGCTGAGGCAGGAGAATTGCTTGAGCCTAAGAATTCGAGGCTACAGTGAACTATCATTGCACCGCTGAACTCCAGCCTGGGTGAGAGAGTGAAACCCTGTCTCAAAAACAAACAAAACAAAACAAAACAAAAAACTTGTGCTGCATGTGTTCTAGAAGATGCTTAATGAATTTTATGGTTCAGGTCTTAGTAATACCAGTGACTACATTCTTTATATGACTGTCATTTTAAAAAAGTCACTGCTGGCTTCTGTTCTCTTTTCCCTTGTCCCTTCTGAACAATTAAGTCCTAAAGCCAGTCAATGGCGCAGACCAAGGCAGGCAGCAGCATCAGAATGGGGGAATGAGCCCTGTGGACTGGAGAAGGGTACCTGTATGGGTTGAGGAAACCATTCCCTTGTGGCAGTGGTAGTGGGAAGCCTGGCACATGTTACAGAGGCCCAGGAGGACGAGGAAGGCAAATGTGGGAGGAGGGGGGATGGCCCAGCAGGGCGTTAGAACCCAGATGGGGGTGGGAGCACACCTGCACAGGGGTTGGAAAGGAGCAGCAGTGACAATGGGAGATGATTTGCTACAGGAGATTGGAGCAAACTCAGTTTCTTTCTTTTGGAAAAAGGAGTTACCATGTTAAAAAGGAGAAAACCAGAATGAATCCTGGAGTGCCTCATTGGAATTGAAGTCGTTGGTGTGAACTCATGATATTCAGTATATGCAGATACAGAAATAAATGTGGGTGTGTGTATACACACTCATTTCCTAGCTCTGTTTATTGAAGAGGTTTGGAAGCAGCAACACCCCAGTAGCAGTGGACATACCTGATTCTCAGATCTTGACTTATAAATCGTATTCTCCATTAAAGGAACTAGGGCTCCTTGGAAGAAAAGCTGATTTCACAGCTGAGCCAGTTGTGCCAAAAGGCAGGAAAATGCTCAAAGGATGATGTGTTTGTCAGAGGACACAGCCAACTTGAAGGGGCTTCTTAGTGGTCAAATCTGGGACAAATAGAACATCAAGACAAATAACATTAGTACATTGAATAAAAGAGGAAACCATGAGTTCATGTTGAAATAAACATTAAATGAGTAGGCAGAATGCTTGAGGACTACAATATTGATAGTATCAAAGTCCTTTCCCACAAAGTAATGCTTATTCATCATAAAGGGAGAAAGAGTAACTTTAAAGAACACTTGGCGGACACCACTTAAATCAACTAAGGCAAAATTAGTCAGTGGTGGGTCAGTCAGAGTCTCCACCACACCAGACAGCAGGCTGCACCAAGAGGACAATGGCCCGCTCCTCAGATGTTCTTCCCAGGAATCTAATGTGAAGAGACATCAGACAAACCTTCATGGAGAAAGTTCCACAAAATACCTGACCTGTCCCCTTAGACTGACAGCTGAATGCAGCACAGGATCCTGAACTAGGTCTTGGAGAGTAAAAGGGCACTTTTTTGGTCAATTGGCAAAAAACGTAAATGGAGGTCTGAGGATTAGAAGGTAATAATGGATCAGTGTTAATTTCCTGATACTGATTGTGGGAGAATGACTTTGTAGGAAATACTTCCCAGGAGTTGAAGTATCAGATCAGCTGTTTATAGTTTAGGGGGAACAATTCTTTGAACTATATTATTTTTTAGAAGGAAAAAGTAATAATTGCTTCCACAAGGAGCCACTTTCAGAAAATGGCTGTCAGCCAAGACCATAATTCAGAAGTGTGTGTGTGACTCATTTTTAAAACTTTGTGTTCTCACTAATGATCATATTTTGCCTTAGTGCATGTATGTCTATGTGTTTTAAGATAGCTTTTCTACGACAACATTGTTATTTAAGCTATCAGCGAAGAGTGTAAAGGAAGGTGTAATGTGAAAATTCCCTTTAGTTTTCCTTTCTCCAAATCTGGTGGCTAGAAGTAGCCTTCATTCAGAACCTTATGTAACTTCTCAGAAATTTTCTGTGCATATACATGCCCTTGGATTTATGTGTATGTATTTCCTTTACTATTCAAATGGAAGTGTGTTATACATTCTTTTCTGCCACTTTTTTCATTAAATATATGAGGACATGATAACAAATCAGTTCATGTAAAAAGATTGCTGCTTTGTATTTTTATTTGTTACATAAGGTTTCATTTTTAGCTGACCCGTAATTAAACTGATCAGTATATTTTATAGCCACTTGAGTTGTTTCTAAATATTTTTAAACTACTGTAAACAATACTACAGTGTCCCAGTGTTTCTTTTTCTTTAATTTGAGATGGCACCTTGCTCTGTTGCCCAGACTGGTCTCAAACTCACGGGCTCAAGTAATTCTCTCTGGGTGTATTTTTCTTAACACATATGGATACAAGTATCTTACAGATCTTTAAAATCTGTATCTTACAGGTAAATGTATAGCATTGTAATTGGTGAAAAGTTACGTATATTTTTATGTGCGATATTTCCAAATTACTTCGAAGAGCCACTCTGTATCTCATATGTGTATCTCCCCCCTCAGCAAACACAAAACATTCTCAATTTCTGATTGTTGTCAATCTCAAAAAGAAAAACTATCTCATTCTGCGTGTGAGTGGCCTTTGGCACCTTCCTGTGAGTGGCCTTTTCAGCCCTTTCCACTGTTTATTGGTCTTACTGATTTATTTATAAGAGTTACCTGTTAGATTATAGAAAGAAGCTCTGTTGGTCTTATTTCTTTACTATACAGGTGTTTTAAATTTCTACGTAGTCATGTTTATTGATCTTTTTTCTTACAGTTTATTCAGTACTTAGAAGGAACTTTTCAAAGGTTATATTTTTTAAAAACTATTTTCTTCTAATACTTTTTAGAAACAAAATTCTAAGTGAAATAGGGATTGGTTTGTTTGGGACACACTGCGTTTAGTCTCAAGTATGCTGTAAATTAGAAAAATGAAAATAGGGCCTGAAGTGTGCATTTGGGGTTGGATTTCTGTTATGACAAAATGTAATCCTGTTTTTCTTAATTTATTATAATATAGTGTTACTCAATTTATTGAGTGGATTATGACCACTTTGATTTTTTAATAGTATAGCTATAATATTAGCATCTTGTGGTTTTGCATTAATGAGCCTTGACCTTAGTTTGTATACTGGTTTCAGTCTACGCCTTTATCTCATATGTGGTTTCAGTGTGTTACTCAGTGCTCCTGTAGTGGATATGCACTTGATATTTAGAGTCCTATCTGAGCTGCCCTTTGGGACTTAGGCCTTGAATTGAAGGAGTACCTGTGCTTTTGACCACTTGGTAACTGGGTGTAGGTTCTACCACTGCCTTTGGATTTTAACCCCAGCCTTAGGTAATATGTTCAGACCTGGAAATTTAGATTCGCTCTTTACTTCAGATCTCAGTTACTCTCCCATCTCTTCATTTCCCATACGTCTTTTTGTTGAGTGTTTACCTCCCCACTGGAGTACCAAGAAGCAGTGTTGCCTAATATGCAAGGCACCTTTGGCCCATAAAGGTTGTCTGTTGGTTTGGTATTTAATGGTTTTATAATTAATCTGAATGATAGGTCAAGAACCTTGGGAAGAAATTAAGAATTAAAATTTAAAAAGCATTAAAAGTATTCATAAGTAATAGAAGGATATTTGTATGTTGAGCACCTGTGGAATAGTTGAGGTGACAGTTTATCTGTGTACACTATTTGAGTCTTATAACCTTGAAGAATTAATAGTATTTCCTAGGAGGAAACCAAAGCTGAAAGGCTGGCTAACTTGTTTAATATGATCTAGTTAATAAGTGGTTGAACTGGTTCAAATCCAGAGTAAATTTTCCAGTAGTCTACTCTAACGTCTTGCTCCAAGACCCTTTTTACAGTCTACTGTAGGGAAGACCTCCAGTTGGAATCTTTTAATTACATTAATAAAATGTGAGGAAAGCTGGTCTTCAAAGATAACAACATAGAATCATAGTATAATACAGGTTCGACATGAATCATCAGTCATGACTTAAGATGATACTTGTATAATGTATGACAACTATGTAATTAACTATGTTCCATATTTTCTAGAACTCTTAGCATCCCAAACATACTTTCAGAGTGTGGGAAAGTCCCTTAATGGCACACCCAAATGAAGAAAAGTAACATTTGGGAAGAAGAGAGTTCTTTTTCTGAACAGAATGGTGGCTGTTGGACCACTTGGGCAAAAACTGAAATAACACTTCTTTTGGTGGGGGGGGGTGCAGAATTGAAACCTTACCATTAGATTATATAAAATTAAAAATAAACCTGTTTAGTTTATTCTTACAAATGATTTTTGTTAAATTTTACTCACTTCTTCCTATATGAAAAACATTAGAAAATAATGTTTTGGTGAGAAAAAAATTTTTTTTCATACCTGAATTAAACTGTCACTTAAGACTGCTTTGTAATCTAAACTGAGACTCTTGTGGATTTATATTACCTGACATTAACAAATATCTTTTCTTTTTACATGCAGGCAGCTATTTTCAACTTCGTCAGAAGCTTTTCTACAGAGTCAGAAAGTACACAGCTTTTTTCAGTCCATATCTTCAGACTCTCTACACAGTCTCAGTAAGCATCCTCTCTGTCCCGCTGTGGAAATCTCACTTTTTTCTTTCTTTGGTTTTGTTGCTTTACCATGTCATTTTGTATAGGTTTGTCATTTTAGCTTCAGAAATAGTGACATACAATTAAGAAACACCTGTCATTGTTATTGAAATTTATACAATAGTTTTAAAGACAGTAATGTAGCCGGGCTCAGTGGCTCAGCCTGTAGTCCCACACTTTGGGAGACTGAGGTCAGTGAATTGCCTGAGTCCGTGGGTTCGAGACCCACCTGGCAGCTTGGCGAGGCCTCATCCTACAATAAATCAAAAAATTAGCCAGGCGTGGTAGCACGCACCTGTAGTTCCAGCTACTTGGAAGGCTGAGGCGGAAGGATCGCCGGAGCCCAGCAGGTCGAGGCTGCGGTGGCCGGGAGCGGCCACTGCACTCCAGTCTGGGTGACAGAATGAGACTCCAACTCAAAAAAAAAAAGACAGTAATGTTATAAAAGTTGATGCAACAAGACAGACTAATTCCAAGGCAGGGTCTGAGTATCTCCAGACTTCAGGATGTGGTCCATCCTTCAGCTCCTTGGCAGAGCTGATTCCCAGACTGGAGAGACACCACAGTGCTGTATATATCGTGTATGATTGAGTCTGCCTTTCTTATGTGTCACCTGTCCCCAGAATGACCTTCCCAGCCACCCAGCCTGAAAACATTAGCCTTATTTCTTTTACGTTTCCTCTTCGTTTTCAGTCACGTAAAGGCCAACGCATGCTAGACACAAACCCATGCTTTTTGTCCCTTCCTTGCCATCTCTTTGTTTTTAGTTAGGCCTTTCTGTCACGCACAAGTGTAACGCCTCACTCCTCGCTTAGATTCTAGTTTTTCACTCTGTTTTAGCCTATCTCAGGATTAGTGCAGGGATAAATATGATTGTTAATCTTCTGTTAAGAACCTTTAAAAGCTTGGCATGAAGTTCAAGTGCCACTATGGCCGTCCTTGTGCTTCCTTCTGCTCGCCTGTGTTTGTGTGCTCAGGGGCTGAGCATCTCTCAGTGCACCCTACTGTTGCCTGTCTTTGCTCATTCACACCCTTACTTAAATATCCCTCCTTTTGTCATAGCCATTAAAGTCACACCTGTTTTAAGATGCAGCTGAAACATTACCTTTTCTATGCGGCTTTCTCAGTTTTTCCTTTGTTTCCTAATGTTCAGTTTTGTCCTCAGGTTTCAGCATTCATTATTTATGTTTAATTGTATACACATCTACCTCAGCCTTCCTTCCTTTTCAGCGAATATTTGCCAGTAACATTGGAGTATCCTTTAGGAGAATTTCTGCTAACTTTAAGCACAGCTCCTATAACAAGAATGTTTTATTTTATTTGTTCTTCTGCTTTCCTTTTTTTTTTGAGTTGGAGTGTCTCTCCGTGGCCCAGGCTGGAGTGTCACAGCCACCTCAGCATCAACCTGCTGGGCTCCAGTGATCCTTCCGCCTCAGCCTTCCAAGTAGCCGGAACTGCAGGCAAACGCTACCACGCCTGGCTAATTTTTTTATTTTTATTTTTATTTTTATTTGTTATAGAGACGAGGTCTCACCAGTTGCCCAGGCTGACCTTGAGCCTGCGGGCTCAGGCAATCCACTCACCTAGGCTTCCCAAAGTGCTGGGATTACAGGCTGAGCCACCAAGCCCAGAAAGTCCTTCTGCTTTCAACAGAGTCATATTTACCGTACTTACAAGGGAAAAGAAAAAGCATTTTTCCTCAAATTTAAGTGGGAGAAAATGAAGTAAAAATAATATGATTGAATGTCATTCAGGTTAACTTGTAAAGTTTCTCTAATTGTTTATATATATATAATTAGCAACTGGAATTAAAAAAACGACTATGACTAGTTGACCAAGACAAGATGCACAGCTCCGTGGTTAAATTTATGTCTAAATAGTGGCAATTGCATTTGTTAAAGGGAATCCTGATTATTCTAGAGCTATGTAGATTTAACCATCAGTGCTTTCTCCCTGAACCAAGTGTAAATACTTTTTAATGAATATCCATCAATAGCATCTGTCTAATTCTACAGAAGCATTGAACTAAAGCACAAAGTTAAACTTTTAATTTAGATTAACAGCCTGCTCAGGAACACTCACCCAAGTAAGGAGCACATATAAAAGTCATGAAAAAACTCATCTTGAGAGCTTGGCAGTACTTAGTCACATGAGCCATGCTGAAGAGTTTGGTGGATTTTATGAGATTGTGGGAAATCTGTCACCTTAAACTCCTAAATGAGTTAAGATGTTGAACTCTGTAATCTTGCTGGTCTGTATTTTAATGGGGAAATAATTCATTGCTGTCAAAATGTGTTCCATGGGTCAGTGCTGGACCACAACCTGCTTGTCCCTGGTCTGTAATAGAGGAATAGAAATTAAGTGTAGATACTGAGACTGTTGTAGCAATTCACCATCGCCACAACATTATTATTGTATTTTACAAAAGTAATGATCCACAATAAATTGAAGATTTTAAAGAAATAAACATAAAATTCTGACTATATGTACCACAGCGATTTGAGAAGCATCCATCTAGTCCATTTGCTCTTTTTGCACATGAGCTCTCTGAGGCTAACAGGAGACGACTTGCTCAGATTGGTGGCTCTTCAGGGAATCACTGGCTCTGTGATTCAGAGTTCCCATCATAGCCCTGTGCTTTGTGCTGTGTCGTTCTGCTTTCTTAAAGGTCCTGACCAGTAGTAGCAGTGCTTCTTTACCACTAACCCTCTACTCTCATCTTCCTTGGGTAGAAAATAAGCACTATATTTGTTTTTTTATCTCTCTTATAATTTTCCTAAAAAGTTAATACTACTGAATACATCTTTCAGGTAACTTACAATCCTCTCTGAAGACTTCTAAGATATTAGAACACTTAAAAGAAGACAGCTCAGAAGCTTCAAGTCAAGAAGAAGGTAAACACAGTTTCAACAGAATAAGTCATTCTGCCTGACATTGGAACATGAATAGAACAGTTAAGGAGCCAAGAAACAGACACAGAGGATTTAGAGTGTGACAGAGGTTACATTACAAATAATTAAGGAAAGACTAGACTGTTCTTTACATGGTATTGGCACAGTTGACTTTCCATGTGAAAATCAGATTTCTAATTACATCATACAGAAAAATTTCAAGTGGATGACAACTTAAATGTAAAAATGTAAATTTGAACTTTTGAAAGTCAGTCTGGGACGAGAAGCCTTTCTTGAACAAAGCAGAGCATAACCATAGTAGAGGTCATACTAATCTAAGTTAGAGCTTACATATGACAAAGAAACCATATAACTAGAAGACAGTCTACAGACTGGTTGATGACATTTGCAGTATATTATCAGATAAAAGACTATATATATGTCCAGACAATAGAAGGATCCCCCTAAAAAAAAAGTCATTGGGAAAATCAACCCAACAGATGTAAGTGAAAGATCCAATAGGTATTTCATAGAAGAGGAGACTTGAATGATTATTAAATGGTGCAGCCTAATAGTCAAGAAAATGCAAATGAGAACTGAAGTGTCATTTCATACTCATCAGATTGGCAAAACACTTTCAAGTCTGATATTATCAAGGATATGAAGCAGTGGGAACTCCCATGCTCTGCTGATGGGGATATAAATTGGCACAACTATTTTGAACAGAAGTTTGGCCCTGTACAGTGCAGTTGGAGATAATTTTATGCCGCTGTTCAGCAGTCCTGCATCTGAAATTGTACCCATTCTCAAGGGGAAATGGACAGGAATACTTGAGGCAGCAATGCTTGTGAGAGCAGATACCAGGAAATTTCCTGGATGTTTCAAATGTTAGGAAAGTTTAATTGTGATATATTTGTGCTGGGTGGCAGTGGAAGGATATTTTTAGTACAGTCAACCCTCCATATCTGTGGATTTTGCATCTATATGTTTAACCAACTGTGGACTGAAAATATTTGGAAAAAAATAGTTGTGTCTGTACTGACATGTACAGACCCTTTTTCTTGTCATTATTCTCTAAACAATACAGTTTAACAATTTATATAGCATTTACATTGTATTTGGTATTATAAGTAATCTAGAGATGACTTAAAGTATACAGGAGGAGGTACATAGGTTGTATGTACATGCTGAAGGACAACTGTATATTCAAACATGTACCACTTGTATGTGTTTGTGAGTATATATATATGGGTAGTTAAAATTAAAACTTGCACTAGACTGTTTCAACACATGAGATAGAGGGAGAAAACTAAATGGAATGGAGGAAGACCTTCAGTCACATCTGTGCTATTTTGTTTCATTTAAGAAAGAAACAAATACAGAGAAGTCTGGGAAGTAGGTATACGTGAATGTTTGCTATATTAATAGATATGTCTTTGACTATTTGAAACATTTCATTTTTTAAAGTCTTAAAAAGAGTTCTACCTGAAATTAAATGTTGTAGTCTTGTAGGGGCATGCTCTTGTTAGATTTTCATCATTTTGGACATGAAAACTATAGTTTTAAGTGAAACTTTGCTATTAGGTGGAACACATTTGAGAGGATTATTTACAGTGATTCAGTAGCTTATTGTGTCTTTGAAAAATTGCTTCCTTAAGGTATTTTCTGTGTTGAGAAATGCTTAGAAGTGCTTCACATAGTCTGTTGCCACTGTTATGATCACATAAATGAGTAGCATCCTTTTAGATTTTTGCTGCAACATTTAGTATAATATTGCTTTTTTTTCTCTACTCTAGATGTGTTGCAGCACACCATAATACACAAGAAACATACTGGGAAAAGTCCCATTGTAAAGTAGGTATCCAATTTTTAAAACATAAATATCTATGTGCATTTTTGTATATCAGTGTAACATTTAATTAAATTACTGCTGTATTTGGCTATAATTCTGCCATCTTGCTGTTTGCTTTTTATTTGTCCCACCTTTTCTGTGTTTCCTTTTCTCTTCTTTGGTGCCTTCTTTTGGGTTGTTTTGTTCTATTTTTCTCTTCTACTAGCTAGCTTTCATAGTTTTACATGTTTTTCTATTTTTCTCGTGGTTACCCTAGAGCAGGCCTGTCCAACCCATGGCCAGTGGGCCACATGTGGCCCAAGACAGCTAGCAATGTGACCCTACAAAAACTTTTTTTTTAGGATATTTAACTTTTTTAAAAAAATTATTTTATTTTAAAGATGTGGGGTACAATTCAGGATTAGGTATATAAGTGGTCATTGTACAGGTAAACTTTGGGGCCCCTTTGGTCCCCACTTTGCCTGGTTTGAGATCAGGTATCAGGTAGGTACCTTATTGATGTTGTATGCTGCGTGTCCTGTCCCCTTCCCTCCCAGGCCTCCAGACAGTTTCTGGCTACTGCCAATCCCTTTCTTAGAGTATTGTAAATGTCCAGGTTCCACTTATGAGTGAGAATATACGGTACTTATTTGCTTCTGTGATAAATCTCTGAGTATCACAGACTCTAAATCCATCCAAGTTGCTGAAAAATCCATAATTTTGTTCTTCTTTATGACTGCCTAATATTCCATCATGCATATGTACCACATTTTTAAAATCCAGTCCAGTTTTGATGGGCAGCAGAGTTGGTTCCATGTTTTTGCTATCATAAATAGTGCTACAGTAAACATGCGTGTGCAGGTATCTTTTTTGTAGAGGGATTTAAGTTCCTCCGGGTATATCCCCAGAAGGGGGATTGCTGGGTCATATGGAAGGTCTTTTAGAAATCGCCACACTGTTTTTCATAGAGGTTGAACTAGTTTGCATTCCCACCAACAATGTAGAAGTGTTCGCTTTTCTCTGCATCGTCACCAGCATCGGTTGCTTTTTGTTTTATTAATGGTGGCCATTCTTACCAGAGCTAGGTGGTATTGCAGTGTGGTTTACAAAAATTTTTATTTTTTATTTTTTGGGTTGGAGTCTCACTGTTGCCCAGACTGGAGTGCAGTGGCCGCTTCCGGCCACTGCAGCCTCGACCCACTGGGCTCCAGCAATCCTTCCGCCTCAGCCTTCCGAGTAGCTGGAATTACAGGCATACGCTACCACGCCCGGCTGATTTTTTGATTTATTGTAGAGATGAGGTCTTGCCAAGTTGCCCAGGTGGGTCTCGAACCCACGGGCTCAGGCAATCCACTCACCTCAGCCTCCCAAGGCGCGGGGTTACGGGCTGAGCCACCAAGCCCGGCTTACAAAAATCTTTTAACATCATGTGTTTTTTAGCATTTATTTTCTTTGTGACCTCATGTTCCATTTTTGAAGTTCACAGTCACGCCTTATTCAAGACATTGCTTTTTGGCAGCACATACATTTGTGAGCAGTTGTTTTCAATTATGAAACACATGAAGAGCAGAACTTGAACAAATGTTTCTGACAAGCACCTTGAGCGCTCACTAAGAATTGCAACCACTTCCATCAAACCAGACATTGATTGATTCGTTGTGCAAAAACAAGGTCAAATTTCCTACTAGTTCTATATTCTCATTTTTCTAAACTTTATAATAAAAAATATATTAAAAAAGAAGTCTTCTTATGTTTATACACTATATTATATAATTTATGTGTGGCCCAGGACAATTCCTCTTTACTCTGTGTGACTCAGGGAAGCCAAATAATTGGATATTCTTGCCCTAGAGATTATATTATACATCTTTGACTTATTAAAGTCTGATAGTAATTTGTGTTAGATCACTAACCTCATTCATCTCCTCCTGACTTATAAATTATAGCTGTCATACGTTTGCTTCTCAGTATAATTTTAAACCCATGAAACCTTTTTTTGGTGTTCATTTTTTATTTTTGCCATTCTTCTACTTTTTATTCCTTTCTGTTTCTCTGAGCACCCACCTATGGTCATTTTCCTTCTAAGTGAAGAACACTTGAGTATTTCCTGTAGTCACATTTGCCAGTAATGAATGCACTCAGCTTTTACCTGAAAAAAATCATGTTTTCTTTGCCTTCATTTTTGAGAGGTATGTCTGCTAGACATGGGATTCCAGGTTGGCAGTTGTTTTCTGTCAGCTCTTTGAAAGTGTAGCCTTGTAGTGTCCTACCTTGGTCCCATGTATCATGTCCTCTTGGCCCACCTCCATTTCTCCTGCAGGTCATACAGAGTTATTTATGTGACTTCTGACATCACACTGGTCCTGTTCCCCACACGTGTGTCCTACAAGACTTTCCTCTTTCCGCCTCAGGGCCTTTGCTGATTCTACTGGAGGCCGCTTCCTATCCTTTGGGTAGATCATTTGGGAGGGCTGAGCGGCTTTAAGCCCCTGTTGCTTCTAACCTCAACAGTGGGCCCTTCGTTGGGATCCTTTGCTCTTTCACCCTCTCCACTCCCTTGCTCCTACTTTCTGGGGTCACCTTCCAAATAAGCTGTGTTACTCCAGACTCTGCATTGGAGGGGAACTCAGACTTCAAATATCTGGCATCCATAGTCTCAGTCAGTCTTACTGTCGTTCTTTTAAAGGTGATATGCATTTTCCTCCAATTGCTTTTTTTAAGTTTTTCTCATTGTCTGGTTTTCAATAGCTTTCCGGTGGTACGTTTTGTATCTTTCTTTGACTGACTTCTGCTTCTTGAATCTGTAGCTAGATATTTTTTTGATTTTAGAAAACTCCTAGCTCTTATGTCTTCAAATATTTCTTTTGCCCTATTCCCTTGCTTCCTCTTCTAAGATCCAAGTCCTTGTATATTAGACTTTTCATATGTCCCACATGTCTTTTCAACTTTTTGTTTCCTGTATTTTTTTTCCTATCAGCATTTTGATCTGTTTTCTGTTCAGATTTTTTCTTTGCTGATTTTCTTCATTTCCCCTTCACTGATTTTTTAAAACCTATTTCCCATTCATTGAGTTCTTAATATTTATTTTATAGTATTTTACAGTTCTAGAATTTAAACTTGGCTCTTTCAAAAGTATTTTTCAGTACTCTTCCAAAATGTCAGTCTTGTTGCGTTCATTGACCACTGTTGTCTGAAAGTCCATGTCCAATAACTTCATTATCTAGATTCTCTTGGACCTGTTTCCATCATCTGTTTCTTTTGGTTCTCAGTCACTGTGTCCTGTCCCTTCATGTGCCTAGTTCCATGCAGTACTCACTACAGCAGTTCTCTCAAGATACAGGGTTATGGAAGCCTATCTATTCCCAGCTGTAAGTGGTACAGGAGGATCATCATAGCACAGATTCTAAAGGCAGAGTGTGCGTTTGTTACTACTTTATTAGAGACAGATATCAGCAATAAAATAGATGTATACTAGTTTATTTCTTTTAGGTCCATCACTGGGCATTCCATGAAAAAAAACTACTGAAGAAAAGGTTCCTGAAGCCTCTTCATTGAAGTGACATAGCAGGTTAGATTATTAAGGACAAAAAAATTTTCACACTTTCATAAACTTTTCTTTTGATAGCAATATTGGTACGAGTTGCTCTCCACTGGATGGGCTTACCATGCAATACTCTGAGCAGAATGGAATTGTGGATTGGAGGAAGCAGAGCTGCACCACCATTCAGCACCCAGAGCACTGTATGACTTTAGCTGACCAGGTATGTGGGGTTTTATTTTGTTTAGGTGATTATATGTAGTTAAAGTATTGCTACTCTGTTTTTAAAAATTGAGTTCTGTAAGCATTCTGTCAGATAGTATATCTGGTATGAAAAAATGAAGGAATATTTAAGTGTTAAACTTTATACTCAGTTGGTATACTTAGATTACTTCTGTTGCTCATATAAAATTAGTACACATTCATATGACACCTCTAAAATGTTTATTCCAGTGAAGTGTATTGAATTTGTTAGGCCAGATATTTTTGGTCTTGAAATAATTACTCACATTTCAGTCACTTGTGTTGCTATTGGTAATGTAAATTTTCAAACTGACCTTTCATCATGTGAGTAGTTGGGCCAGTTTGCTGGCACTTTACAGTGTAATTAGGGAACATTTGCTTTCTTAGGAACTGGGTGTGATCAAAGAGCAGAATGCTCCCAAGTATGTTTAGTATCCTATGGCACCACAGATAGAGGGTGAAGTACCTATATATGTTGCAAGTATGGAATGAGCCTTCTATCTAGAAAGTCGATTTGGTAGCCTTGTTTTGTCTCTGGCCAACTGAAATGCGTATATATACACTAAGCATATTTTGATACATTGTTTCAGTCATATTTAATGACTTATTTTTAAAGCTCATGTGATTATCCTTTCTCTACTCCATTGCCTATACCCTCTCCTCTTAGTGTTGTGACAAAACTGTGGTGTTGTCAGTTTTACCAACTGAACTTTAAGAAAATATTATTAAACCTGTAACAAATAACAGTCACTTGATGGTGTTTTATTCTGTAGTCAGAAAAAAGAATGCTGATCCACTTTAAAAGAAAAATAGAATACAAATATTTTTCTCATAATTAATACAGTATTAAGAATTAGTCATAGAATATATAAATGTTAATGATTAGGGTTGACGACTTCAACAATAGGTTGGAAATAAAAATTTGCTAGAATGTACTACTGGGAATATCTATCATTTAAATTTGTTATCAGAATAAAAGGATACCTACATCAGTCTGGTTTAGTTTTTATCTGCCTGATTTTTCTTTCTACTAGCATTCTGCTGAAAAACGGAGCTTATCTTCAATAAACAAGAAAAAAGGAAAACCCCAAATAGAAAAGTAGGTTCAATTTAATGTTTCTAGTAATAGAAATTGGTAAGAAAAGAATGCACGTGGCATTTGATTATGGGCATATTTAGTTTATGTAGTATAAATAGTATTTTTTAAGTTAGATTTAATTCTGGACTTTTTTTGCTTAAAATATTAACACATTTAGATGACAAAAATTAAAGCTATTGTCAAGTACTGTCTTCAGTTTGGAGTGATTAAAACTCTAAGAGCTTTACAGTCAAGGGTGAATCTTAACTTGCATTTAAATTTCTCCTTACTAAAAATGATTAATTATTAAAAAAAAATCTTGAGAGGAATTTTGCTAATACAGTACTTAATATGTTTCGTAGAGAACCTTATAAAAACGTTGATAATGTGTACATTTGTTTTAGGGAGAAAATAAAGAAAGCGGACAACCGATTGAATAGTAGAATGAATGGAATTAGACTTTCCACTTCCCAGCATGCCCATGGTGGTACTGTGAAAGGTAAGAAAGTCCAGTTTTCTTTCAAATACTCATGACCTAAATCTAGTCAGCATGATACTTACTATATTACTAATATTGAGCTGTCATGTCAGATCCTATTGTAATTTTACCTTGCATTGATGTGTACAGCAGTTTTCAAAATGAACAGTTCTGAAGTCAGCAGAGTTGACGCAGGGAACGTAGTCCAGCCATGGTGGTGAACATCCCCAGTGGCCTTCTCCTGCCCCTTCCTCTGGCAGCAGCAGTCTCCTGGTTTGTTCCTTCTTGCATCAATGCCTCCTCAGAGCAGACAGGTCCCAAAGGCATGGAGGAACTTTCCTATGACTTTGCAGGCCACTCTCATGGCTTTCTGGATGTGTTTTCATGCAAAGTAAATTTTTAGAATATTGTTGACTTTTTCATGACTTTATAACTGTCCTTTATGGGCCAGGCACGATGGCTCAAGCATGTAATCCCAGCACTTTTGAAGTCTGAGGTGGGAGGATTGCTTGAGCACAGGAGTTCAAGACCACTTGGGCAACATAGTGAGACCTTGTCTCTAAAAAAAAGCAATTAGCCAGGTGTGGTGGCACACTGTCTATTCAGGAGGCTAAGGTGGGAGGATCACTTGAGTCCAGGAGTTGGAGGCTGTGGTGAGCTGTGATCATGCCACTGCACTCCAGCCTGGGTGACAGAGTGAGACCCTTGACTCAAAACAAAACAAAAAACTGTCCTTTATGTAGTTTTATGAAGCTTTAGGGGAATTCTGACCCTTAGTATTTTGTTGTACTAGATTTGTGTTGTTGCTGTTTACCATTATTTTAATGTCTCTTTATTTTTAGGTCCCAGGTTCATTTGACTGAGAAAAACCCATTCTGAAACTTCATTGATTAGTGTCCTATATTTTACTTACCTTTACTATTAATAGTAAAGATTTAAAAAGGAAAAAAAGCCCACAGACCTCTAGAAGAATGTTATCTCCATGTGTGCCCAAGTAATCCCATAAATACAGATATTTAAATTTAAATTTTATTTTATTTTAAGTCAGGGTCTCATTCTGTTATCCTGCTGGGCTCAAGCAGCCCACCCACCTTGGCCTCCCAAAGTGCTGGGATTACAGGTGTGAGCCACTGTGACCAACCTTAAATTTTACTCTAATGTTAATATATCCGTGTGATGTAATATATAAGTAACCAGAATATATTTCTTAAAGGGAGTATATTTTAAAGCTAGATATTTGTATAGAGAGACTGACTTGTGATGAAAGAAAAATTTATTACCTTTTAAATCTGAAATCATCTGACCAACTCATTGAATCAGCTGAACTGAAGGGGGAATGACATGAAAAACTCATCTCACCCATATAAGGATCTAATTCCAGGTGCATTTTGTAGCACTTTAGTTATCTCTGAGCTGTGGTGATGGCAGCTACCTAGAGGAAAAGCAAAAAAAGACCAAAAGCTCTATCGCTGGACAGTTGGAAATCACTTCTGCTAGGTTTCCCTGCCTCTGGTCTTTCCCCTTCTGCTCATTTTCCTTGCTGCTGTCATATTTGTCTTCTAAAGCACTTACTTGATTGGCTGCCTTTCCCAATGAAGCTCCTGTCAAGTGTATGCCAAGTGTATACCACGCTCCACAAAATCACTCTTTTATCTCATGTTGTTGGGAACTGCTACCCACCATAGAAGTTTACAACATCTTTCCCTTTTAACCTCATGTTTCCAGAGGAGAAGCACGTGTACTTTGATGAGAGACAGCTGTGGTTTGAATCTTGTGCTCCCCTAGTTTCTTAAACACACAGTGTCTCTGAGGCCTGTGTTTTCTCATTTGTAAAACAGGAATAATGCCAGCATCACCAGATTGTGAGAATTCAGTGGGAAAACATAGGAAAAGCATTTAGTCAGTACCAAGTACCCAGGTCTTCGATACAGTAATTTAGTTCCTTCTCCTTGTTCCAGTAAGTTAGAAGAAAACATACACGGTATAGATTATTAAGAACTGGTTGACAATACCCTAAGTTCTAATTCCTTTTTTCCTCAATTTTGAAATAGTATTATGAAAATTACCTCAGGGCCGGGCTCGGTGGCTCAGCCTGTAATCCCGCGCCTTGGGAGGCCGAGGTGAGTGGATTGCCTGAGCCCGCAGGTTCAAGACCCGCCTGGACAACTTGGCGAGACGTCATTTCTACAATAAATCAAAAAATTAGCCGGGTGTGGTAGCGCGCGCCTGTAATTCCGGCTACTCGGAAGGCTGAGGTGGAAGGATCGCCAGAGCCCAACAGCTTGAGGCTGCGGGGGCCCGGGAGTGCCCACTGCACTCCAGTCTGGGCGACAGAGTGAGACTCCAACTCAAAAAAAAAAAAAGAAAATAACCTCAGAACCTTACTTATTCTAACTATTTTTTCCTCTCTGTAGGTCACCAATTCATATATAGTTACATTTATAGAATATGACTATGAATGAAATGGACTTTGCATAGTTGGTCACACCGATGTCAAATGTGGCTCAGATATATGCCAATTCCAATTTTAAAAACTCCTGTTTATTAAATTTTAAATATTATGTCACCAAGAAGGAATTGCCTTTAAGCATTTAGTAAACTCAAGACATGTTTAAAGTTTTGTTTTTTTTTAAATGGAAAAATAGCTCATGTCATAAAATGTAGATAATATATTGAAGTTGAAAATATTGGGTCCTTCCGATTAGTAGATTGTTCAGATCTTTAAATAATGCAATCTATTCTAGCTAAAGATGCGTATTATTTTAATTTTTTTAAATTACCATTAATTTTAAATTTTAATTTCTATTTTGAGTATTAAGATACTCATGTAGCCCAAAATTCCAAAAGAGAACAAAATGAAGATCCTTCCCTACCTTCTTCCATGTTGTCTCCTTCCAGGAAACAGCCAGTGCTGTTAGTCGTCTGTATTCCTTGCAGTGTGTCTTAACACGCAAACTTGTCTCTCTTCTGGAGAGATGTGTACGTTATCTGAGGTCCATCATTAAGAATGCTCCCTGCTCTAGTTGATCACCCAGCATTTCTTTCACCCCATTTATCTGTTACTGATTGTGGCACCAAAAAGTTTTGGGGGAAATTAGGTGGTTGACCTCTCATTTTCTTTTAAAAAATGTAGAATGATCTAAAAGGTCTCCAGCATCCTTAATATTCCAGATGATAGATGTGATTCTATCACCTGAGATTTCTCTGAGAGGTTCCAAACTCTGTAATAGATTCTGTTGTTTATAATTATCCATAACCAGTATTTTATTATTAGAATAGTGGCTGATGGTTTAAGGTTTTTGATTTTTGTCTTCTTCATGTACAAGACCTTTTCCCATTTAAGACATGACAAAAATTAAAAGTTTGTATCTCTTTTTAAAAGTACAATTTGTGGAGTATACTTGGGCGTGTTTTATCCTCTGTGCACACCTCCTGAATCTATAGGATCACATAATTTCCGATCATAAAAGTTCTCAAGTTTCTACACAATTCTGAAGCACCTTGTGAATCAACAAAAAGGAAAGATTGCATTTTGTATAGACTTAGATTTATATATATAGTTCTTTGAAATCTGCCAATTTGGTGATTAGAATATTCACTAACTAATACAATGTAAAGAAAATATTTCTGTAAAGTACACTATTTGGAAAGAGCTCCTTTTTTTTTTTTTTTTTTTTGAGTTGGAGTCTCACTCTGTCGCCCAGACTGGAGTGCAGTGGCCGCTCCCGGCCACCGCAGCCTCAACCTGCTGGGCTCCAGCGATCCTTCTGCCTCAGCCTTCCGAGTAGCCGGAATTACAGGCATGCGCTACCACACCTGGTTGGTTTTTTTGATTTATTGTAGAGATGAGATCTCACTGCCAGGCAGGTCTCGAACCCGCAGGCTCAGGCAATCCACTCACCTCAGCCTCCCAAAGGTGTGGGGTTACAGGCTGAGCCACCGAGCCCGGCTGAGCTCCTTTTTAAAAAATTCTGAAACTCTTAAGTTTCATAGACTTCACTGTAATTTCACTGTTTGAGTTTTGGTGAACATTATCCCAGTGGTTTCCTTTTAATACATTACTTCTGGTTGAGAATATCCTATGGAATGTTTGATCCTCTTAATCCTTGGATAGTTCATTTTGCTATGTGCTGGCTGAAATATTTCTATGCAGGATTTTCGTATGTGCTACAATTCTATAGATTTCATCTTCATTCGTCCAATTTAATGCCAGCTTGCTTGGCCACTGTGGTGCATTAGAGTGTCTTCAGGCAGCCATTGGTATCAACTTGCTTCCCTTTCTTAAGTCATGTGACTTGTAATTCAGAGCCTGCTACTATGTAAGTGCAATACAGATGCTTTTTTATAAAATTATTACTTTCCTCTGTAACTTTTCTGCCACTGTTCCTATAGCCTCATGAAATTTTATACAATTTTCCCTTGGCAGTCTGACATTTAATTTATACTCCAAAGGAATTAGCAACATCTGCATTCTTAACGGGGGCTTTATTTTTCTTCAGTATTCATTCAACATTTGAGTGGCTGGGCTAATCTGGGTCATCTTTAACAGTCATTGCACAAATCATGTCTTTTTCTGACACATATTTTGCCCAGGTGACTAATACTCATTATCTTTTATTGGTTCTGCCGAGTTGCCATGGAAATGATTTACTCACCTATATAGTTCTTAAGAACTCTCTGGAATCTCTTATGTGGGAATTTATACTGCAAACATATATTGAATACTTGCTGTGAGACAGAAGCAGTACTAGCTACTGGGTTTACAGAAATTAATAAGACAGACCTCTAAATCTGGGCCAATGTATGATTGTCTTACTGCTCAAATAGATATAGCTAGTTGATCATGGCAGGTATTGCACCCCACCCCCACACCACCTCTTTGTAGGCTTGGCCTTTGGGCAGAATTCAAAGTACTCCTCAGTCTACTAGAAGGGAAGCATTTTGTTCTTTTATATACTCAAACCAAGTAATTTTAATTGACTAGGCATTTTGGCAGCCCATTCTATTCTTGAGTTCTTTTAAAGAATGAATTTTCCAGCAAGCGCTGATGAGTTAAAATATCTAGAATTTTAGAGTGGTTCAAAATGGTATTGGACAGATCCTACAAAGAACCTTAACTCTTACTTTTTATTTATTGAAGTCACTAAGATTGACTTGTTCTTTTGTGCCTTTGTCTTAAGGATATATTTATCAATTATTTTCAGTTAAAATTATAACTTAATGAATTTTCATCTAGATCAAGGGCAAGCTTTTTAGGTGGTTGTAAGAAAACTGAAAAAAATATTTGTAGCTAAAACTTTTTTTTTTATTTTAATGATGTGGGGTACAATTCAGGATTAGGTATACAAATGCTAAAACTAATTTCTAATGGGTCAGTTTAGAAATTAATTTAAAACTACTTAACATGATTTTTAAAAGTAGAGTTGTTATTTCTAGATGTGAATTTGGACATTGGATCAGGACATGACACATGTGGAGAAACATCTTCGGAGAGTTACAGTTCTCCATCTAGTCCACGACATGATGGAAGAGAAAGTTTTGAAAGTGAAGAAGAAAAAGACAGAGGTTTGCTCTTTGAAGGGGCTATAGGGAAAGGTGGGGTGGGAGGATGGGGCAGGATGAGGGAAATGTGTGTTGTATCTTCCGATCCCACAAGGAGTTTTATGTTCCTATAAATACCATTCACTGATTTTAAGTTTAACTGGTATAAAAGGTGTCTCATAAGCCTTTGTAATTCCTAGCAAGGTTTATTTTATAAACTTATTTCATTGCATATGAAATTAAATAGGAGAACATAGGATCATAACAAAATTAGAGTTAGTATAGAAAGATTGAAAGTATGTCTGTTGATAGATGCATATGTATTTATACTTTTTATGTCTTCTTGGTTGATTGGCCCTTTTATCATTATAAGATATCCTTCTTTGTCTCTGGTAGCAATTTTGATCTTAAAGTCTATTTGTCTGATGTTAATAAAGCCATTCCAGCTCTCTTTTGCATAATACTATTTTTTCTGTCCTTTTACTTTAAGTTTGTTTGTGTCTTGCGATCTAAAGTTTGTCTCTTGTAGACAACATATAGTTCGATTTTTTTTTTTTTAATCTATTCTGCTGATCTCTGCCATCTGTCCATTTACATGTAATGTAGTTACTGGATAAGGTAGGGTTTACATATGCCATTTTGTTGTTTTCTGTATGTGTTTTGTCTTCAATTCCTCCTTACGTGGAGGTTTAAAGTCAGCGAGTAGCAAGCTTATGGCCTTCTCATGTCTTTCATCAAAACACATACAACCCCAGGCATGCGCATGGCTTCTGAATTCCCAGAAATATATCAGAGTTTTCCAGAGCCACCTATGAACATCTCATTTCCCAGTTTTTCATTTAAAATTTTTTGATGAGCCTCTTGTTAGCCCCAGCTGGTAGTGTTAAACATTTGCCACTGATTAATTTTGACAAATGTCTTGTGAGAGGCTGTAACAGGTCAAATAGTGAGTTCTTTGTTAATTGGGCTTTGGGGGAACTCCAAACCCATATTCCATAGTTGAAGGTCTGTTAGTTTAGGGGTATACTTCAGAGATGAAGAAAGGGGGAATGGGAGCTGGATAAGGGGAAGATGCCATGAGGCTTTCTGTTCTTAAAGATTGAACTGTTTTTCTTGAATAAAAACTCCTTTGATTGCTATAAGCCTTTAGTTAATTTCCAGAGTACTGAAAAAGTTAATTTTTGGCAGTTTTTGCTAGGGTTCTCACTGCTTTTGTGGAGAGTAGGCTAGGCTGTTTGAGGTTCTTACGCTACCATTCTGGTCTAGAAGTGAAATCTTTAAAATGTGCGCATGGAACGAGAATGTCATTATTTGTGCCTGATAACAACATCTGATTGGTAACACTTTGCTCATATGGTGTACCCATGCTGGTGGGCTACTAGTATCAAGTTAACTCTCTTGTGCCGTCTTCCAGTTGGTAGCGATGTTAGACCGCAGTATTTCAGCCAAGTGTGATTTCTTTCTGGGCAGATTACAGCTCTCTGGGTCCTTAGCTTCTTTCTGTCATGGCATCAGGTCATATCTTAGGGAACTGTGTAGTAGTGTTGCTCCATCACATAGAATTAAAGCCAGTCTTTACTTGGCAGTTACTTTGTAGTCATATCAAATGTAGCATGCAGTGATGCTGCCACCAGCTCTACTAATTTGAGGCAACACTGCACTTGTGGTCGGCAGCTTCCCCATGAAAGAAAAAAATGAAAATAACCTCACACTGAGATATTAGGAAGTTTAAATGAGAGACTTGTTATGCCTTACCCTGAATGGACAAGCTTTCAGTATGCTTCTTGCAGATGTGCTTGATTTCTCTAGGCTGTACAGGTAACTTTTGTGGCTCTTTGGCTTACACTGAAGATTTGGTCATGTGTCAGAAGTGTTAGAGTACACTTCAATACTTGGTTAGCTTTGCAGCATTCCTTTCCTGTCATCAGGTAGCATGAGTTGGTGGCCTCTGTGAAATAACTTGCCCTTTTTCCAAATAGGTTCAAATAGTTATTAAGTGGCAAAATGGGCCTTCCCTAAGTGAAAGAACCACTTGGGGCTCTCTCACACCAGGGAAAATACTCACTGTGACAGAGACCTTTGATCATTTTTAGAATTTCAGTGGTTGAAAATTCTAAACTGTGTTGAGAAGCACACCTGTGGCTTTGCTGCTGTTCTCCTGGGTTGTGATGGTGTTCTTGGGGGGCTTTATGCTTTCCAAAGTCAGTGCAAAAAAGGACAAGCCCTGTCTTAACATATCTAGATGAGTCCTTACAGTGCTCAAGAAAACCATCAGAGACCATTGAAAACTGTGGGGCTATTTCCTCTGCTTTAAGATTTAAACATGTAGAAATGTAGCTAACAATCTGAAAAATGCCTCAGCTTCTTTTAGACTTACGTTTTTATCTTTAACTCTGTGCTGATGCGATGGTACAGATAAAATGCTTTAAATAAGTTATTGGGTTTTGGATGCTTTGTTTTGCAAAATTAAGCAATAAATACCCCAATTATTAATCTACTAGGGGAAGTTTATGCTATTATCATTCACTCATTAATTGAATTTCTTCTAATTTAATTTAAAATAGTGGAATTAATAACTGTTAATTTTCTGTGTCAATAAGTAGATTTCATTTAACCATTTTTCAGAAAGACTAGCATGTTTTAGTATTGTTTTTAAAACTTTTACTGTCTTAAACTGAATATAGCCAGTTCTTACCTTAATAAATATAAATATTTTAAGTACTTAGTGCCATTCTGCTTATAGTTATGAATTTATGAACAAAAAAACTTAAAATAGGCACTACCTTTATTTATCTATTAATTTATATAAATAATAGAAATTTATTTCTCATAGTTCTGAAGCCTGGCAAGTCTAAGATCAAGGGCGCTACATTTAATTGAATGGTTTGTGTACACATGTGTTCAGTATCTGGATTAATGATGTTTAAATATTTTAAATTAGATTTTCTCCTTTGTCCCTTTTATACCAAAAGTCAGAACATCCAGGGGAAGGCTAGAATGAAGTTATGTCTCTATCCAAGCATGAGAGTAACACAGTAGTGGAAGCAAATACAGTACAGTTCATATCTGCCATTTTGCTGTTTTGATTTTAGAGAAATGGCAGTGGTTTCATATTTCCCTGCTTCTTGTGTTCTAGTATATTCATTTTATGATTAATGACAGCTTTATCTTCCCCCCATTGAAATATTTAGTAATAAGAATTTATTTCATTCTTTAAAAAAACAAAAAATAAAACTCATTCCCCGAGACAGTTGAAGACCTTGGGTTTGGCAGTACAGAATATAAATCAAGTGGATTGCCTAAGATTGATTAAGGTTAAAAGGTCTGATACTTTTCTTAGTCTCTGTGCTTCATTGAGTATCCAATTAACCTTTTTATTTTGTTTGGATTTTTGTTTCTATCCCCATATTTTAAAAATAGAGCACGTATTAGTTGACACATGTCCTGTGAATAAGTCACAATTTAGAAGGAGGTCAGTTAGGCAGTCAGGAAACCTGGTACAGGGACACATTTCACACCTCAAAGTTAGTTGTACTTAAATTTTATTTCCAGCAAGAAAGATGGGAGTTATGCTTGTGTTCATGTCTATTTGTATTTGTTTTCTTTAGACACAGACAGCAATTCTGAGGATTCTGGGAATCCATCAACAACTAGGTTTACAGGTTATGGTTCTGTCAACCAGGCTGTCACTGTCAAGCCACCTGTTCAGATTGCTTCACTAGGAAATGAGAATGGAAGCCTTTTAGAAGATCCCTTGAACTCGCCCAAGTATCAGCATATTTCTTTTATGCCAACTTTACACTGTGTCATGCACAATGGTACCCAGAAGTCTGAAGTTGTCGTTCCTACACCCAAATCTGCTGATGGCAAAACAATAGGGATGCTTGTTCCTAGTCCTGTTGCGATTTCTGCAATAAGGGAGTCCACAAATTCAACCCCTGTTGGAATACTGGGGCCAGCAGCTTCCCCTGGAGAATCAGAAAAGCACCTGGAGTTACTGGCTTCCCCTTTACCTCTTCCATCCACCTTCCTTCCACATAGTAGTGCTCCTGCGTTGCACCTCACATTTCAGAGGCTCAAGTTGCCACCACCACAGGGATCTTCTGAGAGTTGCACCGTCAACATCCCACAACAACCAACCGGAAGTCTGAGCATCGGATCACCAAACACTGCCTTTATTCCTGTCCATAACCCAGGTAGTTTCCCAGGACCTCCTGTTGCTACCACGGACCCCATCACAAAATCTGCATCCCAAGTGGTAGGACTAAATCAAATGGTGCCTCAAATTGAGGGAAGCACAGGGACAGTCCCTCAGCCTACCAATGTGAAGGTAGTTCTTCCAGCAGCTGGCCTCTCAGCCACACAGCCACCAGCTTCCTACACCTTACCAGGCTCCCCGCTTGCTGCCAGCGTGTTGCCCAACCAGAACTCCAGTGTGCTCAACACAGCAGCCCCTTCTCCTCAGCCAGCGAGCGCAGGCCTCAGCCAGGCCCAGGCCACCGCTCCTCCCGCAGTTCCTACCCATACCCCAGGCCCTGCCCCGAGCCCCAGCCCTGCTTTGACACACAGTACTGCACAGAGTGACAGCACATCTTACATCAGTGCTGTGGGGAACACGAACGCGAACGGCACCGTGGTGCCGCCACAGCAGATGGGCTCGGGGCCTTGCGGTTCTTGCGGGCGCAGGTGCGGCTGTGGGACTGGGGGAAGCCTCCAGCTGAACAGTTACTACTACCCGAACCCGATGCCCGGACCCATGTACCGAGTCCCGTCGTTCTTCACTCTGCCCTCCATTTGCAATGGCAGCTACCTCAGCCAAGCACATCAGAGCAATGGAAACCAACTTCCTTTTTTTCTGCCTCAGACTCCATATGCAAACGGCCTGGTACACGACCCAGTCATGGGGAGCCAAGCCAACTATGGTATGCAGCAGATGGCAGGATTTGGGAGATACTATCCTGTATACCCAGCACCTAACGTAGTTGCCAACACCAGTGGTACGGGGCCCAAGAAGAATGGGAACATCTCATGTTACAATTGTGGTGTAAGTGGACACTATGCACAGGACTGTAAGCAGTCGTCCATGGAGGCCAATCAACAAGGTAATCCCAATAACTCCCAGAGGACTTGTTTTTGAGTTCTCCCGTTTCTCCTTCCTTTCCTTATTGATCATGGGATTCTGTTGTAGCAGAAAGATCTGTTTGTGTGTTCGTTTACGAGTATTGTGTTTTCAGTGACAAACCATAAAAATGCAATAGGAAAAACCTAGTGTAGACCCAGGTCACACAGAGCACAAGGAAGTTCAGAGGAGTTCAGTTTCCAGTTAAGGAATAAATTCTAAAGGCACTTTTCAAGGAATGTAATGGGAATTTATGTTATGTAATGTCAAATCTCGTACAGCACTTTTTTAAAGCTACAATCCTATTTCACAGAGTAAAAGCAAAATTTTTAAATAGTGAAAAACTAGGAAGTAATCTAGTGATCTGACATTAGGTTTTGAGTAACTGTTTTGCGTGTCTGCATAACCAGCTGGCCTCACGCCTATTCCCCTGCTGCTCTTTTCCTTCCCAGCAAATGTTAAAAAAAAAAAAAATCCAAGATTGTATTGCATTTTACAGGAGTAAAAATAGTTCAGCACTGATTTGGGTGTAAGGGACTTTGAACTAAGGTTAATATTACTACCACCAGAAGGAAGAAGATGCTCTTACATATGAGTAAGATTTCAATTCAGTGTCAAACTCAAACTCTTATTTTCACTTGCATTTGGCCTTTGTCATTTTGCCAGATCTTACTCAGAAAAAAAAAAGTCTTGAATTGAGAGTATATTATCACTTGGCATTCTTAAAGGAAGATCAAGTTTGATAGCTTTAGATTGAACTTAAAGCACAAACTCCTGTTACTCTTTAAGTGATCTGATTGACTCTCTGGTGTGGCCCTAGGGCTGACGAAGGTGCCTTGACGCATGCCCATGTGATATCTTGTTACGTGGTGGTTTGTGATGACGTTTCCTTGTAAGCGGTGACTTAGCGGTTCTGTCTTTCCCGTTTTAGGCACTTACAGACTGAGATACGCACCTCCCCTCCCCCCTTCTAATGATACGTTGGATTCTGCAGACTGAAACAAGTAAAGCTTGCCTACTTAATACTCTCAAGTGTGGGGAGTTATGGGGTGTGGAGGGGAGGAAAGGAAAGGTATTGGTTTGTTTCTTTGTCTATACATTTCCTAGATTTCTATGCAGTTGGGATTTTTTCATTTCTCTTGTACCAATGTCCAAAACAAAAAAGAATGCAGTGCTTTTGAGCCTCTAGTCTCCTGGTTCAACAACAGGCTTATATGTATGATATATGTGATTTAAACTTTCAGACAAACTATCAAAAAGAAAGTGTTTATGCGTGTTTTTTTTTACACTGAATACTTGCTGTGTGCAATGTTTACTGAATCTTTAAACTGTGTATTTGACCTATTTTTACAACACTGGTGACAGTCATATGGTTCTGAAAACAAGAAACTTTGCTTCTTCCCCAGCTTTTCTCACTTGCACCCCAAACTAAACTACACTTTCTCCCCAGCCACCCTCACTCTCTCCCTGGCCTGCGGCAGGAGAGGCCAGCAGTGTACTTGTCCCCACTTTTGTAACCTGCTCTGCATATAAACCAAGGGCAAAATGTTTCACCTTAATCTCATGGGAGAAATCAAACTCCCACAGTAGTATGTATATATGTAATAAACAGCATCACGTAAGTACATATATGCAGTGCCTGTTGTCCAAATAAAAACGAAAGTAAGTGGAAGAGAGAGGAAGAAGTCAAACCATATGAGACTGAAAACATGACATTTGAAATGGGCAAAAAGCTTTTTCTTAAAAAAAAAGTTTTACTTCTATCATACTTTTTTAGCCTGTTGCTTCAGAGAGACACAAAGTGAACACACCAGTGTGAATGTTGTTCTCTGTGTGCTTGTGTTTGTAATGAAAGTCGACGGTCAACTTTACTTGTCCTCTAACCCCCCCCCCCCCCCCCCCCCCGTGCTAGCTACTACTGTGTCATGTTCAAAGAGACACTACTTGAGTAAAGATTCTTCTTTTCCTATACCAACTGTTACAGTGTTACATTGTGTTTAAAGTGTGTATGTTTATTGCGATCTGAACAGAAGCTATGGGTTTCTACAAAAAGTCAGGTATTTGTTCCCTAACCTGTCTCTTGTAGCAAAGTCACTTTTTATAACAGTTTACCACTATGCTTGATTATAATGTGAAAGACTGAATTCTGAGTGTGTTAAGATGGTATTAATCATGTCAGTGTCATGTCACTAAGTTTAATGCTGCTGTTTTAAAAAATTTTTTAAAAGCCAATCTATGTACTAAATTGCTTCCAGGTAATTTTTGATTTCTTAAAGTGCACTGAGGTTATCTGGAAGATTGGGTGTATTTTTTGGTGACTGCTGCATTGAACAACTACCACTGTATAATCATAGGTTTAAGGGATCGGGGGGCTCATTTTTTCATTCCTCAGCACAGAGCAGAAATGATAGGTTTTTGTTGTGTGGAATAACGTTAGTATGCAGCAGAGGAACTTTAAATATTTGGTCTCGGGTCAGAAGCCTAACAGATTGCTAGACAAAAGAAAAAACTTGAAGAAAAAGAAGCTTAATTTAATGCTTCATAAGTAGCATTTATATTTATAGCACCAATGTACATTTTGAAACTTTCTTTCAGGGGTGGGGGTTATGGGGAAGGGGCAGGGGTGGGTGTAAAGGGGTAGAAGAAAGCTTTAATTTAGAAAGAAAATTTGAGTAAAGGAAATTATTTTGATTAAATATATTTTATTTGATCTGGGTATTTTTGGACCACATTATTAAATTAATTGTTAAGCTGCAGTTGAGTTGTTCAAGTGAGAGTTTTGATAAGCCACGTATGGACCGCATTGTGAATCACTTGCCAGTTGTACTTTATGGAGCTTATTCTATGATTTAAAATACTGTACTGTACATAGGAGGTATGTTACCTTCTCCTTATTTGTATGTTTACCATATACTTTGATATTTGAAATGTTATGTACTGGAAAGGCCACTTATATTTCTAGAACAGATTGGATTTTATGCAACCTTTTTTCCTTGAATTAACAGCAATAAAAAAAAAGAAAAACAACTTAAGAATTGTGCCTTATTGCAAATTATGTAAAAGTGAAAACTAGAATATTATACTGGTGACTTTTTTTTTTAGGGATCATCTGATTTCCCTGCGAAGTGGGCAGTGAATACCATAGCTGTTTACCATCTGAGTGTTCTTCACTTGTCCCTGGTGACCCTAATGTATAGGTCATCTGTGTGACCCCAGGAGGGATCGCGTCTCCTCGTGTGTTGACATGTGCCACAGGCGGCAGTGGAGACAAGATGGAGTCCTTATCAGCCCAGAGCTTGTGTTTCCAGTTCAGGCCTCCCCAGAAAGCGTGACGGCCCCAGTTACTTTCTTACATTTGTTAATAAGATTTTGTTAGCCGGGCAGCTGTCTCAAGACAATATTGAATATCTTGTATTTCACTGATTCTCTCTTCAAGTTCCAGTTTTAAAACAGTTGCTGGGAGGCGGGTGTGTCGCTCTGCCTTTCCTGGATCCCAGCACAGCCACAGGCTCGCAAGGGCTCACGCCCGCAAGGTGCCCACTCCTGTTTGGAGCCCTCGCGTGACTCTCTGCATCCGTTTGGTCAGTGAGTTTGAAGTGATTACAGATTCTCTGATTGTCTCCAGGGCACCAGCTTTCCTTGGAGCCAACAGATACCTATCTGTATGTTACGTGTGTAAGTCATGAACCCCACCTCAGGTGAGCTAGAATGTCTCCAGTGTCAGTTACCCATGTTCCTCACCTGTCCCATCGCTCCCCTTCCCCAGCTACACCAAGGGAACCACTGTAAATTGTACTGGTCTTTTGCTTTGGGGTTTTTTCCCCTTACTTTTTCCCGCAAATGTACCGTTTAGTTTTGCTTTTCTTGAGCTTTATAAAAAGTATCCTTTTTTACCTAGTCTTCTGTGACTGGCTCTGCTCAAAGGTTTTAATGTCCTGACGTTGTGTTCCTACAGTTTATTCATATTCACTGCCTTATAATAATCTCATTGTTACGGAACAGAATATAGACAAATAATTTATTCTGTCCACGGACATTTGGATGGTTTTCAGTTTTTTGCTGTCAACAAACAAGGCTGCTAGGAACATTTGTGTCCTGGTCTCCTGGTTCGTGTGTGCAGAGTTCTCTACAGGATTAACCTGGGAGTGCAGTGAGTGGGTCGTAGGTCATGCAGACATTCATGTTGCCAAAATGTGCCGTATTGTTCACCAAGTGACTCAGCAGCAGTAGACCAGGGATCCCTGAGTTCCTGTCCTGACCCTCTTCCGATAGGGTGTCATCATGGAACACTAGACCAGGGACACACATGGGCAGCCTAGGTATTTTTGGAAGGCCCCATGACAGAGGCGAGCCTGGAGAAGCCTCCAATGTGGCAGGATTGATGGTCGCCCCGCGGGGAAGGGGATGCATGCTGGGCAGGAGACGTGAACAGGAACAGAAATGACAGCAGAGTGCAGCGGGGGAAAGGGACAAATACAGCAGTCGTAGAGAGAGCGTGTGTTTTAAAAGAGTTCTGATGTGTGGGTGCAGTAGGGAAAATGGAATCAGACTGGAGAATGTGGAATCGATTGAAAAAAGGGAAGTTACTAAGTTTTCAATAGAGGAACAACATGTTGACACCTGCGGAAATCATTGGACGATTGAGGAAAAAGAAATCACTGGAAGTCGAGAGACAAGTTAGGGGAGGCCAGGAGGAGGGTCTGGCCTAAGGCATTGGTCATGGGAACAGCCAGTCTCAGGAAGAATGGCTTGGGAATGCCTGTTTAAAGAGAGAGGGGAGAGACAGGTAGAAGGAACCTTGAGGCTCTGAGCTTCATTTTCCGTAGATGTAAGTAAGATGAGGTTGTATATTTTAAATGATGGCTCTGAGGATGAGACGAAATAATATCTGAGAAAGGCTCAAAACTGAGAAAGGTTCAAAACAATACTGTCTTAAGAGACAAGACTAGGGAAGAGAATGTATTCACCTAGGAGTTCTTTGGGTGGTGAGGAACCTAGCAAACATGGTTCTTTGTTCATTAAGGCAGTTTATTCAGCTCTATGCACTGACAGAAGATAAAAGGTGTTCCTTGCCTTTGCAGATTAAGCCTAGTGGGAGAGCTTACCCGTTAATGGTAGACATTGAACTCTATGTCCAAGCTGAATCGTGCCATCCCAATTAGTACCAAAGCAAAGTTTGTTGCAACACAAATCCACATTTAATATTTTTATGTAGGGCCAGGCTCAGTGGCTCACACCTGTGATCCCAGTACTTTGGGAGGCCAAGGCGGGAGGCTTGCCTGAGCCCAGGAATTCGAGACCAGCCTAGGCAACATAAAAAGAGACCTTGTCTCTACAAAAATTTTTTAAAAATTAGCTAGGAGCTGGGCTCGGTGGCTCAGCCTGTAATCCCGCGCCTTTGGGAGGCTGAGGTGAGTGGATTGCCGGAGCCCGTGGGTTCGAGACCCACCTGGGCAACTTGGCAAGACCTCATCTCTACAATAATTTAAAAAAATCAGCTGGGCGTGGTAGCACATGCATGTAATTCTGGCTACTCGAAAGGCTGAGGCGGAAGGATCGCTGGAGCCCAGCAGGTCGAGGCTGCGGTGGCTGGGAGCGGCCACTGCACTCCAGTCTGGGTGACCGAGTGAGACTCCAACTCAAAAAAATAAAAAAATTAAAAAAATTAGCTAGATATGGTTGGACTGTGCCTATATTCTCAGCTACTCAGGAGGCTGAGGCAGATGGGTCACCTGAGCCCAGGGGGTCCAGGCTGCGGTGAGTTGTGCCACTGCCCCAGCCTGGATGACAGAGCGAGACCCTGGAATGAGAAAAACACGTATGTGTGTAAGCAATAAGAGTCAATTATTTCTGAGACGGTTCCAAAGAGGTGAAAGAAAGCACACTGTAAAATTTCTTTTTTTCTTTTTTTAACAGGTAGCACCATTTGAGCTTGGAAGACACCTTTTTTCAGTTCTACATACTGATTACAAAAGCATCCTAAGGTTAAGGCAGTGAAATGTGGAGGCAAGCTGCGACAGTAGTTCAACTCATAAGCCTTTCCACAACTGCATCTCCAAATAATAAAGAAAAAACACAAACCCCACCCCACTCCACAAAAGGGCTCATTTATTTTCAGAGAACTAAGTTTTGAGGGGTGGGGTGCTCTGACTCGAAACGTGGTCATCTGCATCTTCTCTTCAGGGGGTGAGACCAGCTGTTAAGAAAACTTAGGGCTTCTAAACGGTAGAGAGGCTGGGGGTCCCAGGATGGGGGATGGTCTGTTTCTCAGCCGTGGTGCCATAGCCCCTTCAACTTGAACGCTTGCAGAGGAAGGGCAGGACAGGGCAGGCCGTGATGGGCAACCCTGGGTTTTCCCCAGGATGCCCGTAGCTTGCACGGTTTGGATTCCTAAGGTCAATCTAATATCAACACTTCGTTAACACTGCCTACAAATCACAAGTGCTGTGCCTCTACGTGCAAAAAAAAACCACTTTTCTTTGCCGCATATCCCTAAGATAAATTTATCTACTTCTTAAATGTTGTCCTCTGTTGAAAACTGGAAGCCCGCTAGCTTGAGCACAGGTGCACATCACCTGAAATCTGTGTGGACGCAAATATTTACCCGTCTTGGAAGCACAGGGCCGTCGGGCTCCGTCTTCCCTGTTTCTGGAACAACGTGGGGCCTGTCACAAGACCCTTCCGGAGTGCAGTCACCCCGGTCCACAGTGAATGCAGGCCCGGTCCCCAGAAACTCTTAATCCCAAGATCCGGTCGTGCTCTTTGAAATGTGAGGCTGGGAGGCGGGGCCAGGTGGGGGGTTGGGTGGTTCTTCATTGTTTTTCTTTTTCCTCTTGCAGCTCCAATCGAATCGGCTGTAAAAAGGAGTTCCTCAGCCGGCCTCTCCCCAGAAGAGATTGCTCATGGGGAAGCAATGCCGCCTGGCTGGAGACAAGGACAGTGCAAGCAAGCAGATGTTATTTCCTACTGACCTAATTTAGAGGAAGTTAAACGGAAGAGAGAAAGCATTTGGGATTGGAAGCCTGTGCCCAGACCCGTAAAGAATGCAGGCAGCTGGCCATGAGAGCAATGTGAGCGGTCTTCTCGTTCACCTGTTGAAGTCTAAGTGTATGCCAACGGCGTAAAGCCCCAGATGGCACTTGACGATGTCGTTTGCACTTTCCCTCTGTGTTCATCTGGTCCTCACTGCTGTGAAGGGGATGGGCTCTTCCTCCTCCTTTTATGGGTCAGGAAATTTGGGGTTTGGCGAGACTAAGTGCCGCAGACAGGCCCCGGCCCCAACTTGAGACGACACCTCCTCTGTGCCCTGCTCCCCTGCCCCCACAGGTGCTTCTATGCTGAGCCAGGGGCTGTGGCCCTTTCAAACTGAAATGATAGCAACACACAGACGTAGCCACCGCGTGGCCTCTGGATTCCTAAGAGGGCTGACCTGGGTCGTGGGCATGCCTGGAACACAGGCTGCATCCTTGCCGATGGGGATGTCTCCTTTCTGTGTCTCTCTTGAAGGCTCAGAAGACACAGAGTGGGGAGAAGTTTCCAGAGACAGGACACGTAAGGACTTTAAATGTCTGTCTCAGACAGATTCAAGGAGCGTCAGTGCTTGATAGCAGATTTTAAACATGCACAAATATCCTCAAAAGTTTTTATTATCCCTGTGAGTCTTAAATCGAGCATGACTTGAATATTCATTTTAAGATTTCAGAAATTAAGAATGAATGAAGTAGTGGGAGAATCAGAAAGGACAACACAGCTGATGTGTATAAAGCTTTGATGTTCGCATAGATTGTCACAAGCACCCCTTCTGCCAACTGTCACCTCCTGAAACACTCTGAAGGCAAAGGATGACAGTGGCAAAGTAGCCTTCACGCAAAAACAGTGTCACCCAGCCCCCCCTGCAAGCGGTGCTCAGCGCTAAGAAGGCCACCCCGAGCTAGTGCTCATTCCAGGTAGCACACTGGAGTTGGGTCATGTTTGTCACATTGTGCCTTGGACGCCTTGGTTAAAAAAAAATGAGAGGCGGCACCCACCCACACTGCTGACACAGGGATGGTAATACTCTCTTTGTAGAATGTTTGGATTAACTTCAGCAAAATACATAAAAGCACGTGATGCCCCACCCACAGTTGGCGCTCAGATTTGTAACATCTACTCACTTGAATGCTCCCTAGAGACCAGACACCAGATACCAGCCTCACCACAGCCCTGTGAAGCAGGCACCCTGCACCATGTTATGGTTAGGGAAATCGAGGCACAGAGGCTAAGAGTCAGTATGCACGGGCACAGAACCCCTAAATGACGGTGAACCCAGGCAGTGTGGCTTCAGGGTGCCCTGCTCTGGGCAGCCCTTGTATCTGGTCCGGGTGAGGTACAGACAACCCCGTGCTGGAATCAGGCAGTCGCTGCTTTAAACACTGCCATGTTGAACGGCTCGCCCTTCCTGGACCCTTTCTCTTCATCGAAAGCTTTGTGGATGGTCAGCAAATAGTGGCAGAAAATGAACTATATGATTCCAAAAGTTCCTTTTAGTTCCAGTGCTCTGTGACTTGAAGCTTGCTTTTTCATCTTAAATGATTTATCAAGCCCTATTAAGTCGTGGTGTTTTTTTCCTGGTCTATCCAACATGAGATCCTTTTTTGGTGGGGTCAGACACAAATCCCCGGCTGTCAGTGTGTCCCTGGCCGGGAAAGTAGGTGTCGTTAGGGGGGTTGGTCACTAGAGGGCAGCATCGGCACAGTGCTGGCTGCTCACCACCCTAAAGCACAGTTTCGGCCGCTCTGTGAAGCTACCAGGTTCCTCCCTCCCTGCTTGTATAAAGTTTTTATTTTCTGGGGTTTCCAGCCAAAAAATGAAGGACCGATTTTATTGTGTCGCAGGACATGGGGCCAAGTCAGCATGGCTCTCGGATCGGCAACGTCTTCGGTCGGCAAACTGCGGCCCACCGGATAAGAACGGTTTTTCCACCTTTGAGTGGTGGCAAAAGAAACAGAAGAATAATTTCTAAAGGCACGTGAAAATTCCATGAGATTTGGATTTCAGTGTCTGCAAATAAAGTTTATCAGAACACAGCTGCTCTCTTGCCCGTGGCCGGTTTTGCCCTATGGTGACAAAGTTGAGTCATCGTGACAGAGGCCATGTGGCCCTCCACGCCAGAAAGATGGACTGCCTACTCCGTCACCGAAAAAGCTCGCCAACCCCAGACCTCCGCCAGCCTCCTCTGAATGAAGATGCACTTTGCCGTGTCTGGAAGGTCCTAGTGTTCTGTGAGTGGGAATCTGCACCCTCCTTGGCCATGTTTTCTGAGCACCCTAAATAGCGTGAGAAGCAGCCAGGAGCTCTTGGTCACGTTCACTGGGCCACTTAGCAACCGTGGGCTGGAAGCTCAGTCTGATGAGGGCGTAACCACAACACGGTCACAGCGCCCTGGGTTACCCCCTGGGGAGGCGGATTCTGCCTGCGGAGAATGAGGGAAGGATTTTCCAAGAGCAAAGCGGGGCCAAGAAGGAAGAAGTGAGATTTTTCTCTGGGGCGGTGAGAGCTGGCAAAGAAAACACAAGTCAAAGGTGTGCGCGTGTTTCAGAAAAGCATCCAGCAGGGGCTGTATTGGCGGGGAGGTGGTGAGGAATCAGGTAGTACCAGCCAGGGCTGGGAGGGGGCCGGGCACAGGGACAGGCCAGAGCTGGAAGTGACTGCAGACATCCCTGTCTCCCAACCCCAAGAGGCGGGGCGGGGTCTGAAGAAGAAAAACACCACCTCTTGGGCTTGGGCTGGATTTGTGGGGCTGGGCCCGTGGTTCTCAAAGTGTGCTTCTTGGGTCACCTGCATCAGAGTCACTGGTCGGGCTGAAGGAAAAGCATAGACTCCCCTATCCTCCCTCCCCCCAGACACACTCCTACAGCATGGAAGTTTCCAGAGAAAGCAGAGCCATCGCAGAAGGCTGAGGGCATTGGGAGACCCTGGAGAAGACCAAGGGAATGTGTCCTGAAGGAAAAAAAGATGAAAGAGCTCAAGAACGAAATGGCCGTTGAGTCACATCCCGTGGAGACGAGGAATCGCTCCACAAGGTCACTGGTGGCTTTAGGAAGACACTGGAGCTGGTGCCATGCAGGGGAGGGACCGAGAGCTGGAGGAAGGGACGGGTCACGAGGATGGTGCTGGTACTGTCCCTTGTGCTGGGGGAGGGAGGGAGGAGGTGGCCCGATGGCCTCTTTGGGTGGAATGGGGAAGGGGGGTCTGGAGGAGAGGGACCAGCATCTGGAACAAGGAGCCAAGAGGCCCCGAGCACAACGCCAGCCTCCCCGAGGGCCACTGAGGCTGAAAGATACATGGGAGGCGACTGATCACACAGCACCATTCAGGGGTCATTTTTTCCAACGACGCAGGCAGCCAGGGCACAAGAACGGTTCGGATGACTCGGGGTGGGGATCCGCGGGCTCCCTGCCAAGATTCTGTGTGGGTTTCACCGGCCTCTACCTCTTTTTCTTTTTTTGAGTTGGAGTCTCACTCTGTCGCCCAGACTGGAGTGCAGTGACTGCTCCCGGCCGCTGCAGCCTCGACCTGCTGGGCTTCCGGTGATCCTTCCGCCTCAGCCTTCCAAGGAGCTGGAACTACAGGCGTGCGCTACCACACCCAGCTAGGTTTTTTTTTTTAATTTTATTGTAGAGACGAGGTCTCGCCAATTGCCCTGGCGGGTCTTGAACCCGCGGGCTCAGGCAATCCACTCACCTCGGCCTCCCAAAGTGCTGGGATTACAGGCTGAGCCACCGAGCCCGGCCCTGGCCTCTACCTCTTTTTGGGCTCTCGCTTTCTTGATTTGTCACTGTCATCTGGTCCACGTCTGCCTATTCCACAAGCCCGAGTGTCTTGTTCAGGACGCTGGCTCCCACCCAGGGGTCACAAATCAGCACCCCACATACCTGCTCCCTGCAACGACCGGGGCCTTGTCCCGAGTCCCGGCATCTCCAGGCCTCTGGAGCCTTCAAATTTCCAAACTAGTTTTTGTCCCAGCTTCTAGGGCGAGCTGCTCTCAGTTTAAGTGGGGAAGGGACTTGCCCCAGGCCACTCAAACCTTGTCCTTAAGTCACTAAGAAATCGCTGGAAATTCACACCAGTCAGACTAGGGGCAGAAGTGGGTGCCCCAGGCCATGGAGGAGTTGTTTTTCCCACAGACAGTGTGTCACAGGCAGCCAACAGAACCCAGAGGCCACCAAAGAGCCATATCAGTGGTGGGTGAGGGGAGGAGGCAGGGCAGGTGTCTAAACACAGGAGCATACACTCGATTCCTGGGGCACCAGCGAGACAAGCCACTTCCTAGCATTTCTCGAGGACCTGCTGACTCACAAATAAGTGATGTGACAGTTGCACTCTAACCTCAGTCTAGTGCTATATTTTTTGAACTCAAATACAGAGGGCATCAGCGTAGACTGAGTTTGAATCCTAGGGCTACCACTTACTGGCTGGGGTCACAGAGTAACTTCCTTTTCCTCTGAGCCTTACCTGTTTTGTTTTTTTTTTTCTCTCTTGGTTTTTTTTACTTGTTAAAATTTATTTTTGAGTCAGAGTCTCACTCTGTCACCCAGGCTGGAATGCGGTGGCAGGATCATGACTCACCACAGCCTTGACCTCCTGGGCTCAGGTGATCCTTCCGCCTCAGCCTCCTGAGAAGCTGAGATGACAGGTGCGTGCCGCCACGCTAGGCTAATTTTTTCTAATTTTTGTTGTTGTTATTGTCAGGCGAGGCCTAATGATGTTTTCCAGGCTGGTCCCTGGTGCCTGTTAATAAAGACTACAGTGTCCACCCCGCAGGTTTGTGAGAGCTGATAAAATAATCCATGTGAACGTGGCACCTAGCACAAACCCACTGTTAGGTTTCTTTTCAAAATGTCTTCGCATTCAAAACCTGCCTTCCTATTTTAGGGCCGTCAAAATTAGAAATGCCTCTCTTCTCTGGATTAGACTGTGCTTTGTTCTTTTGTTTGTGTCAGCTATTTTTATTTTACGTATTCATAATCATCGTATGCATATTTTTTTTTTTTTTTTTTTTTTTGGTGGAGACAGTCTTGCTATGTTGCCCAGCCTGGTCTTGAACTCCTGGGCTCAAGCAATCCTCCCATCCTCCCACCTCTGCCTCCCAAAGTCCCAGGATTACAGACGTGAGCCACTGCACCTGACCACATTTTATATCTTCTTTTTTTTTAAGTGATGATCCAATTCTGATACTTTATTACTAACTAAAGCTCATCCCTACGTTGGAGTTCACTCTTTCTTGTACCGTTTTGTGGGTTTTGGCCACTGTGTGATGACAGATGTATGACCCAAGTCATCACAGTGGTGTACAGAGTTGTTTTGTTGACCCAAAACTCCTCCCGGGCGTTGCTCCTTCTCCCTAACCCTTGGCAACGCTGATCTTTTTATTGCCTCTCTAGTTTTGCCTTTTCCAGAATGTCATGTAGCCGAGTTTCTATGGTCTTAGCCTTTTCATGTTGGCTGCTTCCCCTCAGCCATGTGCGTTTCAGTTTCGTCCATGTCTTTTCTTTTCTTTTCTTTTTTTTTTTTTTTTTAAGCTGGAGTCTCACTCTTGTCGCCCAGGCTGAGTGCAGTGGCATGTTCATGGCCACCACAGCCTCGACCTGCTGAGCTTAGACGACCCTTTCCACCTCAGCCTTCCAAGTAGCTGGAACTACAGATGCACGCCACCACATCCAGCTAGTTTTTTTTTAATGATTTATTGTAGAGATGAGATCTTACCAAATTGCCCAGGCTGGTCTTGAACCCCCTGGGCTTAGGCATTCCTCTCGCCTCGGTCTCCCAAAGTGCTGGGATTACAGGCTGAGCCACCACGCCCAGCCTCCTCCATGTCTTTTCGTAGCTTGATTGCGTGTTTCTTTTTTTTCTGAGTACTATTCCCTTGTATGGATATTCCATGGTTTCTTTATCCATTCACCTATGCAAGGGCTTCCTGGTTGCTTTGAGAAAACTGTTATAAACATTTGTCCGCAGGTGTTGGTTTGAATATACATTTTCAGCTCATTTGGATAAATACTAAGGAGTGTGTTTGCTGGATCATATGGTGAGTGTGTGTTTAGTTTTGTAAGAGGCTGCCAAACTGTCTTTTAAAGTGGCTGTACCTTTTCTTTTTTTTGAGTCAGAGTCATACTCCGTCACCCAGGCTGGAGTGCAGTGGCACGCTCACGGCCACCCCAGCATCGACCTGCTGGGCCCTGGTGATGCTTCTGCCTCCATCTTCCAAGAGCCAGAACTACAGGCGCACACTACCACGCCCAGCTAATTTTTTATTTATTGTAGAGATGAGGTCTCGCCAAGTTGCCCGGGCTGGTCTCAAGTCCTTGGGCTCCGGCAATCCTCTCACCTCATCCTCCCAAAGTGCTGGGATTACAGACTGAACCACTGAGCCCAGCTGGCTGTACCATTTTGCATTCCCACCGCAATGACTGACAGTTCCACATCCTCACCAGCATTTTGATGTTGTCAGTATTTTGCATTTTATCCATTCTAATAGGTACGCAGTGGTATCATATTGTTACCTTAATTTGCAATTCCCGAATGGCTATAATGGTGAACATCTTTTCCTGTGCTTCATGGCCACCTTCTTTGGTGAGGTGTCCAGATCTTTTGCTGATTTTTTTTGAATTGGATTGCCTGTTTTCTTATTGTTGAGTTTTAAGTGTTCTTTTTATATTTTGAATACATATTTTGCAAATACAGTAACTTTTTCTGAGTCTGTGACTTTTCTTTTTATTCTCTTGATGCTTTGTTGTTCTTATTGCAATGAAACTGAAATTTGGGGACGCCAAGGGACAGAAAGTGGGGTTCACTCTGTCTTCATTTTTTGTTTTGTTTTTTTTGTTTGTTTTGAGTTGGATTCTCACTCTGTCGCCCAGGCTGGAGTGCCGTGGCATGCTCACGGCCACCTGGCTAATTTTTAAACATTTATTGTAGAGATGTCTTGCCAATTTGCCCGGGCTGGTCTCGACCCGCGGGCTCAGGCAATCACTTGCCTTGGCCTCCCAAAGTGCTGGGATGACAGGCTGAGCCACCGAGCCCGGCCTTCACTGTTAACAGATGCGACACCAAACAGTCCCCAGTGTGCTTCCTTGTGCATTCAGCAATGTGCCAGGGCTGGTGCGGCTCACTCAGCAGAGGGTGTGGACACTGGGGGCTCCCAAGTCCTTCCTCTGTAGGGACAATCCAGGGGCTGGGCCAGTGCTGACCCCTTTTATTCTGCCCTTCCCAGCAGACAGAAACTGTGGGCCTACAGGACTTCCCCTCCTAACTTTGTTCGACCTTATTTGGGGCACAAAGGACTAAGCACCTAGCCAGTGTGTTTAGAGACATGCATATTAGAGGAGCAAGCACCCAGGTCTCTAGGCTTCAAGCAGGGGCTGCAGGTGTTGCCTGTCTTTCTCACCCCTGTCCCCTGATGCAGATGTGCGTCCTTGGAAGGCACACACAGACCTTGGCAGGGTCTTAGCAGAGCAATAAACAGAAGTCCCAGGCTATTATTCCTATTTGCCTCCCACAGGATGGAAAGTCATTACATGATGGTGGAAGGGACGTTCGGCCCACAGAGAGCTTTCCCTGTGGGTCCCGAGAACGCTTCTCCCACCTTGCCACCTCCTGATAATGCAACATCCCCATGCAGAATAGCCAAGTATCCTCTCAGGAGTTCAGTATTAGAACATACCTATATCTGGCTATACAGAAAAACATAGCCAAGGAGGAAGTGAGCTGTTCTTGAGTTTCTCTGACCCCAAATGAAAATAAATCATTGTGCCCAGCTGGTTCTGAATCCCAGTTTCCAAAGTGGAGGTGTTGTTTATTCTGGCAAAGAATGGTAGCATTTTCTGATTGACAACGTTGGGAAAAGTCCCTTAAAGTCAAGTGCAAAGTGGCGGAGCACAGCTGTCATCGTGTTTCTCCCTGAGCCTACCAAGGTCCACCTGGAAGCTTGTGAAACTCAGCCACCAGGGTGCAGGCCAGCCCCACGACATAGGATGTCTGGGCGGGTCTGGGCTAACAGCCTGTACTGCACAGCTCCCAGACCCTAGATACACATGACATTTGAAAATCATTAGGCTAGGAGCACAGACCTCAGAGGCCTAAAAACATAGGTTTAGAGCTTGACACTGCTGCCGTTTGGCAAATATTTAAACGCCTTAATTTTTTATCTGAAATGATAATAATAGGGTAGTGGAGAAGACCAAAGAGCAATTCGGATCTTGCACCATAAACAGGAATTAACTCAAAATGTTTTGCAGATTTAAACATCAAAGCAAAGGCTATAAACGTTATAGAAGAAAACATAGGAAAAAGCTTTTGTGACTTTGAGTTAGGCAAAGATTCTTAGAAGCTGCTACACTGAAAGTATGGGCCAAAGAGAACAAATTAATAAATTGGACTTGATTAGAATTAAAACTCTGCTCTTTGAAAAACATTGTTAAGAAGATAAAGAAGCTGGGCTCGGTGGCTCAGCCTGTAATCCCGCCCCTTGGGAGGCTGGGGTGAGTGGATTGCCTGAGCCCGCGGGTTCGAGACCCGCCTGGGCAACTTGGTGAGCCCTCATCTCTACAATAAATCAAAATGAGCCGGGCGTGGTAGTGCACACCTGTAGTTCCGGCTACTTGGAAGGCTGAGGCGGAAGGATTGCTGGAGCCCAGCAGGTTGAGGCTGCAGTGGCCGGGAGCGGCCACTGCACTCCAGTCTGGGCAACGGAGTGAGACTCCAACTCAAAAAAAAAAAAAAAAAAATGGGCCAACTGTGAGTCTGGCAAAGGCTTAACATCTAGGATCTACAAAGAACGCAAACGTGCCAAAAAGAAAAAAACAAACAGCCCCATAACAAAGTGGGCAAAAGATATGAATAGAGACTTCTCAAAAGAAGACATACAAGCAGCCAACAGATACGTGAAAAGATGATCAGCCTCACTCATCATCACAGAAATGCAAAATAAAACCACACTGAGATACCACCTAACTCCAGTCAGGATGGCCATCATCAATAACTCAAAAAACAGCGGATGCTGGAGAGGATGCAGAGGGAAAGTGAACACTTCTACACTGTCGGTGGGACTATAAACTAATACAATCTCTGTAGAAAACAGTTTGGCGATTCCTAAAAGATCTAAAAATCAGCCTTCCATATGACCCTGCAACCCTAGGAATATACCCAGAGGAACTCAAATCAGTCTATGAAAAAGATACCTGGAAAAAAAAAAGAAAAAGATGCCTGCACATGTATGTCTATTGCAGCATTGTTCACAATAGCAAAAACATGGAACCAACTGTGCTGCCCATCAAAAAGGAACTGGATTACAAAAAATGTGGTATATATACCACACGAATGGTATATATACACGAATATTACACAGCCATAAAGGACAAAATTATGAACTTCACAGAAACGTGAATGATCTTAGAGTCTATAATACTGAGCAATCTATCACAGAAACAAAGAACTGAGTATCGCATGTTCTCGCTCATAAGTGGACCTTGAACAATCATGGTAATACTATAAGAAAAGGATTGGCAGTAGTGGGAATCTGCTGGGGGGGGAGACACACCTCATCAACAAGGGTATTTGCATAATTAACATTTGTATACCTAACCGTGAATTGTACCCCACATCTTTTTTTTTTTTTTTGAGTTGGAGTCTCACTCTGTCGCCCAGACTGGAGTGCAGTGGCACGCTCCCGGCCACTGCAGCCTCGACCTGCTGGGCTCCAGCGATCCTTCCGCCTCAGCCTTCCAAGTAGCTGGAACTACAGGCACACGCTACCATGCCCGGCTAATTTTTTTGACTTATTATAGAGATGAGGTCTCGCCAAGTTGCCCAGGCACGTCTCGAACCTGCGGGCTCAGGCAATTCACTCACCTCGGCCTCCCAAAGCGTGGGATTACAGGCTTACCCCATATCTTTAAAATAAAAAATTTAAAAATAAAAAAAGGGCAAACAATCTGAATGCTTCACCGAAAAAGTTCTACAAATGTCAAAACACACAGAAAGATGCTTGACATCACTAGTAGTCATCAGAGCAATGCAAATTCAAACCACAGTGAGATACCACTACACACCTATTATAGAGGTGTGGCTAAAAAATTAAAAAGACTGACCACACCGGATATTGGCAAGGATGTAGGCAACACCTAGCCAACTCTCCTGCACCTTAAGTGGGAGGATAAAATGGTACAACCACTCTGGAAAAATGTGGCGGTTTCTTAACAACTTGAACATACACCTCCCATGATTCAGCCATTCTACTTTTAGGTATTCACCCAAGAGAAATGGAAGCATATCTCTATGCAAAGATTTGTGTAGGGACGTTCATAGCAGCCTTATTTGTATTAGGCAAAAAGTGGAAATACCGGAACTCTCCATCAACAGGTGAAACTGTATTCTCTTCAAATGATGGAATACTACTCAGCAATGAAAAGGAATAAATTACTGAGACACAAAACAAAATAACTTTGCTGAGTTAATAAAGCCACACTTTGCCCCATAAAAATGAGTACAAACTGCATGAGTCTATCTATACAATTCTAGGAAGTGCAGCAAGTCTCTGATGACAGAAAGCAGATCAGAAATTGCCGGTGTGTAGGGTTGGGGAACAGAAATGGAGCAGCCACAAAGGGGCATGAGAAAATTTCTGGACCTGACAGGTATATTCACCATCTTGGTTGTGGCCATAGTGTCACTGATAACGTGTATCAGAACATCAAAGTTCACACTTTATGTGTAGTTTATTGACAACATTTTTCACCTCAATGTAACTTAAAATTTTTAAATATTGTAATAACATTTCAGATTCATTTCCTCAGTTGCACTAGCCACATTTCAAGCACTCAATGGCCGTGTGTGGTCAACGGTTACTGCATTAGATACCACAGGGAGAGAACATTTCCCTTCCAGCAGAAAATTATATTGAATAATGCTGGCCCCTACCCTGGACCTTCTGTTCCAGGCTGATAAGGAATTCTCATAAAAAAGGATGTTTCTCAGCTGCACGTGGTGACTCACACCTATAATCCCAACACCTTGGGAGGCCAAGGCGAGAGGATCGCCTGTGCCTAGAGGTTCGAGACCAGCCTGGGCAACTTGGTGAGAGAGAGACCTGGTCACTACAATAAATCAAAAAATTAGCTGGGCATGGTGGCAGGCACCTGTGGTTCCAGCTACTTGGAAGGCTGAGGCGGAAGGATTCCCTGAGCTGGGCAGGTGAGGCTGCAGTGGCCATGATGGTGCCACCGCACTCCAGCCTGGGCAACAGAGTGAGACTCCTACTCAAAAATAAACAAATACAAGTGTCTTCCAGTGCTCCTGCTCCTATCTACAGAGCAACATGAATGATGGGAGAGGCAGTGGCGAGTCCTCACCTGCCATCTGGACAGGCAGCCTGAAGGGCAGTGCACAGGTGCATGCCTGCCAGCTTCTTCCGTTGTACCCTTGGGCACATCGGTATTTTGGTCCTTAAACTTAGTGCACCCCAGGGGATTCCTTACCTGTGAGGGCTCTAGGATCTTCTCTTGGCTGTGCCCTTTAGTGGCCCGGCAGAGCCACAAACCCCCTTCTCAGAATGATGTTTTCAAGTGCACCAAGCCACCTACGCAGAATTGCTAAGAAAACCAACGGTGTTCAGATACGGTTTTGTCCCCGGAACCTGGCTGCAGGGGACCACTGACGGCCCCGCCAGCGTTCTGAGCCAAGCCACCCCTTTGGCCTACGTTGACAAGCTGGCAACTCCCATCAGGGATTCCAGAACCCAATCGAGCAAGGAATTTGGCTTCCTAGAAACCGGTTATTTTTCGGATGAAGGAAGGAACTGAGACATCAGCCCCGCGGAGACCGGTCCACCGGGTCCCCCAATTCTGACCGCAGACCCCAAATTTGCCAGTCAACGCCCCTCTCTGGGTAACCCAAATAAATATGAAAATAGGTGTCAATTTTTAATTGCCTATTCAACAAAAATGCGTTGGGGTCGAGGTCTCCGTGCTGCGCCGGGACGGGACCGTCACATCGAGCCTCTCCCCTGGGACTTGGGGGTCGTGCTGGGTGTGGTCGCGCCCGGACAGGAGGAGGGCGGGCGGGCGGGCCGGGGCGCTGGGCGGGGTCGCGTCCAGATCCTCGAAGTGGGTCCCCGCTCGCTTTCCGGTCCTCGGACCCTCGGCTAAGCCCCGGGACCCGGCCTCCCGCGCGCGCGCGCGCCTCTCCGCTCCCCGCCCGCGCGGGTCCGGAGTTTCGCGTCCGCCCCCGGCCCGCAAACCCGCCACGCTTCGGGAGCGCCCTGGGAGTCGCGGGGGCCATCGGGCGGATCGCCCCCGCGGCTGGGGGCAGCCGGGGTGCCGGGACGCGCCGTCCCCGAGACCCTCCGCGGCATCGGTCCCCGGGCCAACGCGGCGGCCAAGGGACTTCTCCCCGGGCGCACCGCCCTCTGGGGGCGCTGGGGACGTGTTCGGTGTGTTACTGCCCAGGGCCGAGGCTGCTGCTGCCTGTCCTGAAAATGCGCACGACAGCCCGGCACTACCCGGGGTGGTCCCTCCCCGAAAGTCCACAGCACGCCCCCAGCTCGGTGGCCCCCGCGCGACGCGGGCTCGTCCCCGAATGCGCCCACACGGCGAGGTGGGTGAGGCGGGCTCCGTTGCGATACCTCCGCACCCCCTTCAGTGCGCCGAGCACACGTGGGTCTGGAAGTCGAGGACGAGTTCTTTCCAAAGGTTCGAGACAGAGCTTGCAGAACCTTCTTGAAAGGTGCAGGAAGCGACCAGAGGGGCGGCTCCCAAAACGACACTGACACACAGGACAACAAAGGCCCTCAGTCCGGCCTCTGCGAGCACAATTCCCCGAACACGCCAATTTCAAACCTCCCGCGCGGTCAATTTCAAACCTTCCCAGGCGCGTCAACTTCAAACCTTCCCGGCGCGTCAATTTCAAACTTGCAAGCCTCCAATCAGTAGCCAGCCTTATTATGCGTCCAATAGGACCATAACACGGCATTGGCCCCACCCTACTCCCATGCAGCTCCTCCAATAGGAGCATAGCACTGCCCCTTCCGGCTCCTGTCAGGCTGATAAATATAGCCCTCTCCCCGGAACTCTCTCTCTCTTGGTTCCTCCCGCTCCCGCTCCCGCTCCTGCTCACTCCCCGCCTCTCTCCCACTTCCTCTCTCTCTCTCTCTCTCCCCCTCCCTCCCTCCCTCCCTTCCCCCCTCCCTCCCTCCCCCCCTCTCTCCCTTCCCCCCCCCCTTTCCCTTGTAACAGCCACTTTAATAAATCTCTTGGTCCTGGCCAGGTGTGGAGTCATTACTGGCACCAAACTTCTTACACTTCTAGACCCCCAAGGAGGTGGTCTAGAAATGGAGCCTTCGCTCCCCTGACGCGCCTCAACGGGAAGGGGTCCTCGAGCCCGAAAGGTCCGAAAACTCCTCCCTTTCTGGACGCCCTCCTCCCTCCCTCCGTATCCCCCCACCCCCAGCATCCTAATCCCATTTGCCTCAGGATGGGAGTCTCAGGGATATGTTGCCTCCTGAACTGAGAAGGCAGAGATTTGAACCTGGAGATTGCACAACAGCAGTGCCTCGTTTCTGAGAAGCCCTCGAAGAATGTTAAATGAATGACTGAAGCGGGGAGCCATCCCCACCCACAGCTCCCTTCTGTGCCGCCCCTTACCAAGACATGGTGACTAGTGGACACCCAGGACCACAACCCTGATCAGAGGAGACCGTGGGGAGACTCTACAGCCCTGGATCTTTCCCAGTAGAGATCAGGAAAGGGACTTCAAGGCCATTCACTGCTTTATATAACAAGTAGAAAGCGGGAAGTGCCTTTCTGAGAGCAAAAGCAAGTGGCTTTATTTATTTATAGTTTAAACGGGACCTGTAAAACATGAGGCAAGCTCATCGACATTATTTTTTAGATACAGTAAAAAGTGAAAATCGGCGGTCCCCATCCTAGTCTTCCTTTTCTGGCGAAGGTTCGCCGCTTTTGGTTTGACCTTACACACCTGTGTTCCCCTGAGGTCCCACCATTGTGCTTATAATTCCTTCCAGCTGGAAGGCTCCCCCTTCTCCCTTATCTGTTTGGGAAAGGCGTGTATTATTTTGTTTTTATTAAGGTATTCACATTCACACAGTAAAGTGCACACACCTGATGACTTTTTACATAATTTCGTACACTTACCCGTACAGTGTATTCACCCAGATCAAGACACAGGACATTTTCAGCACAACTAAAAGCTCCCTCTTGCCTCCCCCAGTCAAGGCCCCTTCCTGGCTGGCCATGGTGTCTCTCGCCTCTAATCCCAGCACTTTGGGAGACCAAGGCAAGAGGATTGCCAGAGCCCAGGGGCTCTAGACCAGCCTGGGCAAATTGACGAGACCTCATCTCTACAGTAAATCCAAAAATTAGCTGAGTGTTGTGGCCTGCGCCTGTGGTTCCAGCTTCTTGGAAGACTGAGGTGGAAGGATCGCCTGAGCCCGGCAGGTCGTGGCTGCCGTGGCCGTGAGCATGCCACTGTACTCCAGCCTGGGCGACAGAGTGAGACTGACTCAAAAAAACCCTCCCTAGTGGTAGGTAACTACTATTCTGACCCTGGTGGCCATAGGTTCCATTTATTTGTGTAAATGACCTAGTGTTCTTTTGTACTTTTGGTGTTCTGATGAGCTCAGTCTCGGCTTCCAGGGTTCGGCTGAAATATCACCTCCTTCCTCATTCCTCTTGATGGCATTATGCTGTTTCTTTCCGTCACAGCACTTCACAGTTTGCAGTTTCTGTGTTAGTCGGTCTGCTCACGTCTGCTGTTTACTTTCCCAACTACAAGGAAAGTGTCCTCTCCTATTCACTGCCAGCTCCTGGGCTTTTAGCGCAGAGTCGGGCCATGGAGATGTTCAACAAATACTTACTCAAAGCATGAGTGTGTGTGAATGAAAGGAAGAAATACTTCAGGCCTCGATTTGTACGGTTCTGACTCTAAAACAAATTATAATTGCCCAAACACCAAATCTCTGCACTTCTTGTTACAAAGACAATATTCACCAAATTCAAATGGGAAGACTTAGAGAAAAATACTGGAGTTATTCCACTCTGCCTGGACGCTAAAAGTGGGCTAATTCTCACCCTCTGTGATACCTTCTCCACCAAGACTGAGCTTTTCCTTTAAACTGGTGAATCAACATTGTGTAAATGAACTCTGTGTTGGCTCTAGAAAAAGATCAGCAGTGCTCATCTCTGTTGGGGTGACGGATGATTATTTTTTTCTTCCTTCCTTTGTGTTTTGTCATGTTTTAACATGGGCATATATTCCTTTTTATTAGAATGTTTAATAGTGGCAAAATACATATGATGTAAAACTTACCATCTTGATCACTCTTTAAGCGCACGGTTCAGTCGTGTTACACAGTTCACGTTGCTGTACAACCAATCACCAGGACGCTTTTCATCTTGCAGATCTGAAACTCTGTACCCATTAAATGACTCCTCAATCTCCTCTCTTCTGAGCCCTTGTCAGCCACCATTCCATTTTCTGTCTCCATGAGTCTGACTCCTCTAGATACCTCATAAGTGGAATCACACAGTGCTGTCCTTCTGTGACGGGCTGATTTCACTTAGTAAAATGTCCTCACGGTTCATTCATGTTTGTAGCATGTGTCAGAATTTCCTCTCATTTTAAGGCTGAATTATATGACATTGTATGGATAACACATGTTTTTGCTTATCTATTCATCAACCCTGAAATGGAATAGCTGGGTCATATGGTAATTCTATTTTTAATTTTTTGAGGAACTGCCATACTGTTTTTCGTAGTGACCACACCCATTTACATGCCCACCAATAGTGCACAAGGGTTTCCATTTCTTCACATCCATGCCAACACTTTTATTTTCTGCTTTTTAAAAATAATAGCCATCCTAATGAGTGTGAAGTGGTATCTCATTGTGGTTTTGATTTGCATTTCTCTAATAATAATGATATTGAGCATTTTTTTTTTATGTGTTCATTGGCCATTTGTATATTTTTGGAGAAATGCCTTGAAGTCCTGGCCTCAAGCAATCCTCCTGCCTCGGTCTCCCAAAGTGTTGGAATTACAAGCGTGAGCCACGTGCCTGGCCAAGAGAAATGTCTGTTCGAGTCCTTTGCCCATTTTTAAATTGCCTTGTTTTTGTTGGGTTCAGGTATATATGGTACTTTTAAAATAAGAAAATAATTTTATTTTATAAAGAAAGGGAGAAAAAGCATATAGAATGCCATTCAAGAGGGGTATAACAGTTAAAACTTGGGCTCTGAAATGAGAAGATTCAGCCACCATAGTTAGCGAGCACCTACTGTGTAAGTCAGGATAGGCTAGCTACTCAAACGACCCCAAAAGTTCAAAGACCTAACACAGTAAGACCCTTGCTTCAAACCCAACATGGTCTAAGGCAGAGACAGGGAAAGGGCAGGCGCCATGGAGGGACAACAGGGCTCCACATCATGTCATCATTCAGGGACCGAGGCTGCGTGTATCCTGTGATACTGACATCCTCAACTGTGGCCTCAAAGTCGCCATGGGAGGAGATGACAGGAAGGATTACACAAGAGTGATTTTTAATGGCCCAGTCTTTGCCTACGTGACGTCAACCTCAGCTTGTAACACAGCCCCACCCAACTGCGGAGGAGACTGGGACACATCCTCTTCCTGTGTGCCTGAAGGAAATGCAGTAGCATTGTCTCCCCCACAGGACACCTTTTTGTCACCAAGTCATTCCATTCTTCTTCCCATTTATAGACACGCTCATCTTCCTCTCTAGGGAGACAGCCCCAAGTCCCAATCAGCCACTGCTTCCAGGATCACTACAGCACACACCTTCTTCTCCCTTAGGGCTAGATATCGACCCTATGGTTCCGGTGACCAATGAGATAAAGAGATGTGTTATGACCTCCCCCCATCCCCATCTGCCCCAACACCGGACATACAGTGCTGACATAGAAATGATGCAATTCCCTTGAGAAAATGGAGGGTACAATAGCCCTGGTCCAGTGAACTGACAACTCCTTTTTGTGAGACAGGCGTTGTGAGGGCTCCCTGTCCTGGCGGGGACAGGCTTCTGATTAGTTGTGGTGTGACCTCGGAAGGCACTTCCTGTCCATTTTTCTCCATGGTCCCTCGCCTCCCCTCGGAGCAGGTTCATCTTTTTCATTCTCTCCCCTGACTTAGCCAAAGTGTTCCACGGGGTGTAAGTCCCTCTTCTGGGCACCATCCAGTTTCTGGAGCTTTCCTCTTGCCCGTGAGACCCAAAGAGTTGTTTTAAGTCTGCCACAATCAAAGATTTGGGGGATGACTTCATGATATCTCTGGCAATAATTTTCTGAGTAAGCTTCTGATCTCTTTGCTTCCAGTTGGTCCTTTGTGCCAGTTACCACATTCAAATTCTTCCCTAGATGTCATCTCAGTATTGTCTCCTGTCCCTCCCTTGAGTGTCCTCATGCCTCCACTCTAATGGCAGCCACCTGGAGGTGAGTGGGGACAACAGGTGGAGAAGCTGTTTCTTTAATCTGATCAACTAAGGGCTCAGCCTCACAATGTTCAACTAACATGTTTTCCTGATTGAAGGGCCCCCCGCCAGGGCCACCGCCAGGCACTAGCAAATCATATCCCCTCCCTTTCCTGGAAAGGGGCCTAGACCCAGCCCCCCGCCTAAAATGGCGACCCAGCAAACAAAGGGGGTGTCTGAAACGGCACCTTCCGGGTTCTTCTTCCACAGTCCGGCTCACCTTTCCCCGCGCCCACGAAAAATCCACCAACCTGGATGGAACTCCGCCAGTCGACCAATAATCGACTGACAGGTCGCCCTAAACCCCGTAAAGGCTGGCGTGCCCTTGTTTCAGCGCTACAGCCTGACCCTCAGGTCCTGTAGCCACCGCATTCGACCCATTAACTCTCTTGGCCTTAACGGGTGTTGAGTCTCACTGTGGGCCACCGTCTTTCACTGGTGCCGTGACTCGGATCGGGTTCCTCTCGCCCTAAGGCGGGACCCTGTTCCGGCACCAGTGGGACTCACCCCTTAAGGCCTTTGCCCACTTTCTTGAACACCAGTGCTGCATCCATCACCGGCCCTCAGATTGGTAAGTGTCCCTTGACTGGAAAACCTAAAACCTTGCCTGGGATAACCGGAGGGAACTGACCGTTGATCATCCAGCAGCCCCTTTGGCCCCGGACAAGGGGGGCCACACCCCACCTAGGTCTTTAAGGCCACAGCGGACCCCTACCGGTTTTCCCCTCCCTCGGCCGTCAGGAATTTCGACTCTACTCCCTCCCGCCGTCCGGTTTTGGGTATCCTCCTCGTTAAAAATCCTGGTACCAGGTTACCATCAACCTCCTCGATTCTCCAGGAGGGTCACGGGTTGTAATAACATCCTGTGACGACAGGCTTTATTGCAACCTCTTCATATCCTAACAGCTGGCTGTCCAGAGGACGCCCTGCTCAGCCCCAGCTGTTAAAATGGGAAACTCGTCATCCCTGCTGGCCGACTCTTCCCTCAGATGTCTCTTAGACAACCTCTCTGCACTCTCTCTCACTCCTGACATTAAACCCAAGTGTCTAATCCGCTTCAGTACCCAAGACTGGCCCACCTATTGCTTAGACAACCAAAATAAGTGGCCCCTACGGTTCCCTAAACCCCGACATTATATGGGACCTCTATAACTTCTGTGAGCGTTCAAAAAAGTGGGCAGAGATTCCCCTCCCTCCCCTGTCCCGCTTACACTGCTACCTCCCTCCTCTGTCTCTGACTTCAACCCAGCAGATAAACCTCCTCCCTATTGGCAACCCCATCTACCCCCACAACTTCCTCTCCTGTCCGCCTCTTCTCAAAGGTCAGCTCTTCCTCAACCCCCTCCTTATCTGAACCCCTGTGCCCAGACCTCTTCCACTCAGGCCCCTCCGGTATCTGCTCCTGCCTAATCTCCTGTCTTACCCCTCCTATATCCAGCTCTTCCCCCCACCCCGCCATCTCTAATTCCTTTGTCCTCAGCTCCAGTTGTTCCAGGCTCTCCTCCCCCATCCACTTCCTTCCCTGCTGCCACGGAAGCACCGCCTCCCTCCTCCGGTCCTGTTAACATCACACCTGACTCCTCTGTTTCCGGCCCAGCCACCCACAAACTGTACCCTCCCCTTCTGCCATTGCCGCCATCTTGGTCTGCTGCCTTATTGCAGGGATGGAAAAGGCGGCTCACACAAAAGCCTAATAAAGACCAAGCCTCTTTCCTTCATTGTTTAACAAAACTCTTACCCTTCACACTCATTTGGACTCTTCCTCACCACCGGGGTTCACAGTCTTAGCTACCCATTTTATCACCCAATCCACTCCGGACATCCGGCACAAGCTTAAAAAGGTGGAAGAGGGCCCCCAAACTCCATTCCGAGACCTGGTAAATATGGCCTTTAGAGTTTATAATGCTTTAAAGTTTATAATGCCTGAGAGGAGGAAGCCGAGGCCATGCGGGACCAGAGGCTAGAACAGAAAGTGACCCTTCAAACCCAAGCCCTGGTTGCTGCCCTGCGGCCGGCTTAACAGGGACCTCAAAGCCCCCGTCCCAGGCAACAGTCCGAGACCCAAACACCTTCGGGAGCCTGCTTCAGGAGTGGCCAGGAAGGCCACTGGGCAAAACAATGCCCAACCCCAGACCACCGACTCGACCTTGCCCAGTCTGCAGACAAAAGGGACATTGGAAGTTTGAGTGCCCCCTGGGGGAAAACCATCCCCTGGCAACAGAGTTTTGCAGGGGGCTGGCTCCCCCAACGGGACCCTCATCAAAGATCCTGGACAACTAAAGCCACCTGGACTCGAACACCCCAATCACCCTTGCTGAGCCCAGGGCTACACTATGGGTAGCGGGTAAGTCCATCTCCCTTTTGGTGGACACGGGGGCTACCTATTCTGTTTTACTCTCCTTCCACGGGCCTTTACATCCTTCTCAGGTCTTGGTTGTGGGCGTCTCGGGGGTGCCCTCCAAGCCGCTGGAGACGGGTCCGGTGTCCTGCCTTTTGAAGGTTGTCCCTTCACCCATTCTTTCTTAGTTATCCCATCCTGCCCAGCCCCTTTGCTGGGACAAAACCTTCTGTATAATATAAGCTCGGGACACCTATCTGCCTCACCTCAAACCAAGTTCCCCGACTCCGCTCCTGACCCTCACCTGTGCCGTCTTCCCCCCAGAACCTTCGTCCGATTTCCCCATTTCTCCCCAAAAAAGTTAAGCCAGTAGTCTGGGACATTTCCACTCCTGTGGTGACCAATCACCACACCCCAGTCCTTATTCACATTAAAAATTCCTCTTGCTTCCCTTCCAGACCTCAACTTCCTATCTCACACGCCTATCACAAGGGCCTCCAGCCCATTGTTAACCGGCTGCTCCTCCAGGGCCTTCTGGTTCCTACCAACTCCCCTAATAATACTCCCATCCTCCCAATAAAAAGCCGTCTGATACTTATTGACTGGTGCAGGATCTGCAAATAATCAACTCTGCCATAATACCGCTGCATCCAGTGGTCCCTAACCCGTATACTCTCCTATCTCAGATACCCCCATTACCACTCATTTCACAGTCCTGGACCTTAAAAATGCCCACTCTTTGCCTTTACTTGGGAAAATCCAGACACCCACAGGACCCAACAATTAACCTGGATGGTCCTGTCTCAGGAACTCCGTAATAGTCCCCACCTTTTTGGCCAGGCGATGGCTGAGGACCTGTCCTCTTATGACTCTGGGTGTAACACTCTCTTCCAGTATGTAGATGACCTCCTCCTGTGCAGCCCCTCCAGGGAGGTCTCTCTCCGGGATACGGCCTCCACCCTTAACCTTCTAACACAGCGGAGATACAGGGTCTCCCCTTTCAAAGCTCAACTCTCTACCCCACAAGTCACCTACCTAGGGGTGGCCCTGACCCCCACCTCCAAGGCCCTCATGGCGGACCACACCACCTCCATCAGGAAACTCCTTCCCTCCATCTCAAGTGCTAAAATCTTGTCGTTCCTTGGGTTGGTGGGCTTCTTTAGGCATTGGGTCCCCATTTCGCTAGACGTGCTAAACTGCTATATGCTGCAGCTAAGGAAACTCCCACCGGCCCCCTCACGTCTCCCTCAGCTGTAGCCCAGCCCGCACCTTCAAAACTTTGCAAAACGCGCTCCTAGCTCCCCCCCACTTATGCTTCCTGACTTCTGCAAGACTTTCCTCCTGTTCACTGAGGAAAAACTGGGACGGCGACCAGAGTTCTGGCCCAACCAGTGGGACCCTCTCACCGACCGGTCGCCTTAACCACCCGGGACTCCTTTCTGTCCTTAACAACAAAACCCATACCCTGCTTAACCTTACTAAACCTGCCTTAACAAAGGACTGCTGACTATGCCTCAGGTCCGGCCAGTCCTGGTCTCCCCTGTCCTGGTCACAGGAAATTGGACTCTCTCTATGCCTCCAACCCAATGTCCACCTTCACTACCGCGTTCTAATATCCCTCTCCCACCTAACTTGCCTGCAACCCAGTATATAACATGAAACGGCACCCTGGAAGTCGGATGGGCCCCCCTCCGCCTCTGCTCACGATCACTCGTGGTCCAATCAAATAACACTCTCTGCCCCCCACTTAACAGGACTGCCTTTCTGTGCGGCACTACCATCTACCCGGTCCTGCCCCCCCGAATGGTCGGGGTCCTGCATTCTTGTCATCCTCCTCCCCACCGTTGTAATAGCACCCAGTAACCAAAGCCTGCCTGTCCCCTTGATCAGTTCCTCAACGTCGCGGGTAAGGTGGGCAGTTCAGCTCACACCTGTGCTGGCGGGGCTGGGTATTACCGCAGCCATGGGAACGGGGGCAGCAGGGCTGGGGTTCTCACTTCACTTTTACAAACAGCTCTCCTCCCAACTGATCGAGGGCATATGACAGGTGGCGGACACGGTCCTAGACTTACAAACACAGCTGGATTCCCTGGCTGACATGGTCCTCCAGAATTGACGGGGACTGGACCTGCTTACAGCAAAAGGGGGAAAATATGCTTTTTTCTTAGGAAAAAATGCTGCATCTATGCCAATAAATCAGGGATAGTCAAGGACAGAATTAAACAATTACAAAAAAACCTCCAAAAATGGAGAGAAGACCTGACCGGAGGCCCATTCTCAGGATGGTGGCAACCCCAACTCCTAACGTGGCTTCTCCCTGTTCAAACTCCACTAATTGTCATATTTATCTTCTTGTCGATGGCCCAGTGTGTTTTTAGGTTTCTCCAACAGCGCCTGGCAGAGCTCTCTCGAATAACGGTCAACCAACTACTGTTACATTCCTACTCGCCCAGTCCGTCCAAGCCACCTCCGGCCCCAAACCAGCCTTAACCCCCCCCCACACCACCCCTCCCCAGCAGAAAATAGCTAGAACGAGCCGGTGCCCCTATGACCAAAGGGCTACAGACCTCTAACCTTGTCTTCTCATTTCAGACATGCTCGCCTTAAAGTTTACCCCTACTACCTACCATTCAGATTCTCAGCATCTCTTAACCACCTTCTTCGTGACAGTTGGCTCCTCCCTTTCCCGTGTCCACTCGACGACTGGCCGGACCAGCTTGCCGTTTTCCACTTACAAGGCCCCTTCCAGGACTTCCACCCAAATGAGATTTTTTCTTTTGGCGCCTACTTGTGGGGTCTCATGTGGCTTGGCCTTTCACCCACCTCACCCACCGATGCCCATTGTCAGCAGGAAGCAGCTAGACAGATAAACGCCGCCCCTCCCCTGTATAACCAAAGAGGTGGGAATGCAGGGCCACCGCCAGGGCCACCGCCAGGCGCTAGCAAACCATATCCCCTCCCTTTCCTGGAAAGGGGTCTAAACCCAGCCCCCACCTAAAATGGCGACCCGGCAAAGGGGGCGTCTGAAATGGCACCCTCTGGGTTCTTTTTCCACAGTCCGGCTCACCTTTCCCCGCGCCCACGAAAAATCCACCAACCTGGATGGAACGCCGCCAGCCGACCAATAATCGACTGACAGGTCGCCCTAAACCCCCATAAAGGCTGTTGTGCCCTTGTTTCAGCGCTACAGCCTGACCCTCAGGTCCTGTAGCCACCGCGTTCGACCCATTAAATCTCTTGGCCTTAACAGGTGTTGAGTCTCACCGTGCGCCACCGTCTTTCACTGATCCTTTGCTGTTCAACGTTCTTTACCATGTTATCTCTTATGGTTTAGAATATAGAAGCAATGAACTTTTCTAACTCTGCCATCTCCAAATTGCTGAACTTTCTCCCGCTTCCTGTGCTCCCTGTTGCTGGCCAATAGGCCAGTCCCTCTTGGCGTTCTCTCTCTCACGACACTGGCACTGCCCATGACAGCCAACACACCCCGTTGACTCCTGCCGCCAGCCTTCACCCCAGATTCTGCCGCTCGGTAAGCACGTGGTCTGCCCCTCAGGTCACCACAGGCAACCGTTCTACCAAGTCTTTGCTACCTCATAAAATGCCTCACCATCTGTTTGGCCTCCTCACCATCTTCTTCTTGACCACTCTGCCAATGGCTGTAACAGCTGCCCCTGGACACATACTACCAGGAAGGCCCTATTCCAGGTGCTGGAAAACAGTGCCAAACAAATGCAAGTCTCCTCCCTCGTATGTATATATCCTAGCAGAGAGACAGACCGTCATGAAATATATACGCCTGACTGGGACGTGTGGAGAAACATGGAGTGACTAGGGAGAGAATAAGGGTGGAGGGGAGAGGGCACTGGAAGGAAAATGGCCAGGGAGGGCCTGGTGAAGAAGGTGGTATCTGAGCAAAGATCTGACCTGGGGACGTGTGGGAGGGAACATTCCAGGCAGAGAGAACAGCAAGTGCAAGTCCCTGAGGCGGGAGACCGCCTGATGGGTTTGCCGAACAGTGAGGAGGTCAGTGTGGCTGAAACGAAGTGATGGCGAGTCATGGTCAAAATCATGGGCAGAAGGTCGTTCGGCCCTGGAGCATGGAGGGGCTATGAGGACTTCGGTTTTTCCTCTGAATGACATGAGCGGTCCTTGGAGGGCGCTGGGCAGAAGAGAGAGATGATTTGATTTAAAAGTTTGGAACCCCTGCCTGCCAGGCTGAGGACAGAGCAGTAAACCAGTGCTGACGTAGAAATGATGCAATTCCCAGCTGAGAGACTGCCTAGGGGGCTGTTACTGTTATCCAGGAAAGAACTAGCGATGGCCAAGGTGAAGGTGGGGCTTGGAGAGGTAATGGTGAGTCCTGAATGTCGGATGTAGATGGAAACTAAAGCCATCAGAATTGGTCGATGGGTGGGATGTGGCCTGTGAGAAGCAGAGGAGTCAAGCCTGATACAATAATCTTTTGGCCTCAACAATGGGAAGAACAGAGCTTTTACTTAATGGAACAGAGAAAACTCTGGGAAGGTCGATTGGGAAAGAGGAGTCATGTTGAGTTTGAGATACCTACTAAAAACCCAAGCCAAGGCTGGGCATGGTGGCTCGTGCTTATAATCCCAGCACTTTGGGAGACAGAGGTGGGAGGATTGCTTGAGCCTAGGGGTTTGAGATCAGTCTAGGCAACATGGCAAAAAAAAAATTAGTTGGGTGGGGTGGTACATGCCTGTAGTCCTAGCTGCTCAGGAGGCTGAGGCAGAAGGACCGTCTGAACCCAGGAGGTCGAGGCTTCAGGGAGTCATGGTGACACCATTGTCCTCCAGCCTGGGTGACAGAATAAGACCCAGACTCAAAAAATAAAAATAAAAAAAACCAAGCCGACATTTAGACTAGGTCATTGGGGTAATTGGATAGAGGGATCTGACACTCAACAGTGACCTGGGCTGGAGAGATGCACTTGGGAATCTCAGCATCTAGACAGCATTTACCAGAAGGCTGCATATGTGCGCAGAGAAAAAGGGGTCCAGGGACAGAGCCCTGGGCTGTGCCAGGGGCCAGAGATAGAAAGACACCAGCCGGGAGATGAGCAGAGAGGCGGGTGGAAAATCCAGAAGAGTGTGGTGTCTGGGCAGACAAACGAGGAACTTGTCTCTTGGACGAGGTGTGATCAACTAATTCCAATAGGTACATAAGAGGAGGGCTGAGGACTGGCAGTGGAGGAGATCATTGGTGATAAGAGCACTTTCCCTAAGTCACCAAGGAAAGTCTGAGTGAAGTGGGTTTGGTCAACAAGAAGGAAGCAAAGTGAGTGAATGTGAATGTGAATGTAGACAGAATGAAATTGCCGTCAAGGGCAGCAGAGAAACGGGCTGTGAGCTGGTGCCCAGGGGAGCCGGGACAATTTGGCCACAGCATCATGAGAGAAGGCAGAGGATGTGGCCATGGATGCTGGGAGGTGGGACGAAGGTGAAGTTTGTAGAGTGAAATTAAAGCCAGGAGCATCTGAACGTGAGGATGAGGAAGCATTATGGAGGTCAAAACAAGGGGGAAATGGACAGGAGGGGTCTGGGAGAGAGTGTGAACCAGACTGCGGGGTGGCAGGAATGGCGGCTGGGGTGTTCATGGTTATGCCTTTGATGTGAGTCCACCCATCTTGGTTGGGTCTGGAGCAGGTGACAAACTGGTTCAGCCAAGCTGAGGGTGGTGCCAGGAAGGTCAGATGGAGAGAGAGGTAAGGAATCTGGGAGTACAAGAGAAAGAGTCTCTGTAGTGCTGGACAGGGCATCTTTAAGCTGGCAAGTCAATCAGACTTGGAGGGAGAGAAGGACAATGAAAAGGCGATTGGATCAATGGTCGAAAGGTGCCAGTGGACTCAGGACTGTTGAGGTCAGAAGAAGGGAGAGAGTGAGCTGGAAGGGTAAGAGGTGCTGTAAGAGAGCAAGATGCTTGAAACGGAGGACTGTCGGGTGTGTGGCTATCAGCCATGACGAGGTCTGGGTCCCACCGTGATGACAAGCAGCTGAGTTGGGTGGATTGTACGATTATTAGAGGGGGGGGCAAGTAACCGAACAGCCTGAGTATTGGAAAAGCCATACTGTGGGGATTGAAATCTCCACGGTTTTGTTTTGTACGTTTGTTTGTGTGTTTGTTTGTTGGAGTCTTACTCTGTTGCCCAGGCTGGAGTGCAGTCGCACACTCATGGCTCATGACAGCCTGAACCTCCTGGGCTCAGGTGATCTTTCTGCCTTAGCCTCCCGAGTAGATGGGAATCCAGGCACGTGCCACTACACCTGGCTAACTTTTTGACTTCTTGTAGAGATGTGCTCTCACTGTGTTATCCTGGGTGGTCTCAAACTTTTGCGCTCAAGCGTTCCTCCCACCTCAGCCTCCCAAAGTGCTGGGATTACAGGAATGAGCCACCATGCGCGACCAGAAATCCCTGTGGTTGATGGGAGGAGGGATAGGAGGAAAGCATGAGGAAACCCAGGAAGGAGAAGGGAAACGTGGGGGGGGGGAGGAATGGGAAGGAAGAGGAGAAGGGAAACGTGGCGGGGGGAGGGGAGGGTGCAGGAGGGATGGCGAGAGACAGGCTTAGAGAGGAGGAGGAATGTCCTGGGAACAGAGAGGCAAGGAAGGACCCTGAGCACCTCGGGTCAAGAGGAGAGGCCAGGTCTTCCTTAAGAGCTCAGGAGCTGCAGTGTTCTTGGACCCAGCCCGGTTTGGGTGAGAACATTCAGAGAAGAGGTTTTGGATGTAGGAAACTTCAGGAGCTGGGGAGGAGTGGAAGAGGAGACCACAGAAGGGTTGGACAAGTCACGAAAGGCTCTGTGCACCCAGAGAAAGGGTCTGTTTGATCTTGAACATCTAGTGAACACATTTGTCCTTCCTCAGAGAGGTTCAGGAGCTCACCCAGGGTCACAAAGCAGCTCAGCGACAGGAAAGCAATTCTAACTCCAAAGCTACCTCCACCCTCCGGACTCCAGGTTGCTGGTGGGCACCAGACAGGAAACACGAGAGGCCCTCACCTGACTTCCACCACAGAGACCCCTGGGATCCCAATTACCTTGCCTTTCCTATCAAGGACATGCCTCTGTCTGTGGTTTTAACAGTTCTGGGGTCACAGATCTCTTCAAGATGCTGGGCAAAATCTATGGATTTTTCCTCCCCAAAATGCACACATCCACAAGATGTTGCCTGCGTTTCCAGGGCTCATGGACTCTTAGAAACCCATCCAAAGCCCCCAGGTTAAATAGACCCCTTCCTCGAGGGGCCTCCCATCACACTTACGGTCTCCTTTTCTCCTGGGATGGAGCTGAGGTGAGCTGGAAGTTGGAGCCAGAAACAGAAAGGGTAACATGGCCCCTGTGTGACCTGCACTCAAAGGGCCCAGTTATTAAGGGCCAAGAGACCACACCGCCACTGTGGCGTCTTGCGACTGTGTCAGCCGTCTCCCTCGGCTGTTGCCTGGACACCAGGACAAAGGAGAACGTATTGGGATTGAAGTGTGGGACCAGACTCCTTCCCAGGGAGCTGGTGGCCTGGCGTTGCCACGTGCTGCCTAGTTCCTATTTAGGGCTCGTAAAGGTGCACCCGGCCACCCCCACGCAGTGCTAAGTAGGTCACCAGCCTGCTGGCAAGCCCTTTGGAAGTATGTCATCCATCTAACCATTTAGTTCTGTCTGGGAAGCTCCCGGGAGCGCCTCTTTTGTGCACACCTAATACAATTCTCAAAGGCCAGGCCTGGACCTTGGTGTAGCTAGGATTTCTGCTCGCCCCTATCCCCCAACCTCATGGGAAAACCCTAGAAGGGCTGCCTTATTACTCTCCAACCTCCAAATACACAGCCACCTTGAACTGTAAACTCTGACTTATGCCGTAGACAGAGCAGAAAGGGCAACTTGTCCGGGTGGACCAGAGGCCTGAGAGTAATTAATCTGATCCCCAGAGGTGAATAACTCCCGCCAGGCACCGGGACTTAGCCAAAGGGAATAGACAACATTGTGGGAGGCTCTAGACGTCTCTGGCAAAGTCTTGCTGCAAATATGCCTTGGGGAATTGGCAGGACCTTGACTAGCTCACGGCCAAAAGCGCCCCTCCTACCCTGGGTCCCCGGGAACACTTGGCTTTTCTGTCTTTTCCTTCAATGCTGGAAATACCCAGCCTTTGTTTCAAGCTTGATTCTTTCCCTGAAAAGAAAACAATCTGCCCTCTCCCCTTCCCCTCCTTTCACCTTAGAAAATACAGAAACCACAAGACAAGAACTCCTCAGTCTTATTAATGATAACAAGAATAAGGAGCACTGAAGCAAAGCAGTTAGCTTAATCATTAGTGTGTTGAAATGTACTCTGTCCGGAGATCCCAAGAAACCCGGACTCTTTTGTGTTGGGATAACAACACGCAGCCAGGCACAGTGGCTTATGTCTATAATCCCAGCACTCGGGGAGGCCGAGGTGGGAGGATCATTTGAGCCCAGGAGTTTGTGAACCAAACAGAAGACCCAGTTTCTGGGCAGTTGCTGTATCGCCAGATTCCCATCACTCATATAGAATATTATCGTTTCCTGGACCAACAAGCCCCATGCTATTTGCTCCAGATGGGCTCTTTTCATAGCAACAGTCTTAAGTTATGAAAAAAGGGGGAAAGAGAGCATTTTAAAGACACTCTTGATGCATGATAGTGAGTAGGGCACTGTTGAGGGTCAGAAGCCTCTGCAGACCTGCAGACGACCCGCAGGGCCCAACTCCGCCATGAGTCTCTGTTTCTCCCTGGACTTCCTCCCATGGTGCCCCTCTCTCCTCTGCCCAGCTTCCTCCCTCCCCTACTGCTGGGTCCTGATGTAACCCATGTGCTCTTTCTAGAGCTCTGCACATCACTACCTCTCAGGCTACCCTTCCATCAGGAGCTGCCTCATTCTTGTGGCATTCCTTAGCTCAGATACTGAGACACACACACACACACACACACACACACAGAGAGAGAGAGACAGAGAGAGAGAGAGAGTAAGAGAGACAGAGAGAGAGAGAGAGAGAGAGAGAGAGAGAGAGAGAGAGAGAGAGAGAGTAAGAGAGAGAGAGAGAGAGAGAGACAGAGACAGAGATGCGTGGACCAACCCCTGCATTTGTCTGCCAGGGCTGCTGTAACAAAGTTCCACCAACTGGGTGGCTCAACAGAAGTGTTCTGTCTCACAGTTCTGAAGGCTGGTGAGGCAAGGTGCTGGCAGGGGTGTATCCTTCCGAGTCTGTGGGGGAGAAAGTGTCCCATTCGCTCCCGTGGTTCCCCGTGGGCTGCGAGAGTCTATGGTGTTTCGTTGCTTATAACTGCATCTTTGACTCTCTCTTCACTCTGTTTCCATGTCCCTTTGATGACAACACCCATCATATTGGATTTGGGCCCCGCCCTATCCCCAGTAGGATCTCATCTTAATTACATCTGCAACAGACGCTGTTTCCAAATGAGGTCATATTTGAGGTACTGGGGCTTAGGACTTCTGGACTGGGGGGACACAATTCAACCCACAGCAGGTCTACTCACCTTTTGGAACAAGGCCGCATCACAGGTGGGCTCCCGGCTATATTAATTTCCCAGGGCTGTTGGAACAAATTAACCACATGCTGGGTGGCTTCAGACAACACAAATGTATTGTCTCCCAGTCCTACAGGTTGGGAGTCCAAAATCAAGGTGTGACCAGGGCCATGCTCCCTCTGCAACATATGGGGGAATATTTCCCATTTCAGTTTTCAGATAAGGTCACATTTACAGATTTTGGGGGTTAGGATTTCAATGTATTTGAGGGGGTGCAATTCAAACTCATAACAGTGACTGATCTTGTAACTGGCTGCTCTTTGGATCGGGTCACTTTTATTCCAACCAACTGTGGAGAGGGTGTGGCATGAGTGATACAACATGGCTAAAAGTGACGACAGCTTGCTTCGCTTATCGAAGACATGAATCTAAAAGTCCCCATGAACATGTCTTTTACTACATGGTTTCAAATATGAGCCCACCTAACGATCCAACTATCAAAACACAAGGGCCTAAAACCCTTTCACTTCACCCAAAGTCATGTCCAGTTTCTGCCCCAGAAGCAACAGGGTAGGGCTATTTCAGAAACCACTTGTTCACCCTATATCCTCTTTGTCACCTGGTTATGTCCAGATCCCTTCTAGATAGTTCTGTCCATTGTGCAAATGGTTAATGTAACCACAGCTCATATAGATTCTATATGATAGTGGAACGAAAATGGAATTTCCACATGAGCAGACAGAGAGCCACCACCTCCACTTGTCTCCTGGGCCCACACATTCCAGGATGGCAGGGACATCATGATTCTTGGTCACTTGTCCCGGTCTGTCCTGAGCCCGGCAGACATCATCCTAGCCTCACAATGTGGGACTTCCACTGTTAGACCAACCACCTATGGGTGGCAGGACCCCAGGTGACCTCACTTTTTGGCACTAACATGAATTCTGTGGATGTTGAGTCTGTCTTCCAGAGCTTCTGCCTGCTGGGAGAGCAGTACCTCATTGCCTGGCATCACAAGTAGAGCCACCTGCCTTTCCAGCTTTGGTCTAAGGTGTTGGGAGTGATTGAAGAACTCAAACTCCCTGTAATTTTTGAGTGTGACGTAGCTCTTTTTTATTAGCTCTGGGGATTTTTATGATAATACATTTCCTACAGAATCTCTGGGGTCTGCCCTTCAATTCCCACTCTGGAGTTTCTTGGTTTATCGATGAGTAATTTTGCATCTCCAGACATTTGGATTACTGCACCCTTTGGAGTGGCCAACTCTCAGTAGCTAAATTGGACCCCAAAGACCGAAGTCCCAAGGTCTTGACTGCTTAGCGATAACTTGGGCTGGCTTCCCTACTGGAGCGGGTGGCCCTAAGAGCCTGGTAGCCGAGCACTTCTCTTCCTCAGTCTGACTTTGACTTTGTTGCATGATTGTGGACTGGTCAGTTTCGTCACAGAAGTTGTGGGTGGGACAGGCACTGTGAACACACACTGCAGACTATCATTATGCTACATGCAATTCAATGACATTTAAAAATAAATTCCGTTGCTTCTGTAAGCTTCCAATGGGTTGGCATTTCCACGTACAGTACCAACGCCCCAACGAGGGCTCCTTGATGTCCACACTCTGCCTTCCTGACCATGATCTCATTCGATCCTGCAGTCTGTATGTAGATTTCTTCACCTAATAACCAGGGAAACTGAGACAGAAAACATGTCAGTGATCTGTTCAGGGTGACAGAGCAAGACTAAGAACCCTCATTTCCTGAATCCCAGCTATATTCTGGGCCTTTAGTTTGATGTCACAGCTTTTGCAATTTCGGCAGGGAGATGTGTGCCTCAGTGGCATTCTCGAGGAGGGGAGAACAACATGAATAAACACGTAAGAAGGTCACCCTACTTATTCCTCGTTTCCCTGGGTTCCCTGTCTCTGCTTCCTCATTTTCTTTGTTAGAAATTCACTTTGCTGTCTTCTGTGCTCATTACCCATGGTTATGGGGGGAGAAAGCAGAAAGAATAATTAACTCCCTGGCTCTGCCGCCCCTCTGTCTTCACATCCTCCCGGTCTCTCTCCTCCAGAGATCAAACTCTTATCCCTTTTTCCATTTTCCTTTGATGCAAGCTTTGTGACTGTGAGGATGTGCCTGTCAGTTGCTGTTCTGAGGACTTGGAGGGCATTTCAGTCCCTGCTTCTGCAGAAAGAACGAGTTTGGAGGAAGCAACCCGCCAGCCCCCCCCCCACTTGGCTTTCTTGTGTTTTTGCATAATCTGTTTTCAGCAGTAATTGTCCCGCATATGAAAATATGAAGTCTTATTTTGACAGCTGGCAGTGTCTTTGATATTGGAAGATGTCATTTGGAAAAGAGGGAACGACAGCGGATCGGAAGCAGCGGTCGCCCGTGAGCACAGCTGTGCGGTGCTGGGGTGGGATTCCGGGTTTGGCGGGTGGCTGTTTGTTTCTGTTCTGTGCTTTGTCAAATCCCCAGGGTTGGATATCATTAGGCTACAAGCACCACATTCCCTTTCCTTAGAGCCAGGAGAAGAAGAGGAGGGAGGAGGAGGGGGAAGAGGCATGGAAAAGAGAAAGAGAGGAGAAATACAGGAAACAACCTCAAAAGGTGGAATGAGGCCATGAATGTGCAGGCAGAAATCTCAGGAAGAGAAAGACAGAAACCGAATGGGTGGTGACAGGCGTGTGGTGGATGGGCCAATCCTGCAAGCCAGGCTCTTCCCTGAGATCTACGGATGCTCCACCTGTTTTTGCTGGTCATCACACTGGGGTGACCACTGCCTTAGTGTAGGAAGCCCAGGCTCTGGCCAGTTCATCAGACTGCATACCGGGCCCCACCTCTGGCCACTCCTTGTCACCAGCAGCAGAAAAGGCTCCATCAGCAGGCGAAGGTGAAAATCTGAAGCCACTGGCCAGTGACCTGCTGAGGCTGCCTGTCTATGCACAGACACCCATGGGAGAAGTGACTTCCTTGTCTTTCTTGGGGTTCCAAGGCAGCCAGCAAATGGCCCGTGAGGCTCAGGTGTTGTTCCACTCAAGCCTGGCTGGGCCTATGCTGCCCGGGCTCCCATTCCTGACCCAACTACAGGACCAGGTCAGGCTATGTCCCGGGTCCCACCACCTTGTCTGTGCCCAGACACACCCCTCTCCTTCTCCTCCCCTTCTCCTCTTCTGGGCCTTCCTTGTCGCCTCCACCAGGAAGTCCAACTCCAAAACCCAGAGACCAGGGCTTCGTGGGAAAATCATTGCATTCCTGCAGGCTAAGGATCAAGAGAGGACCCCAGGGACAAGTCTCTGCTTTACTGGAAACAGAGATAGGCCGCTGGGGAGAGTTAGACACAGGAGTGGGGGTGCACCCCTCCAGAGTCTATGACCAGGGAATGGCTGCGGGTCCACCGTCCTCTCTGCCACCACCAGCTGCAGTACTTAGGAAAGACAGCCAGGCCCTCTCTGACCCCCTCCCCATAGCTGCCAGGACTTTCCAGTTCAAACCCAGATTATCACACAAAACCAGGGAGCAGTGACCAGCCTCTGACAGCAGGATAGAACCACAACCCAGGGTGCTGCTGGGAGGCCTGACCTGGCTTGAGTCGGTTGCCTTCTCCTTTCCAGACTAAAGATTTGCTGCCCACAGGCTCCTGCAGCCTCCATGGAGCGGGGAAGCCACCCTTCATTCTCTGTCACCATCCTGGCGGCCTCCGTGCCTGTAGCTGACTCTGCAGGAGGGGGGAGGTTTGCTAGGAAGACAAGTGGGATGTGTTTCCATCCACGTCACGCTTGGCTGACAGAAGAAGCTAGGCAACTCCCCGGGAGCTTCCTCACTTTCTTATGAACAGCCTGACTACATGTTAGGTGCACAGAGGAGCTGTCCCCAGGCCACCTCTCAGTGCCATCTTCTTGATGGGAAGAGGGAGCAGGGAGGATGGCGGGAAGTATGTGCCTGGGTCTGGTTGCCTCTGCAGTCTTCCTGCTGTTGGGGCCTCTGGTGTCAGAAGTCCCTTGCCATGCTGCCACCTTTCTGTGACCCAGCAGTGATGGAGGGGTACAGGGTGGGCTGGCAGGAAAGCATCCCCATGAGGAGTTGATCCGACCTCTATTCTCTGAATAGGACCGGAGTGGCCCCAGCGGAATGCAGAAGGACCAGCCTTTCACAGCGGTGAGCCCTTATTTTGCTGGTCTTCTCTACAAGCATTTGCCGACTCTCATAACTAGGAGGTCCCCAAGACAGAGAAACTGCAGATGACACCGGGACACTGCTCCTTTGGGGATCTTGGCCCAGAAACCGTGGTGCATACAAGGGGAGAGTAGGAGGAACCCCACCAAGGACTTATAAGCGGAAAGGAAAGAGGAAATATAACTATTTTTTTAAGACTGAAGAGATCAGGTGGCACAGATTAATAAACAGGGAACAAGACCGTCACCCACATTGCTGAGTTCATCAGTTCCGACCTCCCTCATGTGACAGCTGACATTCACAGTTCCAGGACCGTGAGCTGGCAGTGGGGCAGTGATGAGTAGCTCCGTCCCTCTGCCTCCACTAAAAAAGCACCTCAAAATGCAAGCATGTGGTACTGACTTTATTGCAGAGATAACATTGAATCACCTCTATTTATTAAAGTATTATAAGAAGCCAAAGACCGGTACTTTATTAGTCACATATTACTTGCAACATGCCCATAACATAAACCAATTAAAAAACTCAGTGAGATGAAGAGAGGTCAGGACAGCCAGTAACAAGCAGAACTGACAAAAACGACAATAACAACAACTCAGTGAGATTGAAAACTGATTGTACAACTTTATACCCCTATACACCTGCTCCTCTTCCCTTTTTAAAATATATAATGCCAACAACTTACAGAAAAACCTAATAAACACTAACCAGCTATTTCTTTCATAAAAGTCCTCTTTGGCTGTATATTGCTATATTATCAGTTTACAAAGTTGTAATCAATATGCGCATATAATTCTGTGTTCTACTTTTCTTCACTAAATACTTCATATACATATTCCCATTCACTGGTATACTCTTACAATATCTAGAGGCTAAACATATTTTATTAACTGATGTTTTCCTATTATAGATTATTGGTTGTTTCTCGTTTATTTTATGAAAAGTGCTGCAATTGATTTTTTATGGAAAAAAAATCAATGTTTTTTATTTCCATTTTGAGGTATAGTCTCCCATAGTGAAACAATTAGGTCAAAAGGTATGAAGGAGTTTGATACTTCATTACATGTTGCCAGATTTCTTTTCTATCAGAATAAACTCTTGGTTAGGACCACTAGCAATATATAAGTAACCTTATATAAGATTTTTTTTCTTTCTTTTCTTAAAAAAAATTAATAGATATGCAATATTACTTGAAAGAATTTTGTTGTTGCTTGAGGCAGGGTCTCACTTTGTCAAGTAGGCTGGAGGGCAGTAGCATAATCATGGCTCACCACAACCTCAACCTCTTAGGATCAAGCATTCCTTCTACCTCAACCTCCTGAACAGCTGGGACTACAGGCAAACACTACCACACCCGATTAATTTTTATTTTTTGTAGAGACGAGATCTCACTATGTTGCCTAGACTGGTCTCAAACTCCTGACCTCAAGCAATCCTCCCGCCTTGACCTCCTAAAGTGCTGGGATTACAGGCATGAGCCACTGCACCAGGTTGAAAGCAGTGTTTTAAATTTATATTTCCGAGGTTGAAATTAGGATAGAGCTTGAGCTTCTGATGCCACCTGAAAACATCCAAGCCTCCTCACCCTGACAGCCTCCTTACACCATACTTGTGTGAGCCCAAAGAGGGACATTTCTTCAAGACCCAAGCCCAGACAGCCAGCTCATAATTGCATGTGATTGGTCAAGAGGGGACCTGTAGCTGTGTAGCTGGCCAGAAGGATGTCACAGCAGCCCTCAATTCAGTACCTGGCAAAGGGTAAGCAGTCCACAAGCAGGTGCTGAACTGTATGCATACTGGAAGCATGAAAGGACATGTAGAAGGTAAACCCTTTCTCCCCACATCCTTAAGAGCTGTTCTTACTCCATCTTCTGCTCTGAGTATGGAGACTGCATCCTCAATCTGCTAACCTTTCAGACAGGTGATCCAGTTGTCCCCATAAAGTGCACCCATTCTTTGAGATCACGTGTCCCAAATTTGGGTTTGGAAAACGTGGTCGCCACAATTTTGATAGCGTGGTCTCACATGCTCCATCAGAGTGAGAGCTTATGAAGAGTGAGGACTCTGTCTTATTCATCATTCCAAACCTGTATCCTCCCTTCCCTCCCACCCACACCATCCTTTAATTATAAAGTTGGTTCTACTTGCTCCCTTGCCACTTAGAGAGTTGCTATTCTTTGAAAATACAGAGCCTAATATAGCATCAGCTCTTTTCTCTCTTCCAAGCTGCATGTGTGTGTGAAAATGGGTCCTAAAAATATAATTTTCTGTAATGTGTTCTACGTGGCAATATAGAAGCTAAAGGCAGTACTCGATCCAGTCAGCATTGCCTATCAAATTAATTCTTCTGAATACTCTATTGTCCTGCTGACAGCTGAAGTGTGGTATTTGAAAGTCATAAAATTCACTGCTTTCACTTGATAGACAAGTTAAGGTTTGTGTGCCCGATGAGAGCTTTTAGCTAGTGGCGTCAGTCATATGAAGAGCTTTCAGTGCAGTTCTATGAATTCACAGTTTTCAATAAATATTATAAAGATGAAAATAATAAACAGTCTTTCAGAAGTTACATACTAGCGCAGCATAGCTATACAGCAAATCCTCTAGGGCATCAGGAGACGAACTCTGTTTTGAATCTAAATTCTTCAGATTCCACTGAGTTTATTACAGACCCCAGCACTTAACATTTTCTTCCAGATTCCTCCTCCTTGTTTAACTCTCTGGAAGCTAGTCTTGTTGACCTGGCCCCATCCTCAATAGACAAGAAAAACACAGCATCTTCAGGCAAGCTTTGGCTACCAGACCAAAACAGGTGGGGTGAGTGGGGGGTGAAGGGGACGGCAAATCACTTATAGATGGGCAAGTTTCATTTGACAGGAATTGTCTTTCATGATGCATTAGGGTTTTTAGTTTTCCACCAAAAGAGTTTAAACTATGGAATCAAGAAAAATGAGGGAAGTGTCCTCTGGAAGTTAAGCATTCATCACCTCCTTACACCACACTTGTGCGAACCCAGTCCCATCTGTGGGTTCCTGTGGGAGAACTAGTGTGAATCTAGGGCAATAGAAATCATCTTGGGTTGGGCGCGGTGACTCAGCCTGTAATCCCAGCACTTTGGGAGGTTGAGGCGAGAGGATTGCCAGAGCCCATAGGTTCGAGATCAGCATGGGCAACTTGGTGGGACCTCGTCTCTACAATAAGTCACAAAAACTAGCCGGCTGTGGTGATGTGCGTCTGTAGTTCCAGCTACTTGGAAGGCTGAGGTGGAAGGATCGCCTGAGCCCAGCAGGTCGAGGTTGCAGTAGCTATGAGCATGCCACTGCACTCCAGCCTGGGTGACAGAGCGAGACTCCAACTCAAAAAAAAAAAAAAAGCATCTTCTACATCTCCTGACTCACGCCTGGCCCCAGCCCGGAGCCTTCTAATTCTAGAAGACGCTACATGTCACAGCTTTCCTCTGCTGCCCGGCAGACCCGCTTGGACTGCTGTGGCTTGCCCGCATGAAGGCCGCAGAGCTGCAGATCAACCAGTGAGCATGTGTTGTGTTGTCCTCCCAACTTTCCCTACGACATAAGCTCCAGACCTGACGCACAGCAGAGTGGAGCAGGCCAGGTCTCAGCCTGTGCTAACTCTGCCCCCAGAGGCCAAAGAGAGAGAGGCAGAGACACCACAGGGGTTGGAGGAAGAAGGTGAGAGATATAGCCCTAGCGGTCCAAAGAGTATCCCCCAGGAGGCTGTCCAAATGGCAGAACACCAGCTGCCATCACGACCAGGAAAAGCAAGTCATCAAGACCAGGAACGGGGCTGGAGTGACCACAAGAAGCTTGGCCTTGGGACAGACAGCAGGAAGGGCTCCACACTGAGAGACCCGGCTTCAGGGACTAGGCTGGACTGCCTTCAGAGTAAGTAGCAATGGTTGGGACAGAAGCTTGGTTTTAACACTGGCTGAGGGGAAAGAGATATTCTGCGAACTAGCTTTCTCCGGTGAGGGACCCTGGGATCCGAGTATGGTTCACTCATTCAGAGTATAGACTGAGCTCCTCTCTCAGCTGGCCAGTGTTCTAGGGGCCAGGAACTCAACACTGAATGAGACAAACATGCTCCTGCTCTTGTGGAATCTTCTGTGAGGCAGGGGTTTTCAGAAGGAAGAGTCAGGGGTGATAGAGAAGCTCAGCATTTAGCTAGACTCCAGAACCCATACCTGGGATAGTATCTTAAGTGTAAAATTTGCCAGATTTTTTTTTCTCTTTTAATGCCAGATTATTAATCAATTTCCTGTCTCCTCTGTATTTGGCTCCTGAAAGAACCTCGGGAGAATCAGCTGGGCAAACATGGAAACCTCGAATAGATATCTGTACACTCATGCTCACAGCAGTATTATTCACAGTTTTCAAAAGGTGGACACAACACAGATGTCCATTAATGGATGAATGGATAAAGAAAATGTGGAATATACATACAATAAAATATTATTCCGTCTTTAAAAGGAAGGAAATTCTGGTTGGGCATGGTGGCTCATGCCTGTAATCCCAGTACTTTGGGATGCTGAGGTGGGAGAATTGCTTGAGTCTAGGAGTTCGAGACTAGCCTGGGCAACATAGTGAGACCTGTCTCTACTTTCTCTACTTCAAAAAAATTTAAAAGGGTAGCTGGGCGTGGTGGTGTACACCTGCAGTTCCAGCTACTCAGGAGGCTGAGGTAGGAGGTGGAGGTTGCAGTGAACCATGATCATGTGACTATACTCCAGCCTGGGGGAGAGTGAGACCCCGATGAAACAAAAAGAGAGAGAGAGGAAGAAAGAAGAAAGAAGGGAGGGAGGGTGGGGGGGAGTAAAGGAAGGAAGAAACAAATGAAGGAAAGAAGGAAGGAAGGAAAAGAAAGAGAGAGAAATTCTAAAATAAATCAATAAAATTGGAAATTCAGACACATGTTAACATGCGGATGAACCTTAAAGATATTATGCTTAGTGAAATAAAAGGACACCTACTGTATGATTCCACTTATATGAGGTATCAAAAATCTAAAAACTTTTTTTAGAGACTGGTTCTCACTCTGTTGCCCAGGCGAGAGTACAGTGACAATCACAGCTCAATACAAACAGTCAGTTGCACAGAGACAGAAAATGGAATGGGAGTTGCCAGGCACTGGGGGAAGAGGAAAAGCGGGAGTCATTTATTGGATACAGAGCTTCAGATTTGCAAGATGAGAAGCATTCTGGAGATTAGTTGCACAACAACGTGAATGCACTTAGAATACTAAACGGAATAGGGAATTTTTTGAAGGGTACAGAGTTTCAGTTCGGGAAGATGAGGGATGGTGGTGATGGTTGCTCAATAAAGCAAATATACTTAGTGTTGAGTGTACAACACTGTACACTCAAAATGTTTACAGTGGTAAATTTTATGTTATGCTTATTTTACCATAATAAAACAAGCTTTTTTTTTCCCCTCCGAGTTGGAGTCTCACTCTGTCACCCAGGCTGAAGTGCAGTGGCACACTCACGGCCACCCCAGCATCTACCTGCTCGGTTCAGGAGATCCTTATGCCTCAGTCTTCCAAGTAGTCAAAACTACAGGCACATGCTACCACGCCTGGCTAATTTTTTATTTTATTGTAGAGATGAGGTCTCGCCAAGTTGCCCAGGCTGTTCTCGAACCCACAGGCTCAGGCAATCAACTTGCCTAGGCAAGTAGGGGATTACAGGCTGAGCCACCGAGCCCTGCCAGAAAACTTTTTAAGGTATAATGTATCAGGTAAGATTCCTTCCAACTCTGACCTCTTCTCAGGCTATCTTTCCCATCCTGCATGTCAACTCCTTACAGTTAAGGAAATGTTAGTTTATTTTTATACATAACATTTTCTCTAGTGAAAAAATGAAACTAGGAAGAAGCAAGACTAGGAGAAATTGTGAGGGATTGGTACTTTTATGAGCCTATCTTGTGTCAGAGGCTCCCAAAGGTTCACTGTCGGAAGCATCTGGAGGACTTGTTAAAACATGGATTGTATTTGCAGGTCTGTCAAGTTCCCAGGTGATGCTGATGTTGCCAATTTGGGTACCACACTTTGAGAACCAATGACCTACTCAAAGCTCTTTAAAGTATCAAAACCATAGTCAAGGGGATCTCCATTTTTAGTTAGATTTACCTGGAAAGATGGTTGCGATTCCAGTTTCCTAAGCCCTACTCAAATGTATGCTTCTTAAAGCTTCCCTAGCTGATTCTGATGCAGGAAGTTCTCATTCCACGGGCTAATTCATGCTGCCCTAAGCTTGAATTAGCCCATAGTTCTCAAAATGTGCTGTATGGACCAGCAGTAGCAGCAACACCTGTGTATTAACAAGAAAATCACATTCTCAGGCCCCGCCCCAGACCTACTGAATCAGCTACCCTGGGGAATGGGGCCCATCAGCCTGTGTTTTTTTGTTTTTTGTTTTTGAGTTGGAGTCTCACTCTGTCACCCGGGCTGGAGTGCAGTGGCCGCTCCCGGCCACCGCAGCCTCAACCTGCTGGGCTCCGGCGATTCTTCCGCCTCAGCCTTCCAAGTAGCTGGAACTACAGGCACGCGCTACCACGTCCGGCTCATTTTGATTTATTGTAGAGATGAGGTCTCGCCAAGTTGCCCAGGCGGGTCTGGAACCCGCGGGCTCAGGCAATCCACTCACCTCGGCCTCCAAAAGTGCTGGGATTACAGGCTGAGCCACCGAGCCCGGCCTCAGTCTGTGTTTTAACAAAGTCCTTTGGTTGGTTCTGAATCACACTAAGGTTTGAGAATCATCGAGCTAGATCTTAACAGCCCCTTTTTTCACTGGTAGATTGATGGCCGAACCAAAGCTTTTAGACAACTGAATATGTAGTTTTTTAGGCAATTGGATATGTAGTTTTACCGGTACATGACCAATTACTGGACAAAGGGAGTGTTTATTCTTTTTTTTATGTTGCCCCGGAAACAAATGCGATTTGTGTATTTCTGGGGTTAGATAAGTTGATGAGGTACTCTGGTATTAGAGACCATGCCTCGTGTAATTGACAAAACCCCCGAGGAGGCATACTCTGGCTTAGTAAAAGGAATCACTTTCTTCTGCTTGGAGGACTATGGCTATGGGTAGGGTGTTCTTGGGATGTAGGAAGTATGTTGTTATGGAAGGCGTTCCACTTGCATGTCGTAAGGAAATCTAAGAACAGAGTAGACTGAATCAAGGGCTCCCGGACACCTGTCCGAACAATGTCAATAGCAGAATTGCCTGGGAGGACCGCCCACAAAGATTCTGATTTGGCATGTCTGGAGTAGGACTGTGGCACATGGGTTCTCAGGTGATTTGAGAATTACTAAACCGCACATATTTGATGTCCTTTACAAATTCCAGCACTGTGCAAAAGGTTATGGAAAGGTTGGTTTCTAAGAGTTGAAAAATGAGAAAAGATTAAAGAATTTTCTTTCTTTCTTTCTTTCTTTCTTTTTTTTTTTTTTTTTTTTGAGAAAGCAGGATTTATTGAGAGGACAGAAAAACTCCCACAGTGGGAGAAGACCTGAGGGGGCTTGCCAATTTTCTCCTTTTGATGAGAGATTTATATTAAAAACTAACGTAGATAATAGTATCGTCAGCTTAACAAAGGGCGCCCATAAGAAATGGGTTTAAACTACAGCAGAAAGAATTTGCATTAAAGGATGACAAATTTCTTGGCAATAAGGAATATTAAACATTGTGGTGAACTACAACAGTTGATTGTGGAAGATTCTTCTCTGACTTCTCATCTGTCTGGAATGTGCTGGGAGATCATTTAAAATTCCCTTCTAGCCATGATTCTGATATTCACATTTATATAACAGCATATTAAACTAAGAGAGACTGTGTCCCTCAAGCTTATAAAAGAGACATAATGGAAGCTTCCCTCATTATTAGATTGCTAATAAAACAGAATTAGCCAGTGGTGAATAGACAAAATATTTAACACACTGATAAGACCATAGTCTGACTAGGAGGAAAGGCTGGTTCCTTGTTGACCAGTCACTTAATCCTTTGTGAATGATTTAAGAGGCATGCATCGGTTTTTGTCCAAGCATTCAACCTATGGGAACCAAGTCCCCAAGAAAGAAAAATAAGAATCTTCTACCTGATAATACCTTTTCTGTGGGTCTGATTTTGAGGTATGATTGGCATTAGACATCAAGGCCAAAGTTGTTGAAAAGGGAAGATCTTAAAGTAGAAAGAGAGCCAGGAAGGAAGCCTCTGAACAAACACAGATATGAATAGCAGCTTGAGAGAACCGGCCTCCACCCTGGATATAAAGTAAGGAGCTGACAGCAAGCCAGGACAGAGGGTCAGAGCTAACAGTGAACCCAGCTGGGACCAGGCCTGGAGAGACACAGCAATCGCTGGGTTTAAATCTAAGTAGTTCTGATTCAGAAAAGATAGTCCCAGGCAGTTGCCTGTATTTTTTTTTTTTTTCAATTGAGGCACAGCCAAAACTGGCATAGGGCTATGAAAACCTGTCTAAGCTGTCCAGAAAATCCAGGAGACTCCTTCTGTGAAGAGGCAAGATTATAATGTGCAGTATTGTGGTTTAAACAGTCGGCCCTTATCAAGTGACTAGGATTAAAACCTTCTTCAACCACTTGACTGTGGACAAATTTCCAACATCTCTTAGCCTCAGTATCCTTATTTGAAGCAGGAGGTCAGCAACTAGAATTGCTTATTGAGGTAATTTCATGAAATAATGACTGAGCATGGAGGCAGGTACGTGGTCAGTAATAACTTGGTAGATGTTAGCTTTTTGCCATTTTTCAACAGAAATGCATGGCTAAACTCCTGGATTCACTCAAGCGGTGCCTCCAGATGCAGGGCAAGATGTGGCACCAGTTTGTGACAACATTTTCAGCCTTCCTTGGCAAAATGGGAGAAATAAGGACAATGCTGTGTGTGCAGGGGTGCATTCAGTTGCTAAGGACAGTTTCTTTCTTGGGAAGCAGAGCTCTTTCTGAAGTTGATGCTTTTGGAAATAATGATCATAGTAAAAGGTACTTTAAGTTTCATGTTCTTTGCAGTTTTAAGTTAATCTTTGATTTTTTTTTTTTTAAATCTTGTCCATGAAATCCCAGAGTCCAGGAACCATTCTAAAGGGTGTGAGGGGCCGGGTACAGTGGCTCACGCCTGTAATCCCAGCACTTTGGGAGGCCAAGGCGAGAGGACAGCTTGAACCCAGGAGTTTGAGATCAGCCTGGGTAGCATAGCAGGAACTTATCTTCACAAAAAAATAAAAAATAGAAAAAATTAGCCAGGCATGGTGGTGCACTCCTATAGTCCTAGTTACTTGAGAGGCTGAGGCAGAAGGATCACCTGAGCTCAGAAGGTAGAGGATGTGATGAGCTGTGATCTTGCCGGTGCACTCCAGCCTGGGTGACAGAGTTAGACCTCCACTCAACAACAACAAAAAGTGTGTCAGGAAGTGCAGACAGGGGTGGGCACAACAATCCCTCAACTCCCCCCCGATGCTCCAAGGGTGTGAACTTGGCAGGTGTATCTTCTCTCGCTGCTCCAGGCTTTTCTCCATGCTTCTCATGTTCTTCCTTCTCACAGTTTTTGTTCCTTAGCCAATTTTTCCCTCTCTTTGAGTTGGTTTCTAACCTTATTCTCTCTCTTACATTTGCTGCAACCTGTTAGGCTGTTTTCCCTTAACACACTTTATGTTTGCTCCTGGTTTTATGCCTGATTCTTTTTTTCAAGCCACAGGGGTTGCATCCCCAGCTGTGCCCACTCAGCCAGGGGCCAGTGGTGGAGAATACACACATGCTGCATGCAGTGGAGCAGATGCTCTGTTTGTCACCTCTCAGTGAGGTCTGTGCAGAGACAGAACAACAAACATAGCCCTTGTCTTGGTCTCTTTTCTGTGGCTACAGCATAATACCAGAGGCTAGGTAACTTACCAAGAAAGGAAATTTATTTCTCACCGTTCTAGAGGCTGGGAAATCCAAGAGGATGGTGTTGGCATCTTGCGAGAACCTTCTGGTGGCATCATACCATGGCAGAAGGACAACTGAGCACCCAAGACAGAGAGAGCAAATCAGGCCAAACTCATTCTTTCAACCTGGAACCAACTCCTGGAATAGCTAACCACTCCCTGAATAACGGCATTATTCATCCATGAGGGCAGAGCCTGCATGATCTAATCACCTCTTTAAAAGCCCCACCTCTTAGTACTGTTACAATAGCACATATTTCAACATGAGTTTTGGAGGAGACATTCAAACCATAGCAGCCTTCAAGATTGATCTTGTTTCCACATTAGTGACATGTCATTAATTGAGATGTTCCCAGCCAGGCATGGTGACTCAGGCCGGTAATCCCAGCATTTTGGGAGGCTGAGGCAGGAGGATGGCTTGAGGCCAGGAGTTTGAGACCAGCCCGGACAACATAGTGAGATCTCATCTCTACAAAAAGATTTTTTTTTTAATTAACTGGGCGTGGTGGTGCACACCTGTAGTCCTAGCCACTTGGGTGGCTGAGGTAGGGGGATCGCTTGAGTCCAGGAGTTTGAGGCTGCTGTGAGCTATGATCTTGCCACTGTACTCCAGCCCGGATGACAGAGCAAGACCTTGTTTTTATTTTTAGTTTTTTATTTTAAAGATGTGTGGTACAATTCAGGATTAGGTATACAAGTGGACATCGTACAGGTAAAGTTTGGGCCTCCCTTTGGTCAAGACCTTGTCTCTTAAACAAACAAACAAACAAGAATAACAATTAAGATATTCTCTTTTAGCACTGGAGGATCATTCTTCCAGTGGTAGCATTTTTTCCCAAGAGAGGGCCAACTAGGCCAGCTTGTCCCAGTTTGCCTGGGACTTTCCTGGCATTAGCACTGAAAGTCCCACGTCCTGGGAAGCCCCTGGCAAGCTGGGACAGTTGGTCACCCTAGCACCAGCGGTGATCAACCCTCTCCTGGAACGATCAGTCAAAGATTAGGCACGGGTAGGTCCAAGTTCAAAGGCTGAAACCAATGAGGAGAGATTAAAGGGGCTGGGATCATTTAACCCTGAGCAGAGATGCTGAGGTGAGTTTGGGAGGGGCCGTTTGGTAGCAACCTTCATGTGTGTTCACTGGGCATGCTCGAACGTGTGTCCAGCTGTGGCCCACCTCCACCGGAGGTCCGAGCCAGAGGAAATGGGTGTGAGTGGAGCCCAAATTTACTCACAAAGCCGAATTTCCTGACAGTAAGTATTCTTAGACACTAGAATGAGTTTCTAAGACAGATGAGGCATTGTCTTTGGAGGTCTTCAGCACAGCAAATCCTGAGGACTTGAAGAGTTCAGATGTGGCCCAAGAGCTGAGGGGAGGGATAAAACACTTTTCCAAGACTCTCTCCAACCTAGGATTCTTTTCCATCTACCCATCAGTTATGGTTCTGATTATTTTTCATGTCGTCTTCTTCCTGTAGTCAAGCCTTATGATGGCCAGGGAGGGGGAAGTGGTTTGATTATAGTCTCACAGGGAACCAGTCAAGCTAATCCAAAGCATGATGGAAAAGAAAGATTAGCATGTTTGTTTGTTTGAATTCCCTAAGGGATGCTTAACTTTAGAAAAGGTTACTGACTGCTCAATTTAATGAGAGCAATATTAGAAATTGGAGAACAGGGAGAAAATTCCCCATGATCCTTTTACTCCAGCAGACTGAGTGAGTCCATTTCCCTTTCCACTCATTGTCCTGAGATTTCTCCAGGTCTTCACTAATGTTTAACCTGGCATCATTCTACCTTTTTTTTTTTTTTTTTTTTTGAGGTGGAGTCTCACTCTGTCACCCATGGTGGAGTGCAATGGCACAACCATGACTCACTGCAGCCTTGACCTCCTGGGCTCAGGGATCCTTCTGTTTCAGCCTCCCTAGTAGCTGGAACTACAGACACCTGCCACCATGCCCAGCTAAGTGTTTTGATTTTTGTAGAGACAAGTTCTCGCTATGTTGCCTAGGCTGGTCTCAAACTTGTGGGCTCAAGCAATCCTCCCTCCTCGGCCTCTCAAAGTGCTGGAATTATGGGCATGCATCATATCATGGCAGGACATGAGGCATGAGCCAGCACACAAGACCCATTCTACTTATTTTCCTTCCACATGATGATGTTCTTGAGACCTAGCCATGTTGCTATAAGTCCATCTTATTTGCTGCTCGGGCTACAGCCTAGTTTTTCCACCCTATGCATATACCACGTCTTACTTATCCATTCTCCCACCAAAAGATGGTTTACACTGGCAGATAACACTACTACAAACACACTGACATAGCCTCTGTGCATCCGTCTGAGAGATTCTCTGGGGTTTCACTCAGGAACCGTATCGCTGGGTCACACAAGTACACACATGTACATGTTTTCACGAAATACTGCCCGAATGACCTCTATCAATGACAGCAGAAAGTGGCCAGCATCCATCTGTAGTGCAATGAGCTTCATTTCCCCACATCTTTGTCAGCACTTGATATGATACAATTTTTTATTTCTTGCCATTCTCATCGTCGTAAGGTACAATCTCGTTTTCAACCTAATCTGCATTCTCCTGATGGCTGATGAGTGCAATAGTCTTCTTACTTCATTATTAGCCACTGCAGTTTCACTTCCGTGAATTTCTCATTCATGCTTTTGCCCATTTTATTTTTATTTTTATTTTTGAGTTGGAGTCTCACTCTGTTGCCCAGACTGAGGTGCAGTGGCATGCTCCCGGCCACCGCAGCCTTGACCTGCTGGGCTCTGGCGATCCTTCCGCTCAGCCTTCCAAGTAGCTGGAACTACAGGCGCACGTTACCACGCCCGGCTAATTTTTTTATTATTATTATTTATTGTAGAGATGAGATCTCGCCAAGTTGCCCAGGTGAGTCTCGAACCCGCGGGCCCAGGCAATTCACTCACCTCGGCCTCCCAAAGCGCAGGATTACAGGCTGAGTCACTGAGCCTGGCCACTTTTGCCCATTTTAAATTATTTTTCTATCAAGAGTTTTTTAGATATTTTAGTTTGTAGTCCTTTGTCCTAGTTCTGAAAAATACCTTCTTTCAGCCCATCTCCTGTCTGTTACCCTTATCTAGGGTTTTTTTTTTTTTTTTGAGAAAGCAAGATTTATTGAGAAGACAGAAAAACTACCACAGTGGGAGGGGACCCAAGGGTTTTGACTTTTGATGTCATTAGATTGATTCATGTTTTTCTTTGAGATGTGTACATTTTGTGCCCTGCTTGAGTCAGTTAGCTTTTGCTGTGTAACAAATCACTCCACAGCGTAGTGGCTTACGCCAACAATGATTGGTTCCTCTGGGTTGGTGTGGTGACTCTTCTGGACTGGGTATGATTGGCTGGGGCTGGATGGTCTGGAGGAGCCTCACATGTCCCCTAGATTTGATTTAATATTATTAACATAGATTTTTTTTTCAGAGAGTGAGACACATTTTCCAAGATCTATTATTAAATAATCTGTCTTTTCCCCTCTGATCAGTGATGCCACCTCTATCAATAACCATTCCCCTTACTGACATGATTCTATTCCTGCATTTCCTGTTCTTTCCGCGAGTCTGTCTTTCCTTATGTTTATGCTGTCTATACTTGGTTACTTGTGCTTCTTTGCTTTTCTCTTAGAATTCCCCTGGCTATTGTGGACTTTTACTCTTATTTATTAATTTTAGGATTAATTTTTCCAATTTAAGCATCATCTTGAGATATTGATTAAAATTGCATTGACTTAGAGATTAATTTAGGGAGAATTAGCATCTATTCCGTGCTAAGTTGTCCCATTCATAAACATGATACTCAACTGTCTATTTACTTAGTTTGTCTTTTATATCTTTTATTAGAATTTTGAGTTTGGATTTTTTTCATAACTTTGGAAAAATGTGACTTTTGTGTTGTTAATTCATAGATACTTTATAATTTTTTCTACTTGGTTTTACAAATCACAGCTTTATCCACAAAACTCATGCAGTCAGAAGCAGTAGGTATACTTTTTTGTTGTTAATTAATAAATACTTTATAATTTTGGCGATACTTATTCAGCAGAAATTGAACAAGATTTCCTCTTCCACCTGCATTTTATAAACATCAAATGTTGTAGGTGTGGCCTAATGGAATTGTTGAGATGTTGCAATGAAACTTTGAATCTGAGTAAAAAGCCAGCTATCCAGGGTTAGATCAATATTAATATTTGAGATAACATAATTTATCATGCTTTCTAAAACGCACCAAATGATTGGTTTCAAAATGAAATCAGCCTGTTGAAGTATTCACCCAAGAGAGTTTAATAGATTTTTCTTTCCCAGTAATGCAAGAGGTCAGCCCTCAGCAAAACACACAAAGGCATAAGGTCATGAACTACTCTCTGAAATATCCTTTATTTCAACAACTCCCATGTGTTAGAGAAAATTAATTGCTCAACTGTAAAAACTGGGACCCAGAGAAGTTTCACAAACCAGCCAGATGGAAGAGAGTTTTATGACACACGTGGTTTTATACCCTAGCAACCAAAAATCAGAGGAAAAAAAAGCTTGCATTTCCACTGTCAGCACAATGCCTATAATTTTCCTTTGTTCTGGGGGACAAAAATTGAGGCAGATAGCCGGGCTCGGTGGCTCAGCCTGTAATCCTGTGCCTTTGGGAGGCTGAGGTGAGTGGATTGCCTGAGCCTGCGGGTTCGAGACCCGCCTGGGCAGCGAGACCTCATCTCTACAATAAATCAAAAAATGAGCCAGGCGTGGTAGCGCATGCCTGCAATTCCGGCTACTCAGAAGGCTGAGGCGTTAGGATCGCCGGAGCCCAGGAGGCGAGGCTGCTGTGGCCAGGAGCGGCCACTGCACTCCAGTCTCGGCGACCGAGTGAGACTCCAACTCAAAAAAAAAAAAAAAAAAAAATTTGAGGCAGATGAAGGGCTAAACTTATATACCTGAATTTTCATATTGTTGGGCGCTAAGGGCTGCCATCGCTTGCTCAGAAAAAGATTATAACTGCTTGTCATTTTTGCACATAAAAAAATATAATGAACCTTTTGAGAAACACATGTTTAGACAGTTTGAGAGTGCTTTGTATTTTGGATACATAGTGTATTTTGCAGAATGATTACCTGGTCTCGGGAGCAAATACCATATGCATTATTTTTTTAAGACTTTTCCCCCTATTTGTATGTTTTTTGTTTTGATTGATTTTTATTGTATTTTAATTCCTTTTTGCATTCATTTTTAATATCTGGATCTTCTGCAAGTATTGTTTGGATGGGGAGGCATGAAATAGTGGAACTTGGGTTGCTCAGTTCAGAGCACCAACATTCCACTTAGTCGGAAGTTCTTAGACAAGCCACACTTCTCCAGCGCAGAAGGGGTTTAGATGATCCCAAGTGTCCTCTTCAGCTCTAAGATTCTGAGTATCTTGGCCTTTGGAGATCATTCTTGAAGGTTCTATAAATAAAAGCGGAAATCAGCCACCTCCTTAAGCCTAGTGAGAGGCTTAGAGAGCACAGTAATCATGATGTTTCTGTAATCCCCACGGAACCGAATCAGAAATTGCCAAGACACCGAGGCATTCATGTGACAGTGAGGGGCAAAGTGCCGACTTAATATATCTTCCAAAGTCCACATTTCTTCCTCCTGCAATTTCTTAAATTGCCACGAAAATAGAAATGGAGAGAATTTTGGTTTGTCAACAAGATGAAAGGCTCACAGATAAAGTAAGTTATCTGCTTTTTGTTCGAACCAAAAGGTGACTTTACCAGAAATTATGCTGAACATCTAAGGAATTAATCTGGATGAGTGAACTCAGCCTGACACAAAGATGCTCTGATGCCCTTCTTAGCGATGATGCTGAAATAGCAAAAGCTTTAGTTTGCTGAGGCAGTAACATCTGCGGGGTGTGGCGAGGGGTAGGGGAGAAACCAGAAAATCAAAGCCATTCCAAAGGTATAAGGTAGCAGTTAAGAGACTGTCTTCTCAAAAGTCTTGCTTAAGTAAGCAATCAACCAACCCATATCTATGTATTACTGATCAAGACATCATATCTGTGTGATCTTCCTTCTAGGAACTTGTGATTGATTAGTCAACAGCTACCATCTCTTCTCCGGGTGAAGGAGCCCTGTGCCTGCAACTTTCTCTGAGATTTCAACATAGCCCTTAGAGCCACAGATAGCCACTATCCCATATGCTTCACATCACTTGGTGTTGGAATTGTCAGTTCCTTTCAGTCCCCAGGCCCCCATCTTGGGAATCTATCCACTGTCGGCTTTTAACTGCTTAGGTCCTGACATGTTTCTAGCCAAGCATTTCTTTATTCTTGGAATCCACTTCTCTTGCTGTTGTGTTTCCCTTTCCAACTTCATCATATGTTCAGTCCTTGGTGCTGCTGAGTTCTGCAGCCCAAAACCTCCAGGCTGGTGTGGTACACAGAGGTGTCCTCCCTACATCCTGGCAGCCCTGGCAGAGCCCTATCTGTGGGCTACAGCCACCCTGAAGCCATCCTCTCCTGGAAGTTGGATCTTCCTGGGGCCCCCAAATGTACCTAGACATGACAGATGTGGTTTTGAGTACCTTCATCACTCTCAGATCATCCACTCCCATACATGCACACTGCAGTGTCTGGAATTTTACTTGCTGTGATTTGAGCACAGAAGACCAGAGCAATCTCACCTTAGTTCTAGGAACCTGCTTCTTCAGGGGTCTAGATGAGAACTCACGTGGAGACTTCTCTTGAAGTTGAAGCTTGAGTTGAGGTAGTCATTAGAAATTAAAAGTTCCAGATGAAAGAGATAATGGCTTCTTCCAGAAACGAACAGTTTTCTCTGAGGCATGGTGACAGGAGAAATACTCATGCTTTGATGCCTAGCCAGCAAAAGAACACAATTCCCAAAAGTCAACATCTGTGTGGGCATTGGGGTTACAAAGTGTAGCTCTAAGTGATTGTCAGGGAAGACACAACAGTTAAAAATTAAGTCCATTTTCTTCACCCCCGTCAGGTTCTTTCTTCTCATCTTTGTTGGGGACACCATTATGCAGCCAGTCACCAGATCTGGAAAAACTTCTCCTCACCCTAATAGAAAATAATTGAATAAATCTGTAAAATGTCATTCCTTTGCCCCCTCACTCTTTCTCACATAGACCAATGCAATAGCCTCTTAAACCTGAAATTTCCAACCCCACCCTTGTCTTTCCCTTCTCTACTCTAACATAACATCTTCTCTCGGTCTTGAGAAAGGAAGTTCACATTTCTTAGTATAATAGTCAGAATTCTCCACAAATTGGCCAACTCCCATAATTCATCAACACTCATCCTGTGAAATATGGTGAAAAATGGTCAGATGTGATTCCTGCTCTGATCTGATGTTATAACTCTCATGTTAATCTCTGTGCATGGCACAACAAATTGACTCATTGCTTAAACATGCCCTATATTTCTACCTCTGGCCTGCACTTATGTTATTTCTGTGCCTGGACTGCCCTCCTGTCACCTCCTATCTCCTCTCAAGCTGACCTCAAATATCCACACTGTCCCACAAATCAATAATTCTCCTCTTCTTTATGTTATGATGGCATTTAGCATCTTTGGTCTCACACTGCATGTGATTGCTTATATGTCCATCATTTCTACTTGCTTGTAAGCTTTTTGGGTTGAGAACTAAACTCTGACGTTTTTTCTCTCTTGCCAAATTCCTAATTAAGGGACCTGGGGAGACAGACATACACATGACTCTGGCATTACATCACGTAATAGATGAAGAAGAAAATCAAAAATATTTTATGACCCTGCAAAGTCATCTCTTGGGGAAATTTGCATCTTTCTAGAATCCCCTTCCTGGGGATCCACAGAAGAGCTAGATGTCTGCTATCCGTTCTCTTTCATGGTTGCCACCTATGAGGCTTCATCTGCATATCAAGACATTTAACTTCCTCATCATTTCTCAAGCTGCCCCTTTATCACAATACCAGCATTCCCTTTACTGATTTAAAAATTCATTAGACAAAGCAAATCTTTGAATCTACCTATGTGGAAATGTCCTTCCTTCTGGGGCCAAACCAATGTAAACCTCACAAGTATTGATTTATGATGTTTTTTGTAACTTTTGCCTTCCTAAGAGGCATATAACCAAGCTGCAATTCGACCACTTTGGCCACATGTTCTCAAGACCTTTTGGGATGATACTATGGGCCTAGGACACTCATATTTGGCTCAGAATAAACCTTCTTAAATATTTTACAGAGTTTGGCTTCTTTGTCAACAGCATTGCTCCTCTTTAAGGTCACCACAGGTATCTTTGCAGGAACTCAAGGAATGTTTGTTGACAGGAAGCTACCCAAATATGGAACCTGAAAGCCTAATTCCAAAGCCTGACACATACACACACACATGCTTCTACTACATGCACCCTGATGCAGACTCACATTCAGGCCCATATGCACATTTACACATGCATGCTCATACCTGCACACTTGCACACATTCATGTATACTTGCACATTCACAAGCTCACATGCAAACTCACAAGACACACATATGCACATGCATACACACTTGCACCACAAACCTATACAAAGAGTCACACAATACATTCACATGTGCAAACTCATGCATATATGCACACAAATGCACACATACATGTACATCTATGTACACTATCCTTACATCCTTGGGCACATAAATGCCCACTCATATGTACACACATACACAACCACACTTTATCATCCTTGCAAAATACGAGTTCTGCCAAGGGTGTTTGGGTGTGCAATAATGAGAGACTGGAGGCTACAATCCCTAAGAGAAGTAAGCCATCAGGATAGGATTTGGGGTATAAGTTATTCCCCACATCTGATGGTTCTTTCAGAAGAAGGGGCTCTCTATATAACATCCAGACCTATCTCTACTGCAGCTTAGTGAAGATGAGTGATCTGGCCGATAGAAAATTGAGAGAGAGCGAACTGGTGTGATTATCTCAGCTCCTCTCTGTTTTCCTCTTTGGGAGCTACCCTACTGTCAGAGGGTACAACTGGAGGGTGGGCTGGGGAAAAGCAGGGCCCGAGTTGGAGGTTGCCATGGTCCAAGCTACTAAGATGGGACTTCAGCATTGGGAGGTGTATTTACTCACAGATATAAGCTATATCTTCAATGTCAGTGTAATAAAATGGTACTGTAACCTCCACCTGCAATCTTTCCGGCTTTGTTTCTCAACAGGCTCATCAATCAGGCAGTGAAGGGAATGTTATCTGTTGGGATTCCTGAAAGACTTTAATAGAAGTGGGAAACCACAGGCAGAACTTGAGTATATCCCACGTCTCTGCTCTGGTCAGATGGCTTCAAATTCATATAAGGGAAAGAGGCCAGTGAAATTCCATCTTGTTGTCAATTGGTGAGTTTATTTACTACTTGTGTTGTATAAGACACCACTGGAGGGCCTCCAAGGCATATATGCTACTTCTTGGCTTTCCCAGGACTTGGAATCTCATTGATCAAAAGGCCACATCCCTATTTATAAACCTCATTTGTTTACAGCTCAGGTTGCTGGCAAGGCTTGTGCTCTTCTGACTGCATCTGCCTGGGGAGTTGGTTTCAAACCTCGGGATATTCATTTTCCTCCCCTGGGGATGACATCACCGTGCTGGCCACACCTCAGCAGGCATCCCATCCTGCAGGAACTGTGTTTTCCTCACTGTTAATTAAAGACTTCTTTGGTCAACAGCATGCACAGCTCTGGAGTGAAATGTTTCCTTGCTTTGCTCTGCTGCTAAACCCAGCACTGTTTTCAGTTCTGTCTTCTTTAGGGGTGACAAGGGATGAGGCAAACCTAGAGAAGATTCGGAGATGGGAGTGTGAATTATGTTTACATGTCAGGCCAGTGAGGAAAGGCTAAAGCCAAGGGGATTGTTGTAGAGAGAAGGCAGAGGAGTTGGTGAATAATCGTGGAATCCAGTGCCTTGGAAGTTATTTTGCAGAGTTAGTGATCAACTAGTGCTCATCTTCACCAAGGAAAGAAGGAGGAGAAATAGCTTCAGCGACACTGAGTCTTGGAACGGATGATCCTGGGAGTTGGTAGAATCATCTTTTCTTGAGAGCTTAACAATTAGACTAGGTCAGTCTGCCTGGGACAGTTAGCATTACTCTTTAGCTAAGTCTCAGAAATAACACATCCATGCCACTAAAAACATTTTACCAACTCCATTCCCATCAAAAGAGAGTTTTTTCATAAATCAGGCAGCAAAGGGAGTGTTATCTGTTGGGATTCCTCAAGGACCCTTTGGTCTTTGTTTTGCCCTGGGGAATCCAGTAATTACTGCCCTCTTCCCAGGATCCACTCAAAAAAAGTAATTCCATTGATATGAATATGATAATAATTTATATTTCCATTTAAGAGCACTTGCCCACGTTAGAGACCTGCCACTGTCTGCTTTGGAGGGAATATATTTGTAGAACATATATCAATATTTATTTGTAAATTAAAACAAAATACTTGTAAAATAAAACAAATACTTAGAATTGTGTGCTATGTCTGAGATTATGAGTCTGGGATGGGAAATGCAAACTCTAAAGGGTTATACACAGATCATGTGACAGATTCCCTATCAGACATATCCTCTGGATATGTCCCCAGCAAGTCACTGTGGGTCCTCTGACACCCTTCTCCCCTCACCAGTGAAGCCTCTGCTTCTCATACCAGCTCGGAGTTTCCAAAAATGTGACATGTGCCACTGCTGGTGTTTGGGGCAATTTTAGTGACATATACCTACCTTCTTTTTTTCTTTTCTTATCATTAGACAAAAATAAGCCAAGGGTAGATATTTCAAAGAGAAGTGAGGAGAGGCTGAGGATAACATGAACAAAGGAGCACAGCATGCATTTGCTGTTTGTAAACAAGAGAACAAGGCTGTCGAAAAAGCATGGCAGGAGGACCAACTTAAGATCTAGGAGAAATAAGATAGAAACTGTGGAGTCTATCAGAGAAGACCTTGAGAGCAGTAATAAATGGCATGGTAGAAATACAGAGAACATGGGTTTTGGAGAAAGTGAGATGGAATTCTGAGGTTGACTTGCTTGACTAGCCACGAATGCAGTGATGACGTTTTTTGTTAATGGAAAATGAGATGCTGGTTCTCTGTGGGTTGTGATGATGTCACAATTAATTAAATTATCACTGGTGGTAGCTATGCTTCTGGCAATAGCTGAGTAGGTTACTCTGTATCAAACTTGTTTCTGAAAACAACTAGAAAGCTGGGCTAAATATAAAAACATCTTTTCTAGGACACTGGAGAGTTACCAAAGTACTGAGAATTTGTGATACCAAGATGAGAGTAGTTTCTCCAACTGTAGTGAAATCAAACTAAAAACAAATATCAAAAAGTTAAGGAGAAAATCCCCATGTCTGGAAATTAAGCAATGCACTTAAAATATTTATAGGTCAAAGAAGAAGCCACAATGGAAATTAGAAAATATTTGAAAGCCATAATTAAATTTCTACATTTCAAAACTTATGGATGCAGCTAAAGAGAAGCTGAGAAGGAAACTGATAGCTTCAAAATGCACATATTACAAAAGAAAAACAAAAGCTTAAAACCAATGATTTATGAATCTCTCTAAATAATTTAGAAATCAACCAGTAAATCAAATCTAACCCTAAAAAGTGGGGAAAGCAGAAAAGAGTAAAATAGAAAATAAATCTACAACCAATAGCAGTTGATATTTTGAAGATCAATAAAAGACAAGACCAATTAACATAGGGAAGACACAAATAAAACAAGAAATTTTAAAAAAGGACATCACTACCAAGCTTACATTTAAAAAATAATAAGAGAATATCATGGAAAACGTTATACCCATAAATTTGAAAATTTTTATGAAATGAACAAGTTCCTTTTAAAAACATGACTTGCAAAATAATTGAAAAACCCAAATATATATATATCTAGCAAAGGAATTAAATCAACTAATTAAAAATGCTATAACCAAAAAGAAAGAAAGAAAGAAAGAAAGAAAGAAAGAAAGAAAGAAAGAAAACAAAACTTCAAGTGACTTCATTGGTAAATTCTACCAATATTTAAAGAAATTCTTCAAAGAATAGATAAAGAGAGAATACTTCTCAACATGTTTTATTAAGCCAGCAAAATCTTGATATCAAGGTTTTCCATTGTATTGATCTTTTCAAAAACTAACTTTTGGTTTTATTGATTTTCTTAATTGTTTCCTGCTTCCAATTTCAGTGATTTTTGTTCTTTATAATTTTTTATACTTTTGCTTGCTTTGGAATTTATTTATATATTTTTCTAGTTTCTAAGGTGGAAGCCTAGATTAGTGACTTCAGACCATTCTCCAAGTACTTCTATAAACTTTTCTCCAAGTACTTCTTTGGCTTCACAGTATAAATTTTAATATGTCATGTTTTGTTTTCATTCAATTCAAAATATTTTACAATTTTTACTGAGATTTTCTTGTAGACATTGGACTATATTAAAATCAGGAGCTTCTTTGCAATAAAGGATATCATTAAAAGAGTAAAATAACAAATCATAGATTGGGAGAAGCTATTCATAGCCCATATAAATGACAAAGGACTTGGATCCAGAATGTATTTTTTGAAAAGAGACTCCTGAAAATCAATAAGGAAAAGGCAGCCCATTAGAAAAATGGGCAAAAGACAAAAAAAGGAAAAAGATAAAACCCAGTTTCTTCACAATGGAGAATATCCAAGTGGCCAATAAATAAATAAAAAGCTACTTAACCTCAATACTTATGAAAGATGTGGAAATTAAAACCACAATAAGATACTTCAATATACTCACAATGGTTAAATATCAATATAAGTGTGGAAGAGGGTGCAGATTAACTGGAACTTTCAAGTACTGTTGGTAGGAATGTAGCTTAGCACCACTTTGGAAAACCATTTTTGCAGTCTACTCAAGCTGAACATACGTATACCCTGTAACTCAGCAATTCCATTCTTAGGTACACACCCAAGAGAAATGCTGGATGTGTGCACCAGATGACACTTAGATAAGTACCAGTAATGCCCTGTATTGGGGCTAAATAATGCTCCCCGCCCCAAATATATTCAACAGCCTAATCCTTGGAAACGGTAAATATGAGGGGACTTTGCAGATGTGATAAAAATCAAGGATGTAGAGATGGAGAGGCTATTCTGGATAATCCAGGTGGGCCCAGTGTAGTCACAAGGATGCTTACGAGAGGGACACAGGAAGGTCAAAGTTGGAGAGAAGAAATGAGGGTGGAAGCAGCGTTCAGAGAGGGGAAAATATGCTGTTACTGGCTTTGAAGATGGAGAAAGATGAAGAAAAGGAATGTATGTAGGTTCTAAGAGCTGCAAAAGGCAAGGAATTGGATTTTCTTCCAAAAGCCCCCCTGCAGACTCATTTTAGACTTCTGACCTCCAGAACTATAAAATAATAAATGTGTGTTATTTTAAGCCACTGTATTTGTGCTACTTTGTTACAACAACACCAGGAACTCAATACACGCTCCAAACTGGAAACAGCCCAAATGTCCATTGTCAGCAGAACAGATAAATAAATGGTGGTATATTTCTGTAATAGAAAGCTAAAGGGAACAGCAGTGAAAACGAACAGTTCTAGCTTCGTGCAACAACAGAATGATTTCTCACAAACATGAGCTTGAGCAAAAAGGCAAGATGCAAAAGAGTGCGTGCTGTACGACTCCATTTGCATGAAATGTCAAGCTAGTGCCCTGTCCTCACAGCCTGTTTGGGTGTCCAAAGGGGAGGGGATGTTCACTTGTCCAAGCGAACTCGGGTCCCAGTTGGATGGCTCTTTGTCCTGCAGTAACCTGGCAGCGTGAGCTATGGGAACAAAATAACCTGAGCAAGTACTGTTGGGAAATTCTTGTTTACATTAGGTTCTTGGCTCCTTTGGGTGACATCTGTATTCAGAGGCAGTCCTCCACAAAGCTCAACAGTGGGATAATAGAAGGAAAGGCATTCCCTTTGATTACCTTTCAGAGGTGAAAATGAGCTAGGGAAGCTCCCAGTGCTGCTTTCTTTCTAAATTGCCAAGCAGGAAGCCGGCCCAAGGGTGGAGCTGGTACTTCCTCATATACTAGAGCCCTTTCAAGAAAGAATGTGAGGGAATGTTGGCTGTTTTACAGGGCTTAGATCCTAAGAACAATTTCTTAGGCTTCTGTAACTGTCGGTTGTGCAAATTAAGGGTGTTGGAACCCGTCCTACCTTGGGGAAGGCAGGGGCATGCTCCCAACCAGGGAACCAGCAAAACGACTGCTTACCTGGTCGGGCACACGCCACCTGAGTTCCCACATGTAAGGGAAACAAGGTGATGGAGAATCTGCATGTTCCGTCCCCAGATATTTTACCGAAAAGCAAGTTTGGAGAATGAAAGTCCCTGGGAAATGGAGACTTTCTCTTTCACACAGAAGTGGCCAATTCTAATAAAACTCATGCTCACTTGATAGGGAGTTTGGGTTTCCATTTGGGTGTGTGGCCTTATCATATGATAGAGAACACCTCTCCCCCATAAGCCCATGTCAGTTGAAAACGATATAAGTTGAAAGCGCATTTAATACCTACAAAGCCATTGTAAAGTCAAAAAATCCTAAGAGAAACCATCAATAATCGGGCTGTCTGTACCGCCTTTTGGCAGCCGGACTGTCACCATACTCAGAGAGCTTCCTTCTCTGCTGCGGCTTCCTCTCCTCCGAGCCTGATTTATTTTGGATGGTTCAAGTTGCCTCTGAGTGCAATGTTCTCTGAAGAATGTTCTAGATGCTTCTCCTGGAGATTCATTCACCTTGTTCCCTATTTATGGAGTCCTCTCATAGATTGTCATGTTGTTCCACGTTTGTACAGAAAGACTTCAAATTTGCCTGTGTTTTAAGATTTGTCATTGGTGTTTTCTACAGTGCTGACCTTAAACCAAATGGTGGTAGGGACCCAAGTTTTCTCTGGATTCCCCCCTCAAAAAATATCACTGGAGTCTCTGTCCTATATTTGGAGTCTTAAGCTCTTTCCCAAATAAAATCTCTCACAAGACAAAATGCAAAATCAAGTCATACCAAGTATAAGTGACTGTCAATAACTACAATCTCGGGAAGTGACTTCCACCATTTTGAAAGAGGTAGAGTCTGAAAGCAAAGGAATGATTCACCTAAATTGGAACTTTTAGGGAATTGTAAACGAGTGAGAGAGAGTTGGTTGCTCAAAGAAGCTCTCCTAGTGTCCCAGAAATCACATTAAATAATCAAATGACAGTTTGTAATATTCCCTGCATCTCTGTTCTAATATCTCAGAATTGGCAAATGGGGATTTAAAACAATAATGACCATTGATTCATTAGCTGATTCAATTCCACATTCCAGACATTATAAGGGCTCTCCTCAACCCTCAATAAAACAACAAGCAATTTAGACACCATATTACCTTTCCTTTTGAGAAAAAGTTACACTTATAAATGAAAATGATAGGGGTTTTTTAGTTGTTGTTATTCAATCCCCTAAAGTGCCTCCCATACCAAGTTGAGCATTGTAAGCTTTCAATGATATTATTGGATAAATATCATATTATTACCTACTCATGAATTCTCAGCATAGCCTTGATGTCAGTCTCAGCAGTATATTAACATATATCAGCTGAAATTTCATACAGTCTTATCTACATAGTTATTTTAAGGGAACGAAAGAATATCTCAGAAAGAAGATATTCACCATTTTAAACTAAAATTTTGAATATTTTCTTAGGAAACAAAAAAATGCCTATTTATTTAGACTAAAGTCTATTCAACACTTTTGGTGCCAATTTGATATATTTACCACTACTCTTCCAAAATCAAATTTAGCTTCATTCTTTTTTCTTTTCTTTTTCTTTCTTTCTTTCTTTCTTTTTTTTTTTTTTTTTTTTTTTTTTTGAGTTGGGGTTTCAATCTGTCACCCAGGCTGGAGTGCAGTGGCACAATCATGGCTCACCATAACCGCAAACTCCTGGGCTCAAGCAATTCTTAGCCTCCAGCCTCCAGACTAGCTGGGACTACAGGGGTGTGCCGCTATGCCCGGCCTTTTTTTTTTTTTCTTTTTGGAAACAAGGTTTTGCTATGTTGCCCAGGTTGATCTTGAACTCCTGGGCTTAATCAATCCTCCCACCTCAGCCTTCTTAAGTTCTATGCCTGGCCAAGTTTAACTTTATTATTACATTGACCTGTATATAAGTAATTTTTTCCAGTTTTTTATTTTTAGTAATATTATTTCTTGTTTTAGAAATGCTAGCGATAATAACATAAATATGTATACCCTGAATCCTAGTGCTTTATTTAGATTTTAAAAGTCTGCGAGTCTAACATAATTGATTTCCCCCTCATACCTATCCATGAAATAGCAACAGAGATAAAAAGTTGAATGTTTACCATAAAGAAGACCGCAAAGTGCACAGGTTGCTCTTCCAAGAGACCTAGTTTGGGAATCAGAGATGGAGAACAGGGTGAGAAATGCACAGACAGGGAGGAGAAATGGGACACAACGTTAGTCTTTTCCTCCCAGAGAGATTCGAACGTTTGTATTGTTCTTCAGCAGTCAAATACCTATCTGCTTTTTGAGCCAAATGTGATTTTAAGAAAGTACTTAAGATATGGGACCATCAAAGCACAAATATTAATGTTTTGTTGCATACTGGGCCTGCCTAATGTCTTACCAAAGCTTGGAAAATACCCTGACTGTGAGTTTCAGTGGACTCAACATCTGGTCCCTCCTTTCTTTCAAACTCCTCCTTTTTCAGTATTTTAGAGTTGGGTCAATTACAATGGAGATATATATATATATCTCCAGAAAAGTCCGTCTCCAAGGGAAAGATAACCAGACAGTATTCTGAAAGCTGCGTGGGAACAGATGACACATCCCCACGGGCTTACGTAAATCGCGCCTATATTTTGGCAGATCGTAAGTGGATGTGAATGTAACACTCCTCAGGTCACACATAAGGTGTGACCCTCAAAGTCCTATCAGGGTACCTGGTGCTTAATGAACCATTCCTTCGAGTTGTTATGGGGCATCCTGACAATGAATTGTACAAATTTACCACTTAAATTGGTAATACCCCTTTGGATGACATTTCAGTCGTGGTATGAAGATCAATCAAAGCATTTATTCCCTTTCACACAATAATCTCACTCACTTCTGGAAATTGGTCCTAAAAAATATAAAAATATTTTCGTTAGACTATGTACTTAAAGATGTTTATTTTGGTGGACTCTATAAGGAGGGATGGGTGTGAAAAAAGGGATACATAAATTATTAAATATTAGCAGAATAGCTATGTAAAATAACATATGTAGCCAGTAGAATGTAATGCTATAATTGAAAGTTGTAATTATGTAACAACATAGAAGAATGTTGATAATATAATATTGAGTGGAAACAACAGAATATAAAATTGTACATGCCCTGTAATTAAAATATTTTTTTTTTAAAAAAAACTTTATGTCCAACCAGGTGCGTTGGCTCATGCCTTGTAATCTCAGTACTTTGGGAGACCGAGGCAGGAGGATTGCTTGAGCCTAGGAGTTTGAGACCAGCCTGGGTAACATAGCAAGACCTCATATTTACAAAAAATAAAAAAATATTAGCTAGGCATGGTGGTGCATGCCTGTAGTAGTCCCAGCTACTCAGGAGGCTGAGGTGTAAGGATTGCCTGAGCCCAGGAGGTTGAGGCTGAGGAGAGTGGTGATCATGCCACTGCACTCCAATCTGAGTGACAATGTGAGACACTGACTTAAAAAACAAAAAAGTTGTGGCGTGCGTCTGTAGTTCCAGTTACTTGGAAGGCTGAAGAGGAAAGATCACCTAAGCCTAGCAGGTCAAGGCTGCAGTAACTGGGAGTGTACCACTGCACTCCACCCTGGGCGACAAGAGTGAGACTCCAACTCAAAAAAAAAAAAGATGTCTGAAGAACAGAACCTGGAGAAGAATATAGAAAATCAGAACAGATATAGTCAGATGCTGGGATGAAGGTGGTGGGGAGGAGTTCTTTCAAAATTCTCTTTCGTGTTATTTTAATAGAGGTTTTATAATAAGTGGAAATTAAAATATAAAGTACAACATAGGGCCTACTATGAGGAGAGTCAAAATAAGAAGAAACAGATTGTTAGTCTCTGGGTTTTTTGGCTTGAGTCAATTTTGTGACATGATTGACCGTAATGCTATTTAAGTGCCATTTATCATACTGGATTCTCCAAAGCTAGAGTGGGTAGAGACCATAGTTAATTGTTTAGTGGATGGGAGGAAGAGGACATAACAGCATCTGAAACGCTTTAATAAAGATGTGCCATCACATTTTCTTTTTCTCTCAAGATACATATCGTATGCTCATGACCTTGATGCTAACTTGGAGTTGATCACAGTCCTATTGTACTCTTTTAAATCCTTTCATTACACTACAAGTGGATCGGAGAGAAGTATTTCTAGAGAAGCTATCATATGATAAATACCATGTTAAGCCCAAGGCTCAGACCCAACACCTACCACAATAACACAAAGTGTGGACTCCTATGATATATTTTACATCAAAGGGACAACTATGCACAACTGAGAACAGAGAAAAGAGAGAGCATGAAAGAGGGTCTCTAGGGAACAAAACCTTGAGATTGGGACAGGATTTCAACAAAGAAAGATGCAGAGAAGATGCTAGGAGAAGGTGGAAGAACCAGCAAGACTCATACTCTATAGGGAGTTGCAGCCATGGTTGGTGCATAGGGAAGAGATCATGCAATGACTGCTTTGAATACAAGAGAGAGACAGCACATGATCTTGCTCCCCATTCTGCACAACTGACTTTCGTTCATTCAATCACTGTTTCATTTAATCCTATTTTGCGGAGTTCTTGTCGTATGTCAGGCATTCATCTTTATACGTCTTCAGACTGGGGTGATGAACACAGCAGTTGAGGCTTCTGCTCTTGTGTGGGGTTCCCAGATAAAATACAGGATGCCCACGTAATTGATATCAAGGGAATACATGAAAGAAGAAATGCACTCAGGGTGACTGGCAAAGAGGGGACGCAGGGAGCACAGGGAAGAGTGACTAGGGTCAAGGACCGGAACCAGGGCAGCGTGGGTTGAGGGGAAAGAGCAGAAAGGGCAGCCGGAAGTGAGCAGCCTACAGAACTGACGGAGAACGGAAGTGGGCGGGAAGACAGTTTTAAGGTTGGAAAGCCTGGGAAGGTGGGAAGATAGAGTTGTGGCTGAAAGTGTCCAAGAAGCAACCAGTTGTGGGTGTTTCATCACTGAAGCGTGGTTAACCTCTCGGTTCAATCTCTTAACTCATAAAATAAAAGAAATGTAAACACAAAAATGTATTACAAGATACTAGTCTGGCCATGTGGGACCAAGGGAAAATGAAAAGATGGGAGGAAAAAATCTCCAAGGTAAATGGCTTGAGTTGCTTAGGAATAGGGATGAGAGATCAAATTTTATGGAAATGAAGGAGTCCCAGGAGTCCCTGAACATTCATAAATGGTATTGAGACACAATCATGTTGCCACCCGGTAGCTGTTTCTTTGTCCTCTCTCTGTCTGTTGTCACGGGCTACCAACTCTAAAGGGAAAACTAGCACTGAAACAACTGATTAAATAAATTTAATTAACTTGGAAAACATAAATGGGACCTCATGGGACTTCTTTCTGTTTTAAGATGGTCACATGACTCTACTTTTTGCCCTGAGACGCTCTGATGATTGTGCAAGTGTCCTTTCAGGGTATGTATCTGGTCCTAAAATGCATCTTCTGGTGCGTTTAGACTTCTTATTCAGTCGGGGGGTGGGGGGAGGGGCTCTTTTTTAAGACGTTGGTTCAGCTGTACAAAGCTAGAGGCCAGCCGTGATGCAGAAGGTCACCCTGCTTTACAGGTTGAGAAGCAGCCCAGTTTTGGTTTCCTGGTGGACTAGCATACCCACTCTAGTATTTTTTTCCACCTCTTTACATTTGGATTTGAGTGAAGTTTGCCTGTCAAACAAGCAAGTCAGAGACCTCCAACATAGGCTAGACCAGCGGTTCTCAAAGTGTGCCTTTGGACCAGCAGTCTTAGCCTCGTCTGGGAATGAGTAAGAGACACAAATTCTCAAGTCCTGTCTCAGACCTATTGAATCAGGATTTCTGCAGCCAGGGTCCAGAAGTATGTTTTAACAAGCCCACAAGTGAATTTGATCCAGGCTAAAGTTTCAGAGACACTGGGTGACAGTCCAACTTTTGTGTGTGTGTTGAGGTCTCACTGTCTTGCCCAGGATGGAGTGCAGTGATGCGATTATAGCTCAATGCAGCCCCAAACTTCTAGGCTGAGGTGATCCTCCAGCCTTGGGGCACCTGAGTAGCTGGGATGACAAACGTGTGCCACCACACTCAGCTAACTTTTTTCTTTTTTATGGTAGGGATGGGTTTCACTATGTTACCTGGGCTGGTCTTGAATTCTTGGGCTCAAGCAATCTTCCCTCCTTGGCTTCCCAAAGTATTGGGATTACAGGCATTATCCACCTTGCCTGGCCATGTTACAATCTAGAAAACCAAAACTAGTTTTTAGGCTGGGCATCATACAGATTGATACATATACCCTTTTTTATTCATTCAATAGCTTTCATTTAATCCTGTTTTATGGGGTTCTTGCCATATGTCAGACATTCATCATTACTCATCACCAGATTGGGATTATGAATATAGTAGTTGAAGCTTCTGCTCTTGCGTGGGGTTCCCAAATAAAATATAGGACATCCAGGTAAATTTGAGTCTCAGTTAAGCAATGAAAATAATTGTTTACTATAAGTAGGTCCCAAATATCACATGAGATATCCTTATACTAATAAGTATTCTGTGTATCTGAAATTCAAATTTCACTGGATATTCTGTATTTTTATTTGCAAAATCTGGCAACTCTACTTTTGTGGTACATTCTAGTGGGGAACACAGACAATATGCAAGCAAACTAATATAAAGCAACAATGCTTTCCGATGGTGATGTGAACAATTAAGAATATAAAATAGAGTAGACGAGGCATGGTGGCTCATGCCTAGAATCCCAGCACTTTGGGAGACCTAAACAGGAAGATTGCTTGAGCCCTGGAGTTTGAGACCAGCCTAGGCAACATAGTGAGATCTTGTCCCTATAAAAATTCCAAAAAAAAATTAACTCAGCTTGGTGGTGTGCCCCTGTAAGTCCCAGCTGCTTGGGAGGCTGAGGTGGAAGGATCGCCTGAGCCCAGGAGGTCGAGGCTGCAGTGAACCATGATCATGCCACTGCAGTCTAACCTGGGTGACAGAGTTTGACCCTGACTCAAACAAACAAACAAACAAACCGAATGCAGAACAGAATGATATGGGAGGGAGTGGCTGATTAAAGAATGCCTCTCTGAGGAGCTGAGAGCCAGCTACATGTAGACTTCGGGAAGAATGTCTCAGACAACAGGAACGTTTGATGCAGAGTTCCTAAGGTGAGAAAGATCTTAATATATTCTAGGAACCAAAAAACTCACACAGACAAGCACAGGAAGTTACAGGGACAGAAGCAGAGGACAAGAGGGGGGCCAACATTCCCTCTCTGGAGGGAGCAGAGCAGGCCACAGCAGAGAGGGAAATGTATTCTCTCTTTGAAGGATTTTTAGGCACAGAAGAACCCCAAGATCGGATTTGTGTTTTTAGGTGATATCCTAGCTTCTGTGAAGAGAATGATTTGTGGTAGAGGCAGGAGTGGAAAGCAGGGCAGCAGGTTAGGAAGAGCTATGAAGTCCAGGGAGGAGATGATAACAGATGGGACAGGAATAGTCAATGCTATGGGAAGAAGTGGGAAAATTCGGGAAAAGCACTGGTGAGGAGTTGACCCCCACAACACCAGAGCATGTGGGTGATGGTGCTTTCTACAGAGATGGATAAAGACTGGGAGTGAAAGAGATTCTGACCAGGAAAACTGAGTTCTTTTTTTTAGACAGGTGGCATTTATGACATCTATTAAATATTCAAGTTTGGATATCAAATACATGTCTGAATAGATCAACCTGAGTTCAGAGATTTTGAGGCTAGAGATATGAATGTGGGAACTGTCAGCATCGGCGTGGTATTTAAACTATGGAACTGAGGACTGTTAGCCAGGGGAGCAACTATAGATAAAGAGAAAAGGTCCAGGACCAAACAGGGGCACTCCTACACTTAGAGATCAAACCAGGGAGGAGCCAGTGAGTGAGGCTGAGGCCGGACAAAAGCCAAACGGAGGTATCCCAACCCCAGCAGAAGCAGCCCAGAGAAGGTAGGAGCGGTCAATTGTGCTAAAAAGCCCAATAAAATACAGAAATGTGCACGTTGGATTTACAACATAGAGGTCATCGTAACCTTGAACAGAGCAGTTTTGGTGGAACAGCAAGGTCAGAATCCTGTCTAGAGCAGGTCAAGGAAATGAAGATGAGTAAGTAAAGACACTCACTGAAAAGAACTTTTAGAAGTTTTACTGTGACAGGAAGGGAAGTAAGATTGATAGTTGGAGGAGGATTTGGGATCAAAGGAAGACATTTTCTAAGCGATGAGAAGTACTAGAACATATTCAATGTTGCTGGGATGAACCCAAAAGAAAGGGAGAAATTAATCATGCAAGAATAAGAAGAGAAAATTGTGGGAGTGAAGGTCTTTGAGGAAGAAGAGAGGACATTTTTTTAAGCGACGGAAAGTGATGAGGCTAACCCAATTGAAAGGAAGAGATTTAGAGTGAGAAGAGAAGTCTGTGGGAGTGAAGTCTTTGAGGAACAGAGAGGATAAGATTAACAGCACCGATGAAGGGGATATGAAGTCTCTTTAATAGGAGCAAGGACAGTTTATCCCATGCAACAAGAAAGAAGGCACAAAGAATAGATACAGACACAGATGCGAGTAGGGTTGGTCAGGACATCATGAGAAATTTCCAGGCAGAAATATGTTTTATTCAGTGTCAGCTTCACTACAAAAGTGTGTATGTGTGTGTGTGTGTGTGTGTGTGTGTGTGTGTGTGTGTTGTGGTGTTGTGTGTATATTTATACGTAAATTATGTCAACTACCACTTAGATGCAATTACAAAATTCTGTATATGCCATGAACAATTCCATATATATTTCTGCCCCATTTGGCTTTTTAAAACTTGTGGTAAAATATATATATATAGCATAAAATCTATCCTCTTAATAAATTTGTAAGTGTCTCCAATATTGTTAAGTATATGCACACTGTTGTACAGCAGGTTTCTAGAAAGTTTTCATCTTGCATGACTGAAACTCTCTGCCCATTGAATAACCACTTTCCATTCCCCCTTCTACCATCCCTGGCAATTACCATTCTATTTTGTTTCTGTGAGTTTGACTACTCTAGGTACCTCATATACATTGCATGATGCAGTATTTGGCCTCCTGTAACTGGCTTATTCACTTACCATAACATCCTCAGTCATCATCATGTTCTAGCATATGACAAGGTTTCCTTTTTTTTAAGGTTGAATAATATTCCATTGTACATATACATAACATTTTCTTTATCCATTCATCCATTGATAAACACATATGTTGCTTCCACCTCTCAGCTATTGTGAATAATGTTGCAATGAGCATGGGAGTACAAATATCTTTTCAAGATCCTGGTATCAGTTTTTCCAGATAAATCCCCAGAAGTTGCTGGATCATATGGTAGTTCTATTTTTAATATTTTGAAGATCCTCCATACTGGTTTTTTTTTTTAAACTAGGTGTACCATTTGACGTTCCCAGCAGCAATGCACAAGGATTCCGGTTTCTCCACATCCTCAACACTCATTTTGTTTATCTTTTAAAATATAGTGGCCATCCTAATAGGTATGAGGTGATATTCTGTGGTTTTGATTTGCATTTCCCTAATGATTAGAGATGTCGAGCATCTTTTTATATACCCATTGGCCATTTGTTGCTTTTCTTTGGAGAAATAACTATTCAAGGCTTCTGCACCATTTTTGAATCAGGTTATTTACTTTTTGTTACTGATTTGTAGGCGCTCCTTGTATATTTTGAACATTAACCCCTATCAGACACATGACTTTCAAATATTTTCTCCCATTCCATAGGTTGCCTTTTCACCCTGTTGATTGTTTTCTCTGCTGTGCAGAAGCTTCTTTGTTTGATGTAGTTCCACTTGTCTATTTTTATTGCCTGGACTTTTGGTGTCATAGCCAAGAAATCATTGCCAAGATCATTTGGCTTCTTAACAGTATTAAGAGTGTGTTATTTTTCCCATAGTGCATTACTCCTCCAAAAATTCTTTTTATATTTTCCCTGTAAAAACACATCACTTTCATTTGAATGGTGACTTTTTAAACTAAATTTATGATAGAATTAGTAATAATGTCAGACATTTCTCCTTTACTAGAATGAACCTTTTTTACATTGATTCCTTGAAATAATTATATTTTTAAAAAACAGAGCTGTTATTGGACTGAACTGCTTTTCCTTTTGATACATCTGGTGACATTATCACCCTACCATCATTAACCATTTGCAGAGTTCTGCTGCTGTTAGTGGAGGCAACATAAACAGCTAGATCTCCTTGGTAAGAAAACTTAAAATAAAAAAGCAAAATTAACTTAGGGGAAAGGGTTATTTGATCCAAACAAAAAGCCACATTTCATGGGATGAGAGGTAAATGCAGCTGCACCTGCCAAATTGTTGTCTTTGGGAATAGCTACTTAAAATAACTTAAAATAAATACTTTTAAGAAGACGCCATTATTTCTTTTTTTTTTTTTTTGAGTTGGAGTCTCACTCTGTCACCCAGACTGGAGTACAGTGGCCGCTCCCGGCCACCGCAGTGTCGACCTGCTGGGCTCCGGTGATCCTTCCGCCTCAGCCTTCTGAGTAGCCGAAATTACAGGCGCGTGCTACCACGCCCGGCTAATTTTTTTTTTTTTTTTTTGAGATGAGGTCTCGCTGCCCAGGTGGGTCTCAAACCCGCGGGCTCAGGCAATCCACTCACCTCAGCCTCCCAAAGGCGCGGGATTACAGGTTGAGCCACCGAGCCCGGCTTGACGCCGTTATTTCTTTTTTTTTTCCATTAATCAGTATTTTTTATTATGGTTTTGTGGGGTACAGTTAAGGGTTAGGTGTACAATTACGTTTCATTCAGGCACCCTGTTGATAAGAGGTGTTTTCCCATCCCCCGACAGATATTTGCTACTGTTAATCCCATCCCCCTCCCCCCCATAGTTTCCCAGTACCGCCAGTCATTTTCTTATAGTATTGCATTGGATGTTCAAGGTCCATTATATGAGTGAGGACATGTGATATTCGGATCTTTGTTTCTGTGAGAGGTCACTCAGTATTATAGACTCTAGTTCCATCCAGGTTGCAGTGAAATTCATGATTTTGTTCTTTTTTATGGCTGCGTAGTATTCCATCGTGTATATGTACCACATTTTTTTTATCCAGTCCTCTTTTGATGGGCAGCTTGGTTGTTTCCAGGTTCTTGCTATTGTGAACAACGCTGCAATAAACATACGTGTGCAGGTATCTTTTTTATAGAGTGATTTGTGTTCTTCAGGGTATATTCCCAGTAGGGGGATTGCAGGGTCATATGGAAGGTCAATTTTTAGAGCTTTTAGGAATCGCCACACTGTTTTCCACAGAGGTTGCACTAGTTTACACTCCCACCAACAGTGTAGAAGTGTTCCCTTTTCACCACACCCTCTCCAGCAGCTGTTATTTTTTGAGTTGTTGATAATTGCCATTCTGACTGGGGTTAGGTGGTATCTCAGTGTGGTTTTGATTTGCATCTCCCTGATGATTAGTGAGGTTGAGCATTTCTTCATGTGTTTGTTGGCTGCTCGAATGTCTTCTTTTGTGAAGTGTCTGTTCATATCTTTTGCCCATTTTATAATGGGGTTGTTTGTTTTCTTCTTTTCAGTACGTTTCAGTTCCTTGTAGATCCAGGATGTTAAGCCTTTGTCAGACCTAGAGTTTGCAAATACTTTTTCCCAGTCTGTAGGCTGTCTCCCTGCTCTCTTGATGGTTTCTTTGGACGCCGTTATTTCTTTAGCAGATCTCTGTCTTCTGGTTTCCTTGTGATCAGGGATAGAATGACAGCTCCTATGGTAGATGGTAAATGCCCACCAACATTTTGACCAAGCTACAATTCATCAACAGCTTTCACAATGGGTAGAAGTTTAGTACTTATGAAGAATTCTAGGAAGAACTTTTACCTTAACTTCTAAAGGTAGGGTAAGTCCTCAGAGAATGTGGTTTTGTTCAACGTTGTCTTGTTATAACATTTACAAGAAAAAAACAAAATCAGTTCCTGGCCAGGGCCATGACCTGGGTAGAGTTTGCATGTTCTCCCCACGCCTACGTAAATCTTCTCCTGGTACTCTGGTTTCCCCCACATTCCAGAGATGTGCACATTTGGTTAACAGGTGTGCCTGAATGGTTCCAGGGTGAGTGAGGGTGGGTGTGAGTGTGCTCTCCAGTGGAATGGCATTTTGTCCAGGGCTGGTATCTACCTGGCACCCTGAGCTGCTGAGAGAGGCTCTAGCCAATCACGACCCTCAACTGGAATAAGTGATTGGAAGATGAATAAATAAATATGTCTTAGTCCATTTCACGTTGCTGTAAAGGAATACTTGAAGCTGGGTAATTTATTTTTTAAAAGAGGCTTGTTTAGTTCAGGATTCTGCAGGCTGTACACGCATGGCATTGGCATCTGTTGGACTTCTGGTGAGGGCTTTAATGATGAGTCAAAATACAGCAGAGAAGGTCAAAGGGGAAGCAGGAATGTGCAAAGAGAGATCAAACCCAAAGGGTGTCCTGGCTTTCGAACCGCCATTCTCACCAGAACTAATCCAACCCCCTGGAGCCAATCCAATCTCACCAGAGTGAGAACTCATGACCGAGAGACCAGGACCAAGCAATTCATGAGGAATCTACCACCATGACCCAAAACCTCGCACTAGGCCCCGCCTCCAACACAGCAAACTGGGGATCAAATTTCAATATGAGGTCTAACAGGGACAAATAGCAGAATGAATACAAATTATTGTCATAGAAAATTTGTAAAATCTACTAGAATCATATGAATGCACAACAACAAACAACACCATACAAAAGTGCTCAGGGAGCCACCATATTTGTTCTTGTTTGTTTTTGAACTGTGTAGTGACAAAGCGTGCTCCTTACAATCTTCATTTTGCAAGCAGTTGTCCTTGCTGTGTTTCTATTGTTTTTTGAGTTGGGGTCTCACTCTTGTTGCCCAGGCTGGAGTGCAGCGGCATGCTCACAGCTACTGCAGTCTCGACCCGTTTAGGTGATCCTTCTGCCTCAGCCTTCCAAATAGCTGGAACTACAGACGCACACCACCACGCCTGGCTAGTTTGTGTGTGCGTGCGCGTGCATGTGTGTGTATGTGATTTATTGTAGAGACAAGGTCTCACTAAGTTGTCCAGGCTGGTCTCGAACCCCCGGGCTCAGGCAATTCTCTCACCTCGGCCTCCCAAAGTGCTGGAATTACAGGTGAGCCATCACGTCCACAAGCAGTTGTCCTTTATTTAACCCACCACCGCTATGCTGTCCCTCACTGATTCACCCAAAAGTGAATAAATAATTATATGACTTATCTTATTAAGCCTCCTTAAATGTATATATAAATCATAATTATTTCAGTGTTTAATCTCATAAGTGTTTGGGGTCTTTATTTAGAAGTTGGGTCATCTTTTGGAGACCAGAAATATGCCATAGGAAACTAATTTTTGTTTCTATCAATTAATCTATAGTAAATTTTGTTTTGTTATACTTCATTTTGCTTAAAGTTGCAATATACAAAAACTTATCGATGCTATTAAATGAGGGCTTACTGTATTGTCTGTCCATTTCTGATAGCTTCTAGTGTTGCTACTGAGTCTAGTGCATACTGATTCTGTATCCTTGTACATGACCTGCTGTTCTTTCTGAAAGCTTTATGAATTTTTTAAAAATCTGTAATGTTCTTAAATTTTACAATGTTATGACTTGTTGTGGGTCTTTTCTCATTATTCTAGGTGCTGAGTGGGCCCTTTAAATTTGAAAGGTCAGTCTTCTAGTTATTGGGAAACTATTTCTATAGTTGAGATTTCTAATTGTCTACCAAATACATCTTTCCTTCTTACTAAAAGAACATGTCTGTCTATGCAGGATGGCAATAGCGAAAGTCTCCCAGCCACCTTTGATGATGAAGTCATGTGACACAATTCTGTCCAGTGAGATATAAGTTGGAGTCACAGTTGACAGGAATGCTTTCCTACTCTTTTTCCTGCTTGAAACACTGTTGGAATATTTGAGATGGGAAGAGGGTGGACAGAAACCATTTTGTGTGAGGATGAGAACAAAACTAATGGTGTCTAAGCCCAGAACAGAAGGAAACCGAATCTCTGTTGACAACATAGAGACCCTGTATCTGCTAGCTACTTATTATGTGATTAAAAAAAAACCCAATTATTTGTTTAAACCACTATTATTTGTATTTGGGTTTCTATATAGTCAAACCCAAGTTCTGGGCAACACAATTTATTTGATAGTATTCCCCCTTAATTTTCTTTTTTCTCTTATTCTGGGATTCCTATTACTCAGAAGTTGAGTCTTCTAAATTAATCCTCTAATTTTCTTTTTCTTTTTTTATCTTTTGTCTTTTCATTTGAATTATCTCCTCTTTATCTTCTAATCTTCTGTTAAATTTTGCATTTCTGCTATTCTATTCTTTTTTTGAACGGCTTTATTGAGATATAATTAACACACCATACAATTTACCCATTTATACTATAAAATTCAATGGTTTGTAGTTGGAGGGGAGACCCAAAAAAACCCTGAAATTTATTTATTTGAAAATTGTGTATTTATTCTTGCATGTTTAAACTTCAGTCACCTTCAAAGTACTCTCCATTTAATGCAATACACTCACCAAGATGCTTTTTCCACTGCTCCAAACAGTTTTTGAACTCGTCAATTTTGATGTCTTTCAGTGCTTCTGCCATTTTTGTTTCACCTCTTCCACATCGGCAAAATGTTTCCCTTTGAGGACTTTTTTCATCTGGGGGCAGGATGGGGATGAATAGGGAGGGTGGGGCACAGGGAGGGCATTGTGTTATTTTTGGTCAAAAACTGCTGAACATGCATCCTGATGTGGGTAGGTGTGTTGTCAAGGTGGAAGAACCAGTCAGTATGTTTCTTCTACAAATTGTGATATAACCTTCTTAAAACGTCTAGATAAAAACCAATGGGCTCCTAGAACACTGACCTAGCAGGGGAACTCTGTACTACAAGGAACCCACCCTCCAAAAAGATAATTCCAGTTTTCTGGGGGGTTCCTTCTCATATATTCACAGGGTTGAGCAACTGTTACCACATTCAGTTTTAGAAGATTTTCGTCCTCTAAAAATGTTTCATACTTTTTTCAACCCCTCTAGTTTACCCAGCCCTACACAATCGCTAATCTTTCTGTTTAGACCTATTTGCCCTAATCTGGACATTTCATATAAATGGAATTATACATTATGAGGTTTTGTGGGAAGAGGCTGTTGTAAACACAGGCTTTGTTGTAAGAGGTTGCATTCGGCTTCAGTGAATTTTTGTCTGTTTTTGAAGATTCTTTCAACACAATTACCCATTTCATGATGGGCGATTTACATGAACAACCTACCCACACCGCGCTAAGTGTTAAGCAGTTTTTGACCAAAACAAGACATGACTTTCATGCTCTACCCTCCCTGTTTCCCGATCTCATCCCCCCAAAAAGTGCCTTTTTTTATTGCTGTTTCTTCAGATGAAAAAAGTCCTCAAAGGAAAACGTTTTGTTGATGTGGAAGAGGTGAAACAAAAAATGACAGAAGCCCTAAAAGGCATCAAAATCGACTAATTCAGAAACTGTTTTGAGCAGTGGAAAAAGCATTTTTTTTTTCTCTTTTAATTTTTATTTTGAAATTGTGGAAAAGCATTTTAACAAGCATATTGCGTCCAACGGAGAATACTTTGAAGGTGACTGAAGTTTAAGCATGTACAAATAAGTATACTTTTTTAATAAATAAATTCCAGGGTTTTTTGGGTCCCCCTTGTATGTGTTCCTTTGTGTCTGGCTTCTTTCACTGAGTATCATGTTTTCAAGGGTCATCCATGTTGTAGCACAGATCAGTGCTTAATTATTGTTATAGCTGAACAATATTCCATTGTATGGATAATACTACATTCTATTCTTAATTTCCAAGAATTCTTTTATAGTCTCTGAGTTTTGTTCCTTTTCATAGAATGCTGTATTTGTGTCATGGATACATTGTCTTATCTTTCTTTTTCCTTTCTGAAGATATTAATCATTGTTTTTTCTGAAGAAATCTTCCTGCACCATCTGTTTTTTACGATCTTTTTTTTTTTTTGTCGTCAGGGTCTCACTCTGCCACCCAGGCTGAGTGCAGTAACACCATCACGGCTCACTGCAGCCTTGACCTCCTGGGCTCAAGCAATCCTTCCGCCTAAGCCTCCCAAGTACCTGGGACTACAAGAATGTGCCATCACACCCTGCTAATTAAGATTTTTTTTTTGTAGAGACGAGGTCTTGCTATGTTGCCTAGGCTAGTCTCCAACTCCTGGGTTCAAGCAATCCTCTAGCCTCAGCCTCACAAAGTGCCGGGATTATAAGAGTGAGCCACAGCACTCAGCCTCCTCTTTTGTTTGGCCTTTATATTAGAGGCTTTTCTCAAGTTTCTGGTGGTCCTTGACTGCTTGTTCACCAAATTGCTGATTAGGAGTTCAATGTAAGTGTGTGTGAGGCTTGTCAACTGACTCGCCTCACCATAAGATGATGACTTCTTCTCTGGAGCCAGTTCCCCCGGGTGCTCCAGAGAGCGTCATTGACCTTGTATTCTATGGAAGGATGGGTCCCTAGAGTTATGCAATGCAGTCATCCTACCCAGAAAAAGCAGCAAGCCAGTGTACCGTTTCGGGGATGGGGTGGAGACAGTGACCTGTCATTTATGATTTCTGAGAGCCTTACTTATTCAGTAAGGCTTTATGTTCTTTTCCTCTCCTATGTTTCAAGTCTCCTGGGTCAAATCATCCTTGGTTCACCCTCTTCAGATAGCAAATCTTCTGTCATCTGCTGGATGGTAGAGGAGCAATAGCCCTGGCTGTGTGGAGCACAGGAAAGATCTGGAATCCAGCTTCTTCCACACAGACTTTGAATAAATCTTCTTGTTTTCAGTACCATCCTGATCCCCTGGACTCAGAGATGCTGGTGCTTCCAATTTCTGAGAATTTTGAGCATTCATAGTGGATTCAATCTACTTTTTTGTAGGCTTCTTCAGGTGTAGACACTCAGCAGAATAGAAAAAATTAAAATTAAATTAGATGCCTTTGTCCCAACTTACATCTTCCAAAATTTTGTTGACATCTTTTGCATTTTCTCTGCCATTCGCTTCTTCCTACTTAATTCCTTTATGGCTGTCTTAGTGGACTTGAAGAGGGAGTAGAGATAAAAGCATGTATTCAGTCTTCAGGGTTAACTGCAAGGTGACAACTCCAGGTGAGATGGCAAGTGTGGACATGTGCTTATCAACGTCTATCCTGAAGAATAGCAAGTTATAAAGAAAACCATTAATGTACTTCTGAGTTTTATTTAGAGATGCCTAAGCCAAAATAAACAAATATCTAAAATAGCTACCAAGTTTCCTCTTGAGTGACCAATAAAACAGCTGCATGTAATTCCAATTTAAAATATATGAATGGGCGTCATGGCTCATATTGTAATTCCAGCACTTTAGGAGGATCGCTTGAGCCCAGGAGTTCAAGACCAACCTAGGCAACTTAGAAAGACCTTATCTCTACAAAAAAATTTAAAAAAGTAGCCAAGTGGTGGCATATGCCTGTTGTCCCAGCTGCCTGGGAGGCTGAGGTGCAACAATCGCCAGGGCCTAGGAGGTCGAGACTGTGGTGAGCTGTGATCATACCATTGTACTCCAGCCTGGAAGACAGGGTGAGACCCTGACTCTAGAAATAAAAATTAAATAAAAATTTTAAAATTGCCTCCACTCAGCATCACAAGAGTCTCAGCCCATTGTCTTTACAGGCCATTATCTTTTTTCCATATTTTTCTTAGGCCACTGTGCTTCTCACAGATGCTGCTGCCAATAACTTCCATTACATAGTGCTTAGGATGTCCAAGCACTTTATATATCTTAACATTTTAATTCTCACAACTAGCACTTTCTACAGTTTCTAATATTACCCCCAGGAGGATAATACATTTGACTCTCTGTCTCTGTGGGCTCCACTTCTGTGGATCCAACCAACTTCAGATGGAGAACATTCAAAAAAACTGTGTCTGTACTGAATACATATGGACATTTTTCTTGTCCTCATTCCTGAACAATATAATACAACAAATATTTACATAGTTTTTACATTGTATTAGGTATAGTAAGTGATCTAGAGATGATTTCAAGTATATGGGAGGATACATGTAAGTTACATGCAAATACTACACCATTTTATGTCAGGGACTCGAGCCTGTATGGATTCTGGTATCTGCAGAATGTTCTGGAACCATTCCCCCATGAATCCTGAGGGCTGACAGTATGGCACAGAGCAGTTAAGTAACTTACACAAGTTCACACAGCTAGAACAGTTCTAATAGAATAGAAAGTTTCAAAGCCAGGATTTGAACCAAGGAAGACCCTCTCTGGAGTCTTTGTTCTCATAAAGGCACTATGGATAACAGTACTTGAATTTGCCTATCACCCTACAACTTCAAGAGCATTTTCACATGATCTCATTGGACCTTAGAGTCCCATTTTACAGGTGAGAAAACTGAGACCCATCCGACCAATCCTAGAGCTACAGTTTACCTTACTGTTTCACCTAGTGAAAACACCAATGCGTTTTGTTTTCAAGATTTATAGCACTTTGCAGCCCTAAGCTCAGCCCACTCACTTGCTCATTGTAACAATTATGAACATTCATTTCCATGGAATTCCAAGAAGAGGCATTATAAAGGCAATGTAGATATTCAAGTGTAGGTCGTAAATAGTTGGTTTAAAACTCAGAATGTATTTTTCCATAGAAATAACGTGAGTCATGGGCAGTAGGTGCAGTGTGTAGGATAGCCCACAAATGCTAGAACGCGTCTTACTGTTGCCACAGTAACTGCAGTGCTCCGGGGCCTGGGGTGGAGAGGAACCCAGGCGAGGAGAGAGGCCTAGATGGTGCCCGCAGCCCTGCCCACTGCAGGAATGAGCCCGTGGTGGTGGAGGGATATCTGGAAGGGGCTGGTGCAGAGGCCAACCATAAACTGAGTGTTTGCAAAGTAGGGCCAGCCAGGCATAGTTTATACATTTGGCTTCACACAAACCTGTACTGCTTAAACTCAAGGGAATACAATTTGCCATTTAATCAGACACATCCTGAACAACAGACAACCTACATCTAAGGAACATGGGAACCTTAGTTTGTATGCTTAACAAGGTGAGAGGATTGATGGCTGGCCTCCAGCCAACTGAGAGCCATTGCAGTGGGAACATCATGTCCAAATAAGGTCGATTTCCCACAGAGAATTCTGCTTTTCCTTCAGTCATCAGGCCTCTGTTTTACTGTTAATCCACAGCCCTTGTATAGTTACAGACTCCTTTTGTCCTAGAGTGACAAAAGAATCTTCTATTTGGAGCTAATGGAATCAGTCATTTTTTTAATGAAGACTTTTGAGTTTTACCCATGTCCAAAATAGGGACCCTTGGGGAATGAAACACTTGATCAGGGATAAGGGCTGAGCGTAATCATGTTTTCATTGATTAATTCAAATGATTAAACCCATATTAATCATTCATTCCTTTATTCATCTGTCTCCTCTACTCGTTCTGAAAATTATGAGGTGACCGAGTGTTTTTGTTTGCTAGGCTTGTTTTTGTTTTTGTTTTTGTTTTTTTTTTGAGTCAGGATCTCACTATGTTACACAGCCTGGAGCGAGTAGCTGGGACTACAGAGGCATGTGCCACCACACCCAGCTACATTTTTTATCTTTTGTAGAGATGAGGTCTCGCTATGTTGTCCAGGCTGGGTTTTGTTTGTTTGTTTGAGCCCTGATTTTCCTGGATCTTCTACAACTGTAAAAGAGTAAAAATTTCTATGCAGAGAGCTGGTTTTTCTTGTTGCCAGTGCTCAGAAATAGTTTTCTTTTCTTTTCTTTTCCTGAGAGAAATTAAAGAGATCTTACAACCGAGCCTGCCTCCTGGTCACAATGCACTCCCTTATTTAGTATCAGAGAGAATCTGATAAGAGAGCTGCCATCTTAAATTCTAAAGGCTTCTGGATGACGTGACTCAGGGCCCGAGGTTCAACACAACCTTCAGGTCCCTGAAGCTGCAATGTTGGGAGACAGGAGTGCCTTTTAAAGTTTTGGAATAAGCAAAACCCATTTGAGGGATTTTTTTTTTTTTTTGAACTCAAACCACAGAAAAACAGTTGCAATTTGAATCATCTGCTCTTTGCTCAGGTGCCAGTTAAACTAAGGCCTTCATGCATCTGCCCTAGGGCAGAAGCCTCTCCTTCAGTGGTGAGTCGTTTTGGTCCAGGATATTCATCAGTTCTCACAACACCATCAGTGATAGCGGTATGGTTGCCCAGTGTGAGACAAATTCTCAGGCCACATCCTTGCTAAAGAATCCCACAGGGGGTGGGAGGTGGGATGCAGGTATTATTAAGAACGGGAAATGGCCAGATGCAGTGGCTCACAACCTGTAATACCAGCATTTTGGGAGTCTAAGGCAAGAGGATTGGGTAAGCCCAGAAGTTTGAGACCAGCCTAGGCAACATAGCGAGACCTTGTCTCTAACAAAAAACAAAACAAAACAAAACAAACTTCAAAAATTAGCCAGATATGGTGACACAGACCTGTAGCCCTGGGTACTTGGGAGGCTGACGTGGAAGGGTCACCTGAGCCCAGCAGGTTGTAGCTGTGGTGAGCCATGAGCATGCCACTGCACTCCAGCCTGGGCGCCAGTGAGACCAGAGTTAAAAAACAAAAACCAAAACAGGGAGGTTTGCTGTCTACTGTTCAGGGGTGACCCGAGCCTGAGCCACTGGACAGTCAGAAGACAGCCAACCTCACGGTACATCAGGCCGAAGGTTGGGTCCTCCCAGCCAAGCTGTTCCCTTCTCTTCTTTCATGTGCTCTTTAGGGTAAGTTAGAGTTCGTATTCATCCCTCTTGCTAGTGGAACAAATTATTACAAACGATGTGGTATAAAACAAACAAATGTATTATCTTGCAGTTCTGGAGGTCGAAAATCTGAACTGGGTGTCAGGGGGCTAAAATCAAGGTATTGGTCGGACTATGTTCCTCCTGGAGACTCTGGGCAATTTGTTTCTTGCCTTTTCCAGGGCCACCTGCATTCCTTGACTTGGGTTCTCTTCCATCTTCAAGGCAACATTCACCTCACTTCAGCCTCTGCGTTCTATCCTCACAGCTCCTTCTCTGACTCTCCCGCCTCCCTATTTCTCTTGTAGGACCCTCCTGATTACATTTATTCTAATCCAGAAAAATCTTCGCATCTCAAGATCCTTAACTTGATCGCATCTGCAAGGTCTCTTCTGCCATGTAAAGTACCATATTCACAGGTTCCAGGGATTGGGCTAGGGATATCTTTGGGGACCATTATTCCACCCACCGTAGAATTTCTTTTGCCCAATGCACCTCTGTTAAGGTTGACTAACACAGTCAACAGTCGTGTTTCACTTAACCGTGGGTATACCTTCTTCAAAATGCCTCATTCAGTGATTTTGTTGTGTGAACCTCACAGAGTGAACTTAATGCAAACCTAAATAGTGTGGTTACTACACACCTAGGCTATATGATATAGCTCATTGCTCTTAGGCTACGAACCTGCACAGCGTGTTAGTGTACTGAAGACTGTAGGCAAATGTAACGCAATAGTATTTGTGTATTTAATCATATCTAAACTTAGAAAAGGCACAAGCAAAACTACAGCGTTATAATCACGTAGGACCACTGTCATATATTCAGGCTATCATTGACCAAAACATCATTGTGCCACATGTGACTGTAATTATGTATCTAAACATTTATTCTCCTATCGCTCTCCTTTCTAAATGTTTGTTTGTTTTTGTTTTTTTGAGTCAGGGTCTCACTCTGCCTCCCAGGCTGGAGTGCAGTGGCGCGATCTCCGCTCTCCAGAGCTTCAACCTCCTGGGCTTAAGTGGTCCTTCTGCCTCAGCGTCCCGAGTAGCTGGGACCACAGACACGAGCCACCATGCCTGGCTAATTTTTTTTTTCATCTGAATTTTTTAAATTAGGATTTTGAGCTGGAAAATCTTTCCTTCTCCACTCCCTTAAGTTCCCACCACCGTTGTTTTTCATGAAGATAGCTAACACTGATTCAGGGAGTCCTTTGCAACTCGGGAAACAACTGGAACTATAAAAGGATTTTAACACACCCCAGAATTACCCCATCCTTGAGAAATTATTCTTAAATGCCTCATAACTTCGATAGTCCAAACTAGGCAAAAAGTTGAATATGGGATGGAAATATTAAAGTATACAGAGTTTATGAACAGATGAAATTTATTCTTTTAATAAACATTAACATTTAATAAGCATTAACATTTAATAACATTTAATAAGCATAAACATTTAATAACATTTAATAAACATTAACATTCTTTTAATAAACATATGAAGTGAGGCCACTTACTGGGTGGAAATTGGAAGTTTCCTCACTGACAAAAACAAGCAACAACCCCCCCCCCACACACAACAAACAAAAGGAAACTCATGCAAATAAAGTTTTTTCTTTTTTATACTTCTGATGTAGAGTTGACCAAATCCAAATATCAAAGACAACACAGATAATGGTACCAAGGGATATTTTGTAGGAAAGCAGAAGAATATTTTTGCAAGATTAAAATCTTAGCAAGTTAAGCATAAACAATCACAACCATCTTCTCTTCCCTCTAGTAATTCATGAATCAACCTAAGGATTTCTTGCAGCTAGTTTGTCTGCGGCACCTGGCTCTCGTGAAAACAAATCCTACTGTTTCCCCTCACCACTAGGTATCATCAATGCCCACTTAATCTAGCTCTAGGATTCCAAGTTTAAGAAATGTGTTCATTTCCTTGAATTGCTGTAACACGTTATCACAAACTGGGTGGCTTAAAAATTTCTCTGTCAGTAGAGGCCAGAATTCTGAACTCAAGGTGTAGACAGAGTCGATTCCTTCTGGAGCCTCTGAGGAAAAAATCCATTCCATGCCTTCCTCCAGGCCTTGATAGTTCTTGGTTTATAGACACATTATTCCAATCTCTGCCTAAGTCTTCATAAAGCCTTCTCCCCTGTGCCTGTGTGTCTCAAATCGTCTCCTTTCTCTGATAAGGACACTAATCATTGGATTTAAGGCCCGTTCTAAATCTAGGATGATCTCATCTCCAGATCCTTAACTTAATTACAGCTACAAAAATCTTATTTACAAATAAGAAAGATCACATTCACATGTGCCTGGAGTTAGGCCTTGGACATGGCTTCTTTTGGCTCCACCATTCAATCTACCACAGGGAACAAGACAAAAATCGAGCTTTTCCTTGTCTTTCATGGTTACAATCTTGGCAGCCTTTTACAATGCTCTTCAGCCTTCATTTATCTAGACCAGAGAATTAAAATCATTTTGGTCTGTGCTCTTACAAAAGTCATGCGGTGGCACTTTTCTGAGCCTTGAAACCACTTCACTTATCATTTGTCTTCCCTAGATTAGAAGAATGCTTTTTCCTGAGGAGGAAGCTAAGCACGACATAACACAGAATGGCTTACAGCTCTGTTGAAAATAAATTGGAAAGAAATTTAGAAAATTCATGCTTTAAGAACAGTCTAGTAAAGCAAGGCGAACCCAGTTAATGCTGGTGGGATAGAAAGCCTAAATTAAACTTCTTCAGGGAATTGAAGTTGTGAACCAGAACAGAGCATCCTATTACCTAAGATGTTAAAGATTATTCAGCTTGGGCACTTTCCAGTTTGAGAAAATAAACCTAGATTCTTCCCTGATGTTTAATAGAGAGGCATTAAAAGTATTAGAGTTAAACAGGTTGAAAGCGGGATAACCTGAAATATGTTAATCTTACCAAGTCTCATTTTCTTTATCTGTAAATTGGAACTGATGATAGAATGATTACCTCTCAGGATCGTTAAAGTAGTTAAATGAAATAATGCAGATAAAGTACTTAGCAGAGTGTGTGGCATATAGTAAAAATTGATTTTGTTGTTTTTCATATTACTGTCATCATCATGATTATTATAACAAAAGTGAGACTTTATGGTAATGCAAGTGCAGTGAACCAGTTTTTGTCTATATGTTAAGTCAGAAGTTGGAGGTGGGCTTTTTGGCATTATTTTTTTGTCTCCAATGCAATTATATGGCCATCGTCTTATAAAAATCCCCATTCCTTTGTGACTTGTGCTATCTAGCTATCTCGCTTTTTAACCACTTCATCTCCCCAACAGTCATTGAAGACTGGTGTACATGGCTCCACCCAAGTCCTGAGTCTGGATGCCTTCAGTGTTTGTATATCTACCCAATCCACTGTGCTCCCTTCACAAATTTTAACCTTCCCAAGCCTAGGGATCACATCTGTTCTCCTCAACCACTTGAGGAGCTCTCTGGTCATACTCTACTCTTCTTTCAGATTTTTCCCACTTTCTTCCTTCCACGCTGACTGTCAACTTCACAACTTCAGTCTATTGACCCCCGCCTGCCCGCCATCAAGTTCTTTGAACACCCATCTTCTACCATGCCCACTCTGTAAAACTGCAACCACAAGCCAATAATTCTGATGGCATTTTCCTGTCCTATCGCCAGGAGACTGAGCACTGCTGGAGAAAAATCACACAATCAGGTGGGTCCGTATGCACATTGTTGATGACTGTCCTGAGCTGCTTCTCAGGTTCTTTCTCACTACTTCTTACACATCCTGGGTTTTCCCTTTCTTTTCCACTACTTCTAACCCATTCTAAGTTCAACACTTTGACCCCTGGAGTGAGGGTATCAAGGAACAGAGTTTGATAGGGCCAGGTCTAGAGCTGACTTTGACCCTGACTAGTTATATAACCTTAAACTAGTCACTTATCCTCTCCAAGTCAGGCTTTTATCTGTAAAATAGGAAAAGCAAAAGCACCTGCTGTCCTAGTTTGTTTTGATAGCTAAATAAGATTTCACAGGCTTTGATCAGTACCTGGCACACAGTAGTAGTTCAATTACCGTGGCTCCTACCACTTCATTGAGAAAATTAAGGCCGCTATCAAAAATTATTTCCTTCTACTTCTCACCCTCCCCTACTATACAATGTCCTAAATTCTATCCTGTCTTAACTCTTTTTAAATCAAAGTCAACATTTCTGTCTATATTCTGACCCTCTATTCTCTCAGTGCTCGTCAGATTTTTAAATAATTGAAATAAGCTTCACATAACATAAAATTAGCTATTTTAAAGTCAACAATTCAATGGTATATAGCACATTGACAGTGTTATGTAATAATCACCTCTACCCAGTTTCAACATTTTCATCACTCCAATAATAAAACCTCATACCTATTTAGTCATTTTCCATTTTCCTCTCCTCCCAGTCCCTGGCAACCACCAATCTGTTTTGTCTTTATTTATTTACCTATTCCATTTATTTGATATAAATGGAATTATATTATGTTTGACGTTTGTGTCTGGCTTCTTTCACTTAGCATAATATTTTCAAGGTTCATCCATGTTGCGGCGTGCATTAGTAAGTACTTCACTTTTTGTTATGACCAAATAATATTTCAGTACATGTATATACCACAATTTGTTTATCCATTCACACATTGAAGATATTAGTGTTGTTTTTACCTTTTGGTTATTGTGAACAGTGCTTCTATAAATATCAATGTAATTCTTTTGGATGCATACCTAGAAGTAGAATTGCTGGGGTATATGATAATTCTGTGTTTAACTTTCTGAAAAACCACCAAAATGCTTTTCTACATTAGCTGAACCATTTTACATCCCAGCAATGTGTTCCAGTTTCTTTGCATCCTCACCAACAATGGTTGATTGGTAACGATATTCTCCCTTTCACTTCTTATTTTAGTTATTTGCATTTTCTATTTTTTTTTTTTTTTTTTAGCTACCTAAAGTTTTGTTGGTTTTGTTGATCTCTTTGAAGAACCAACTTCTGGTTTCATTGATTTTCTTTATTGTTTTCCTATTATCTATTTTAATGAGCTTTGCACTAATCTTGTTTCTTCCATTCTGCCAGCTTTGGATTTGATTTGCTTTTCCTTTTTTTAGTTCCTTAAGGTATGAAGTTAGGTTACTGATTTTAGGTTTTTCTTTTTTTTTTTAATGGAGGCATTTCCAGCTATAAATTTCCCTCTGAGCATTGCTTTTGCTGCATCCCATAAGTATTGTTTTTATTCCCCCCATTTAAAGTATTGTAATTTCCCTTGTTGTTTATCCTTTGACCCCTTTGTTGTTTAGGAGAGTGTTGTTAGTCGGGCTCAGTGGTTCAGCCTGTAATCCCGCACCTTTGGGAGGCTGCGGTGAGTGGATTGCCTGAGCCCGCGGGTTCGAGACCCGCCTGGGCAGCGAGACCTCATCTCTACAGTAAATTAAAAAATCAGCCGGGCGTGGTAGCGCATGCCTGTAATTCCGACTACTTGGAAGGCTGAGGCGGAAGGATCGCCGGAGCCCGGCAGGCGAGGCTGCAGTGGCCAGGAGCGGCCACTGCACTCCAGTCTGGGGGACAGAGTGAGACTTCATCTCAAAAAAAAAAAAAAAGAGTGTGTTGTTTACTTTTTGTGTATTTGTACATTCTCTTGTTTCCCTTCTGTAATTCATTTCTAATAACATTCTGTTGCAATCTGAAAAGCTACTTTGTATTATTTCAATCCTTTAAAATTTATAGAGGCTGTTTTTGTGACCTAACATATGTCTGTCCTAGAGAGTTTTCTATGTACACTTCTGAAGAATGTGTATTCTGCTATGTTAAGTGGCGTGTTCTATATATGTCTGTTAGATCTAATTGGTTTATAGTGTTAAGTTCTCAATTTACTTATGGATCCTCTGTCTGGATAATCTGTTCATTGTTGAAGGTAGACTGTTGAAGTCTTCAACTACTATTGTAGAACTATCTATTTCTCCCTTCAATTCTGTCAGTGTTTGCATTAAATATCTTGGGACTCTGTAGTTAGGTGGCTATACATTTTTAGTTGTTATATCTTCTTGATGAGTTTATCCTCTTATCAATATTTAATATCCTATTTGTCTCATAACAATTTTTGACTTAAAATCTCTTTTGCCTCATATTAGTATAGTCACCCCAGCTCATCTTTGGTCACCATTTGCCTAGAATATCATTTTACATCCTTTCACTTCAACCTATTAGATCTAAAGCAAGTAACTTATAGACAACACATAGTTAAATTTTTTAATTAATAGACTTTTTTTTATCAGTTTGAGATTTATGGAAAAATTGAGTGGAAAGTACAGGAAGTTCCCAAGTCCCCACTATGCACACAGTTTCTCCTATTAGTAACATCTGACATTAGTATAGTACACTATGGTTTTACTCTTTGTGTTGTACAGTCTATGAGTTTTAACAATTGTATAATGACATGTATCCACCATTACAATATCTCTCAGAATAGTTTTACTGCCAGTCTGCTAGTCTGTGTATTTCAATTAGTGAGTTTAATTTATTTATATTTAAAATTATGTTATTTAATATATCATATTAATATACATGATAATTATTATATGTTAAATATATGCTATATATAATATATTAAACAATATATACTGAGTATATATGTTAAATATTTTGTATTACTTCTACCAATTTGCCATTTGTTTTCTATATGTCACTTTTTTTGGTCCTCTATTCCTTCAATACTACCTTCTTTTGTGTTTGATTTTTTTCTAGTGTACCATTTTTATTCTCTCCTCTTTTCCTTTTATATAATTTTAAAAGTTATTCTAAATTAGTTACCATGGAGATTGCATTTACCATCCTAAATTTAAAACAATGTAGTTCATTGAATTGATCCCAAGTTAGCTTCTATAGGATATAAAATTTCTGCTCCTAAAGCTTTGCAGCCCCCCTTATGTTGTTATTGTCAAAAGTTACATCTTTAAATTTGTATGCTCATTAACATAGATTTATCATTATTATTTGGTGCATTGTATTTTAAATCATAGAGGGAAAAAGAGGAGTACAAGCCAGAAATATGATAATACTGACTTTTATATTTACCTATGTAGTTCCCTTTACCAAAGTTTTTTATTTCTTCAAATGACTTTAACTTACTGTCTTACTGTGCCCTTTCATTTCTACCCAAAGGATGTCCTTTAGCATTTCTTACAGGGTAAGTCTAATGGCAACAAACTCCCTCAGTTTTTGCTTACCTGGGAATGTTTTAATACCTCCTTTACTTTTGAAGAATAGTTTTGCTTGAGGTAGAATCTCCCCCCCCAGCACTTTGAAAATGTCATTAAGCTGCTTTCTGGCCACCATTGTTTCTGAGGACAAATTGACTGTTAATCTTATAGAGGCCCCTTGTATATAATGAGTCACTTGCTTTGAAGATTCTCTCTTTATCTTTGGATTCTGACAATTTGATTATAAATGTGATTGTTTATTATGGTGTGGGAGATTATCCTACTCAGAGTTTATTAAGCTTCTTAGATATGTAGATTTATATATTTAAACAGATTGGGACCTTTTGACCATTCAAATGTCTTTCCACCTCTTTCTCATGTCCAATAGGTCCTTTGAGCTTTGCTCATTTTTCTTCATTCTTTTTTCATTGTGCTTATTAAACTGGGTAATTTCTATTGTCCTATCTTAGAGTCGACTGCTTCTTTCATCTGCCTGTTTAAATTAGTTATTGAATTGCTCTATGCTTATTTTAGCTCTTGCACTTCTCATTTACAGTTTTAAAATTTGGTTTACTATATAATTTCTATTTCTTTATTTATGTCCTTTACCTGTTCATAGACTGGTTTTATTTAGTTCTTTATCTTTGGTTTCCTTTAGTTCTTTGAACAAATTTAGGCTGGTTGGTATGTACAGTTATAGTATTTAATATGTTATATTAAATATTTATAAATTTAAACTCTATCTCTAGTAATTTCTATGTCTGAGCTTCCTCTAGCATGTTTTTTTTTTTTTTTTTTTTTTTGGGTTGGAGTCTCACTCTGTCGCCCAGACTGGAGTGCAGTGGCCACTCCTGGCCACCACAGCCTCGACCTGCTAGGCTCCGGCAACCCTTCCAAGTAGCTGGAATTACAGGCATGCACTACCACGCCTGGCTCATTTTTTGATTTATTGTAGAGATGAGGTCTCACTGCCCAGGCGGGTCTTGAACCCGCAGGCTCAGGCAATCCACTCACCTCAGCCTCCCAAAGGCGCGGGATTACAGGCTGAGCCACCGAGCCTGGCTAGCATGGTTTTTGTCAATTTAATTACTTTTCCTGTGAATGGACCATACTTTCCTGTTTCTTTGTGTGAATACACTTTTTGTTGAAAATTGGATATTTTGAGTATTATACTGTGGTAACTCTGGAAATCAGATTCTCTACTCTCCCTAGGGTTTGCCACTGTTGATTTTTAAGGACAGCAGTTTTTTTGTTTGTTTGTTTTTCGTGGCTTCTCCAAACTATTTTTGCAAAGACCATGTTCTTTGTTTTGTATAGTCACTGAAGTCTCTGTTCCATGATCTCAGTGGTCAGCCAGTGACCTGACAGAGATTTCCCTAAACGCCTAGAGCTAAAAATAAAAATAAAAATGACTCTGTTGGTCTTTGCAGATTGGCTGTGGTACTCCTTAAACTCTGCCTTAGCCTTCACTTCCTACTTGCATGAAGCCAAAAGACCATCCACAGATCCAAGTATATGGTCCATTTAGTTCTTTTCTGAGCAATTATCTGGCTTTGAGCCTGTGTGATGTACTCCAGTGTGCAAGGTAGCCCTTTAGAGTATTTATTTCTTTTCCAATCCCTCCCAAGAATATTTCTCTTCACCTTCCTCCTTCTGTCTGAGCCTTCTGCTGCTTGCCTAGTCTTCCATTTTTTTTTTGTCCCAGGCAGCTATAGGTAGTATATGTCTTTACATGCTTTCACCATTTCTTTTGACATTACTCATCCTCCTGCCAGATTTTGCTCTGTCCATTTGTTTCTCTATTTTTCTTTCTCATTTCCCTTTCACTAGCATCTTCCTTTAAAGATGACAAATGATTCTAGTCTCACTCATCTAAAAAGAAAATAATCTCTGACCAATTTTTCTCTTCTCCAAAAAGTTGTCTACGTGTTCTCTCTCCTCTTCAACTTCCTTTTGCCCACAAACCCCTGCATTCTGATTTATACGAACATTCTGCTTCCTAAAGACCAACAACTTCTCAATTGCTCTGTGCAGAGAGTGTTTTTCGTCAACTCCTTGCACTTTTCTGAAGCATTGTTCATTGTTAACCTATCCTTTCTTCCCAAAACGTTGGCTCCATTTGACTTCCATGGCATTTCCTGGTTTATGTTTCCTGACATTTATAAATCTTTTGATTCTTCCTGACATTTATGATTCTCTCTTTTTTGGGCTTGCCTCCATCCATTCATTCCTTAACTTCTTAAACTCCAGGATCCCCCAAGGTTTATTCCTCCACCATGGTCTTTGTTACACTCTCTCTAGGTGATCTCTTCCACACTCACTCATTGTTTCAGCATCATTTATACACTGATAACTCCCAAATCTCTTTCTCTGGAACTTTTATTTTCTTCTCCAAGAAGGGGACTCATATACCTACTAGATGGATAAATAAACAAACATCTTGCATTTACCAAAACAAAACCTAAACTGTTTCTTCCTCCTATATTCTCCATCTCAGATGGTAGCACCACCTGTCACTAGGTTAGAAATTGGGTTTCATTCTGAATTCCTTCCTGTCCTTCATTATCAATACCCAAGGAGTCACTCAGTCTTGAGTATTTCTCAAGTTGGTCTGGTCTTCCCTACCCTCATCACAAATATCCCAGTTCAAGCCCACATCATTCTCTCTTAGACCACCATGTTATCATTCTCAGCAGTCTCTCTTACTCAGTGCTATCCTTCCCCAGCTGCCAAAGAGATAATCCTTAAATGCAAATATAATCACATCTGTCCTGCTTTCAGGTCTTCTGTGGCTGCCCATCTCCTACAACTCCTTCATTGCTCAGGTCCCTAAACAGCTCATCGATTGACACCTTCTGCCTCTAATTTTATGTTCCAGCAACTGTGGACGGCAGCCATCCCCCGGAATTGGCCAGGCCTTTTCTCACCTCTGTGCCTTCCCTCTCTCTCCCACTCCATAACACCTACTTACATCATCCTTGAAGCCCTCCCTGGCTCCATCCTCAAGGTCACTGCTCTGTGCTTCTGGGACACATTGAGCCTATTCTGATGGTTGCATCCTTACACTGTTCTGCAGTGATCTGTCTCCATGACTTTTTCTTTTACTGGATTGGAAGCTCCTTGTATTCATCAGCTGATACCATCCCTGCCACCTTGTTAATCCTTAGTCAAAATTAGAACAAATGCAGGAATACATGAAAATGATGTACAGATTCTTTTTTTTTCCCCTCACCATGGGAAAAAATTGGCAAGAGAGAAGTTAGAAGCAATAACTAGAAACAATTATGAAAAACGTTTAAGATAAAAACATTTCACTGCTGGTTAATCTGATTTTTTAAAGTCATGGTATTTAAATCATTTTCTGGAGTAGACTTTATGGAATCCTAAGTTAGGAGAGATCATAAGAGGTCATCTGTCTCAACAATTTGTTTTGACAGTACAATAATTAAAAATAAAAGATGGTCATTTTAAAAGATGCTTTTAAGAAATAGTTGCATATATCTTAAACCATCCCTGGACAATGAGCTTTATAATATCTGGACCTGCTGAACTAAAACTGCTCAACCCAAATACTAAAATAAGCTCAAAGGAAAGGAGTAGAGAGGTTTAATGTGAAGAGGTGGTGTTGCCTAGTAACCTACAGGGAGTGCCTGGGATAGGCTGCTCCTGTCTGACATCCCAGGTAGCCATGAGCAAAGAACCTTACTTCTCAGGTTCTGATATTTCCTTCTCTCTCTTTCTAAAGAGTACTACCCTTGAACACATAGGCAAAAGTCACTAAGTCCAAATCCTTCTGTTTCTAATGGTTCTCAATCTATAGAGTAAATAAGAGTCACCTGGGGACTTGTTAAGTCATAGATTGCTGGGTCCCATTTCAAGAGTTTCTGATTCCGTAGATCTGGTTTGGGGGTCAAGAATTTTATTTCTTACAAGGACCCAGGTGATGTTGGTGATGCTGGTCTGAAAACCACATTCTGAAAATTACTGTTCCATGCTATCTCTGAGATCAGCCACAATGACCTACATAACCATCTTCCGGATGCAATTAAATGGGATTTAAGGCAATGCTTTCATGTCTCTCAAATACTCAAATAAGTGTAGCATTGCAAGATATAAATCATCACTTTTTTTGAGCCGCTTTATTTTTATTTTGCTTTCAGTTCAGTTTTGTTTCTCTGGTCTTGGATCCTTTAAAGATAGATCAAAGGGTTATTGTGTTACAGTTAATGAAAGAATCACAAATGTGTAATAGAGCACATTTTCAGGCTTCAGACATGGCCTCTCTCTGCATCGTGACCAGTGGTCTAGGAGCATGTGACTTTTAAACAAGCAAATTTCCTAAAAAATAGGAAAGTGAATGTTTTAAAGTGAAATAATTTTTAAAATGGGAAGTTTTTTTTCACCTTTTCTAAAGGAAAAAGAAGAGAATAAAAAGATGAGTGTTCAGATTGCTGTTAGAAAGCAGCGTGGCTCCCCCGTGTCCCAGGGGATCAGATGCCACATAAACCCCAGATACAGCTGTGTACAGGCAGGCACCCTTTGTTCACGCTTCAAGCCAACTTCAAAGCAGGCCTCTGTTCTTTCTTTGGTTCCCCAAAGAGAAGATGCCAACCTGAGGCAGGAGTGAACAATGTAAATTTCACAGACTGTGAGAGGGTTTACGTTGCATACCACTCAGCATTTCACGCCCCAAATTCCCTATTAGTCATCTGCTCCCAAGTTTCTTTGCTTGGCTTCGGGCTACAGAGCCTTGCTCTCTCTCCCTGCTTGCAGCCAAGTGGAAACCATCGCCACCGTTTCCTTTGCGATGCTAAACAGTTTAGCTCAGTCTGTGCGCTCTCTCAAGTTTAGCCACCAGCTGGCCCAGGCTCAAAGAAGACTCAGGAAAGCACATTATCAAAGCAGGTCGCTTGCAGAGGGATTTTATCAGTCAGGGTCCTGGCAGGAACAGATGGAACACTCCAATGGGTAATTTGAGAAGAATTTAATTGAGGGGCCACTTGAAGGCACAGACAGGGTTTAGGGAAAACAATTCAAGGGCTAGAAACAGTGGACTGACTGACTCTCCTGAAGTAGGAAGAATTCTAAGATGACCTCTAATGAGTTTCACCCCTGTATAATCTCCTGCCCTTAAATGTGAGTGGAACTTGTGATTTGTTTCTAGCCCACAGGATATGGCAGAGGTGGAGGGATAGCACTCCTGCGATTAAGTTTCATTATGGAAGACTCCGTCTTACAGACTGCATGGATTCTCTTGTTGGCCTTGGAGAAGCGAGCTGCCGTGTCGTGAGAGGGTCATGTAGCATGGAACCATGGGTAACTTCTAAGAGCTGAGAGTAGCCCTTGACTGACAGCCAGCAAGAAAGCAGGGACCTCTGTCCAACCACTGCAAGAAATTGAATTCTGCCAATAACCGTGAAAGCTTAGAAGAGAAATTCAAGTTCCAGAAAGGAATGCAGTCTGGCCAATGCCTAAGTTACAGCCTTGTGTGGCCCTGAGCTAAGACCCTGCTCAGCCATGTCCAAATTCCTGACCCACAGAAACCATGTGTGTTGTTTTAAGCTGCTGAGTTTGTAGTAACTTGTTACGCAGCAATAGATAGCTATTACATACCCCTAAGATTCCAAATCCCGATGAGACTAAGGGAGGGAATAATTACGAGAACCCAAAGAAAGGGCAGCGTGACTAGAGCTGTGGCCTTGGGGCACAGCCAACCTGTGGCAGCCTGAGGTAGGGACATCTGGGGAGTGAGGACCCTGACCTCACACTCACCCTGTCCTCTGGCTCTCTGTCAGTGCTCCCATTAGTGAGTCCAGCCAGGGACAGCTGGGAAGGGGCCAGCTGATACAGCCCCCTGGGTCTGCTTCTCAGAGCACAGATCAGGGTGCAGATGGCTGGACCTCTAATTTGGAGGCCAGGCGGAATATACATCTAGTACCAGTGTCTTCTCAAACCAGCTATAAGAAAACCAAAGTTTTCCTTCAAATAAATTCAATGCTTGATAGCAGTGCAGAACAAAAATGTGTTGTACTTGAATTGACACCCTAAATACCCTGACTTGATCAGTATGTGTTATATACATGTAACTAAACTTCATATGCACCCCATGCATTTATACAAATTTTTTAAAAAGAAAAAAAGAGTTGCCTTCATATTGTACCTATATAAATGGACAGCAAAAGGGAAAACAAGTGATACTTGAGGTTTGGGTTTCCATGGTGGAACTAACTAAAAGAATAATAAAAACTAAAATGACTCTCTGCGTTTTCCCTTGATTAGTAAGCTCATCAAAGCATATCTTTACATAAGTTGCTTTACTCCAGAGCCCTTTATATTGTAATTACACTCCAGGCCCATTATTTTTTTAAGTAGAAAGAGACAATTCACATAATAAGGCTGGCCATAAATCAGACAGCTCTGTAGTTTCTGGGTAAATGAGATGGTCTCTTGAGAGCAATTTCACTGTTAGTTTTTCCTAGTCATTCCTTAAAAGATGCAATTCATTCACTGCCCTGATAAGAAATGGATTTGTTTGAATACCTTGTGTCTTGTTTTATGATCATAGAATTGAGGATCTGTATTAGTTTGCTAGGACAAAGTATCACCAACTGGGGGGGGGTTAAACAACATAAATATATTGTCTTACAGTTCTGGAGGCCAGAAGTCCAAGATCAGGGCATTGGCAGGGTTGATTTTGTATAAGGACTTATTCATACTGGATGAGAGCCCAATCTGATGAGCTCATCTTAACTGGATTATCTGCAAATACCTTATTTCCAAATAAGGTCACAGTCACAGATATTGGGAGTTAGGACCTGAAATCTTTTTGGAAGGGACACAATTCAACCCATAACAGGACCCAATACTAGCCTACAGTTTAAGACAAATTCTAGTTCTTACTAGTCAACTTGAAGACCCCAATAAATATTCATTCATTGCCAGGAAGATGCAAAATGGTGCAGGCTCTTTGGAAAACAGTTTAGCAGTTCCTTAAACAGGTAAACATACACCTATCATACAAGCAAGCCATTCCACTCCTAGGAGAAATAAAACATGTCTACACAAGGACTCATACAGCCGTGTTTACAGCAGCATTATTCCTAATAGCTCCAATCTGGAAACAACCCAAATATCTGTTACTGTGAATGAATAAATAATATGTGGTATATCTATATAATGGAATATTACTCAACCATAAAAAGGAACAAACATGCTATGATATGGATGAATCTTGAACACATATGTTAAGTAGAAGAAGCCCGATACCAAGACCACACACTGTATCATTCCATTTATATGAAATGTCTAGGAAAGGCAAACCAATGGAGACAGAAAGTAGACAAATGATTGCCCAGGCCTAGGTGCAGGAAATGTTCAGAACCTGAACTTTTGCTGATGGTTGGTTATACAACTCAGTGCATTTACTAAAAGTCATTTAATTGTACTTGACAAATGGGTTAATTTTATGGTTTGTAAATTATATCTCAATAAAGTTGCTTGAAAATAAAAACCTCTCAGTGTCCTTAAGGTAAAAATCAAACCATTTTACATTTATAGAATGTTCTTCAGCAGCCTGTTAAATACACCAAAGTCCATTTGTATGTTCAGATATGGAACTATATCCAAGATAAAGAGATAAGTGAAAAGAAAGCAAGCAAGGTTTGGGACCATATGTATTTGCTGATATGTGCATAGAAATGGTTTTTGGAGGGTGACACAAGAAACTGATAACAGTGGTTTTCCCTGGAAACTGGGAATAGGACGGGGACTTTTCCCTGCAAATCATTTTGTAGCTTTTGAATTTGGTGCCATGTATATGTATTTACCTCTTTGAAAATATGAGTAATTAAATATTTTTTAAAGTATCATTACTACACATCCACAATTATACACTCAACTTTGGAGATGACCTTCCAGAAAATAAAAATCGTGGTTTTTTTGCCCCCGTGGACAAGACTGTCACTTAATAAGCAATCCTTCCAAATCTGATATTCAGCCTCATGCACTAAGAATGACTGAATTCGCTTCTCCCAATGAGTCTGTTTGTACAAGGGGTGCGTAGTTTTTAATTACATGGCTATGTTCAAATCAGAAATTCTGTCTTTCTATTGTCCTATCCACTTGATACAGAAAAATTGGGAAGCATTCTTCCATGCAAACTGTCCCAGGGAAAGCAACTATGTAAACACTAAATTATTAAAATAATGAGTAGGAGGCCATATTCTTATATTTGTACTATTTTGTAGCATTTGCTAGGCTACAAAGGGAACTCTCTTACGCTACAAGTTCTGACAATTAAGTTCGTGAGCTCATCATAGAAAAAGTGCTACATACCTCATTGCTAAATATCACCATGGGAACCTTTGAAGTACTCCCCTTGGGAAGCTATACGCCGATGCCGGCGCCTAGTCTACCCACCAAAGCAATTTTGGAACTCTTTATCTGGAATGGCCATTGGAGCTGTTGTCGTACTATCCTTGATGTCCTGAGTGTCGTCATCAAAATGTCTTCCTTTCAATATTTCCTTTACTTTTGGGTGAAGAAAAAAGTCACTGGGGGCCAGATCAAGTGAGTAGGGAGCGGTGTTCCAATACAGTTATTTGTTTACTGGCTAAAAACTCCCTCAAGGACAGTGCTGTGTGAGCTGGTGCATTGTCGTGAGGCAGGAGCTCCTTCGGGACCATTTCTGCACACACTTTTCTCATGCCAAGATTTTCAGTTAAGATTTTCCTGTTTCTCCATCGATGTTTATTTGGTCTGCTATGCTTCTCATAGTCAGCCAACGGTTTTGACACTTAATTCGATGAGTTTTTTGCAGTATTTTCATTAGTTCTGCTTGTTACTGGTCGTCCTGACGTCTTTTCATTAGTGACACTTTCTCTCCCCTCAGAAAAATGCTTATTTGTACTCTTTGCCTTTTTCCATGGTATTATCCCCATAAGCTTGGACTAACATGTCCCTGATTTCACTCCCACTCTTGCCAAGTTTAACAAGAAATTTCATGTTTGTTCGTTGCTCTAATTCAAGCTCTGGCATTCTCATAATGGCACACACAAACGTGCAGCAACAATAATGAACGTCATTCAGCAAGACACTGCCACACATTAACATGAACACAGCTATGAGACACTGATGCACTAAGGTTATGAAACCTTACTGAGTTCTCTGTACAGTGCTGCCAACGTAAGTGCATAGTGACAAGTTCACAAACTTATTGCTTTCCCTTTTAATAATGTAGGTAGTTGTATAGGATGCTTATGTTACTATTTATGGATCTCTCTTTATTGTTTTCTCTCTCTCTCTCTTTTTTTTTTTGAGTTGGAGTTCTCACCCTGTCACCCAGGCTGGAGTGCAGTGGCCCGCTCACAGACACTGCATCCTTGACCTGCTGGTGAACCTTCAGCCTCAGCCTTCCAGGTAGCTGGAACTACAGGCATGTGCCACCATGCCTGGCTGATTTTTTGATTTATTGTAAAGATGAGGTCGTGCAAAGTTGCCCAGGCTGGTCTCTAACCCTTGGGCTCAGGCAATCCTCTCACCTTGGCCTCCCAAAGTGCTGAGATGATAGCCGTGAGCCACCTTGCCAGCTCTCTTTATTGTTTTCTAATGATGTAGTACAAATTGAGGTGAAGGTCATTTTTTCCCTAAGTACAATAAAATAGAACTCAGAAGAGACTCCTGTAATCAAGCAGTTGATTTCTAAAGAAAACAAGGAAAACTTAACAGCCTTTTCTCAGGATACTTTAGAGACCCAAAGCATATCAGTCATTAACTCTTTCCTGTCCTTTCTACCCGGCTTTCTATCAGGTCCTGGTTGCTGTATGCTCTCATACAAAATGAGCCCTATGCTGTCGAGCTCCTCTGAAGTTCTGTTCTAGAGTCATTCAGCCCCTTATGGCCCGAGAAAACTCACAAGCAGCACATTTGGGAAACTGTCTTGCCACGTCCAGATTCTCATCACATCTGGCCAGTCAGCCAAGCAGACAATCAAAAGACGTTCAGGTCTTTGCACGAAGCTGTTGTAGTGTGTTAACAGAGATTTTTTGGTTGGCTTGGTCGGGGGGGGTGTAGCAGAAGGAGATTATTATTTCCTCAAAAATATATTTCTTCAATTTAGTGATTTCAAAATGGCATCATTATTCAAATTACCTGTAGCCAAAGGAAAGAAAGTAAAGCAAAGGATTCATTAATGACAAGCGTTCCTGCTGTTCTCAAGCAAGCCTATTTCCAAAGCAGGCTGCGTAAAAATTGATCCAGCCCCTCCGTGCCCCGGTTACATTTACTAGGGCATTATTAATTTGCTTCATAGCGAGCTGTCACGCAATTCTTATATGCAGGCCCCTAAAAGTAAAGATGCTATAACTTCCAGTTTGTAACTGTGCTTTCAACTTCATTTCAGAGAACATGGAAATAATGGAGACAGTTAATAAGGACATCTCATTAAGGTGTGTCCTCAAAATTCCTTTTTAAGCAGCTTTCAACCTCTTTGAATTCATGCTGAAATTAAATTTTCCTCTGAAGAATTTGATGTATCTGAATACATAAATGTGCATGTTGTGTGAATCTAATCATCTACTTTTGTATAAAATAAAGCATATTGACAGCATTCACATTACCTGCAGAAATAACCTGGCAAAATTGTTTTAAAGTAAATTCTTCCCCCAGCTTTTTTTCTAATACTTCCTGCAGTGAGTATATTTGGTTCCTGGTTTCTAGTCCTTATCTCAATAATGTATAGCTCTTAGCAGTATCCAGCTAGAGAAATGGGGAGGGGGGTGCTGGACTGTTTAGTCAAAAGAGTAATTAGATGCACATTTAGGCTTTTCTTGTTCTTTGACTCCCAAATTTCACATTTTTTATTCTAATGTAACTCTTTTTCTTTAGTAGACCTCAGAATAATAACACCAAGGAGGAAACTGAGAGTTCAATCTGATTCTTATTCCTAACAGAAAATTATAATGCTTAATGTAATAATGTATAATAATAAATTATACTTGCTTTTCTATAATATAGTGAATAATTTAGTGCTTCAAATATTTCTGTATATTAGTTGAGAGCATTATACTAAACCCCAAAGTAATATGATTTAAAGCTGCCACAGCCCTTTGTAGTTCACAAAGCAAGTTCGCACGCTGTTTTATTTGAGTCACTCAGTAACCATTTAAATACAGCATTCCCATTTCACAGATGAGGAAAAGTGGCTCAGGAAGTTTCCATAAATTGCCTAGAATCAGCCAGCTGATAATTGGTAAGGTCATGACTGAATGTTTTAGCTTCTTCACTGACTTCTTCTCAGACCTGAAAAAGAAATTCACACTCAGATGAGAGTTGCCAATTGTGACTCAGTGTATAAGCCTTGCTAGGGTATTTTTGTTTTAAAAGAAGATTAAGTCAGTAACCTAATGAATCCTCTCTAACTGTGGATTTTCAGGCACTAGATCAAATAGTGGTTGAAAAGTAAAAATAGTAACAGTTATTATCTTTTAGTACTTTCCCTCAGGCTGCTCTGTACATGTAGGTCATTGACTCTTTACGGTCTCTCTAGGGCAGGTGTTGTAATGACCATTTCTCAAACGCAGGAGCGAGGGACTGAGAGAAGTTAGTCTCTTTTTCAAGGTCATGCTCTTGATGAAGGGAAGAGCAAAAACTCCCCCAGGTGTGACTGATTCTAGGCCTAGGCTCTTTCAACTAAATTAGTCAGCTCTAAGGCCACATTTCCAGTCTGGGGGAGAGAGGCTTTATTTTTCTTTCCATCTTTTTTTGAGTTGGAGTCTTACTCTGTCGCCCAGGCTGGAGTGCAGTGGCACGCTCATGGCCACCCCAGCATTGACCTGCTGGGCTTCAGCGATCCTGCCGCCTCAGCCTTCCAAGTAACTGGAACTACAGGTGCGCACTACCACGCCCGGCCAGTTTTTGATCTATTGTAGAGACGAGCTCTTGTCAAGTTGGCCCAACTGGTCTTGAGCCCGTAGGCTCAGGCAATCCACTCGCCTCAGCCTCCCAAGGTGCTGGGATTACAGACAGGCTAAGCCACGGAACCTGGCCGCTTTTTTTTTTCTTTAGGGACAAGGTCTCGTTATACTGCCCAGGCTGGTCTCCAACTCCTAGGCTCAAGCAGTTCTCCCATCTCAGCTTCCCAAAGTGCTGGGATCACAGGCATGAGCCACCACACCCGGCTGAGAGGTGCTTGTTTGTTTTTATTTGCAACTAGCAATGACACATGATGTAAAGATCATTAGACTTGGAATCAGGAGCTGTGGATAAGAATCCCAGACCCCTGCTAGTACATTTTTCTGTAGAAGGTGAAGTTAATCTTTCCTCATCCTAGCCCCAACTTCCTCCTCAATAAACAGGGATTCCTCTCATCACTTCCTCGGCAACTGAGTAGGGGCATTGGGGCACTCATTAAAAAACATTTTTGTACCTGCATAATGAACATTTGTATACTTAACCCTGAATGGTACCCCACATCTTCAACATTAAAAATTTTTTAAAAAGAAAGCACAAAGTGCAAAACAGCTAATTTTCATAAATTTATAATTTTAAAAATTTTTCAAAAATATTGTGACAAACCAATCTACCGTTATTTAATATTTTATAAATTTCTGGGCCAGGTACAGTGGCTCATGCCTGTCATCCCAGCATTTTGGGAGGCTGAGGTGGAAAAGACTGCTTGAGCCCAAGAGTTGGAGGCTGCAGTGAGCTATGTTCGCACAACTGCACTCTAGCCTGGGTGACAGAACAAGACTCTGTTTCTAAAAAGAAAAAAAAAATCAAGCATGCTAAATTTTTTTCTTTGGTATCCCTCCCCAGCTTTTTCTGTAGATACCTATGTAAGGATGTTATTATTAAGTAGTTTCCGTGTCAGGAAGAAAGAAATGTTCCATCCCATGATCTTTATTCATGGCTTTAAGCTGCTTTTAAAAATTATTTTCTTTTCAACAGTTTCAGAGAACATTGAATTCTATTTTTGGAAATTTGTTGTCACTCAGCTCTTAAATAGAGGCAGAAGCATTAGCATTTATAATCTTTTCCTTTGCTGTTAATCACTAACACCCTATTTGAAACATTAGGTCTCTAGGTCAAGTGTGTCTCTGGGCACGTCTTTGACCCTTCCCTTGGCCATGGGTTAAGGGAGAGCTCCATCAGGGGGAGAGAGGGAACAAAGAACACATTGTGGGTAACAAAGCACATTAGTGTCCTATTGTTTTGACAAATTATCTCTAATTTCCTGGCTTAAAATATAAATTTCGTATCCTATGTTTGGAGGTCAAAAGTCCTAAAATCAGCTAGACATGGTGGCTCATGTCTATAATCCCAGCACTTTGGGAGGCCTAGGTAAGAGGATTGCAGGAGATTGAGACCAGCCTGGGTAATACAGTGAGACTTTGTCTTTACAAAAAAATAAAATAAAAAAATTAGCTGGATGTGGTAGCACACACCTATAGTCCCAGCTACTTGGGAGGCTGAGGTGGAAGGATTACCTAAGAACCCTGGAGGTTGAGGCTGTGGTGAGCTCTGATTGTGCTGTTGTACTTCAGCCTGGGTGACAGAATGAGACCCCAAGTCAAAAAAAAAAAGAAAGAAAGAAAGAAAAGGAAAAGACGTCAAGGTGTGGACAGAGCTGTATTCTCTTCTGAAGGCTCTAGGAGAGCATCCTTTCTTGCCTTTTTGAGCTACTAGAGGACTACCCGAATTCCTTGACCTGTGGTTCCCTTCCATCTCCAAAGTCAGTGATGGTCTAATGATCTAGGCACTAGAAACACAGCAATTGGCTAGGCGTGGTGGCTCAGCCTATAATCCCAGCACTTTGGGAGACCGAGATGAGAGGATCGCCTGAGCCTGGGGGTTCAAGACCAGCCTAGGCAACTTGGTGAGACCTCATCTCTACAATAAATCATAAGAAAAAAAACTAGCTGGGTGTGGTGTCATGCGTCTGCAGTTTCAGCTACTTGGAAGGCTGAGGCAGAAGGATCACCTAAGCCCAGCAGGTCGAGGCTATGGTGGCCATGAACATGCCATGCACTCTAGCCTGGGCAACAAGAGTGAAGAAAGAAACAAAGAAAGAAAGAGAGAGAGAGAGAAAGACAGAAAGAGAGAAAGCCCCATCTTAAAGACTGTATGTCCCAGTGTAAAAAGAGAAAGACAAACCACCCAATAAAAAATGTATACGTCAGGGTGGTACTAATGCTGTATTTGTCTCCTGGGACTGCTGTAACAAAGTACCACAAACTTGGGTCGCTTTAAACAACAGAAATGCATTCTCTCACAGTTCTGGAGGCTGGAAGTCTGAAATCAATGTGTCAGTAGGGCCATATTTCCTCTGAAGGCTCCATGGAAGAATCCTTTCTTGCCTCGTTCTAGCAGTCTTTGGCATTGGTTGGCTTGCAGCTGTATCATTCCAGTCTCTGTTTCTGTGGTCACATGGGGTTCTCTGTTTGCGCCCTCTCCTCTTCTTAGAAAGGCATCTGTCATGTTGAACTTAGGGCCCACTCAAATCCAGTATCCTCTCATCTTACCTAATTACTTCTATGAAAACCCTGTCTACAAATAAGGTCACATTCCAAGGTTCCACGTGGACATAATTCTGGGGGGACACTCTTCAACCCATTACAAATGCAGCAAAGGAAAATAAAGCAGTGAGGTGAGAAAGACTGGGATTGGCGCCATTTACATAGGGAGGTGCCTTTTGCAATGTGGCCTGAACGAAAGGAGAGAGGGAGCCAGGTTGCTGATCCTGGAGAGAACACCAGGAGGAACAGCACAGCACCACAGAGAACTCCAGAGGCAGGGCCTATTTGGTGGCTTCAAGGACAGTCAAGAGAGCAACATAGCTGGAGCAGAAGAGCCAGCAAGTGATGAGGATGTTGGAGTGGAGTGGATCTGAAGAAGTCCCCCAGAGATGATCCCTGTTGTCTTGCAGACAAAGATGATCTACAACAGGGTTCCCCACCCCCAGGATACAGACCAGTACCGGTGGTGGCCTGTGAGGAACCAGGCAGTACAGCAGGAGATGAGTGACCAGCTAGTGAAGACTCGTCTGCATTAACAGCCAGTTCCACATCGTTTGCATCACCACCTGAGCTCCATCTCTCGTCAGATCAGCACTGAAAAGCCTGCTTCCATTCTCCAACATTCCCATCTTTGTGAAGCAAGATTTTTTGCAGTAACAGCAATCAAAATGAGATTATGGAGTAGACTGGACATAAGCAACACACTTTTGGTGTCACTGTCTCCCATCACCCTGAGATGGGACTGTCTAGTTGCAGGAAAACCAGATCAGGGCTCCCACTGATTGTGTGTTACAGTGAGTTGTATAATTATTTCATCACACATTACCATGCAATACTCATAGAAATAAAGTGCACAATAAATGTAATGTGCTTGAATCACCCCAAATCTACCCCTCCTCCCCGACTCCCGGTTTGAGGAAAAACTGTCTTCAGTGAAACCAGCCCCTGATGCCAAAAAAGGTTGGGGGCCACTGGTCCACAACACTCCATACAGCATCTGACATTTTCCATTGCTTAAGGAACTGCATTTCAGGGCTTGTATCAGATAGACTCCATCAAGGGACATTTACTAAGAACATTTGCTAAAACACCTGCAATACAAATAGAGTCGGAGATGAACCACTTCTACACAATGTCCTCACCCCTAGTCATCTCTGAAGACCCTCAGAGGACACTGGAAAGATACACAGCTAGATTCTAGAAAAGTCTCTCCTGTCTTTTATTTCTGAAGTGGCCCTATTATTGATTTAAGTCAAAGGTCTTTGAATGTTAACACATCATTTAAAATTGATCTTGTGCCGGCTCGGTGGCTCAGCCTATAATCCCGCGCCTTGGGAGGCTGAGGTGAGTGGATTGCCTGAGCCCGCGGGTTCGAGACCTGCCTGGGCAACTTGGCGAGACCTCATCTCTACAATAAATCAAAAATGAGCCAGGCGTGGTAGCGCGCGCCTGTAGTTCCAGCTACTTGGAAGGCTGAGGCGGAAGGATCGCCAGAGCCCAGCAGGTCGAGGCTGCGGTGGCCAGGAGCGGCCACTGCACTCTAGTCTAGGCGACAGAGTGAGACTCCAACTCAAAAAAAAAAAAAAAATTGATCTTGTTATTATACTTTTTGCTTGAAAAGCATTGTAATGAGTGAAAGACATATATGATTACATTATGTATGAATATATTCCCCATGGATGAATCTTCACTCTATCCCTAGGACTGTTTATAAGCATTATAAAGATTTGCAAACTTCTAATTCATCGGTATCAATTTCATCACCCTTTCATTTGTCTTCAAAATAGGTGTTTTAGAATGAAGTTTTCAGCTATTCACTGCTTTATAAAAAAAAGTTTCTGTAATTTTTTGGGAAAATAGATATGTAACTGTGGTATTGTGGGGTGCTCTCAGGCTGTGTTCCAGAAACTCTGACCGTGGGGGCTCAGGAAATACTGTTCTGCCCCCTGAAGGCTGTTCATTTGGTTAACACTTTAGGAGGAGACCGATTAATATACTGGCACAAAAAACATTTGCCAACCAGGCTCTTTGGGGTGCTGTTAATAGGCTTGTGCAGACTTTTTGAATTCCAAATTAATACCATTCTTTGAACTATTTGTACCTCTGATATGTCTGAGATGGAAATGTCCGGAAGGCAGCAGTAACTTACACAGGCAAATGGGAAAGTTCAGTCATAAAGTGTCACGGTGGGCTTTTAAAAAATCCAAAACTAGACTTTTCTGTTTGTCCTGCATCTGTCTGGAGGGTGTGGAAGCATGTAGTGCAATCTATGCTACAAAGAGAAAATGAGAAAATACTTTGTAGAGAGATTAAGGAACATTTGCTTCCAATTATGTTTTTAGTCCTGAAGCCAAGCCCTGAATTGGACTCAGCAAAATGAAATGAGTCGTTCACCCAGTTGTCTTTCATCTTAAAATGAGCTTTAATATAACATTTGGTATTTTGAATTTAGCTTTTGACACGCCAGGAAGGGAAAGCAGCTTCGTGTTGTTTGTTTTCTTGTGCTCCCATCTTGTTTGGGGTGTCAATAATCCCACAGCCTATGATAGGCAGCTGATCTGGCCAGGGAAGTGCAGCCAAAAGGAAAATCCCAGCCAAGCCATGAACTTTAGTTCAAATGCTCATCTCTGACAGACAATGCCATCCCTTGTGTGGACAAAAAACAGGGACAGAGCTTTGTATGGTAACGGTAATGACAATATGCCCTAAGATTCACTTTCTTATTAATGCGGGGTTTGTGCTACTGCACCATGAAAGACAACTGTGTATTTACTGAAAACAGGGTCATATTCATTGTGTGGCGTCCTGGAAAAATACAAGATCCTTCAAAAACTCAAAACCCTTTTTTTTAGATTCAAGCCTTGTTAAAAGCGTGTGAACTTAATCCTTTGATTAGAATACCCGGTTTAGAAATTCTCATTGTTTATTCTAATGATCTGGGCCTTTTTGATCCCCACCCTCCCCAAGCACTTGACCTTGATCATCACTCCCTACCCTCTTAATGAAACCCCCATTTTCCTTGAGTTTCTTGGCTGTGTTCTCAATGGAGGCACCTTCTCTCCTGATGCTCTTAAATGACACTTTTGAAATGTTCAAGTCCTCCTGTTTCTTGATACCATTTTGCTTATGGAGCAAATTATCTTCCAATTTAAACAACTACAAAAATCTCTATTCTGAGCACTGTCGTGCCTCCTGAGTTCTGGTTTCCTATGAAGGGGGACCCAAAAAAGACCGGAAGGAGGAGCCCTTGTAATACAGGCTTCCCCCGCTAGGTGGGTGTTCTAGGAACCCATCAGCATCGGTGCACCAGCTAGTGTTGGGAGAGGCTGAATTCTTGAGAAACATCTCGAGCTGTGGCAAACAGGTGACTGGTTCTTCTACCATGACAAAGTACCTGCCCACACCGTGCTGAGTGTTCAGCAGTTTTTGAGCAAAAAATGGCACGACCCCCATGCCCCACCCTCCCTATTCATCAAACAACTTTTTATTGTTTCTCCGGATGACAAATGTCCTCAATGGGATACATTTTGCCGTTGTGGAAGAAGTGAAACAAAAAACGGCTGAAGCACTAAATGGGATCAAAATTGCTGAGTTCAAGAACTGTTTCAAGCAGTGGAAAAAGGATCTCAATAGGTATATTGCATGAAACGAGGAGTAGTTTGAAGGTGACTGAAACTTAAGCATGTAAGAATAAATACACAGTTTTTTGTAAATAAATCCCAGGTTTTTTGGGATCCCCCTGTATGTTGCCTGAACGCCTTGCCTCTACTGCAAATGAAACTTAATTTTAAAGCCAGTTTGTTTCCCTTCTTCCTTCCGACAAAAATATGGTCTTTCTGATTTTTAAAATTTAATTTTTCTCACCAATGCCACACATCCCCATTACTTAATGAGGCAAATAGTTTTCCCTCATAAATCTGCAGTTCCCTGCTCCTGTTTCCTTCTCTTTAAAGGCAAAAGCTCTCAGTCTTTTTAGCAATTTGGGTGTTTCCTCTAGAACACAAGATAATCTGTCTACGTTGTTGTTTTTTACTTTTTCCCTGTTATCATTATCTATCTTCCCACCAACACATGTGTGTACTCGTGGTCCACCCAACCTCCCCCAATTGTTAAATCATTAGTTTGGTTAAATTGATTTTTTTAAACAATTATTTTGACTATGTAACTCCACACTGCCAAGTAATGTGATATTTCCAGGACTACTTTTCCTTTCTCCTAAAACCTTGTGTTCCCTGAAGTTAGTGATAGTCTTAGGTCTTCAGTTGCTTGTCTATGTCGTTTTTGCTAATTAAATCCCAAACTCTTTACTGGAAGAGCAAGTATCTTCTCACTGTGTTGGAACCACCAGGCATTTTATTAATTGTATCTGTGGAAGCATCTCCCAGGAGCTTCTCAATTGCTCTGTGGCAGATAGGCTGAACCCCTAGGCCCGGGCACAGTGCTTATCTTGGGGGTCTTCATTTGCCCTCAACTTGATGATTATCTTTCCCTCTCTTGAGTTGGAGTCTCTGTTTCTTGGATTCCCTAACTTCTTATTTTTTATTCCTTTGTTTTCCTGGAGCAAATTCTCTAGTAGCTTCCTGAGAAACAGAATATGATAGGTAAAGTTGAGAGAGCTTACATACCCGAAAAAGCATCTTTATTCTACCCTAACTCTTGTTAGTTTCCATTGACATTGATTTTTTTTCTACCCTAACTTATAACTAGTTGTTTGACCAAGTATAGAATTCTAAACTGGGGGTCATTCGCCTTCAGAATTGTGAGGGCAATCGCCATTTTTTGTTGCTCTTGAGAAGCCTGAAGCAATTTTCATTCCTCAGACTTTGAATATAACTTGCCCCCCCTGCGTTTTATGGAGGCTTTAGAATGTATTTTCTTTGTCCTCAATGTTCTAAAATTTTATGATGTGTCTTGATATAGATCTACTTTTTAATCTACTATGCTGGGTACTTGAGGTACCCTGACAACCTAGAAACTTATGTTCTTTAGTTCGAGAAAATTATCTTTCACAATTTCTCTGTTTTCTATTATTTATATGTTAATACCTCTAATTCTTTTCTGTTTTTATCCTATGTCCTCAACTTCTTTCCCAAACTTTCTATTGAAATTTTTATTTTGTCTTTTCTATTTTAATTTCAGAAAGCTGTTTCTTATTCTGTGATTCTTTTTAATGCCTTCTTGTTATTGTTTCATGCAGGTGATATTTTCTCTTTTCTGAAGACACTGGTAAGTTTTTAAAAGTCTCTTTCCTTCCAGTTGCCTTTTTTACCTCGTTTCCATTTTCTTGTCTTTTTCAGAGACCAAGTCTCGCTATGTTGCCTAGGCTTGTCTCAAACTCCTGGACTCAAGCAGTCCTCCTACCTTGACCTCCCAAAGTGCTGGGATTACAGGCGTGAGCCACCACACCCAGCCGTTGTTTCTGTTTTCATCAGATTTCCTTTCCAGATGCCTGCTCGTGGTGAGGAAGGAAGCTAGGTCTATCCAGCTTTTCAACTGTGGGCTTTGCTGCACAGTAACCAGCTGTGCCACTGCTTGGTGTTTTGCGGAGGCTTGTTGGGTACCCCTTAAAAGGATCTTTCATGAAGTTTGGCTGCCAGAGTCCCAGGCTGCACCACTGCAAGTCCATCTGGGTCTTGGTGAAAATTAAGAAGAGGTGCCTTCTCTCTGTAGAGGGAGCAGCTCTGTAGGAGCAGGGCTGGAGATCAGATGGCACCTTCTAGAGAATGAGGAAAAGGTGCACCTTCCTCACTGTACTGAGCATGCAGCAGGAGGGAGGAGCTGAATTTCAGCCAAACTCACCCCTGAAGGTGGCCCGTGCAGGGTTAACCTGTTCAACTGCATAAGCTGGCTTTGGGGTCTGGGGGCTGGATGGGTGGAGGAAGAGGGTGGATCATGTAAAATATAACTTTAATCTCCCTGTTTCAGCACAGTCACCCCAACTTGAACTGTGTTTAGTCTTCCTCATCCCAGAACTCTCGATTTTATCTACTTTTTCAAGGGAATAAACTCCTCTGAAGAGAAGCCAGTTTCCCAGAGGGCGCAGGGCATTTGAAATCTAGTGATATCTATTTCTGAGATCTAGTGATACAATGGCTTCCTGAGTCCATGTGCAGCCTCCTGTTTGTAAATCCCACCTTTACTCCCGTTTCCAGAAGTGTCTGTTGTCACCAGTTCCTGCATCTTTAAGAGGTTCTGCATTGCAAAATAGGTTGCTTTCCCTCTCTGTGGGCTGAGAATTCAGCCTTCCCAATTCTGCTCAGTCTTCACTAATTGATGTTTTGCCATGCTTCTCTCTTTTAATCTCTTTAGCGCTACGTTTTATTTTTTGAAACCGCTTTATTGAGGTATAATTGTACATATTTAATGTATACAACTTGATGAGTTTGGGGAATAAGTGTACACCTGTGAAACCATCACCCACACCAAGACCACAGACATATCCAAAACCTCCCAAAGTTTCCTCCCACTCCCAAGTATGCACACATGTAGGTATGTATTGATTGATATTTGTGGCAAAAGCATTTAACACAAAATCTACCCTCTTAGAAAATTTTAAGTATACTTGTTAGCTATCAGTACTATGCTGTCTCCAGAAACTTATTTATTTTGCATCACTGTAATTTTGTATCCTTTGACCATCACCTCCTGCTTCCCCCATCTCTCCGGCTCCTGGCAATTGCCATTCTACTCTCTGCCTCTGTGAATTTGACTATTTTCGATTCCACATGTATGTGGGATTATGCAGTATTTGTCTTTCTGAATTTGTCTTATTTCACTTAGTATGACGTTCTCCAGTTTCATCTATGATGTTGCAAGTTACAGGATTTCCTTCCTTTTTTAAGATTAAATGAAATTCCATTGTATGCATATACCCATTTTCTTTATCCATTCATTCATGGGTGAACATTTAGATTGTTTCCATATTTGGAGATTTTTCTATATTTTTAGAAAATTCACTATCATTTTAGTGGGATTTCCTAGGAGGTCAGAGTTAAATAAATATTTTAAATCGGTTTTCTTTAACCAGAAATTTGTCTTATTCTTTTAAAGGCTCTCCATTTCTGCAGTTTTTAATAGAAGTTGTATATAAGACGACCTTATGGCTTTTTTATTCTCAAAATTTCTTCCTGCTGGGCTCGATGGTTCAGCCTGTAATCCCAGAACTTTGGGAGGCCAAGGCGAGTGAATTGCCTGAGCACGCAGGTTCAAGACCAGCCAGGGCAACTTGGCGAGACCTCATCTCTACAATAAATCAACAAATTAGCTGGGCGTGGTAGCACGTGCCTAGTTCTGGCTACTTGGAAGGCTGAGGCGGAAGGATAGCTGCTGGAGCTCAGCAGGTGGACGCTGGGGTGGCCATAAGAGAGCCACTGCGCTCCAGCCTGGGTGACAGAGTGAGACTCCAACTCAAAAAAAAAATTTATTCCTTGTATTTGTCCTTTTCCATTTCTCCTTGGTCTTTTCATAGTCTTTGTCTAGGTTAGCACGGTGATAACTATTTTGGGGGGCAAATATACACACATGGACAGATTATACTGTTAGACACTGTACTGTTAAATCATGCTAAACATGTGAAATAATGTACATGTTAAATCATGCATTTGGTGCAGATAACATCTTTTTCTTACAAATCTGAACTACCTGATCAATTTGCTAGCTTTTGTACTGATCTTGAGTGACTTGGACTTTTGTCTTTGCAAATTGGAAGGAGAAGATATCATCTTCCCACTAATGGGTGAAGGTGCATTGAAATGCCTTTTATCGTTTTTACTAGGTGAGGGACTCAAAGGGACTGAAATTTTTTGACCTCAAACAGGAAGATTTCTGATTTTTTATTGGTGCATTTGATAAACCAGCATGAAAAACATTGGAGCAAAGGGAGCTTAGACTTCTATAGAAGAGAGAGTAAAATCCAGAGGTAAAATTTGCACAGTAAGTTCAGTTAACTGTGCATAAGGCTTCATGTTATACTGGAACCTCTTCTTGACACGGCCAGCTTCTTATCCTACAGAACTCAGCTCAAGTATCATCTCTTTGAAGGAGCCTTCACCACCAGCCCCCCTTTCTTCTAGGATGATTCAGGGAGCTTTACTAGACACTTCCTAGACAACTTGTGCTACTGCTATCACTGATGCGAGAATTTTTTTTCCTAAACAATGTGAATACGTTCTAATTCTTCAGCACCCTTCACATTTAACAGTCTTTCTACTTACTCATCTTTCTTTCAAATAGTTATATTACTGCATAGTTAGCAAGGCTGTAGCTTCCCCTCAGTGTATTCTAGTCCTGAGAATATAATCACTTTGAGTGAAACTGGGTGGTTTTTAAGTCTCTGTAGCAATATATTTACATTTTAATATGGGCTATTTCTGCAAATGTTACTTTCAATGATGTTTTATTTTCAGAGGCCTTATCCTCAGATTTTGTAAGTGGGAGCACCTAATAATAACCGCCTATATTCTGATTATGCTTGGCATTTATCTTCCTCCCAGAGTTGTTGGGAGAATCAGGTAAAATGATGTTTATGAACACACTTTTGTCAACAGGAATGTTGACACATGAAGATGTTATTTTTTTTGAAACATCCTAGTCTTTGATTATAGGTCACCCTGAAAAAAATGTTTGATGCATTAGGAAATGACTTTCAATCTGCAAAAAAAAAATCGGTAGTTCAATTGATCTCCAGATTTAAATGTAATGCAAGTTATCCTAACATATTTATAAAACAACTACAATTTTGTTAATTTTTCTTTCTTGCTTGCTTCTATTTTTTTGCAGTTGGCTTAAAATTTTTTGTTTGAAAGTGTCTGTCAGCCGGGCTCGGTGGCTCAGCCTGTAATCCTAGCGCTTTGGGAGGCTGAGGTGAGTGGATTGCTTGAGCCCAAGGGATCGAGACCCACCTGGGCAACTTGGCGAGACCTCATCTCTACAATAAATCAAAAATTAGCTGGGTGTGGTAGCATGTGTCTGTAGTTCCAGCTACTTGGAAGACTGAGGTGGAAGGATCGCTGGAGCCCAGCAGATTGAGCCTGCAGTGGTTGGGAGCGGCCACTGCATTGCACTTTAGTCTGGGTGACATAGTGAGACTCCAACTCAAAAAAAAAAAAGAAAGCGTCTGTCCTCCAAACCCCCAATATTAATAAATAAATCAAGCTTGTTTATACTCGATCCTATAAAGAAATTATATAAATTTTGCAACTGTAATTAATTTAAAATACAACTGAATTAGACCACAGATACCATAAAATGCTATAAATGAATTATTATTTATTCTAGAATTCTGTGTGGTTCTCTCTCCCTGAGTCTTTCAGTCCTGGATTATGAATCTCCAAACTTTTCTTTTCTTTTATTTTTAACACATTGAAATGTGTTTTCTCCCTGTGTATTGGTATAACCATTAGTTATAAAAACTATCAGTCAACATTGACTAATAGCACTTGTATACTTAAATAAAAGTAGGAAAAATATAGATATGAACTTTTCCACACTATTATCCTTCACTGTCCTTTGCCTGATTTAAATCTAACATGTATTGATCTCACAGTTAAGATTTTATACTTTCAAGCACCTGAGGCAGAATAAGTAATACTTGTAGAAAATCTATGTTAAATATTAAAGTGTCAACCTTTAGAATACAGACAAAATATAATTTGAAAATTCATCCTTTGCAAAATTCCGGGGTCAAAAAAATGGCTGGGCATAGCGGCTTACACCTGTAATACCAAAACTTTGAAAAGCTGAGAAGCTCGCTTGAGGCTAGAAGTTTGAGACCAGCCTAGGCAACATAGCAAGACCTTATCTCTAAAGAACTAAAAAAAAAAAAAAAAAAAAAGAAGAAGAAGAAGAATAGCTGGGTGTGGTGGAACATACCTGTAGTCCCAGCAGCTTGAGAGGCTTGAGGCAGAAGGATCTCCTGAGTCTAGGAAGTCGAGGCTGTGATGAGCCGTGATCGTGTCACAGCACTCCAGCCTGGGCGACAGAATGAAACCCCGACTCAAACAAAACACAACACAATAAAATACCTCTTCCATTGCCAGGTTTTAAGTGTTTTCTATTTTTAAATTTTAAAAACCTTAAATATTTTATTCCGATCTAGTGGGAGTAGTCAGTTCCTTCCTCCTTTTTTTCTTCCTTCCAAGCTGTCTGTGCCTAACTTCATCCTTTTCTCTCCCAGATGATGTGATTCTAAAGGACAGGACTACATTCCAGTTTGAGCCGTCGATTCTTGCTGGGGAGTTAAGCATGTTTATTTTTATAGGCCAGAGGACCAATACTGAATTGGCAAGTAGGTATTTCCCCTTCTGTGTCTACAAGATCCGAGAGGGAAGGGCCTGTGGAAGATGTGCTCATCGCTATCCTCATCCTCACCCAAGTGCCTGGCACATAGAAGATGCTCAATAAAGCATTCTTAAATGAGTTCAGAAATGGACCATCACAATTTGCATTATGAGACCGTATTATCTGAAGGCAATAAATACAACTCATTTTAAGTCCAGCTCTGTAGTTTCACGCAAAGTTCAAATGAGGGGAGCGAAGTCTTGGTCCCTGTGCATTTGCACAGAACAAATATCTTACAGAAAAAAAATGTAGGAATTAAGACTCCTGGCCAAAGTTGCAAGGTGAATAACGTTTTACTTCCTCTTCCAGATTTTTCTGCTTTGCATATATTCACCAGCACTTTGTCCTTCCCCAGGCCTGCCTACCAAACCAACACTCCACCCATCTCCTATCTCACGTATAAAAGCTCAGAGTTTTATGTAATGGATGCATTAAACAAATCCAATGTTCCCGCATCTTAAACAAAAAAAGGCAAAACCTTATACTGAAGGAATATGCCCAAGGAAAAGTATTCACATCACACAGATTTATGAACTTTCACACCTGTACACCACCATCCAGATAAATAAATAGAATAGTTACCAGCAGTCCAACGCCTCCCTCCAGCCACTGCCCTGTGTCAAGGGTCACTTCTATTCTGGCTTCCATCAGATCAGCTTTGCCTATTCTTATTTTTTTTAATTACATGCATACATACAATTTATGTTTAAATTCAAAACATGAGTAAAATTTACCATCTTAGTCAGTTTAAAGTGTGCTATTTGGTAATGTTAGGTCCGTTTACACTCTTGGGCAAACAATTGCCAGAACTTATTTTTTCCCTTCCTTTCCTTCCTCCTTCCCATCCTTTCTTTTTCTGAGCTGGGGGTCTCACTCTGTTGCCCAGGCTGGAGGAAGTGTAGTGGCATGATTCTGGCTCACCGCAGCTTTGACCTCCCAGACTTAAGTGATCCTTTCATTTTAGCCTCTCAATTAGTTGAGATGACAGGTGAGTGACACCAAGCCCAGCTAATTTTTTTTTAAATTTTTCATTTTTTGTAGGAAGGTGGTCTTATTATGTTGCCTAGGCTGGTCTCAAACTCCTGGGCTCAAGCAATCCTCCCATCTTGGCCTCTCAAAGTGCTGAAAGTATTGGCATGAGTCACCACACCCAGCCAGAGCTCTTTTCATCTTGCAAATTCCATATCCATTAAACTCCCAATTTTGTTCTCCCTCCAGGCCCTGACAACCACCGTTCTACTTTCTGCATCTATAAACTTGACCACCGTAGGTACCACAAGTGGAATCATATGGTATTTGTCTCTTGTTATTTCATGGTTTTGTCTATTCTTAAACTTGATTCACCTATATGGAATCATATAGTATGGGTTCTTTTGTGTCTTTTTCTACTCAACATAATAGCATTAAGATTCATTAATACTTAGAATGTGTAATATATCAATTTGATTATACATTAATAATGTATCATTGTTTCTGCATGTTTAATTTTTTTTCTTTTTCATTCCTATGTCATATTCCATTGTATAGTTATATGCTAAATTTATTTTTTCCATTCTCCTGTGGATGAGCATTTGGGTAGTTTTCTATTTTTGGCTATTTATGAATAAATTGGCTATGCATATTCATATATTTGTACATATGTTTTGGTGGACATATTTACTCATTTCTCTTGGGTGTCATACCTGGGAGTGGAATTTCTGGGTCACCAGGCAGACACGTGTTTATCCATAGCAGATATTGTCAAGCAGTTTTCCAGATATTTTCCAGCAGTATGAGTGGTCTAGTTGCTCCAGAATCTTGCTGTCACCTGGTACTGTAACTCACGTCACTTTAGCCTTCTTAAGATAAGTTAGTGTATCTCCTGTAGTTTTAATTTTCATTTTCCTCATAAATAATGATGGTGAGCACCTTTTCACATGATAGTTGGCTTTCTAAAATCCTCTTTTGTGATGAGCCTCAGTGTTTGACTATTTTGAAAGGCTTGTCTTTTTTTGTTTGGTGAGAATTCTTTATGTATTCTGAATTTAAATCCTTTATCTCCCAGTGGTATGTGGCTTGCATTTTCACTTTCTTAATGATGTCTTTTGAGGATAAGACATTCTTAATGTTAAAAAAAAGTTCACCATTTTTTCTTTTGTGTTAGAGAATTTTTTTGATGTTAATACCTCTGCCCACCCCAAGGTCACTCAGATTTTTTGTTATTTTTATCTTTCACATTTAGGTCTAAGATCCATCTCCAATTAATTTTTTTTTTTTTTTTTTGGTATGGTGTCCCCTAGCATTTTGATTGTCTCTGGAGTAACAAGCACTCTCTGTGTCCCTTGAAAAGGAGACACGCATCTCTTGGTGTGTCTTACTTTATCTGACCGTGGCTATTTTAAATCAAGCTAGGCTAGTGGAGAAGCTGTGAAGATATCTTGGGTTAAGGAATTCTTTTTTATTAAGTAACATCTCTTAAGTGTCTTGCTTTTGCAACTTCGAATCTATTTCTCATTCTTTTCTAGGACGATTCTAATTGACAAGTATGTTACTCATGTGGAAAAATTATAACTTGTTTAAAAGTTGAGGGAAAATAAAAAAAAACCCTAGATTGTTCTTTCTAAAACAAAAACTGCACCAAAGTTAAACAGGCAAGGAAGACTTTATTCAAGGCTGTTGAAATAGGGCAAAGAGATCAGAACTAAGTTGGAATGCAACTCTCCTGGAGCAGTAGGGTTTTTAAGGGTTGATGAGCTGAGCAAGTGGGAAAGTACTTAAAGGAAAAAAAAACATCTCATATCTTTATGATAGGAGATAGTTTTGCAAGTGGGAGCAGGTCACTCACTGTAGCTAGACTCCTCCCTCCCACAGGAGCTGGAAGATAGGGGTGTTATCTCTTCTGATGATTACATTTCAAAGAGGTGGCTCCCAGGTCCTTAAGAAAAACTTTCCTGGGTTGTAGAACGGGTAAGAGGCTTTTTAAAGATTTATATACATCCCAAGGAGGTTAGGAAAGAATTTAAAACTACAAGTTTTCTAAAGTAAATGCCCTAAGAAAAAGGAGGTCAATGGCTTAGAAGAAGAAAGAAAACTTTAAAGTTTAATAAAGCCAAGGGGAACGTTAAGGCTATCTTGGTTATGCTTTTTTCTGAGACATAGTGAAGATATACTCACAATGAAGTTACTAACTACTCCCCGGCCTGTGACCTTCTCTGCCTGCAGGCTGGTTGAACTTTGCAGAAGAGTCATCTTGGCAATGTGTCAGGAGCCTGAACTGTTTAGGTGGGGCTGATAGAACACAAATCTGAGGCTACTGCGACTTAGAGAAGCAGTGTAGCTGCCAGTGGCTGCCAGATGCTGGGTGTGAGTCTGACACCTGCTTCCCTGCCGTGCAGAGAGACTCAGATATTGTTTGACTTCTACTTGCCATTGAGCAGACATGTTTGCCCGGAGGGAGGACTGGGTGTCTCAGTGAGTGGTACTGTGGGGGGGTCTGAGTGCTTCTTCATTGTCCCACCACAAATGTCACCTGGACTTGCCACAAGAGCCACATCCAGGGGAATATCAGGAGTGGAGTTGAGGCTTGAGGATGTTATCTTTCCTGTTTCAGTTCCATTCTGTCTCCTTCACTCACTCCCCTCAGACACTGGTACCTCTGTAATCTCCCCAGGGTCTAGAGAAGTTTCACTTCCTGACCAAGAGAGGTAGTGACTGTTGAAGATTTGCCAAGGGGCTTTTTAAATTTTTTAATTCAGAATCTGGGGCCAAGGTGAGTCAATTGCTTGAGCCCAGGAGTTTGAGACTAGCCTGGGCAAGAAAGCGAGACCTCATCTCTACAGAAAATAAATAAATAAGCAAATAAATGGCCAGGATGGTGGTTCACGCCTGTGGTCCCAGCTACTCGGGAGGCTGAGGTAGAAGGGTCACTGGAGCCCTGCCGTGAGCCATGGTCATAGTGCCACTGCACTCAAGCATGGATGACAGAGTGAGACCCCAATTAAGAAAGAAAGAAATAGAAAGAGTCTGCTTATGTGGGGGAGGGAGGCGGTAAGGTGCAAATGGATCAATGAGGGGACACAGGAGAGCCAATTCTGGTTGTTCTGGAAGCCTGGCCTGTGCCACACCTGGGGCCGGGGTCATGCTTGGACAGGGGGAGATCAATAGAACTTACACAGCTTTGATCATGTTTCCTCTCACACTCCAGAGAAACCAGTTCTGGTAGGTTTGCCCTTTGCACTATTTAAACTTTATTTTAAAGCAAAATTAAAAAAAAAAAGAAATAAAACTGTCTCATATGATCTTCATCAAAAAGTGTGATGATGAGTGAGTCTCCAGGCTCCCAAAGGGTGCAGTGACCGGGTGTGTTGGGACGTCCTCTTGCCGCTCTGTGGCAGGGAAAAGCCCCTTTTTCTGGTCCTCGTTTTTGAGTCTTGTCCAGTGACTTGAACCTGTCACTTGGAACCAGTACTCACCTCACCTCCTGTCCTCACTTTTAGCATAACAAAAGAGTGATAGACAATTTTAAAAGGGAAACAGCAATAGCAAATGAAGACCAAAACACTCTCTCACTGAGGGGGAGTTGGGTCCATATTACTCAAGAACAAGGGGGTAGGCTATCATATTTGGAGCCTTAATCTTGGTGTCAGAAAGCTTGGGTTAATGCTCTTGCTTTGCCCCTTTCTAGCTGTGTGACCTTAGAAAAGTTACCAAACCTCTCTGAGCTCTTTAAAATGGGAATTGGTCTGGCACAGTGGCTCACACCTGTGATCCCAACACTTTGGGAGGCCGGGGCAGGAGTATTGCTTGAGCCCAGGAATTCGAGACCAGCCTGGGCAACACTGTGAGACCTTGTCTCTACAGAAAAATTTAAAAAATTATCCAGGTGTGATGGCGTGTACCTGTAGTCCCAGTTACTTACTCAGGAGGCTGAGATGGAAGGGTTGCCTGAGCCTAGGAGGTCAAGGCTGCGGCGAGCCATAATTATGCCACTGTACTCCAACCTGGGTGACAGAGACAGACCCTGAAATAAATAAAATAAAATAAAATATAAAATAAAATAGGAATCATATGTAACTCTCAAGGGGGGTCAAAGGGACTAAATTAGCACAGCCCTGGCATAAGTTTGCTAGATGAAATACAAGACAACTAGTTAAATTCAAATGTCAGATAAATAACAATTTTTCACAGACATATGCCCAAATATTGCAAAAACAAGGTGTCCTGTATTTTCATTTGCTGAATCTGGCCACCCTCCCCTGGCATGTTATAAGCACTTCATCAGTGTTTCCACATTCTGACTTTCTTATAAGCTCGTCTAAAAAGGGTTTTAGACACTGTTTGATTTAAATGTTGCTAAGCCATGGTTTGAAGGATGAGTAGCAAAGGAAAATGAGGGTTGCAAAGTGGGCTGTAATCTTATCCTTATTTCCACAAGTAGGAGAGCACAAAAGCAGTATAAAAATACTGAAGAAGGCCAGACTCCGTGGCTCAGCCTGTCATCCCAGCACTTTGGGAGGCCGAGGTGAGTGGATTGCCTGAGCCCGCAGGTTTGAGACCAGACTGGGCAACTTGGCGAGACCTTGTCTCTACAATAAATCAAAAAAAAAAAAATTAGCCGGGCATGGTAGCACGCACTTGTAGGTCTGGCTGCTTGGAAGGCTGAGGTGGAAGGTCAACGCTGGGGTGGCTGTGAGCATGCCACTGCACTCCAGCCTGGGCAACAGAGGGAGACTCCACCTTAGAAAATAAATAAGTAAATAAAAATACTGAAGGCCAGTATGGTATCATGCCTGATCACGGTTTCACCCTTTATGGAGTGTTTTAAAAAATTATAGTTCTCCCAAATGCATTTTTGCCTAAAATTATGTTTGCCGTGAGTTTTTAATAACACAGAGACGTGCTTATGATATAGTTTTAAGTGAGAAAAGCAGGAAAAAAATTTGGAGCTACTGCCAGGCACAGTGGCTCAGGTCTTTGGGAGGCATGACATGAGCGCTTTGGGAGGCCGAAACCAGAGAATCCTTTGAACTTAGGAGTTCAAGATCAGTCTGGGCAACATAGCAAGACCTTGTCTCTGCCAAAAAAAAAAAATCAGTTAGGTATGGTGACATGTGCCTTTAGTATCAGCTACTTGGGATGCTGAGGCAGAAGGATTGCCTAAGCCCAGGAGGTCAAGGCTGTGGTGAGACTCCAACTCAAAAAAAAAAAAAAATTTTTTGTCACTACATTACGATCTTTACTATATTAAAATGCATAGAAAAAAAATCTGGAAGGAATTGGCCATGCACAGTGGCTCTCACCTGTAATTCCAGCATTTTGGGAGGTTGAAGTGAAAGGACTGCTTGAGCCCAGGAGTTTAAGATCATCCTGGGCAACACAGTGAGACCTTGTCTCTATAAAAAAGAAAGAAAGAAAGAAAAAATTAGGAGGTCAGGGTGTGTACCTGTAGTCCTAGCTACTTGGGAAGCTGATGTGGAAGGATCTCCTAAGCCCAGGAGGTCAAGGCTTCAGTGAGCTGTGATCATGCCACTGCACTCCAGCCTGGGTGACAGAGTGAGACTTCAACTTAAAAATATAATAAAATCTTGGAGGCGATATATGAAAATAACTCTCAGTATTATCGGATTTTTCTTTGTTCATCTCTAGTCTTTATGCCTTGCAATATTGTTCAAACTTTCTGTAATGAACTTTTTACTCTTACAATTAATCCTGAAGTTCTCTCTTAAGTTTTATTAAATTACAATTTATCACTTGTTTTAACTTATGAATAAAATTCTAAATGAGTTAAACAAGTTGTGGGAAATATAACTTTAAACTCTTAAGAATGGGCAGAGCATAGGAATTCAAGTTGTAACAAAACCATAACATAGATCTTGAATAATACCTTTATTATGAAACGTAACATAAACTGGAAAGTGTATAAAGCAAGTTAGTACAGGGGAATACATTCTTGAAAAACAGAGATCCAAGTAACCAGGGAGGTCAAGAACCAGAACCCTTGTCAGCATCCTTGAAGCCCCTCATTCCCTTTGCCAGTCACAGCCCTCTCACTTGCCCACATCTGATTTTACTTCCTTTTCCCTTTCATGTCAATTTTACCATTTAAATTTCATCCCTAAAAAAAAAGTATATTCACAATAAACATAATATATATTTTTTCATCCCTCCCCCCAAATATATATATATATATACATGATAAACATAATTTTACGCAAAAATGCTTTTGAGAGAACTATAATTTATTTAAACATTCCATAAAAGGTGAATTAGTAATCAAGCATGAAACCATATTGGCCTTCAGTACTTTTTTTCCCAAGCCAAACTGTATCCAGCTTTATTAAAGATACTTTTTTTTTTTTGAGTTGGAGTCTCACTCTGTCACCCAGACTGTAGTGCAGTGGCCGCTCCGGCCACCCCAGCCTCGACCTGCTGGGCTCCGGCGATCCCTCCGCCTCAGCCTTCTGAGTAGCTGGAACTACAGGCGTGCGCTACCACGCCCGGCTCATTTTGATTTATTGTAGAGGTGAGGTCTCGCCAAGTTGCCCAGGCAGGTCTCGAACCCGCGGGCTCAGGCAATCCACTGACCTCAGCCTCCCAAAGGCGCAGGATTACAGGCTGAGCCACCAAGCCCGGCTTAAAAATACTTTTCATAAACAATCATGGTATTTCAGGCAGGACATGGGCAGACAATCTTTAACAGTATACAACAGCTTTCAAACTCCCTTCTTTAATGGACTACCAAAATTAGAAAGCCACTATAAAAACCCAATGAAGTCTTCATTTGATGCTCTGAACAGGGAAAGTTTAGAGTGAGGGTTGACATTTCACATTTAGCATGTTGTTTGACAACTTTTCACAAGCTGACCCTGACTTTCAGGAAATGAAATGAAATGGCAGAATTTGTCTGAAGATCCACAATCTATAAACGGAACTGCTGCTCTTATGAGGGGTGCCATCTCAGTGGCATCGCTGACATACTGGTAACCAATTATTGGGAGTTAGGTTCCAATAGATGTCTGGGTTTAAGGGAGTTAAGTCTATGCTGAAAGCAGAAAGGGAGAAGAGGACATAAAAGATGAATTTGCTTTTCCACACCACAGGGGTTTGTACCAAGGTAGCTATGTGTGTCAGCGTCGTGGAATCCTTCTTCCTGGAAGCCAAGAGGAAGTCTCTTAAAACTAGAAGGGAATGGTGTTTTCTCCACATCCATCCAGCTTTGGAGACATTCTATTAGTGACATATGCCCCTTTCCCAAAAAACAACAATGAAGTGTTCTGTGTGCTAACAACATAGCTTAAAAAAAAAAGAAACAAAATTCTGCATTTTTATACAACTTGATAAAAAATAGTATTTCAAACTGTACAGTCACCAGAAGTACACAGTAATCAAAAATGCACACACTTCACTTGGCATCTCCAGCACCTTCAGCTTTCTGTGCCTGGTCTGTTTTGGCATCTCCATTTTTCTTCAGGGTTATTCCCCTCCTTGCCAGCACCAGCTTTTCCCCTTTTCCCTTTGGGTACCTTCTCTCCCTTCCTAGCTGGGGCCTTCTCTGACTTGGGCTCTGGCTTTGGAGGAGCAGGTTTAGCTGACAACCTTGCAGATCTTCTCTGGGGTTCGTCCTTTACCTTGGCTTTATCTCCTTTAGCATCCCTTCAGTCTTTCTCTTGGGCATGGTGGTGATGGCAGCGGAACTAAGGTGTTGAATGAGAGGATGGAGGGTGCACGGGCTTTGGTCGGTCTGGGGGTCGTTTTTGCCCCTTCTTTTTCACACTGCTCTGCCTTCAGTATTTTTATACTGTTTTTGTGATCGGCTACTTGTGGAAATAAGGATATGTATAATAAGGCTATATATATGGAATATATATAGAACATGTATTCTCTATAGATTCTCTTTATATATTTTGTGTAGATAGATATACAGATTAGTTTGGCTTGTTCTTTAACTTTACATATATGGAATCATATGGTAAGTATTCTGTTTTGTCTAGCTTTGTTCACCCAACACAACATTCTTCTAAGATTCATTCGTATTGCTCATCCATTTAGTAACTACCCTCTCCTTTTGTGTGATACCATACCCGGCTAATTTTTTGATTTTGTTTTGTAGAGACGAAGTCTCGATGTGTTGCTCAGGCTGGGCTCAAGCAATCCTCCTGCCTTGGCCTCCCAAAGTGTTGGGCTTGCAGGCACAAGCCACTGCAATCAGCCAGCTACTTCATTTTTGTTGCCATACTAGTATTTCAAGGTAGAACTGTGTTACCTTTTCTTTATCCATTCCACAGTTGCTGGGAATTTGGATTGATTCCAGGTTTTGGCATTAGGAACTACTGTTGCTGTTGACGTCCTTGCCTGTGTCTCCTGGACCCACGAATTCTGGCATTTTAGCTTCTGTGAGCTGACCTTAGTTTGTGCTAATAAGAGTTGTACCCACCCATCCATGATCACAAGAGGGAAAACTGATGAAGACCCTGGAATCTGGGGACCTGAGACTGTGGATCTTGTGATGAATTGGTTCCTTTCCATGACAAATTCATATTTCAGAGGACTGAAAACCCAGCAGTTTTCTTACATGTCAGGATATATCTGCTGTTATCCTTAATGCATTAAAAAATCTTTTAAACGGCAAGAAACAGTCCTAGAAGCCTTTTTTATTTCAAATTAATAGCATTGAAATGTGAAGGTCTCTGCTTTATAATGAACAAAAACATTTGTCAATATTCTAAATCAGAAAATTTTACTTTTAGTCAGAATCAGAAACTTCTTTGAGACAGCAGATTTGTTAGAGACATTATGTAGTTCAACTCCTTTATTACATAAATCAGTAAATGAAGGCTCTTTGTGGTCAAATATCTTCCCAAGGCCAGTAAGTATAAAACCAGGACTTCCGACTACCGACTTTGAACATTACAAAACTTCCTGAAAATATTACATGATGCTACCTTTCAAACTATGGCATGTGTGGGAGACTGAAAATGTTAGTCTTCTGCCATTACAACCATTACCCTATCTGGCTTATTAATGCACCCACTGGAACATCAACCCTTCTGCTTGGTTTTTCTGGCATCTCATTTTTATGACAGAGCTATGGTAAGATCACAAATCTTATGTGGCGCTATGGCAGTGGTCATGTTTTGTAACATTTCGATACATATGGCAACAGATGGTTGGAAATCGTTAAATTCTTGGAAGTCACAGCTCTGTATTTACCATGACCATCTAGTATGGGCTATAGGTAGTAGGGTACTAGGGTCAGCAACTCTTTTGAAGGTCTGGGCCGGATGTGGTGGCTCATGCCTATAATCCCAGCATTTTGGGAGGCCTAGGTGAGAGGATTGCCTGAGCCCATGGGTTCAAGACCAGCCTGAGCAACTTGTTGAGACCTCATCTCTACATGAAACCAAAAAATTCACTGGGCATGGTGGTACGTGCCTGTAGTTTCAGCTTCTTGAAAGGCTGAGAAGGAAGGATCATCTCAGCCCAGCAGGTGGAGGCTGCATTGGCCGTGAGCATGCCACTGCACTCCAACATGCGTGACAGAGTGAGACTTCAACTCAAAAAAAAAAGAGGTCTGGTGCTGTGATTCTCAAAATCCAGTCTAAGATTTGGTGCCATGTCAGGTGACATTTTTTCTTAACCTGTGGTAATGGGAGAAAATAAAGACAAATCAAGAAGTTTTTCCTTGTGTTTGTTAAAATGTCTTTATAAACAGTATTTTTATAGTATTTACAGTTTTAAAATGTTTTAGGGCAGACGTGGTGGCTCACGCCTATAATCTCAGCACTTTGGGACCAGGCTGTGGTGAGTCGTGATTGTGCCACTGCAATCCAGCCTGGGCAAAAGAGTGAAACCCCAACTTGAGAGAGAGGGGGAAAAAAAAGCTTTTGAAGGCAATGATTACAACTGTTTTGTTTGTCATCATATATTAACTTCCTTGTGTAGTGCCTGGCACATGACGGAGAATGAATAAATATTTAAATGAATGAGTAAAAAGTTAGTAAACCTGGTGTGGTTACCAATTTGTATATGCGTGTGTGTGGTGGGGGGGTGGTAGAGGGATTTTACTAATCCCTGAAGTGTAAAAATCTGATGAATTTCAGATTGTCACTCCTGAGGAGTGGTACAAAATACCTCGTGTCCTGGATTGATGTGTTCCTCCAAATTCACACCTACCAGGAACCTTAGGAAATAGAATCTTCGCAGAAGGAGTTAAGATGAGGTCATGATGTGGGCCCTGATTCAGTGATCGGTGTTCTTAAAAGAAGAGGGAAATGTGGACACAGAGACAGAGGGAGAAGGCGATGTGACAGCAGATACTGAAGGCAGAGGCTGGGGTGATGCAGCTGCAAGCCACAGAATGCTGGCAACCACCAGAAGCTGGAAGAGATAACAAAGTTTCCTACCTTAGAACCCTCAGAGAAAGAATGGCCCTGCCAACACCTTAGTTTTGGACTTCTAACCTCTAGAACTGTGAAAGGACACATTTTTGTTGTTTTGAGTTACCCAGCTTACAGTATTTGTCATGGCAGCCCTAGGAAATTAATATATGTAGGAGTCCAGACCACTGCTTGTAAGTAGCTGGTAGAAAGGGGAAAGTAAGGAGTCTTAGAGACCGATGGGGTCTCCTATACCCTCTCTACTGTGGTGCAAAAAAAGAATATCTAGCTGCTTTTTCTAAATATAATTAATGAATATGAGTATGGGGGAATCATTACTTGGAGGATATGTTTACATTTTTAATCATGGAAGAATCCGAAGAAATGCTTTGGGATGACACAGGCTGGGTTTTTGTTAGAAATGAATCTGGATTTTTGTTAGAAATGTTGTCAAAAATCTGGGTATAAATTCATTTCTAAAACGAATACATTTTAAATGTATTTTAAAACAGTAGTATTTGAGCCAGGGGCGTGGCTCATGCTGATAATCCCAGCACTTCAGAAGGCAGAGGTGAAAGGATTGCCTGAGCCCAGTTCAGGGGTTTGAGACCTCTAGGCAATTTGGCAAGACCTCGTCTCTACAGTAAATTAAAAAAATTAGCCGAGTGTGGTGGTACACACTTGTGGTTCCAGCGATTTGGAAGGTTAAGGCAGAAGGATCACCTGAGCCCAGCGGGTCCAGGCTGCAGTGAGCATGCCACTGCAGTCCAGCCTGGGCAACAGAGTAAGATTACTACTCAAAAACAAAAAAAAAAAACCCAAAAAACAACAAGAAAAAAACCAAAACCAAACCAAAACAACAAAAAAACCCTCCTGAAAAAAACCAGTAGTTTTTAAAACAATATATGATGAACTCATTTATAAAGAAAAGAATAAATGATACTTTGGGAAGAAATGGTTATATGCCAATATATTATTTGTGTATCTAGAGTTTTCATATATCCCATTTACCTAAAACAAGAACTGCCTGTACAGAAGACAGTAGGTTAATTTCAACTGAAGATTTTTTTTTTCTTTTTTAAAGTGGTAGTTCCTATACACAGGCATTATTAGGGTAGGTATTTTTGTCTATACTATTTACTTAGAGTGAATGATGCCTGCATATACAAGTCCAATAAATACTTGTTCAATGAATGTCCCAAGTGATTTATATTGTTTGGGGAAGAAGGTGGGTTCTACATGGCTTCTATTTCTGGTCTAAAACTTCATTGTTGTGAGGTACAGAACATCTGTTTATTTTGCTGAGGCGGGATACAAGAAATAAGAAAAAGAGAAAAACTTGGAACAAAGATTTATGGGATTAAAAAGGGTGCACTAAATTAGGAAAAGCTATCAAACCATATCTATAAAACGGACTACCTAAGATGATAGTAGCAATTGAACAAAACTCTTGATAGAATTCAAATGGTAAGTTTTATGAGGGAGGGGTAAGACTTTAGAGAGACCATAAGGTCTCATCCTGCCAGTGAACAGGGAACATATTAATTCTGTTTGGCCACCTGGGGTCCATTTAGTGCACCAGAGCAGTAATTTGCTAAATGGGTCCCTCATAGTAAAAAAGAATGAGTAAACAGTGAGCAATTTAGGCATGGTAAACCACTAGTAGTTCAAGGGATATAAAAATGTGAAACTATAATTAGATCCCTTGTTCATAATGTACTAACTAAATGTATTACATTGTATAGTGCATCTTTCTGAGTTTATTTCTGGACACAGCTGAGCCCCTAACAATTCAGACTGAAACCATCCCAGCTATCAATTTATACCTCCATTAAAATTCCAAACGCTTGTGTTAAAAACAAAAACAAAAAACCCTCCAAAGATGATTTCTTTTATCTTAGATCTAAGGATGCGGACAGGATTAACCTAGATGCAGAACACAGCAAGTCAGTTATAAATCACGTCGCATAAAGTAAACTGTGGCAATAAACTGAAAATTTTGTTCTCGTTTTCTAAACTTAGCTGTGAAAATATTTTAACAAGTTGGCATCAGGATTTCCAACTTCTACATCTGATGTTTCTTTTCAGGATTATCTTTTAACATTTTAAGATGGGATTCTTTGAAAAGTGTGGCCAGTCAGAAATGTGGTATTAGATTGTACATTTGGAACACTTCAAAAGAGGGGCATTCAACACGTACATGGTTTTCGGACACTGGGATGTTTCCCACTCTGCTTTTAAGTAGGAGAAACTGCTATTTCATGGGTGTCTGGAGCACATTTGTTTTTTATTGAAATCCTTTTCTTATTCAGAGAAATTATATGGTGTGGGTTGGCACAGATGGTCTGGATGATGCTTTACAATACTAGCAAGCTCCGAGTACAAGTTTCATCGCCCTTTATCAATTTGTTATTTCAGCTACAAGGCTCCAGCTGAGCTGGCATGAATGGGACTGTCTATTCTTTAGGAACTCTCATTTCCTCGCTCTGTCGCTCTCTTCTCACCCCCACGGTTAGCAACTTCATGGAAGCTTCGGGTTGGAAAAAGGGCAGAATCATATTGTGGACCTTTGCCTTTTTGCTCTCTCCTGCATGCAAAATACGCCGTCTTTCAGATTATGAACCTCACATTTGAAATCCAGGAAAACTGTGTTCTATACACCCCTCCCCCATGTTTTTGAGGTGTAAATGAATTTCCTTTCTTAAAATGCTGAGCTACTTTAATGTTATTCATGATCTCACCCCACCCTCCTTGGTATCAGGTATCCCTGGTACCAAGTCCCTACCTACCAGGAGTGTATAATGGTTCCCCAACCATTCTCCCACCTCAGTATTCTGGATACTAAATTCTCTGAGCAATGTCTTTTGTTCAACTTTGCTTTGCCTTGGAGGAAGTGTTTTGGTTATAAATACCTTCTAAGAGTAAACAAAATTCCTAGAGGATAAAAAGGTAAAGTGCTGTGATTGTATAAAACTATTTGACAGGAACCAGAGGTAGATTAAATAGTAGTACTGTAATTTCTTAGAGAAGTACCAATAGTGAGAATTTGTGATCATAAGAAACCTTCCTAGATGTCCTTACAACTAAAGATATATAATGCTAGGAAGCAGATATATGAATGTCAATGACCATTTCTTAATATAGCAAAAAATTAAAGAGGTTTGTAGGAAATCAACTAAGGAAAATAAAGAAGTATAAAATTTGTTTTAATACTGAAATTTAACATGTACCTTATTTAAAAATCTTTATTAAAGGATTCCTAAATTAAAATACCATTCTTTCTAGAACAGAGACTGATCCTTCAACAAGTGTACGTTTTAATTCACTCAAAAAAATTTTCAAAGTTAGGTTTCTTTCTTTTCTTTTTTTTTTTTTGAGTTGGAGTCTCACTCTGTCGCCCAGACTGGAGTGCAGTGGCCGCTCCCGGCCACCGCAGCCTCGACCTGCTGGGCTCTGGCGATCCTTCTGCCTCAGCCTTCCGAGTAGCCGGAATTACAGGCATAAGCTACCATGCCCGGCTGATTTTTTATTTATTGTAGAGATGAGGTCTCGCTGCCCAGGCGGGTCTCGAACCCGCGGGCTCAGGCAATCCACTCACCTCAGCCTCCCAAAGGCGCGGGATTACAGGCTGAGCCACCGAGCCTGGCTAAAGTTAGGTTTCTATTCTCTGACTTCTTAGACTAGGTTAGTTCCTCTTGTTTTATGTCTATTTCTGTGCAATCTAGTATTTTCCCCCTTCTGTATCTCCACTTCCCTTTGTTGAATGTCATTATTTCTAATCTATGGAGGCAGGGACACTGTCTGACTTTTTCATTTGCTGTAACACAGTGACTGGCACATAATATATGTTTATAAGTATTTGTTAAAAATAATTGACTTGAATATGTTATTTCTCTTGGGAGAACCTACTATCTCCCTAATTTTTAAAATGTCACTGTTGATTAAGTTTAAATGGAATAAAAATTAGCTTCATGAGGTCAAGGGGTAAAACTTTACAAGAAAATACAGAAAGTCATCAGGAATTCAAGAATCATTGAGAAATATTTATTTTTTGTCCTCGTAGTTTCCTCCATCTCTGTTCAATGAAACTGTTTGGATAACCTATGTACAACTTTCTTTGCTAGAAGTTCTTGCTCTCTCCCTCTTCACCTCCAAGTTTAGCAACTTTACTGAAGTTAAGGCAGGCCCTGGATAGTATGTAGCTTAAAAGTCTCACATGTGAAAATCTAGATTTATAAAGCAATCAGAGGGAATGGTAACTCAATTAAAAAGGCTTATTAAATTCTTTTAAATAGCAAACTGCCCTAGTGCAGCCTACAACACTGACTCAACTGGTTAAAAAAAAAACAAAAACTTTTCAGATCACAACTAGAATTGTAGCAGTAGAAAATATTTTTTTTACGAATGGTGAAAGAAAAAAGAGAAGATGCTGAGAGAGAACACACAGAAACAGCGCATCTGGCATTCCACCGTCTCCATTCCAACATTTTTTCTACTTTCCACTGCTTTCCGTGTCTTAAGCGACTTAAAACTTCAAGATTAATGGGAAGCAGTAAGACCCCGGTCCTTTATCATTTTCCTTTTCAGATACAGGAGAGAGCTGTGCTATTTCCACCAAGCACTTTCAACGACTGTCTAAATTAGAGCTCCCAGACATTGTTTGTCTTTCTGGGCCTTGAAAAAGTGGGGAAAAGTGAAGTTGCCTCACTCTAACGGTCAGTGATCCCGTGGTGTTGCGGGCGTGTGTTTGTATTTCATACAGTGGGCAGAGGTAAGGACCAGGGCAGAGGTAACGACCAAGGACCGCGGACCTTCGTACTGTTTAGCGTTCCCGAAAGCCCTCGCTTTAACGTAGCAGGGAAAATAAAGTGATCTGGCGAGCAGGAGTGGGCGGATAAGGTAGAAACTAAGGAACAGGAGCTTTCCCTGGCACAGAGCTCAACAGCAGAGGGCACAATACTCACTGGCCGTGGCCAGGAGCCGGCGGCCAGGAGGGACAGAGCCCAAGGGCCGCTGGGACTCGTAGTTCGCTTGCTTCTCGCAGGCACTCTCGTCCCCGGACGGGAACCACAACTCCCAGGGCGCATCGCGCGCCGCTCTCCTCGGCCGCCCCTCCCCGAGGCCCGGTCAGGAACCTCCCGGGAAAAAACTGCCCCCCCCGCCCCGCCCTCGTACGCACGCGTCACGTTTGTTTACCCTGAAGCCCCGCCTCCCCGCCGTCCCCGGCTCTCCCCACTCCTTCCCGGGATGCCGTCATGCTCGTGATGCATATTCATGAGGCCCGGGCGGCGCTCCCGCCCCGCCCGCCTCCCGCCTCCCGCCTCCCGCCTTCCCGCTCCGGGCGCGTGATTAATATTCAATGAGCCCAGCTCCGCGGCTGGTTCGCCGGGCGAGGCGGGGGGAGCGGGCGGGGCCTGGCCCCGGGGAGCCCGCGACCCGGGCGGGGAGGGCGCGTGTGGGGGGGCGGTGGCGGCGAGGCGGGCGCGCGGCATGGAACACCGAGACACCGACGGAATGCTCCGAATTGCCACATAATCCCCTGGAACGGCCGCGCCGAACGCCATTGGCTTCAGCCTGCTCCGCGCGCCGCGCCGCCGTCTCCCACCTCCGCCTCGCCGCCTCCCTCTGCGCCCGCCGCCTGGAGCTGGGGGGGAGACGCGAAGCCCCGCTGCGATGGAGCCCGCCGCCGCGGCCACGGCGCAGCGACTCCCCGACACCGGCCGGGAGGACCGGGCTCCGGCGGCCGCGGCGGCGGCGGCGGTAGCGGCGGCGGCCGCGGCGGCTCTGGCGGCGGCGGCCGGGGGCGGCCGGAGTCCGGAGCCCGCGCTGCCCGCGGCCGCCCCGAGCGGCGCGAGCGACGGCGGCGGCGGGGCGCGCGAAGAGGCCCGGGCGAGGCGCCGCCGGGGCCGCTGCCCGGGCGAGCGGGGGGCGCCGGGCGCAGGAGGCGGCGCGGCGCGCCCCAGCCCGCCGCCGGCGGCGCGGCCCCCGTGCCCGGGGCCGGCGGCGGCGCCAACTCCCTGCTGCTGCGGCGCGGGCGGCTGAAGCGGAATCTGTCCGCCGCCGCCGCCGCCGCCGCCTCGCACGCCCCCGGCGCCGCCGGCCTCCCCGCCTCCTGCTCGGCCTCGGCGCTGTGCACCCGCAGCCTGGACAGGAAGACGCTGCTGCTGAAGCACCGGCAGCTGCTGCAGCTGCAGCCGTCGGACCGGGACTGGGTGAGGCACCGGCTGCAGCGCGGCTGCGTGCACGTCTTCGACCGCCACATGGCCTCGCCCCACCTGCGCCCGGTGCTCTGCACGCTGGACACCACGGCCGGCGAGGTGGCCGCCCGCCTGCTGCAGCTGGGCCACAAAGGCGGCGGCGTGCTGCAGGTGCCGGGCCAGGGGCCCGAGGCCGGCCCCCGGCTCGCGGCGCCCGCGCCGCCGCGCTGCGAGCCGCGGCCCGCGGGGAGCGCGCCGGCCGCCGTCGGGGCCGCCCCGCGCGCGCCTCCCGCCGACCTGCCGCTCCCCGGCGGCGGCGCGGGCGGGTGGGCGCGCTGCGCCGCCCGCGCCAGCCCCGCGCCCTCGGACTCCAGCCCCGGCGAGCCGTTCGCCGGCGGCCCGCGGCTCCTGGACGGCGCGGCCGCCGGCGCGGCCTCGGACACCGAGAGCTTCAGCCTGAGCCCCAGCGCCGAGAGCGTGTCCGACCGGCTGGACCCCTACAGCAGCGGCGGCTCGTCGTCGTCGTCGTCGGAGGAGTTCGAGGCCGACCCGGCCCCGGCCCCGACGGGGGCCGCGGGCCCGGCCCGCCGCCCGGCGCAGCCCCGGCCGCCTCCCCAGCCCGCCTCCCCGCCGCGGCCGCCCCAGAAAGCCCCGAGGGGCCTCGACGGCGCGGGCGCGGCCGCCCGCGACGGGCCTTCGGGGGAGAAGGCGGCGACAGCCGCGGCCCCAGGCTGCCCCAGTCGGCCCCCGCGAGGAGCGGGGCCGCCGCGGAGAAAGCGCCCCCGCCGCCCCCGCCGCCCACCCTGTACGTGCAGCTCCACGGAGAGACCACCCGGCGCCTGGAGGCGGACGAGAAGCCATTGCAGATCCAAAACGACTACCTCTTCCAACTGGGATTTGGGGAGCTGTGGAGGGTGCAGGAGGAGGGCATGGACTCGGAGATTGGCTGCCTCATCCGCTTCTATGCAGGTAAGACATTCACCTGCACGTTGACGGGTGATTGCAGACACTTCCAGGGATTGAGGAATGACTCAAATTGCTCGTCTGCCCACCCAAGAGTAAGTGCGGGTCCTGGTGAGTCTGTGTGTGATACTTCCTTCCAGCTTTTACGTGCAATCTGTGTATACTGGATGGAGCAATCTTTAAATCTGCGAGTTTTAGTCAAGGGCTCAGAGGTTGGAAAGCAATGTGGAGGTGGCCGGATCATCAGGAAGTACAGAAAGCAGATACTCCTGAAAGAGGCAGCAGCATGTTTAACAATAAAGATGCTTCCTTCAGGCCTCTCTTCGGGGGCTTGCTGGGTTTCAGGCAGTTTGGGATTTCAGGTAAGCCATCATGTGAACATAATACTCACGGAGGAAAATGCTCTACCCCTTGACTGCATTTGACTGTCCACTTTCCTGTTCTAGTTGTAAGTGCATGCCACCGTGAACTCATGGTGTCAGCTGGTGCCCTTGTTTATTCAGCTCTGCATTTCTTATTTACCCATAAAGTCTGCATCAGAAATCTGAAAATAGGATCCCTTTTTAAGTGATACTTTCCCCCAGCACCTTCTTCGCTCTATTTCAGATTCCTCTGCAAGTTTGTCCTGCAACAAAAATGATTTTGTCTGTTTCTTTCTGTCATTTCTTTCTTCCGGCCTGTGTAGTCAGAACTGACCATTGTAATAGGACGTGCAGTAGGGTTTACAGTAAGAATTTAAGTGGCTACTGTTTATTCAAATGTGACCGAAAAATCCTCTCTAGTCTTTTTTCAGAACTTGATCAAATTCTTGACCGGGGTGACCCACGTAATGTTTCTCTTTTGGCTACAGACATTTCTGGTACTGCATTAGGGAGCTACAGGTCCTGGTACTTGAGCTTTATAAGTAGTTTGCATCCTTTCCAATCTGTGGTTTGAAGAATTATGGTCTTAGTGATAAAGAATTTTATTTAAAATTAAATAGCAAATTTAAATCAAGAGTGTTAAATCTGCCAACTGGGCAGTCCCCTCGGGTCCCCTCCCATTGCTTTCTTAAAAAAAAAATCTGTCAACTTTAGGTTTTAGGTTGTAGGTGATGGTGGGAAAATGATTATACTTGCAACTCCACTACTTTGTAGCCATCCTTTTAAATTTAGTAAGTTTTTGGTTCAACTTGTGTTCTAGTGGCAGTTTGATTAGTTTGCATGAAAAAATCTTTACTCCCACATTGAAATATGCAAGACCATGGCATTCCTAGTGAAATGTTCCTCTAAGTTCCACTGAAGTTTTTCTGAAATTCTAATGTGGATTTCTGATGAATCTCTGCCTTGTAAAGTAATCCACATCATAACACAACAGCATTCGACAGTATCTGAAGATAATATATCAACTGGATGTCATACCTTTTAAAGTTTATGGCCCAGAAAATAGGTGATTTTTTTAAATGTAGAAGCAACAACTACATATATCTTTTTCTCTTGAAGCTCGTGTAATTTGTAGAATCTTATTTTATAAGAGCATTCATGATCGATTAGGTGCCCTTATAACTAAACTCACTACATAGAAGGACATATATAAAACAAGACATGTATTAACCAGTATTTGAACTTATTTTATGTAGAAGGAGATCTTCGTCCCTTGTTTTGCTCATGATTGGATATGTTGATAATGATAAATGTCCATGGGAAAGGTTTTGGGTATCATAGTCATGAAATTTAAATCTTTGATTCCCTTTGTCTCTTCTAGAGTGTCTAAAATATTCTAAATAGATGATAAGCATTTTTAAAACTTAATGTAAAAATACTTTTTCTGGATAAATCTTAAATTTTTGTCGTGGTCATTTTAATCATTTTTGTTTTATTCTTTATGAAAAGCAGTAATTGTAACTGCATTCTGAGCTTACTGCTTTATTTCTGTACACACAGCATAAATACATGTATGGCTCTTGAGTATATGCTCATAAGTGGGGATGCTACACATGGTATCCAACTTATTCTTGAATATGAAGCCAGTGTACAGGTTCTTAGAAGATACCTGTTTGTTACAAAGATGTCTAATTACTTATTTTGGTTTTTAAACAAAATTGAGTTTATTTTAAGCTTAAGTTAATATACATATCTGCTGATATTCATTTGTCATAGAACACAATTTAGCTTATGGTGAGTTCACTTGAAGTTTTTGCAAGGGAAGTTAGTTATATTGATGAACAAAAGGGCTTTGCTGTAATATAAGGTGGTCTCATTTAATGGGAACATTGTCGGGACTTCACATATATGAAGGTTTGCACCAGACTGGAAGAGATTCCTAGAAATTACCTCTGTGCTCTAATAGTATATAGGACACTTTGACGGGGAAATATTACATTTTGGTAGTAATTCTTTTTCTTAGGAAGAAGTTAATTAATGTTTGTTTTAGATGACACCCTTTAGAAGGTGTTGGAAAATTCTGTACTCCATTTACCTTTGTAATTTTATATATAATTTATTGTTAAATTTGTTGCATGTTTTGCTGTGTGTCATTAGGGTTAAGGATAGCTAGGAAGTTGCTTTTGAAGCCATTTGAATATTTTTCTGCATTTAAATTGAGCTCATTATCTACTGTCTATATAGTTTTTCTAGTCAGCAACCCCCACACCCCTCCCCAGAAGCTCCTATCCAGCGGAGAACTGTCATTCTCTTGAGGGTCACCTTTCAATGAAATTTTAGCATTTATAACCTGACTCAGGTTATTCTTTGGAGACTTTGAAAGCCATTTGTGGTTGCTTTGAACATTAAAATATTTAGTTGGGTAACATAAAATGAAATTTGCTAATGCACTAAAAGACATTGGATAAAAGGTGCTATCTAATTACAGAGTTATAATGAAAACTTAGTTCAAAAATTGTTGTGGCATCTATCAGGCAGCCACTGTCTTAGCTAATTTAAGGTATGAGAGAATTTAAATAGCTTTATCTGAAGTTACTTCTAAGTATTTAATTCTTAATTTCCTTTTAAAATCAGACAGTTTAAATGAAACAGAGTAATTTTAGGTTAAAAAAATTTAAGATCTTAGGTTGCCCAACACAAGTTATGGACTCCTAAACGTGAATGAGAGGCTGTGTCATTGATCAAGGGCAGTAATAAACTAGTTTTTAAAAATAGTTTTGGACTTTTTTCTGGTACCTTTTAAAGTTGAGTACTCTATTGTTTCAGTTCAAATTGTAATAATGGGCAAGAGTGTTGACAGAATGAAGAGCACATCCACTGTACCAAGTGAGTCTTGGACAAGATACTCTTACGCACGACTCCTTGGGATTGCTCGGGAACAGTCTCCTAACCCCTCTCATATTTCTTTTCTTTTTTCTCTTCTGGGAGTGATCAAACCTCATGTGGTTTCCCACATGGAAACCAAGAAGGGGGTAGTTCACCATTAAGTTGTAATATTGATGAACAGGTTCTTATTACTGTTATTACAGCAGTATTGAGTAATGTGGTTTGAACACGTGACACCAGTGTGTGCTTGAACAATCTTCAATTTTAAGTACAAGGGATTTAAATTAATTTTGTTGTTTTTTTATATTTTGCGTTTTTTATATTTATATTTTACATTTGTTTTTGTTGTAAAGTACATGCCACCTTTTTCTTCATAACTGTGGTTTTGATAACCTCTGTAATATGTTGGGTTTTATCATCTTCAAGAGTCTCAAAGGATTATCTAATTTGTCCTTTCAAAAACATTGTTTGGGAGGAGTCAGTGTCAATCCCCTTTTTAGATAGAGAACTGACGTAAAGAGAGGTTTGACTCTTGCTTGTGGGTTTTTAGTCTTTGGCAGAGCTGAGAATAGAGAGCTTGGGTATTCTGTTTTGCAATTCGTATCACTTTCCATGAATTGATGCTGAATTTCATTTATACTTGAATTTTTCAATTGGTTAAAATCATTCAGAAAATACGCTATTTTTGTTGTTAATGAGGTGATATTATCTTCTGGTCCAAAGTGGTATTCCTTGTGAAATGTGAATGGTTCTATGTTTATCATGATAAAAATGTAAAGAACCAAGACTGGAAAATAAGTAGACTATGGAAAAAGTCCTAACGATCTAAATATTCTGGTTGCAAATATTTATACTTGTGTTTAAGTTGATATGAATTAAAGTCTACATATTGATTCCTTATTCCCTTACTCAAGCATGCCTCTTTTGTTAAACTGTATATTTTCATTGAGAAGTAGAGAATTAACACATCCCCTGAAAAGTGGATAACTTTTGAGGGTGAAATATCTATCTTATTTGCCTAAAATTTTTATTTTAAAATCAATATATCTTTTAATTGTTTTATAGGTGTTACTATGCTCTTGTACAGTTTTTATAATTTGAGCTAGAGAGTAAGTTCTTCTCCCTGAATTTCATAGTTATTCCTAAAATGATGAGTCTGTTGTACTCATTGAAATAACTGTAGGGAGAGGAGATATGAATATAAGTGACTTTTTGTAAAGTTTTGGGTTGAAAGTTGTATCTTTTTGTTGCTATAAGTTTGTTAAAGCAGCCACCTTAAATGACTGGTGATGCGAAAATGATTATTTTTTAAGTGTAAGGTGTTTTTGTTGTTTCTCATTCTCTTTCTTAGAATCTTGAATTGAGCTTTTGATTTATTGGTAATATAACATTCGCTGACAACGTATATGATCCAAGCCTAATATAGTACTTGACATTGTAGTTTAACATTTGTTGAATTGCATCTGTGGAATTTTGTTAAGCAGCTGGCTGTGTGTGCTCCGATTCTTCGGCCTTCCATCCTGTGTGGGTCCCCAGGGATGTGTTAAAAACACACACACACACACACACACACACACACACAGGCATTTCACACACACACACACACACACACACACACACACAGCATTTCACACACACACACACACACACACAGGCATTTCACACACACACACACACACACACACACAGGCATTTCATACACACACACACACACACACACAGCATTTCTCCCATGGCAGGAGATTTTAGATGTGCCACATACTATTAATATCTTCTATTTCACGTGAGTGAATTCTGTGTGGGTTTTGAGAGAGCAGTTCTCTCTCAAAGTTTTCTTAGAGTTAATAGGTCCCCCCCTTTTCAAAGGCATCTCTTAACTTTGTGGTGAATTTAATGAGACATCTGTCAAATGAGGCATCTTAGATTTAATGATTTTGTGGTGTGCCAGGGTTTAACATAGTTTGATCTATCTGGACAGGAGAAGGGTTTAATTGTACTGTGAAAGTCAAGAGATCCTGAAGCCACTCAATAGAAAAACTATTCCTTTAAAGACGCTTGACATTTTGAAAAAGAGAAAGAGATGTTATCAAAATATCTAAAACAGTCTGGGAAAACGAAGCCTTTTTTCCCCTTTAAAATCCCACATTCTAAACCCATTCCACCCCTTTAATCACATGCATCTGGTGAAACACTGGTAATGAGGGGTTTTGAATCTGGCCTGATGTCACTGTGCTTCTAGGGCAACCCCCCCCCCTTTTTGTTTTTTACTTACCTTTGGTTTTCTAAAGATAATATAATGAAAACAAACAAATCAAATGGATTCTTTACATATATTAGTTATTTATAACCTAAGGCTGTGTGACTATGTTTGGATTTGTTTGAAACTTTAACTTTAGAAAATGTTGATAAATTGAAATTCAATAATCTGGAAGGAACAGACTTTAATGATACCTTCATTAAAGGACATTAGTATACTTGGTTAACTGTGAACGAGCAGCTCTTGCAAGTTGTGTGATATGGTATTTTTTATCAAGCATAATAACAGTTACTGAATTAAAGAAGTGTTATTATACTTTAATTTTTAGCTTTGGAATGATTTTGTTGTTTTATCATGACTTGACTTTGTATACTTTTCAGCTTATTAAATGCAGCAAAGCATAACTGTCCATAGTGCCACATTCATGCTGAAATAATTTTTTTCCTGATGCATTTTTACATTTGAGGTTGTTTTTATACATTGTAAAACCTATCTAATGATAGAATAAAGTGTTTTGTTGAAGCGTAAGTTCAGTGCTAAGTCTAGACTGAGTTTGTAACCTAGAAGTTCTCCTGGAAACTGGGTAAAAATCTTTTAGGTTTTACATATTGTATAAGTTCACAGATATCCATACTTTAGCAAAAAAGCAAAAAATACCCAGAATATTTGGCATATACTTTCCTAAAGCTTGGCTAAAAAAGTAAATTAGCCTCATTTGGAGTTTGTGAAAGCATTCATTTGAAGATTGAATAACATTGGAAATATTTGGTTTTGGACCATTTCAGTAATGAATGAAAAACCTAATTAGACATTTGAAGTTTGAGATAATTTGAATTGGTTATTTATTTTTAAAGTCTTTTTTTCACATTCTGTTCAAGCAGAAAGGGATTTGTATTCATTGCTATTTCTTCTGACTCATATATCTGAAGAGCAGTTGGAGAATGAATCTTTTCATATACCTGCCTCAGTTAATAATATGTTAGAATGCTTGGGCTTTCTTTTAGAATACCAGGCATGTTTTTAAATACAGTGAGAACTTGACTGATATAGTATAGGGGATGAGGTTGGGAGAAAGTAACCCTTTTCAAAAACATAACTTTGGGAAAGAATTTGTATCCTTTTATCTCACACTCTGAGAGGAAATGTACTGTCTTAAATAAACTAGTGTGAGAGTTGGTAAACTTGGCTTGACTTTGGGCATTCATTTTAACCTATCCTGGGCTTTGATTTCCTCATTTGTAAAATGCTAGGGTTGAAGTAGATCTCTTCCAACTCTGGGACTTCATTAGAGAGCCTGGTTTTTTGAAGGGCTTTGGACATTTCATTTGTTTTAAGTTCTATAAAACCTTCCAAGGATTTAAAACTGTCTAAACCCCTGCTTTTTCTTTTGGGCTTGGACCTAATACCCGTATAAGCAAGATAGCCTGAGGTTACCAACCAAAGTAGACTTCCTCTTTGGTGTAGATTAGGACTAATGAAGAATAGATAATGTTTGATTACCTTCTCCTTGCCTGTCTTATTCCCCAAAGCAAAATTCAGCATGACTAGAGATGAATTTAAAGAACCACATCCTCTTTTAGAGTAAAATTCTTTTCTTAAATTGACGTATAAGCAAGATACCTTCATAAACCAGTTTTACTATATTAACTCTGTATCAGAGGGATTCAAATGTGCAAAATTTACTGACTGGTTAGCTTTAATTCATGGTGAGCTTTATGCACGTCCACCAGTGCCTAGAGTCAGCTGGAGAAAAAGCAATTAAAAGCGAAATTTTTGCAGTTATTTTGATTAGGTTATGGAATTTTGGGTCCTGTACAGATAATTTAGTCCAACATCTGTATTTTTATAGATGAGGAAAGTAAACCCATAGAAGTTAAGTGTCTGGTGCTAAGATCGTTGGTAAAGTCAGTCTCAAATTAGTCTCAGAATTAGGACCCGTACCTAGAATTTTGATGCTCTATCCAGTGTTCTTTTTTTCTTTACACTATCAGCTTGTATACTTATTATCTTTGAATGTTCCTTAAAAAAACTGTGTGCTTCACACAGTTGTGGTTTCTCTATTACTTCAGGTTTTTCTAGTTTCTTTTCATTCTAATCAGTGCTTTTGAGAGGTTATGATATCACTGTGACAAATTGTAAGGGAGGAGCTTTTAATGGAGCAGCTGGATATTTTAATTGTGCAGAGGGAAATTAGATTTCATCAATGATGTTATTCTTTGGGGGATTCAAAGTAGAACTTTTGACAGACAGTTGACTGAGAAGGATGTACAATGCTAGAAATCAATGTTCATTCAGTACTTTGGAGTTGAAATTGTTAGAATAGAAATGTTGGGAAATGAAATTATTGAATTAAAAAATATTTGGGAGAAAAATTTAAGAATAGATTTTGAAAAAATTTCCATTCAAATACACATATATTAAAAAGATTCAGTACTCATTATATTTTTATTTCAGTTTTTAAAAAAGAGTTATCTCAAAATTAATTACATTAGTTTATTATCAGGTATATGTATACAGTTCTACCTTTATGAGATGTAAAAAAATTAAAATTACTTTGTTCAGTAGTCTTTGGGCTTTTGTTGTATGCTGATTTTGGAAGTCTTTACCATATTGAAATTGCCATTGCTTTGAATACTTTCTCTCTGTTAAAAAAAGAGAGAAAAAGACATATCTTGTTTCTGTTAGCAAAAAGATAGTTTGTGAACTCTGGATACAAACATTTCCAGATATTTTTAGGGATATGAGAGAGATTTCCCTTTATACTTGGTTAATTTTAATTTAATTATTTACCTTAAGCAAAAGTTTTAATTTTCCTTCTATGAAAGTTAACCTACTAAGTCAATTAGTTCCCCAAATATTACTGTTCATTTTCAATATGTGGAAAGGATCTTTTAAAAAAAATTTAAGTACAAAAGGGTAAGAATACATTGCATCTGGCATATTAAATATGTACTCCAAATGTTGAAACAGATGAGAAATTTGTCTTGATGGTCTCTCCAAGAGGTGGTATGGCTGGTGCGCAGCTGACATTGTTTTAAGTAACTAGGAACTTTCCTGCATAAATGTTGCTATAATTGGCAGATTCATTCTTTTCCTTATACACACACGATACATGCACACACATATGTTCTCCATTCCACTGAGTGTGGAGGTAGGATGTAATGGGAGATGGTAGTTGTATTTATGCATGGTGGTGGGGTGGGACAAATAGTTTTGTGGGGGGAAAGATCTTGATTTACAAAAATTTGTAGTTCTTGATTTTGTTGAACTTTTCCCTACATGTTAATTGATAACTTCCTGTGAATGCCTGTTCTTATTCCTTACCCATTTTTTCCCTTTGGCTGGATGTTTGTCTTCTTCCTACTTATTTATGGATTTATTTGGGAGTTATACAGGGAAACTAGTTTTGTTTTCCAAGTCGTTAATATTTTCTTTACTCTTTCACTTTTATGTCATTCTTTTCCTCTGGTTTTTAGAATCTGTGTCATGCTTAGGAAGGTCTCCCCATTTTCTTTGCTTAAACCTTTAATCTATGTTAACTAAGATAGGAAGGAGGAAAGATAAAAAATTGTCCCTACTTTTTAAATTGAGTAACTGTGTTCTTCACAGATTTAAAATGCCACTTTCCCCCAGAGTTTATGTCTTAAAAAAAAAAAAAAATAGAACTGGTAGGCAGAGGATTAAAATCTATGATATGGAATAATCTAGGTTTAGTAGGTATTTTGAACTTGTTGAGGTAAAATAGGGAGAAAGGGAAGGATCTTTAGCTGATTTTATCCCTGCATTTCTTTTATACTTACTAATTTCCTGTGCCATCATTACTTTTAGGATAGCAGCTTACACACTTCTGGAATATGAATATTGATAAATCCTTTCCTGTGGATTCTTTATCATCTCTTAAGTGGTGAGGATAGCAGAGGAAGAGGGAGGCTGGACTATAACATATTGGTTGGATATGGTCTTTGTCGTTTACATATTCAGGATATATTTTTTAAACAGTGACATAAAGCAGTGATTCCCATTTTTCAAGTTTGAGCTCTTTGAATAAATTATCTTGTATTAGATACCAATCTCAGCGCTTATTTATACTAAACAGATTTCTTTTTTCACCTCCTGGAGAAATTGTGGGGGCTACACCCTGAAGGTCGCTGTGAAGTTCATATGGTTTATCTTAGATTTTAGAAAAAGGAAGACTAATGTGCTTGAAGTCAATAGGCTGTCAGTGGTGCCTTGAAGTTTTCTTTGGTTGACCTGAGAATGGGGTTCCATATGTAGTCATGAATTGATGGCAATTCTTGATTATCGGACTGTCATTAGAAATAACTCTGATTTGAGATTGCAGAACATTGTGATACTGAGGCCAGTGTTCTAATGGTACCCTGAGTGGTTTAGTGTTCTCAAGTAAATGAACTCCCAGAAAAGATGAAGTAGTTTAGTGGGGATGGGGGAAGAGAAAAGTAACATGCCAAATATAGAAAAGTCAAATTAGAACATCTGCCTCTTTGGCTTTCATGGCCTGGTGATCAATTCTTTTTTCGTTTTTTTTAGTTGGAGTCTCACTCTGTCACCCAGACTGGAGTGCAGTGGCCGCTCCCGGCCACCGCAGCCTCGACCTGCTGGGCTCCGGCGATCCTTCCGCCTCAGTCTTCCGAGTAGCCGGAATTACAGGCATGCGCTACCACGCCCGGCTGATTTTTTGATTTATTGTAGAGATGAGGTCTCGCTGCCCAGGCGGGTCTATAAAGTGACCACAAGACACAAATTGTACAACTCTTGGATTTTGTGTCTTTATGAGATTCTAATTGGTTGAGAACTGAGTTTTTTTCCTGCAGGCTTTCAGTTGTATTGCTGAAGTTCCACATCACTTTTGCTGGAGCAGGCTCTAGGCTTTAATACATTAACACTTAAGGAAAGAATCTCCAGATCCATTGCTCTAAAACCTAATGAAATAAAACTGTGGTCACCAAACTTACTTAGATTTTTACAAGTGATATTTCTTTCTTCCTTCCACAGTGACAAACCAGATGTCATTCTGTAAACATTTGAATAAATAAGCACAAAAGAATTAGACTTCCTCAGCATAATTATATCGCGCTGTATAATGTTCAGGAAATTGTGTAATGCTTTGTTATTTAGCAAACATTTATATCACCCTTACTATATGCTAAGCACTGTTTTAAGTTCTGTGTAAATATTAATCTAATCTTCATAACAACTCTTTGAGGTATTATAGATAGAGAAACTGAGTTACAGAACAGTTGGTAGTTTGTGTAGGTTTGTACAGGGTACAAAACAGGAAAAGTTCAAGTCCAGGCATCTGACACCAGAATTGATTAGTAAATGTCCTCCTTGATTTGCTGAATATGGTAAACTTAGTCCTAATAAGTGTCTGTGGCTAGTATGGGCACATCTGCATCTGTGAAGCATGGACTTTGAACTAGTTAAGACCTGGACTCAAGTTCTGGCTGTGCCATTGACTCCAGAGTCCTGCTTCTTTCTTTTCTACCTGCTGCACAAGGTTGTTGATAGGATCAAATGAAATAATGAATAAAAGTGCCTAGGACAACAGTACCAGTTGTTACAAACCAAGCTCTGTCACTTTGGGATATATGTTGCCACTTTTTCTTAGGTTGGAAAGAGCACTGATTGAGGAACTGGAGACCTGTGTTGGATTATTGGCTTCTTTACTTGATGTGAGGCCTGTGATAAATCCTGTAACTTCCTCCAGTCTCATTTATTAGACAGAAAGAGAGAGAGGAAAGGTGATACCAAAACAAACAAATAAACAAAAAAACTCAAAGAACTTTATGAGATTTAGATTTGAAGATATATGTGGAAGTGCTTTGTAAACTGTGAGATGTTGTACAAATATAATGTGGTTTTATTATTTTTAGCAATAGTAAATTGCGACATGTTAATTAGAGTTGATTAGGGCTCATGAAGGAAGATGGAATATACTTTTGTTGGGCACTGATGCTCACTTAAATGGAAGACTGTACAGACAAACCTTGCTTTATTGTGCTTCTCAGATACTGCGTTTCTTACAAATGGAAGGCTTGTGGCAACCTTGTATCGAGGAAGTCTATTGGCACCATTTTTTTGCAACAGTATGTGCTCATTTTGTGTCTCTCACCTTTTGGTAATTCTTGCGGTATTTCAAACTGTTTCATTATTAGTATATCTATTATAGTGGTCTGTGATTAGTGGTCTTTGATGTTACTATTGTAATTGTTTTGGGGCACCACAAACCACACCCACATAAGACAGCAAAAAAGTTGTATGTATTTTAATTGCTCCACTAGCCAGTCGGTTGGCTGACCCCCCCATTTTGTCTTCTCTCCTGAGGCCTCCCTATTCCCTGAGACGCAACAGTTTTGAAATTAGGCCAATTAGGAACCCTTCAATGGCCTCTAAATGTTCAAGTAAAAGGAAGAGTTGCATGTCTCTCACTTTAAACCAAAGCTAGAAATGATTAAGCTTAATAAGGAAGCCATGTTGGAAACGGAAAGCTGGGCCTCCTGTGCCAGACAGTTAGCCAAGTTGTGAATACAAAGGACAAGTTCTTGAAGGAAATTAAATTCGCTACTTTAGTGAACACATGAACAAGAAGAAAGCAAAACAGCCTTGTTGGTGGTATGGTTTGTGTAGAAGATCAAACTAGCCACAACGTTCACTTCAGCCAAAGCCTATTGCAGAGCAAAATCCTAACTTTTTAAAATTAGGCTGAGAGAAGTGAGGAAACTGCAGAAGAAAAGTTTGAAAAGGTCGGTTCATGAGCTTGAAGAAAAGAGCTGTCTTTGTAACATAAAAGTGCCAGGTGAAGCAGCAAGTGCTGATACACAAGCTGCAACAAGTTATCCAGAATATATAGCTTAGATCCTTGATGAAGGATCTTCTATTAGACGATGACATTTAGGACTTTCGTAGCTAGAGAGGAGAAGCCAGCACTTGGCCTCAGAGCTTCAGAAACAGGTTGACGCGCTTGTTAGGAATTAATTCAGCTGATGACTTTATGTTGAAGCCAATGCTCATTTATCATTCTGAAAATCCTAGGGCCCTTGAGAATAATGCTGAATCTATTCTACCTGTGCCCTATGAATGGAACAATAAAACCTGGATTACAGCACATGTGTTTATGGCATGGTTTACTTAACATTTTAAGCCCACTGTTGAGACCTACTGCTCAGAAAAAAAGATTACTTGCAAAATATAACTGCTCACTGACAATACATCTAGTCATCAAAGAGCTCTAATGGAAATGTACAAGGAGATTAATGTTGTTTTCATGCCTGCTAACAGTATACTCTCTGCAGCTCATGGATCAAAGAGTAATTTTGACTTTCAGGTCTTATTTAAGAAATACATTTTGCTGCAGATAATGATTCCTCTGATGGATCTGGGCAAAGTAAATTGAAAATCTTCTGGAAAGGATTCACCATTCTAGATGTCATTAAGAACTTTCATGATTCCTGGGAGACAGTCAAAATATCAACATTAGTAGGAGTTTGGAAGAAGTTTATTTCAACACTAATGGATGGCTTTGAAGGGTTCAGGACTTCAGTGGAGGAAGTCACTACACAGTGGCAGAAATAGCAAGAGAGCCTGAAGATGGGACTCAGTTGCTGTAATCTCATGGTCAAGTTTGAACAGATGAGGAGTTGCTTTCTATGGATGAACAAAGAAAGTGGTTTCTTGAGATGGAGTCTGTTCCTGGGATGCTGTGAACGTTGTTAAAGGATTTAGAATATTTTGTAAACTTAGTTGATAACCTAGTGGCAGGGTTTGAGAGAATTGACTCAAATGTTGAAGAAGTTCTACTATGAGTAAAATATTATCACTCACAAAGATAACTTTTGCGAAAGGAAAAGTCAGTTGATGTGCCAGACTTTATTGTAGTCTTATTTTAGGACATTGCCACAGCCATCCCAATCTTCAGCAGCAGCTATCCTGATCAGTCAGCAGCTGTCAACATTGAGGCTTAGACCCTCTACCAGCAAAAAGATTATAACTCACTGAAGGCTCAGATGATTGTAAGTACTTTTTAGCAATAAAATGTTTTTAAATTAAGGTATGTACATTGTGTTTTTAGACAAAATGCTGTTATACACTTAATAAACTAGGCTACAGTATAGTATAAACACAACTTTTATATGCGCTGGGAGACGAAAATTCATGTGACTTGCTTTATCGTGATATTCACTGTATTGCAGATATACTACAATTGAACCCACAGGATCTATTTCAAGATATACCTGTATGCATTTATCCACTCATTTGATAATTACTGTGTCAAAGGTACTTTTGAATTAAAGATGACTAATGTGAACTGTGTAAGATCCCTTGAAATACATATTGAAGGTACGTTTGTAGAGATGAACAAGCCAGTATTTACAATAATAGGGTGAAAAGTGTTCTAATGCAGACATAATGTTCACAGGTTATTATAGTAGCAGAAAAGAAGAGGCTCCTAACTCTACTGTGTGCTGCCCTTGGAGGACTGGAAGGAGTAGACTGTTTCTTCAATTCTTGGATCCTGAATTATTTTAGGGGCAACTATAGGTTACTGGTTCAAGATCCAATCTGAGTTTAGTATTAATAATTCCAGTTTAATCCTTAAAATTTACCAAATACTTCTCTTACTAGGCATCTGGGCCTTTTTTTAGCCACTTAAATCATTTTGGGCTTTATTTTATTTTATTTTATGTTTTTGAGTTGGAGTCTCACTCTGTTGTGCAGTGGCACGCTTCCGGCCACTGCTCCTCGACCTGCTGGGCTCCGGCAATCCTTCCGCCTCAGCCTTCCAAGTAGCTGGAACTACAGGCGCGCGCTACCATGCCCGGCTAATTTTTTGATTTATTGTAGAGATGAGGTCTCGCCAAATTGCCCAGGCGGGTCTCGAACCCGCAGGCTCCGGCAATCCACTCACCTCAGCCTCCCAAACCGTGGGATTACAGGCTGAGCCACTGAGCCCGGCTTGGGCTTTATTTATTATTATAGTTGATGAGGATATCAGTTCTGTCTTAAGCAAATTTTAGTTTAGTTTTTCTGAATAGGAAATGTAAATGTGCACATGTTAGAGGTTGCATTGAAGCATGGTGGTGGTCTATAGTACCCTGAAAGACATTTCCTTAAATCTTTTTTTAAGGCCCATGACGTTTTATTTTCCTGTGGATTTATAAGATTTTGGGGAAATGCTGTTTATCTTCTGAAGGCAGATACATTTTTAGTTTAGTGTTATATGTAGACCATGTACATGTGAAATTTGGAAGATGATGAATTAATCATAACCTGGGAGCATTTTAGAAAAAACTTTTGTCTACTCTCTGGATCTTCATGGAGGAAGGATTTTTTTTTTCTTCTTAAAAGCCTCTTGTATGTACTAGGAAAAAATGAAACTCTTTAGTGCATATGTAAGCAAAGACAACTTATTAACTCTTGTATCAATGGCTATAAAACCTATACTACACACATGATAAGTTAAAAAAAAGTTAGTAATAAAAAGTTATTTAGGTGTTTATTAAAATAAGCCCTGCTTCTAATTCAAATAGAATACTTCTAATTCAGACTAATCAACATTCAGATTAATTACCTGCCAGTGGGTATTTTCCACCATCTATTATTAAATAACACCTATTTGCCCTCTATGAAAATTTTTACAAAGACTTCAGTTAACTCATTAGAGCAATATCAACACCTGACAAGTAGATTTTCATGGGGAATATTAACAGAAATGTTTGCACCAATGTAATCATAAGGAGAATAGTTATTGGTTCCTGTGATTATAAAGCAGAAGCTCAATGATTCCTTGCTTTCTAACCAAGACATATAAGGACTTGATATTTTAACCCAAAATTCGAAAGGTATTGTGCCTTTGATGAATAAACACACAATGAAAAAAGTCTAAAAACATATCTTAGAAATGCTTAAGTGGATGTTATTCTTAAGACACCATATGAAAGTCCATTTCTGAGAGTAGGGGTTGTTTTGTAGTTAGTATAGTTGGAATGCTTGTTTTATATCCTGAATCAGTTTATAACTCAGAATTGGGAACTGTCATTGCTTCCTGATTCTGTACATGTATGTAACCCCTTACTCCCATCAAAACAACAACAAAACACCTGACAGCCTCTTGGTTCTAAGCAACTGACAGATTAACCCAAGTGACATTACCTCCAGGATAATGTTGATGGATAAAGGAAAGTAGTGGTGTTCATTTATCTTTAAGTTACTCTCACAGGCACAGTTATACTTACCCTATTCTACAGTATCCTCTTTGTCTTTTAGAAATATTTGTAATGTTGAGATAGACTAAACCGGAGTCTTCTGTAGGTATTTACTAAGTCAGAACCCGATGAATGTCATAATTCAAGTAATAACTGCCAGAATATATAGCTTTGCCAGGCTTCACAGGTATAAAATGCATGAGTATAAAATGCAACCTCATGGGTATCCAGAGATGGCATAGAATCTTATCATTGAAAGGAACCAGAGGACATCTATCTAGTCTAGTTTCTTACCTAGCATAGACATCTGTGCTTGTACATTCCTGATTGATGGTCATCTGGTGTGTGCTTATTGACTGCTTGTGTTGAGTCTTGCTCCTTGAAAAGTGGTCTGCAGACTGGTGCCATCAGTCTGGCCTGTGAACTTGTTAGAATTGCAGAATCTCAGGCCCCACCTCAGACTTACCGGATAATCAGCATTTTAGCAAGATCTTCAGGTGTTTCAACTGCACAGTACAGTTTGAGAAGCACTAGTGTTGGATGAATTGGGAGTGCAGATGTTAGAAGATGGAGGAAGAAAACTATTATGAGGGTCTGAGCTAGGGCAGTGGGAAGGAGCTCCGGATAATGTGGGCATTATCCGGAGACTCGGTTGCTAATTAGCTTTCTCGGTAAAAGAAGCTCAGAGATGTCACATTTGCAGTTGAGTGATAGGAGCATTGTGGGTCAGTTCATAAAAGGGGAAAGCAAAGTGTTGTGCAGAGGACATCGCTAATTATTTCAGTAAACCTTGAGGACCAGGCACTGCAGTTAGGAGTTGGTGACATAATGAATAAAGGTATGTCTTCTGCTGTTGGTATTTATAATTGAACATTGAGAAGATGGTTTAGTGTGGAGGGTCATGCCTGTAATGCCAGTACTTGGGGAGGCTGAGATGGGAGGACTGCTTGAGGCCTGGAATTTGAGACCAGCCTAGGCAACATGGTAAGACTGTACAAAAATTTTAAAAACTAGCTGAGTGCAGTGGCATGTGCCTGTAGTTCCTGCTACCCAGGAGACTGAGGCAGAAGAATTTCTTGAGCCCAGGAGTTTGAGGCTGCGATGAGATGATTCCCACTGCACTTCAGCCTCGGCAGCACACTGAGACCCTGTCTCTTAAAGAAACAAAACAAAACATTGGCGGACTGATTTTGCTGAGGCATGAGTTAGAAATGGTCATACACATTAAGCTGATACAGCCACCTGTTTAGCAGGTAAATGGACCTGGCTCACCACCCAGCTTCCAAATCTCAGTGGAACTTTGCTGCTTTCTGCATGACACCATATGTGTGGTAACTCTCAAGAGGGGCAATATAGCATTATTTACTCGGTTATTGTATAAGAGCCATTTTTAAAAATATGCAATAAATGCTAGTACTGGCTATGGCTATTAAACATAAATTAAGAGTTCTAAAAAGAGTGTTTGTATTAATGGAGGTATTTACACAGTGCCAAGGGAACCCAGAAAAGCTGATGAACTGACTTGCTAGAAGTGAAATGCTCTGGAAAGCCTTCCTGGGAAGGAGTTTCTGTGTGAAAGGCGACTAGCATTACATGAAAAGGGTTTGTCAGGTACTAAAGCACAGTGAGAGGGACTGATGTGGGTGAGGAATGGTCAGTAGTTAGAGTGGTGAAGTATTAGGTGTTGTGATGAAGAGTGGTTTAAGAGATGAGACAAAGCTGGGCTCGGTGGCTCAGCCTGTAATTCCGCGCCTTTGGGAGGCTGAGGCAAGTGGATTGCCTGAGCCCGCGGGTTCGAGACCCGCCTGGGCAGCGAGACCTCATCTCTACAATAAATCAAAAAATCAGCTGGGCGTGGTAGTACATGCCTGTAATTCCAGCTACTTGGAAGGCTGAGGTGGAAGGATCGCCGGAGCCCAGCAGGTCGAGGCTGCGGTGGCCGGGAGCAGCCACTGCACTCCAGTCTGGGCGACAGAGTGAGACTCCAACTCAAAAAAAAAAAAAAAAGAGATGAGACGAAAGGAAGTTGAGGCCACATGATGAAAGCCCCACATGCTAAGGATTTGACTTGATAAACAGTACAGAGGGGAGTGACATGATTAGATTTATGTTCTCAGGCATTAACTGGTAGCCAACTGGAGGATGGATTGGTGAGGGAGCTACTAGAGACTTGGAGGCTGCCGTGGTGGAGTCTTTAATAAACATTTTTGACTTCCTGTGTGCTAAAGCACTCTCTTAGGAGCTGAAGGTCCAACAAACAATGGTATGCTGCCTTTGCCTCAAGGAGTTCAGCCTAGTAGGGGAGAAGGAAAGAATTGCAGTACAAGTTCAGCCTAGTAGGGGAGAAGGAAAGAATTGCAGTACAGAGTGCGCTCCTTTTGAGGTTTGTACAGTGTGGTTGTAAAAACAGGAAAATAATCACCTCTGCGGCAGTTGCAGGGAAGGTAGGAAATACTTTTGAAGATTAGAAAGAGTAGACTAGGAGTAGGAGTGGATGGGATAGGTCTTGACAGGGGACTTTAGGAGGTTGATGAGAATGGTCTACATGGGGTCAGTGCAGGTGAAGAACTAGACATAATTGTTTAGAATATAGAATTGTTGCTTCTTAGTGACTGATTAATATGTGGGGGGAGGAGCAGTTTAGGATGTTTTATTCATTCCAAAACTCATTTGAGTACAGTGGTTTCCATGTACATTGTAAGACCCCCAGTGGATGCCTGAGACTGGGGAGAGTATCTATATCTGTAGATAGAACCCTAGCTACATACACAGTTGGTTTTCTGTATTCATGGGTTCTACATCCATGGATTCAACCAACTGCAGATTGAAAATATTTGGAAAAAAAGATACAACAATAAAAGTAATACAAATAAATACAGTATAAAGATATTTACATAGCATTTACATTGTATTAGGTAGTATAAACAATTTAGAAATGATGTAAAGTATGTGGGATATGCGTAGGTTATATACAAATACTTACATAAGGGATTTGAGCATCTGTGGATTTTAGTATCTGTCTGGGGAAGGGTTAAGGGAGTGGGAGAGTAGTGGTCCTGGAACCAATCCAATACAGATTTCGAGAGATGACTCTACTATGTTTTTCATATAGGTAGATACCTATGATGCAATTTAATTTGTAATTTAGGCACAGTAAGAGATTTTACTGTTACTAATAATAAAATACAATAATTGTAATGCCATACTGTAATAAAAGTTAAGTGAATGTGGTCGGTCTCTCTCAAAATATCTTATTGAATTGTACTCACCTATTTTTGGACCGTGATTGACTGAGGGTAACTGAGACCACAGAAAGTGAAACCGCATTTAAATTGGGGGAAATTACTGTATGTCGTGCATGCCAATAACTAGGGATGTTGTGTGAACAAGACCAACAGGATTTTATATGTTGGAGGTTTCTAGTTTGAGGGCGACTGTAATTTCATTTACCAACAGGCAGAGTATAGGAACAGGACTTGACTTTAGGGTGAAGCAGAGAGATGATATATTAGGATTTGGATGTGGTTAAGTTTGAGGTACCTGAAGGACCTCAGGTATGTCTGAAGAGCTCTGGGATCATATATACTTAGGGAGTAGTTGAAGCCTTTGAACTGAATGACATTGCCAGATAGAGTGAGTAGAGTAAGGAAAGGTCTTAGAAAGCAACTCTGAGAATGACTGTATTTAAAAAGTGGTAGTGGATTATATTGAAAGAAATAATTTAGATACAAAAGAGACATTCTCTGATTGTATGAGGATCGATGAACTGACAAAGCTAATTTTTGGTGGTAGATGATAATAGTGGTTGCCTTACAGAGAGCTATTGATAGGAGGGTCATGAGGAACCATTGATATTGTTCTTTGTGTTGATCTGGATTTTAGCTTTCTGGGTATGTACATATATGAACATTTATCAGATAATATCCTTATGGTCTGTGTGCTTTACTTAGATGTAAGTTACACCTCAATGGAAGAAGGGAAGTGGCCCTAAAGGCAGAAATTTGAATGGTATTTCTATCCTGAAGGGGAGACAGGGAGGGAGAGACTAAGGATAATGGGTAAATGAAGAGGGAAAAATAAACAGAGAAAAGTCTTGGAAGAAATAAGGGAGTGGAATTATGAACACTCATGAAGGAGCTAACTCTGGGGGGAAGAGATCTATTTCATTGAGGCTGTTAGGAAGGATGGATAAAGAGAAAAATTATTTTAAGTGTTCTGAAGTCTCTGGGTCTCAATTTTCTTAGTGAAATTACAAGGTAAGGAAGTTCAAGTCTCAGTATCTATTGTAATATGCTTTTTCTTGAGCTAATCAACCAGCTAATAATATTCTATACCGCCTATTGGGGATTTATGACTGTGCTTTCAACCTCTCTTGAATTTTCTGAAGGGTGAGCCTATCTTGGGCCATTGTAATGCACTGGAAGGCAGGCGGGGACAAACTAGAAGTGGAGGAACAGATTGCCAAACTTGATTTTACAGATTTGGCAATGCTTGCATTAGGCAGGTTTGTTTCAGTAGCACAGTTTGCGGTTCCCTGCCACTAATCTCTAAGGGTGTGTGTGTGTGTGTGGGAGGGGTACATGGGAAAGCAGAATGGTCAGAAACCTTCAGGCAAGTTGCGAGTAGTAAATGACCAAGCTGGGATTGTCTTTCCATTATGTTCTATTTTCTTTCTGCTTATGAAATCATTTATGAATAACTTCTGAGACAGTTTTGATTTTTTTTCTTGTAACCTATTGATTGTACTTGAAGAGTTAAGAACTGACTCTGAAGAATGCACTTTCCATTCCTAGATCAAAGTGACTTATGGATTAAATCTGTTTATAAAGTGAGCATAAAGTCATAGTAAATTTTAAATTTAAATGAATACAAACTGGATGATATAGACGATAATTATTGTAAATAACAAACTGTTAAGACATAATGTTAAGCCTATCATGTTTCCTCTTGTTAATTGTATTGAGCATTGAATTTTTATTTTGTGCTCAGTACTGGGCTAGATTTCTAATTATGGTTATTAAAACAAATGAAAAATTAGCATTGTTTGGTTATTCTTAACCAACTTTGCACCTGTAATACAAATTAGCCTTTACGTATTTGTATTAGCTGGCTAATTTATATTCCAGGTGCACAGTTGGTTTTTGTAAGTTTTTACTAAAGGTGTTTTGAGGACTAGTATAGAAACTCTTGAGAAAGAACCATAATTACTAACTCTTCATATCAACCACGATGAATTAATTGCCCAACAGCAGTTATAGTGAAAAAAAATAATGAACTGTTCCTCCTGATTTTGTAGGGCTTAGTAGAATGACTGTAGAGTTTTGTTGTTTTTTTACTTGCTCGGGAACTTTGTATTTGTTGGACTAGCAGTTGTTGGCACAAAGTTTTGTTTGTGTCCAAAAGTCAGTAATCGTTGGTAACCGAAACTTTTAAAAAAATTGTGGATACTGTTTTTTTCTCCCCCTAACCTACTTAGTCAATTCAGACAATTGTGACGTTCTTGCTTCCCAAGGTATAAGGAGCTTTGAAAGCTGGGGGAAATGATGAGTCAGCCAGAAACCTAAGACAAATTGCACAAGGACACAGATGATCATAAAACAGCAAAACAGTAAGAGGAAGACAGTACCATGAGAGCTCTCCCTCTTTACTTTCTTACAAGTATTTCTTGAACTTTGTGCCAGACTTTAACAAGATAGATGTGGTCCCTGCTCTTGTGACTTCACAAGGAAACTTACATAAATAATCACTTAATTATAATTGTGATGTGTGCCACTAAAGAAAAATGTGTAGTGAACCGAAAATGTAGTAAGCTGAGACCTGAGGATTGAATAGTGGCTTGGAGTAGTAAGGGATCTGAAAGAGTATTCCGGATGGGGGAACAGTATGTGTAAAGGCCCTGTGGAAGGGAGCATAGCAAGTGTAAGGACTTAAAGAAAGCACCAGCATATAGCAGAGCGATTGAGATTGAAAGTTTAAGGAAATAGCAAGGGCCATGTCATGGGTGTGTGTGATCTGGGGTTAATTAACTTCTATGTTAGCGTACTTGGTCATTGTAGTTTTTTTTCCCCCAAAATGCACAAAAGATAGATATTAACTCTCTGTTATGTTTGGCTACACAGGCCTTAGAGACCACAGTGTTTTGGAAATGATTTTGCGTTATCAAATGTTCTTTAAATTTGTGTGTTATGATAATTTTATTACTTCTTACTAGTAGGAGGGATAAAGGGAAGGATAAAAGTAATCCTGTCTTTTTTATATGCTAAGCCCAACATTCTGAACATGCTAAGAACAGCCATGTTTTTATCCTTTGTATGTACATGACTTTCTTCATTTTTCTAGCTTTCCCTAGCTAACCAGTACTTTACACAGCTACATTCCTTGACTCTAAATTACTGGCTTCACACTAGTTTTTACAGGAAGCTCTATTTTACCCTCTTTCTGCCCCATCCCAGCACACTCATTTTCCCTTTCTTAGAAAAGAAAAATTAGTACCACTCATTGAATGAGTACGTAAACATTCCCTGTTGTGCACTCCAACTTCCCCTAACTCACCCCCAGCAATAATGAGCTGTGCAGAACATCAAGCATGTTTGAGAAAATTTAAAACCAGCAATTCAGTGTGTTCTCTTGGTACTGTAGCAACCAACATACATTTTAATGAAGTTGTGATACAGCATTCCAGGTTTTATATCCTATTGGGGAGACATTAAATTCCCTGTTTAGGATTTTTTTTTTAACACTTTTTTCTCAATAAACAAGAGGTCCCAGGGTCATCTGTGCACAAAGTCAATTATTTTTGAAGTAAGGGGCAGTTTAACTAGTTTTTTTAGTTATTATTGAAGCTATTACTCTCTGTTCTTTTTCCCTCTCTTGGTCTTCTGAATCCTTTTAATCATTACCCTACTTCTGAGAGATCAATTAATTGGAAAATAGGAAAGACCTAAACACAGCTTTTAATTTTAGGATTTTTTTTTAAATTATGGAAAATTTAAAAGCAATGGCAAAATTAGGCAAAATAATGTAATGAACTCTAATGTAATCATTGCTCAGCATTAACAATCACCATCTCATGGCCAGTCTTATATCACCTTCTTCTGCCTAGGTTATTTTTAGGCAAATCCTAGACCTCATATCATTTCATCCGTAAATATCTCTAAATTTAAGTATCTCTAAATATAAGTACTCTTAAAAAATGACAGTTATTTTCTTAAAAATGAACACTAATTCCTGTTTTTTCAAAAAAATATGTAATCAGTGTATTACCCCAAGTCTAATATCCATTTATCTTACAATTTTAGTTTGAATTAGTAGTCCAAATGAGGTTCATACTTAACAATTGGTTTTTAATGTCTTTTAAATTTCTTTTAATTTTAGATTTACTTCCTTCCCCTCTCCCTCTCTTTCCTTTGTACTCAACCAGGTTATCTGTCATGTGGTTTCTCATAGTGTGAATTTTTGTGACTACATCTTTCTGGTGGTTACATTTGAAGTTTGGATACATACCTTGGTGGTTTTTTTTTTTTTTTTTTTTTTAAGTTTAGCTTAACTTTTACTGTCTTGGTAAAAAAAAAAAAAGTTGTTATTTAATTTTTTTTTTTGCAGGACTTAGAGCAGGATTCCAAAAGTGGTGGTGCCCTTGTGCCCCATATGACCCAGAGGCCTGTTTTGTTTGGTAGGCACAGTTTGAAATATTTTAAAATTAATTGCTATCAGTTACACATTGTAAAGTTTCCCATAAAAATTAATATTTTTTCTTCCTGTTTTTATTATTATTATTTTTGAGTTGGAGTCTCACTCTTGTTGCCCAGGCTGGAGTGCAGTGGCACACTCACGGCCACCACAGCCTCGACCTACTGGGCTCAGTTGATCCTTCCGCTTCACCCTTCCAAGTAGCTGGAACTATAGATGCATGCCACCATGCCTGGCTAATTTTTTAAAAAAATTTTTTGGTGATTTATTGTAGAGACGAGGTCAAACCCCCTGGGCTCAGACCATTCTCTTGCCTCAGCCTCCTAAAGTGCATGGATTACAGGCCAAGCCACTGTGCCTTGTCTGTTTTTGTTATTTTTTAAATTTAATGTATTTTTTTGTTCGAGTCAGTGTCTCACTTTGTCACCAGGCTGAAGGGCAATGCCACAATCACAGCTCAACACAGCCTCAACCTCCTGGACTCAGGCGATCCTCCTGCCTCAGCCTCTTGAGTACCTGGGACTGTAGGCGCATGCCACTATGCCTGGCTAATTTTTTGATTTTTTTGTAGAGATGAAGTCTCGTTGTGTTGCCCAGGCTGGTATTGAATTCCTGGGCTCAAGCAATTGAGGAGAGAGAATTACGGGGTTACCTGCGTGAGCCACCGCACCCAGCTCTTCCTTTTTTTCAAAAAGCAGAAGATCTGGACATCTGTGGCAGTGCCTCTTGGTGTAACTGATGGATGGCAGCCGTTCCCTTCAGAGGGTGCCTGCCTTGCCGCCCTAAGTAGAATGCGTCACTCAAATGGGTCTCTTGCCTGGTCCCAGCGGGCTGTTGGATTTGTGGACTCTGACTTGGAGCAGCAGATATTACCTTTATTTATGTTGTGGTGTCTCTTAAATTCTATGCATGATAGTTTACTTCTGATTTTTTGTTACATGGTTTTCTCTAAGCTGGTGTTTGGGCTCTTTTACCATCTAAGAATTGAAGTGTGTTCAGAGAGTGGTCAGCTGATGTTCCTGCTGTGCTTTGTACCTGTCTTTAAGACTTATTCAGTGCATTGTATGAATTTATTCTCACGTCTCTCTTTTTTTGGACTGTGGGAATTTGTTTTATATTTTTAGTACCTAACAGAATGCTTGGCATGTAGTAGATACTCAATAGGTTCTTATTGAATGAGTAAAGAAGAAAAGGAAGTAGCAAACTACCAGATTAAAAGTAAAAATGTAGGAAGAGAAAACATGTAATGCACATTTCATGTTTGAAATTTCAGTGGTGTTAATACCTTTGCTTCTTCTATTGGTATGTTATTGAAAGTGATTGTAATTATCAGTATAATATTGTACAATGTTAGAAATAATTTCTGTACAGATAATGCATATGTTAATATGTTAATAACATGTAAATCAGGAATAGATTTTTTTTTTTTTTTTTTGAGTTGGAATCTCACTCAGACTGGAGTGCAGTGGCCGCTCCCGGTCACCGCAGCCTCAACCTGCTGGGCTCTGGCGATCCTCCCGCCTCAGCCTTCCAAGTAGCTGGAATTACAGGCATATGCTACCATGCCTGGCTGATTTTTTGATTTATTGTAGAGATGAGGTCTCGCTGCCCAGGCAGGTCTCGAACCCGTGGGCTCAGGCAATCCACTCACCTCAGCCTCCCAAAGGCGCGGGATTACAGGCTGAGCCACTGAGCCCAGCTGAGATTTCTTAATAAGATTTGTATTTGTCGTTTGGAGAGCACATGAGCTAGACTTTCCTGTATTGCCCTAAGAATTTGGAGTTTGAGTTCCTCCATTTGGTTTGTGTCCAAAGGAAGGGAATACAATGTGGGCAGAAGCCACAGTCGTGAAGATAGTTTAGAAAATGTAGTCTATGTAATTTGGTAATATTTTAAAACCTGGCATTTGGATGTCATTGAAAACAACCATTTTAAGATATTGCATTTTAGGTTGTAATAATCTTGTGTTACACTGATGCATACTTTAAATTAGAAATGAGGTTTTATTTATGTATGTATTTATCTGGTAGGTATTAAGCTGGCCTGCGCCTTTCTTGCTACTGACTACTTTCAATACAAAGTGTGGATGATAAGGTCAGGTTCTGTACCCTTTGATGGCGGGAGAATATTTTATTAATTTTTTATTAACGCTTATTTATCATGATTAAGAGACTAGGAAAAGTAAATATATGTTACTGGTAGCATATTCTAGCACAGTCTAAATTCTTTTTTAAAGAATTATTTTATTTCATTTTTAAAATGTGTGGTACAAATGAGAGTTAGGAACATACGTGGTCATCATACAGGTAAAGTAGTGTTATGTGCCCCCCTCTGCCCTGGAAGTGTCCCACTGCTGGCAATCCTTTTCTTATAGTATTATGAGAAATGTTCAGGGTTCATTTATGAATGAGTACATGTGGTACTCAGATCTTTGTTTCTGTGATAAGTCACTGAATATTATAGACTCTAATTCCATCCAGGTTGCTGCAAAGTTCATAATTTTGTTCCTAGTTTTATTACCTGGTAGTAATGTATGAAAATGTAGTTAAGATGACCCCAAACCATCTATAAACTAACAATTTTATTAAGAAATCTAGCTTATTTTATGCATTTTCTAAATTGTGAACTGAACAAGTGGTACCATAAATAAAGTAAGGTGTTTCAGTTTTAAGACTCCTTCAGTGGCATTTGTGGGTGGTGAGAAATTATAAACTTGTTGAAAACACATGGTATCCTTACACAGCGGGGTGGAGAGATACTAGGAAAAGCTGTAATGTTGAACAAAATTAGTGGGTTTTTTTTTAGTCAATTTTAATAGTTTCACCACCCTGTATTTACAAAATGCTTTACATTTTTCAAAGCATTTTTAGTATTGAAATTGAAATGATAATCACTGAATCAAATCTGAGAAATTTCTGATTAAAAGAAAAGTTCTTTATTGTCTCTTTCAGTGACTTTTAATGTAGAAAAAAATTAGTTTACTAGTAGTAAATGTTAGCGAATGTTCCTTTTCTACATACAAATCTATGATAAAAGTCTTTACAATTTGGAGGAAAACTCTGATTTAAATTAAAGATTTGCAACTGAAATACTGTATTAGTTTTAGATGAACAATGTCAGAGGCAGACTGGGTCAGAGATGAACATTTTTAGACTTTATATTTCTCTTGGTAGCATTTTCTAAAGAACCAAAGTTCTCATTTTGCTGTCCATTCATCTAGAAGTTTTATGATTTGTCTTATTATTTTAGTGGTTACCCTTAAGTTTTTAGGTTGAATATGTGACTTTAAAACATTTATAATCATCATTTCTTCAGCATCCTGTACTTAAAAACGAAACCCTGAAAAACAAAGCCTTAGAATACTTTAACTTTGATAACTCTTCTCCATTTGCTTGTTACTTTTCCCAGATGTTTTTGTTCTTTCTTTTTTACTCCTGAAATTATACATTATTATAATTAAGTCAGCACATGTTCAGAGTTACCCATAGGCTTGTTGGTACTCTAAATATATAAGTATATCAGGAGAAGTTTTTTTTTTTTTAAGAATTCAAGTTTTTGCAGCCTTATATTATCCAACCCCAAACCTCCTGGGGATGGGAATAAAAGCTAGATTTTTCTCCCCACCATTATAAAAAAGATACATATTTGTAAAAAGAATTTGTTAAAATATGGAAAAGTACATAGGAGAAAGTATAAGTTTCTGGAGACTTGGAGGTAACGCTTAACATTTAGGTTAACCATGTAAGTTCTTTCTTTCCTTTCAGTTTCTCTCCATTTCAGTTTCCCCCATTTCTCATTTTATTATTCATCGGAGGCTGTCGTAACAAAATACCACAGACTGGGTGGCTTAAAGAACAAAAATTTATTTTCTTAACAGTCCTGGAGGCTGGAAGTCCAAAATCAAGGTGTTGGCGTGTTTAGTTTCTCCTGAGGCCTCTCCCAGCTTGCAGATAGCCACCATCTTGCCTTATCCTCATGTGGGCTTTCCATCTGTGCTTGTTGCTCGGGTCTCTTCTATATCCAAATTTCTTCTTAGATTAGGCTCGCCCCAACAGCCTCGTTTTAACTTAATTACGTCCTTAAAGGCCCTGTTTCCAAATAGTGTCACATTCTGAGGGTACTGGGGGTTAGGACTTCAACATATGAATTATAGGAAGACACAGATCAGCCAGCTCCAAAACAGCCCCTAACATCCTTGTTCTTTTGGCAAATGGTGTTGTCATTATGTTCATTGTGGATGTAATAGTGAATGAGACAGATGTAGTTCATGTCCTCATGAGGTTTATAATCTGACAAGTCTAGTGATAATTTCTCTGTCTCTTCCCCCTCTCACTCTCCATGTCTCTCCCTTCCTCTATACACATGGTAGGGCACATGTGGAATCATATTGTATTTGTTGCTTTGTGATCATTAATATAACTATTTTACATACGCAGAAGAAAAAGTCTTTAAAACACTTACCTTTTTATAGTTTTTTAAGAGCTCTGCTGAGATTCAACTTGTCTCTAGATGTGACTATTGAATTTTTTTCTTTAGCATGTATTGTCCTTTTCTTATATTTTCAGCTACTTGTGTAACTTGTGCTGTTACGAAAGACTATTCCACAGTATCAATGTAGGGAGGGTGAGTTTCTTGGAATTTTTTTTTTTTTTTTTTTTTTGAGTTGGAGTCTCACTCGGTCGCCCAGACTCGAGTGCAGTGGCCGCTCCCGGCCACCGCAGCCTCGACCTGCTGGGCTCCGGCGATCCTTCCGCCTCAGCCTTCCAAGTAGCTGGAATTACAGGCATACGCTACCATGCCCAGCTGATTTTTTGATTTATTGTAGAGATGAGGTCTCGCTGCCCAGGCGGGTCTCGAACCCGCAGGCTCAGGCAATCCACTCACCTTAGCCTCCCAAAGGCGCGGGATTACAGGCTGAGCCACCGAGCCCGGCTCGTTTCTTGGATTTTTACAAGCTACTGGGTCCTCTACTTTCTTCTGCAATTCATCAATATATTTCTCTTTTGCTTCATCTCATAAAAAGCTCCCCCTTTTATTAAGTTTTAGATGACAAGTCACCCCATTTTGGGAAGGGCTGGACAGAACATTTTAAAGAAAGAGAAAATGAAAGGGTTCAAGTACACTGGGGAGGGGGGGAAGAGAAATATGTGGAGTTGATTTGTCCGTGTCTGTTCACTTTAAATACTGTTTCTCAGGTATCCCCGATTCCTCAGGTGCCCAAAGTGAGAGACGCATGAAAAAGAAAAAAGGACATTGTTAGCCACATTTGGTTACTGAATCCGCAGCTCAGATGTCAGTGATCCAGAGCAAATCTTGGATTGATTTTTAGAACAACTGTACATTTGAGATATGTGCTTGATTTCCCCCACTACTTACTCATAAATCTAATAGGCAGAATTGGTCTGGAAACATTTTCTAGTATTATTATATATTTTAAAAACACTTGAAGAATATAGAATGTTTATAGGAGGAAGGAGGTAGTTGTTCCCTGTCTGAACTGTCTCTAAAATAAATAGTGTATATGGGAATTTATAGAACAGTAAATCTTGAAGGTACCTCAGAATTTGACCTCTAGGTGAGAGAGAATTTGTGCTTCAACTTCCTCCTGAAATGTTTGTCTGAGAGTAAGAACAACATCAACTCAAGGGGGAAAATGGCCAGCATGTAGGGGAGAGTCATTTGGCCTGTTAGTTCAGTCCAGCTCCTTGGAAAAGGCTTTCATTTGTAGGCTGCCTAATTATACTGTAAAATAAAAGACTGAATCCATTAAATAGCCAAGCCTTTTGTGCTGCTCCTGAATCCCTTTAATTTCGTGGCTGCACAGAAGCTTTATTCAGAGCATTCCTAGTCCTGTACTATCTTTTCTGTCTGGATGCCAGGCCCTATTCATGATGTTCTCACTGCAGGAAGTTCTCACAGTCATTTGGGGTAGATAGAGGGGGAGGGTAAAGATGGGAGAGGCAAAGGACTGTGTGGATCCTTCCCCCCCCCTGCATTTCCTGCTCTGCCCCTTAAAAACAAAATGAAACCCCAAACAAAAAGCAAACTCAGAAATATGACTCTAAAGAAGATTCTCAAGTGACTCCATGGATTGATAACTCCTGGTGAATAACAGAAAATGTGTTTCTGGTGTGTATTTGCAAACAGTGCTAAAAGACCCAGAAAAAGCAATCCAGGTCAGATGAGGGTAGGAGGCACTGGAGGAATAGATGGTAATGTGCTCCAAAGGATTTTTTTCTTTAGCTGAATGTATTTTAACAAACTTAATCTAGGTAAAGAATAGCTCTTAAGGCTGTGTTAGCAGCAGAAGTTGGGAGTTAGTTAACACAGAGAATTAGGGGGTTCAAGTGAACATCTTAAAATGTAAACAGGGGAAGATAAAGAGGCCAAGGAATGCTTTTGCCCCTTCTGCTGAGTCTTTAAAAATTAAGTATTATTTAGGCCTGGTTTAGGTTATGTGGCCTTTTACCAATCAATGCTGAATTGTTGCCTACGTTTCCAGTCTTTTCAATAGATAAGCACATAAGGAGGTGAACCAGAATGATTTGGGGTTGGTTTTGTTTTGAAAGGCTGCTGGTGATGGATTAGAAAAAGGAATGATGAGTGCAGATGGATTCCTGAGAGTACTAATTCACCAGTTTTGAATTGCTGGGATGTTATCTTGGTTAGGGTAGTTTTGTAAATGAAGGGAAGTTTGCTCTTGTTGAGTTATGTTTGCTTTGACATCTTGAAAAGTGTAATGAACAAGTTATCAGGAAGGTGGCCAAGTTTAGATTCTATTCTTATTACATATTTAATGTCTTTTTCAAAACTTTTGAGTATGTGGGATTATTTCAAGTGTCTGATCTTTTACTGTCTCAGTAGATTCTTATTGAAGCTGACTGTGCAGTCAAAAAATAAAGCAAAATCAAGCAGCCCCTCAAATCTCTGTAAAATCTTCAGTAGACAATAGGAATGAATAACTGAATAAAAACTAAATGAAAGTGAAGAATGTAGTTGTGTGTTGTGCCTTGTTTTCTACTGTGAAATTTTAAAAAATTATGAACACTGAAAAACGGCTATTTAGGGGGTATGAGTAGAAGAATTCTGACATGTGGAGCCCTTGAGGGGATGCATAGGAAACCAAGAAATAGAATTGAATAAAGATGAAGAACTGAATATTAATAGTTTGCATTGAGAGAAATAGTGTAGAATTTTTGCTTAATGAAACGGGAATGATAATGTGCTACAACACTTTATTATGTTTAAGCATGTATAATTTGGTGAAGTTGCTTTTTCTAATATGAGAAGCTAATGACAAAAATGGATTTACAAAAGAGAAAGAGGTCATATTTTCATATGATATTCCCAAGCATTTTTGTTTCCACACCTGGAAAAATAATTCTTCAGGTAATTTTCTAATGTTTAAATTAATTTCCCCTTTTCTGTTTTATATTATCTTTTTCTTTATCATTAATCACATTTGCTAATAAATGTTATTATTGGGAACTGATCTCATATTATGTATTTTATAGTTATTCATGATGTGATTTTTTTTTTATAGGGTATGTACTTGTACAAATGGTAGTGCTTACGTTTTAGGTTACAACTTCACAAAGTATGGTTCTCTGTAGTGAGCACTGCACGAGTTACACTTTTTGTTGACTTCTCAGTCTGATGGTGTATGTACCATGGGTCCAAGAAAGCGCTACCTATTTTATCCATTTTTGTGTCCCCTAGTACCTAGAGTAGAAAAGAGGCTCCCCATGTGCAGGAGTGCTGGCTTTGCTCATGTGCTCCTTTTCATTCACTCTTTGCTTTAAACTTTGTGAAATTAAGCTAAGACTTAAAGAGAATAATTGAAAATATTTTTCCTCTTTAATCTGAAGTTGTCTTGGTAAAAAATTTTTCACAGACAGTTGCTTTTTAAGATGTCTTGTAACTTAGTTCCAATTATTGAGCACCTGTGTTCCAGGCACTTGGAAAATAGAAGTGAAAAAGACAGTGGTTTCTACCATCTTGAGTGGAACATTTTTTATATCGATGCTAAGATTTTTCTTTATTTCATTTATCTGAAGCTGTAATTTTCACCACAATGAATTATATTTTTCAACTTTAAATGTAAAATGGGGGGATCATTTTCTGGGATATTGTCTAGAACAGTGATTCTCAACCAGGTCCTGTTTTGTCCCCCAAGGATTATTTGACAGTATCTGAAGACATACTGGTTGTCACAGCTGATGGTGGGGTGGGAGGGCTATTAGCATTTAGTGTGTGGAGGCCAGAGGTGCTGCTAAATATCCTGCAATATATAGAACAGCCCCCTACAACAGAGAATTATCTGACCCCATCATCTCTTACCTGGATTTATTCTAATAGTCTCTTAACGTCCTATCTTTCTGTTTTTAACCTCCCAACCAAAATGATCCCAATAAAATTAAAACCTGACCATGCCACTCTTCCTAAGACCCTCCCATGGTTTCTGTCTCATAGTAAAAGCCAAAGGCCTTATTAATTCCTAAAACAGTACATGCTTGTAGAGGGCACTCAGATGTGTCTACCAAATGAATGGTTCCCACTTTAGAGAAACAAACTGAGTGTTTTAGAGAATGAATCGAAAGTGTGGTTTATGCAAGAACTATGAGTTTATACCTGACTATACTTAAAAAAAAAAACAAATGAATATATATGTTTTGTTAAAATGCAGTTGAGATATTGGTATTCACAGCGTTCTAAATGGGCCTGTTGGGCTCTTTTCTGATTATTAATTGAGTTTAATTAAGTCATCTAAGAAGACTTTTATAATATGGCATATATAAAGAGTTTGATTAGAGGAAAATAACTGGGAACTCATTCTAATAATCATAGTTATAGTAGCTATCACTTATTGAACCAAACAATGTCCCATAAGCTGCACAGGCACTTTGTATGCTTTGCTGACATCTGGTCTTGTTCCCTGGTGGATGCCTGAAGCCTTGGTTCACTGCCACTAAGAATTTGATAAGTTTGGTGTCAGATGTGTGTAGCTGCATTCAGGTGTTCTGTTAAGTGGTGGGACTTTAGAAATTCATTAGTTACTACTCAAAGCATAAACATTGAAACAGGAGCATGTGCTACCCATGTTACCTACTCTAGGATGAACTTCACCCTTCCTACTTGGGATATGACATAGTATGGCTGTTGCTGACATACCTTTCAACAAATTAGACTAATAAAAGTGTAGCTTTCTCAAGGTTATGACTTTAAAAAGTTTGATATTTTTTTCTCTGCAGGCTTGATTAGAGCAACTGACTGTTTGGTAAGATTTCTTACCATGGACCAAAGAAAAAGAAACCTAGTAATTTTTGATCCTGTGAGAGTGAGGCTATTGCTTTTCCTTGAAGTCAGCCTTTTTGGAGTTGGGTTGATTATTTTCTTGAGCTGTCACCTGTTTCTGATTCCCAAAAGAGTTATATGGTAAAAGCATTTTTGTTGCAATCATGTAACTAGCCTCCAGCCTGCAATTCCCACCTCTTGTCTTAAACATTTCAGCTGTTTCTGAACTGCTGTGCCATCTTACCTTCTCCAGAGTGGGGAGAGTTTTCCCATTGTGCTCTTAGATCCTGGCCTTTCAGTGTGCCTGTGTAACTTGCTCAGCTGTTCCTGTTCTGCTGTGGAATTCCTTTTATCCTTGTGCAACAGGCATTCCCCGTCACCTGTCTTGTCACTCTGACAGACTGTGCTTGGAGACAGGACCAGGCAGTTGTTGGGTGTAAATTTTGGAGTCGCAATAGAGTATGTCTTTGTGCTCACAGGAACTTGTGCAGGAGTTCTTTCTCCAAGTTTGGCCACTCTCCTAGAAGTGTGGAGGCTGCTGCCTCCATATTTTTCCGAACTGTTTCTTTGCCAGTTTCAGTGTAACAAAAAAAAAGGCGTTTGGCTGTCAGAAGCCTTACTGGTAAGAGGGACAGGATTACATTTTACAGTTATGCTGAGAGAGAGAGGTAAGGTGCTTTGGGGAGTATCATGAAATGGACTAAAATGTGTTGATGAAATTTGATCTACTTTGTATTTGCAGTATCAAAAGAAATATCAGAAGAATATTAGAAGACAGGCCTGCTCAGCTATTGTATCAAAGGATAAAATAAGTCATTGTTTCCCCTGTAATTTGCTATAAGGGTAACAATGACATACATAATGTACCAAATTCCACATGTAAATTAAGATAAAAAATGTGGGTTAAGTTTATAATTTTTACAGCATGTGATAGAAAGCATCAATTGCTGTAGTCTGCTGGGTGTAGTGGCACGTGGCAGTGGTCCTAGTGCCATCATCCCAGCTGCTGGAGGAGAGAGGGGAACTGAGGTGGGAGGATTGCTTGAGTCCAGGAATTTGAGACTGGAGCAGCATAGCAAAACCTGGATAGCATACTGATCTCCTCTCTAAAAAAAAAAAAAATTGCTGTATTCTTTCTAGGATCCCTGTTGTGTGTCTCTAGGACCACAAAAGTTTTCTTGAAATTAACAATTGACAGTTTTCTTTGAGTTAGCCAACTAGACAACAGCATAACTGATGTTGTCAACTGAGCTAATATTTTCTGTAGGAGATAGAGGTTTAGACATTTTTTATTCTTTTCTTTGTTGTCCTCTGGATAGATGATCATTGTAATCCTTTCATTCTGTGTAGATATGTAAAAGTTGAAAGCACTTCTGTAAATAGCCAGAACATCCAAAACCTTATCCTGTCATGTTCTGTCAGGCCACTGGCTGATTCTTTTTCTCTCCTTAGGTTCTTACCAATACCAGTCTTCTCCATAAATAACTCCTTTCCTTCTGATGACTCACATTGGGAATGAAGAGAGAAAAGTTTAGATAGTGTTGTGGTCTGAATATTTGTATCTCCATCCAAATTAGTATGTTGAAATCATAACCCCCAAGGTGATAGAATTCAGAGGTGGGGGCCTTTTGGGAGGTGATTAGGTCATAAGAACTCCACTCTTCCCATTCTAATCCAGAGTGAGATTAGTGCCATTATAAAAGAGGCCGGAGAGAAACCCCTTGCCCCTTCCACTATGTGTGTGGACACAGTGAGAAGGTGCCAGCTATGAACCAGGAAGCTGGCCCTCACTGGACACAAATCTACCGATTCCTTGATCTTGGTCTTCCTCACTGAGAGAAATATATTTCTGTTGTTTATAAACAGAAATAAATTTCTGTTGTTTGTGGTCATTTGTGCTGGTAAGATCGTTTGTAACTATTTTTGTTTGATGGAACTGAGCAGTTATTGCTGGGAGGTTCTAAGAATTTATTATTTTCTCTTTAGACTAATTCTCTTTATTACCAACTTAGCTGAATCTTCTTGCCATTTTTTAACATCTTGGTAGGCAAAAACAAACAAATAAAAAACAACAAAAATAACATGATTTCTGAGAATAACTTGTGGGTCCTTTTTTTTTTTTTTGGCCCTTCAATTTGTGCCAACTGGGAAACCAGATTAATGTCCCTTTCTTTCATTCACTTTTATTTGTTTTAAATAAAATGTGTTAGGTTTCATTAAGTTATGCTAATAACTCCCAAATGACTTCAGTGGCTTGAAATAATAAATGTTTATTTTCTGCTCCTGTTGTACATAATCATCATGGAGGGAAAGGGGAGATTTGCACATCATTATCACTCAGGCTGATGAGTAAACACTCTCTGGAATGTTGCAAGGGGAAAAGAGTTCTAGGAGGGTTTCAGCTTATTTGCAGAAGTAGTATGACCCCACCCAGGCACCAGGGGGCCAGAAAGGGTAAGCCTGCCATGTTTTCAGGAGAGGAGACCCATACTATGGTGTGGGTCATTTAGCATGCTGTTGGCTGCAAGTAAGGGACAATCTGAATCAAGCAAGCTTAAATAATAAGGAGATGTGTTATTTTACAACACCGAGAATCCAGACAGTGTGTGGTATGATGGGGAACTCAGTGATGTTCTGAAGGGCTTGAGTTCTGTCTCTCAGCTGGGTTATCCTTGACTTGGATCCTTTTTCTCATACAGGCTTCCCTGTTGGTCACATACTGCATCAACAGTTCCAGAGGGACGCAGGAAGAAACAGATAATTTTTCTTACGAAATCTTCCACCCTCAGATTTCTTATGTTTCATTGGGAAGAATTGTATTATGTCCATTCTAAATCATGATTGGTTTAGAAATGAGAATCTTTTTGTTGGAGCTAGGGGCAGGATTGACTTTCCCCTGGAGCACTTGGCTGTATTCTGGAAAGGTAGATAGATACTTAAACAAAGTGGGGTTTCATCAAGAAGAGGAATGTAGAATGAGCCACCAACAATGTCTGCCATACTTTTTACAGTGTGTGTGTGCGTGCAGGTGATTGAGACTTTTGTCTCTAGAGGTGATGAGAGATGGTGCTTTCTGATGGGTGTAAGATGGTACATAAAAGGGACACTGGGGTAGACAAGGGGTAATCTTTATTTTTTGAGAGTTGGGGTCTTGCTTTATTACCCAGGCTGGAGTGAAGTAGTGTGTGACCATAGCTCACTGCAACCTTGAACTCCCGAGCTCAAGTGCTCCTCTTGCATGAGCCTCCCAAGTAAACCTTAACTTTCAAACCTCTTTTTCGGGTAGCTCAGGGGTTGCAGGATATGATTGTACAAAAGTCAACATTGTGTATATAACACTGCAGTAGGTGCCAGGTTATTTATTATAGGAAAGACAAGGCCTCAGTACATAATCTATTATTAATTTATAGAATGGTTACTGAAGCAAACAGAAACCTGCATTAGAAAACCAGAAACGAGTCATTGCATTTAGTACCTTTGAAGCAGTTCAGTTCTTGTTTGGATGAAAAAAACTCACATATAAATTTAATTAGTTTTTATTTCTTGTGTTCTACTAGAGATATATTCATAGTGTACTGATTTGTCCTGCTGTGATTCAAATAAGGCTTGGTGTTCCTCTAGCTTTTTGAAAAGGTGTGTTCTAATTTCTGTTTTTCTAGTGCCAGCCATACTGGTGATACTTCTATTTGTATGGGATGACCTCATTTTAACTTCTGAAACATTTGCTTCTTTTGTATTCTTGCAGGGCTAAACTTCACTTCTTTTCTATCTAATATCTGAGATTCCTGAAAAGGGTGCTGATCCCTGAAACTGGCAGTGTGCTGGTAGAGCATATACTCTCTTTTTATAACTTTATATTTATTTTTCTAATTTACATTCTTTAGCATGGCTTCTGTGGGCCTCAGCTGGCAGAGAATATCTGGTTGCTTGATGCTTGCTTACCTTGCCCTCTTCCCCCCTCTGCCCAATGCTGAAACACCTGTGCTGTTTTCTAGTTTGCATTTTTAGCTTTCAGCTCTCCTTGTGGTGTATTTTCACCTGCTTATAGGGCCTGTATGAACAGATCAGTCTCTGAGTATTTTGTGCGAAACCCCTTTCTTCTTGCACATTTGACTGTGGGCCCTTAAGATGTTTGTTTTTATGGGCAAGGCATTTTCACTTGTGTATTTGGGGTTTGAAGGAAGTATGTTGAGTTGGTGTTCATCTAAGGAGAGTTCTAGACTAGGGACACTTTTAAACAAAACCTCAAAGTTTATAGTGTGGTAAAGACAATTCATTTTGACCCGAGGAGCAGAATTTCTGCATGTGTAAAATGCCTATTTCTTCAGGTGCTCTAAAAAATACACACGTAAAGTTCATTATTGTCATAAGAAAGTAGATACCTTTTCCCCTCTTCTATGGAAATTTTTGTTTTGGATGGTAAAAACTAGTTGATTGGAATTGTAATTTAAAAAAAAAAACCTTTTAGGGTACATTTACCAAAGTAAATCATATCCTTGGCATCTAGTAATTAATAACACAGCTTTAAAAAAAAGACAAAAAGAAACACCCCATTGAGGGCCCATAAACTGACATTTTGCAGATAAGACACCTGGAGGTTAAGCAACTTGATAAGATTCTTCAGCTAGTAAACTGGTGTCCTTTCTTACTCAATCCCTGCTGTTATGACAGAATTCTCTCCTTCATTCCTGAAAGGACATAACATAACAAGGACATAACCCAGTGAGCAGCCATTTTAACATTGTTTAGCTTTGTCGTGTTTCTCTAGCAGTTCACTTTGATTTACCCTCTAATCACTAGCCAAAGACAGAACCAGTTTCTCAGAGGCAGCTATTGATAATGTTTTACAACCCCTTCCCCAGCTTGTTTTGTACTAATTAGCTTTTCTATTTCAACTATTTGCCTCCACCCATAAGACCCAAGTTAACCTAATTAGCCCTTCATAACCTTCCTGACAGACCCATCACCATGGCAACAATCATGTGACTGACCCACCCATCTGCCTTCTGTCCATCGACTGACGGCAGTAGCTGTGCTTACCTGCCCTCTGTGATGACGTGGAGCAGACTACCACCCAATCACTTGAATTTTGTGTTTGGAAAAACCATGCCACTGGAGTGAACGAAGAGTTAAAAAATAGTCTCTCTACCTCTTTGAAAATTCCTCCTTTTTGAAAATAATGAACCAAATGCAAATTAACTTCTTTTCACATGGTGATTTCAGTGAAGGGAGAATGGAGCCTCTTGTTAAATTCAAGTCTTTCGAAACTAAGAAAAAAGGAAAGTTTTGTGTCTGATTCCTATGTAATGTTTATACAACCGACTGTCATGTTTGTGAGCCAAAAACAAGTTATATATGGAAATGTTTATTTTTTGAATTTGTGACTCTATTTTGTGGGAAATACAGAGGATGGAGAAAACAGTCCTTAAAGTAACTTATAGTTACTGGGAAAAAAAATTCAACAGAGCCGGCTCGGTGGCTCAGCCTGTAATCCCGCGCCTTTGGGAGGCTGAGGTGAGTGGATTGCCTGAGCCTGCGTGTTCGAGACCTGCCTGGGCGGTGAGCTCTCATCTCTACAATAAATCAAAAAATCAGCTGGGCGTGGTAGCGCATGCCTGTAATTCCGGCTACTTGGAAGGCTGAGGTAGAAGGATCACCGGAGCCCAGCAGCAGGTGGAGGCTGTGGTGGCTGGGAGCGGCCACTGCACTCCAGTCTGGGCGACAGAGTGAGACTCCAACTCAAAAAAAAAAAAGAAAAAAAAATACAACAGAGAGTGATTTACTAGACACAGTGGGAACATCACGGGTTTGAATGTCTGTAATAAGTAGTGTGGAGTGTATCAAATGGCCACGCCATTACTGCAGAAAAAGCACAGGTGAAAAGAAATGTCTTGAGGCCTCAAAAAATTTGGAAAATGTTTTGAGAGCTTAAAAAATCCCCGAATTACCTGTAAAATCAAAACTCTTCTTCACCAGAACTTTCTACTTTAGGAGAATCTGTTGTGTTTGCAGCTAAAGTCTTTTGAATTTCTTCACAAGCATGTTTCTTTGAAAATGCAATAGAGAATGCATGGAAGATGGGAAAAGTTAGCTATACTGGGTTTGTTCTCATTTGTGTCCTTGGCTGAAGTATTATTTGTCCAAATCCCTTGAACATATTAAATATTTGTCTTAATTTCAGGATTTTGTTTGAAATGTAATCACACTGGTGTGCTTACTTCCCTTGGCTATGCTTTGTTGGCTAAAATTAAGGACTAATAAAACATGACTAATTCTACCTACCCAAATTAATCTTGTTCATAATTGGCGATATCAGAGTTTCTGTAACTGGTGGCTAACTGACTCAGTTAAGAATAGATTTAACTTGCATATTAAAATCATTACTGTATGGTCCCTCCCTTCCTTCTTCCCTCTTGCTCTCTTGTTTGCTCTATCTTTGACTTTGGTAAATTGAAAACTAAAAACCTGAGAATGAAACATATAGCTAGTAACTAATTTCATCTCAGGTTAAACAGATGCAATGATGCATCTAGTTTTATAATCTTATAGCTGTTTTCAGACCTGTGCCTGTTTGCTCCTTGGGTTCCACACTTTTCTTTGTATATCTACTTCTATTAGAAATAACAGTAGTGCCTCCAGAATACTGGAGGTTGAAAACTGGCAGTTCCAGGGGCTGAGGTCTAGTGGTCTGCAGATTAATATGGTTTGATCAATTAAACAGTGGAGTGTTTAATTTTTAAAATTAGTTGTGAATATCTAATTCACTTCATTATTACACTCTGTAAATAATGAAGTTATTTGCAGTGTCTCTTGAAAAGAAGCAGAAAATCTGGCAACATCAGGCCCACATTCCCACATGAAGTGAAGCAGCAGCTGCTTGTTTACATGATACACACGGTCTCCTGTTCCCAGTCCCATTGATTTCCCTTCATTTCATAGTATGTCCCCAGCCCCTGTAGGCGTTTTCAGTTTGTGCTCTGTAAGTATTCTTGTTACAGGTGCTTCTCTATTTTTATGATACTAGATTTTCTACCTTTATTGTTGTTGATTCTTTGCTTACCATGACTTGTGAATTGGTGAAAGAAATGTATGGTTTTGGTAGCCAGATAAGCTTCAGATTTCTCCTGTTCAGGATGGCTGTAATCCCACCTTTGGAGTGGTATGGCCTCAGTGTGAGGCTCTTTCTAGTGCCCTCCTTTATTTTTCTTCTTCTTCCACTTTCACACTGTAAACTAGATTATTTAATTTTGTAGGAAATCCAGAGTTTAAGGAAACAAGATTTATACGTAAGTGGGTTTTTGTTTGTTGTAATTAGTGGCTTGCTTAACAAACGATGCAATTTGCACACCCGTTGGAATGAGTGTCCCACTGGCGTTCTTCCTTTTTTTTTTCTTTGAGTCGGAGTCTCAATTCGTTGCCCAGGCTGGAATGCAGTGGCACACATGCTCATGGCCATCCCAGTGTTGACCTACTGGGCTCCCGCAATCCTTCCACCTTAGCCTTCCAAGTAGCCTGAACTACAGGCATGCACTACCACGCCTGGCTAATTTTTGATTTATTGTAGAGATGAGGTCTCACCAAGTTGACCGGGCTGGTCTTGAACCTAGCGGGCTCAGACAGTCCACTCTCCTTGGCCTCCCAAAGTGCTGGGATGACAGGCTGAGCCACCCAGCCCGGCCACTTTTTTTTAAATTTTTGTGTCAGAGTCTCACTCTGTTTGGGCAGGCTGTAGTACAGTGGCACCCTCATGGCGATCCTTCCGCCTCAGCCTTCCACGTAGCCGGAACTACAGGTGCATGCTACAGTACGAGGCTAATTTTGATATACTGTAGAGATAAGGTCTCACTAAGTTGCCCAGGCTGTTCTCGAACCCAAGGGTTCAAGCAATCCCCTCACCTTGGCCTCCCAAAATGCTGGGGTTATATAGGCTTGAGCCACTGCGCCCCCACTAGTGTTAATGAGGATAGGGCTACATGTGTGCAGATTGGCAATAGAGAAATCTTTAGTTAAAACTTAAAAAAAAGCATTGCAGCATCCCTTTCAATGTTCTGGAAGAAATGGTGATTGTTAAATAGGACAGTTTTCTAAAGAAGGACTAAAAATATTGTTTTATGAAAATATGGGCTTGGTGCGGTGGCTCAAGTATGTAATCTCAGAATTTTGGGAGGCTGAGGTAAGGGAATTGCCTGAGCCCACGGGTTCGAGACCAGCCTGGGGACTTGGTGAGACCTCATCTCTACAATAAATACAAAAACTAGCCGGGTGTAGTGGCGAGCTCCTGTAAATCCGGCTACTTGGAAGACTGATGTGAAGGATCGCTGGAGCCCAGCAGGTCGACGCTAGGGTGGCCATGAGTGTGTGTGCCATTGCACTCCAGCCTGGGTGACGGAATGAGACTCTGACCCAAAAAAAAGAAAATATGAGAAAACACTATCAAGAAAAAGCACAGTCTACACATTTGAAGCAGAGGTATTGAATATGATACATTTCTGTACTAAAAAAATTTAGAAAATGCTAACAAAATTTCTAGGCTCTATTCTCATTTACAGTCTAATATGATCTAATGATCTAAAGATCTAATGATCTAAAGTCCAATAAACATGTAATAGCTTTTACATACTATGTGATAAGTGATAGCATTCATTCTTAATAACAATATTGATTTTTTAAATTAATAAATTATAAGTGTTATGAATATTCCTTACTGTCCAGCTAAATGGAATCCTATTTTTGTTCTGGAAAATTGAGATCTGCATTTGTAAAACTGTGGTTTTGAATCTAGTTCAACTGACTCATTTACAGTAGAAGAGATCAAGTCTTTAAGAGGGAATTGATCCTGAACTATGACCCTAGTCTTTTCCACTCAGTTTATAATGTTCCTGTAACTCTTTAAAATATAAAATTAAAGAAGAAATCTAAGTGGTTTTTTTTTTGTTTTTTGTTGTTGAGTCCGAATCTCACTCCATCGCCCAGGCTGGAGTACATGGCATGCTCACGGCCACCCCAGCATCCACCTGCTGGACTCCAGCGATCCTTCCACCTCAGCCTTCCAAGTAGTCGGAACTACAGGCGTGCGCTACCACACCTGGCTAATTTTTTGATTTGTTGTAGAGAGGAGGTCTCACCATTTTGCCCAGGCTGGTCTTGAGCCTGCAGGCTCAGGCAGTCCTCTCACCTCAGCCTCCCAAAGTGCTGGGATTACAGGCTTGAGACCTAAGTGTTTTTCTATAAATCATTTCTCTTCTCTTGATATTACATGATTTTAGTGTAGGTTTATGCTTTGAATTTAAATTTTAAAAATTACAATTCTTTAATTTTATGACTTTGATTTTTATAGTTCATCCAAGTAGAATATACATTGCTTAAAGGTAATATGTCTGTAATCCATTTAAAAATACTTACTTTTTTTCTAATTTTACTGTAATGGTTGTAATAGAGATGTCTATCGGAATGAGTTTTTACCCTGGAAATATAAGTTGTAAAATTAGATATCTAAAACCTAGTTGTGCCTTTTTTTTTTTTTTTTGAGCCAAGATCTCATTCTTTTGCCCAGTCTGGAGCACAATGTATGATTTTGGCTTGCCGTGGCCTCTAGCTCCTGGGCTCAAGCGATCCTTCCACCTCAGTCTGGGACTACAGGTGCATGCCACCACACCCAGCTAATTTTTTATTTTTTGTAGCAATGAGGTCTCACTATGTCGCCCAGGCTGATCTTGAGCTCCTGGGTTCAAGCAATTCTCCTGCCTCAGCCTCCCAAAGTACTAGGATTACAGGTGTGAGCCACCATGCCTGGATAGTTGTGACTTTGAAACACCCTTTTTAACCACTGCTTTGCAGCTGAATCCATATAATCTACCAACCCAAGGGTCAACCCAACCAGTTAAAATTTTCATCCAGAAATTTTCCCAATGTGACTTTTTACTCAGTTTTTGTTCTGGAACAGTTAGTTATGCCTTCAGGCTACGTGTGATCTCCAAAGCTGCCCAGAGAAGTAGCCAACCTATTCAGCTAAAGTGGTTGCAATAACTTGTCTCCCCTGCTCTCTGAGCATTCTTTTTTCTATAACTCAATGTGCTTATGAAATAATTATAGTGTCGTGGCCCGTAACTGTGCCCTCTGATCTCATATGGAATTCAGGAGGAAGCAGAGTGCCACCAAAAATAGGGGAAAGATCACCGAGTGCTTTTTACTGTAACTTGACGGGGGCCCTGGGCACCTGCTATCTTCACCCTGGTTTCAATTCTTTTGTCAGATTTGCGAGTCTTCCATGTAGAAAGTCAGGCGAATGCCTCATGCAACCTGTCCTGAACTACTGTTACCCATAGCATCCCTGTGTTGGGAAGGATGGAGGAAGCCTGATACCACTACTCAACTGTCATTTTTGTCTGATCCCCTATCAGGTGGTACTCTTCCCCATTCCCTCCTTTTTAGTTTCTGACTTTCAGAGGTAGCCGGTCCATAGCACTGTGACACTCTTGTTTGGTGGCATGTGCTATTCTATTCTCTACCATGTCTTTCTCTATCTACTTCCTGGATTCTTGGATCTCATATCTTTATCCTCACTGTGACTTTTCCCAGTGGCACAAAAGATATTTTTCTAATTGGGCAGACCTAGATTCTGTCACTTCAGTCGATAAACTCTTAAATGCTCAAATAGCTTCCATCCTAAAAATAAAAAAACACAACCAAAACAAAATCTTTTTTATCTCTAGCTACTGTTCTTTCTTTTATCTTTCTGTTTACAGGCAAATTATTTTTTCTCCCCTCTCATTTTTTCCTCAACTCCATCCATTTTGAGTTCTACCTCTTTTTTATTATGGATTTAATTTGCTGATGATTACCAAAATGGGGATGGTAATCATAATTACCTCATAGGGCTCTTGGGGAATTAAATGGGTCATATTTGCAAAACTCTTGGAATGGTATGCCTGGCATGTGGTAAGCATTCAGTAGATGCTAGCTTTTGTTATTATTAGCTATTGCCACACCCACTGATGTCTTTGTCCCTTGTCTCCTTTAAGTATTGGCATTATTTGACATAAATTATCTTACCCTTTTTATTTATATTTTGAGTCAGGGTCTCTGTCACCTAGACTGGAATACAGTAGCGTGATCACATATGGCTCACTGCAGCCTGGACCTCCTGGGCACAGGTGAAACTTCTGCCTTAGCCTTCCAAGTAGTTGGGACTACCGGTATGTGCTGCCACACCTGGCTAGTTTTAAATTTTTTTTGTAGAGATGAGGTCTCATGTGTTGTGTAGGTTGGACTTGAATTCCTGGGCTCAAGCAGTCCTCTCACCTTGGCCTCCCAAAATGCTGGGATTACAGGCGCGAGCCACCACCCCTGACCCATTTCATCCTTTTAAAAATGCTTTTTCCTTCTCTTGGCTACTATGACACTTTATTGTCCTTGTTTTTTTCCCAGTGTCATTGGCCATTTTCAGCTCCTTCATTAGTGTTCATTCCATGTGCCCTTTAAATGTAAATATTTCTCAAGGCTCTCTCCATCTAGGTGTCCTTCCTTCAAATTGCTGTCTTGTGCATTTTTCTTTTTGATTAATGCTACTATATTCTCTGAGTCACTCGGATCGTTATCTTGAAATTATCCAAAATTCGATCTCATTTCCTTTCCTTCTTCAGACCACCTCTGAATCTAATCTTTTCCCCAAATTTTGTTGATTGCACCTGTACCATTACATGCATGACCTTGTCATATTCATTGCTACTATCCCATCTTAGCTATCTGGTCATTCTCATTGCTGCCAGAGTTCTGTTTCTTAAAGTTCAACCCTAATGTCATTCTCCATTGTATAAAGTGGTGGTCTCTAAAGATGGATGCTTGCATCATAGGACGTTTGTTAATAAATGCATTTGGATGTGGGAAGGGAATGTTAAAGCTTGTATTTCTGCTGAAATTAAACTTTACTAATACTTGATGCATGCATTGACATCGGTGCCTTCATTGGATCTGTAAGTCATTTGGCCATATATTCTGGAATACCCAAGGGATGTAGAGTGCAAGATAAGCAAATAAATAGTCCTCCTTTGTTTGTTGCTACTCAGCATGTTGCAATCTGTTAAACTTTACATGTGCCTGCTTAAGTGGATTTGCAGAGTATATCACTTAGTTTTTAAAAAGTAAATGTTTTCAAAATGAATGTGACTTAAAAAGATCCCTATGAGAAAGAAGAATTGAAGATAATATTATTAGTACAAGATGAATAAGATTTAGATAGGTGGAGAGGAAAGGTGTTTCACTCAGAGAGCACAATGTTTGGGAACTTGGGAATGTCAGACTGGATTTGGGGGCAGCTTGAGTTCCCTTTATGCTGCACATTGAGCAGAGAACTTCCTTCTGGTTTTGTGTTTGCTTGCTTGTTTGGGGTTGGCATTCACTGGGATAACACTCTTGGCTTTTCTAGAAACTCTCACCTTGTTCTTCTCCAAGGAAGAAGTGATTTATATTCCTAGAGTTTGGAAAAAGGGAACTGGGCCTGTCTAGTTCACTCATTATTGCCTACAAAGCCTACATTCTGCCTGAGCTGCTTGTTCATTTTCAAGTTTTTGTAGGGACAGTCTTTCTCAGGAAGGCCTCTGCCCGATGAACTGTACCTGTGACTGGGAGATAAATCGGTCTAATTCTGGGGTGAAATGTTAGCAAAGACCACTGGACTGACCTAAGATACCTTTTCCAGCCTAGGCTTTATTAATAATAAAGCTAATATATGTATATGTTTAAATCTTTATTTGCCTGTTTTTCTTGTCTCTCTGGTTTTGAACTTGGGCTGTAAAAATAGGAATTTTAAATATTAAATAAATCTCTTTTATTTCAATACCAAAACCTTCATGCCTAGAATCAAGTTACCAATCACTAACTCTGAGAGATGTTATAGGAGGGTAAAGAATGTAAAATGAAAAGTTTTTGAAAGGCAAACTGTCTACAAATGTATATATAAATGTTCTTGGGGGTGTAAAGTAGAAACAAGCTGGGACCTGTTACTTTTGTAATTAACTGCCATCCACAGATTAAATTCTAGCTCCTGCCAGCCACTCCCCTGCCAGATCCTTGGATTATAGGAAGTGGTGGAGAGGGTGGCAGTGAGTGGATATAGCGAGTGAAAAATGTCTTACTTTGAATGTAAATTGGGTTTCGGGCCCTAAATCATAATATTATGATATCACAGAATATGGAAATGAAGAAATATCGGATCAAGAAAATTAACTTTCTAATAGGAGTAGAGAAGGCTAAAATAAGTAATTTCGAGGGAGACCACTGAAGGAGTCCCTCAGCTTTTCAAAGGTACTACAGTATTATTTGGTCTTCTCTTAGTTAATGAAGAGTGAGAAATGTTCTTGCATTGGATTAAGGGAGCCAAAACCACAATTCCTACTACCAACTAAGAAAGTCTTAGAATTTGGAAGAATATACTCATTACTATATAAAACCAGAAGAAAATCATGTGCAGTTTTCTTTTGGATTTGATCCTTTCCTCCATACAGGAAAAGATAGAACTCATATACAACAAAACCCGATTCAGTTGTTGAGAGCTTTAAATGAAATGATTTAGTAGTTTGGAGCATGACTTACCTGCGGTATAAGCATGAAATCCTAATGACTCATGAGAATTACCACTGCCGAAGAGTTTTAAGATGTAAGGACTGATGTCTCTGACAATATTTATATTTAATTGCATTTCCAGATAGGAAAGTAGGTAACAGCTGTTTGAATCTGATGGGTGCTATGTATTTGGAGGCATGAGAGGGAATATAGAGTGTATTGCTTTTGTGTTAGAGAAATTATGCTCTTTTGTTTTTTCCTATCTGGTTTATTAGAGTACAATAGCAGAAAACCAGTCAGTTCAGGGAGTAGGCCCATTTCAGTCTGGCTTTCTTCATTCGTAAAGTGGTTTGGAATGAGAGATGCTAAGGTGCAGTATTTGGCTAATGCTTACCTACCTAGACTGTAGAAAAGAGTTTACATGAGGCACAAGTCATCTTAGGGCTTCTAGGAGAGGAATGGGAATCCATTAGCGCCTCTATATCTGGAAAGAGGGGTGTTGCCAAGAATGTCTGTTTTGTACGTTTGTTTTCACTGACACTGAATTTAATGTATATCTTAGAAACTGTCCAGAGAAGTCTAAAGTTTGAAAGCTGCAATGTACTAAAGAAGCCACAACTTGGATGAAACATTTCAACTGCTGTAATTGAAGAACAACATTAACAAAACAAATTAAAAACCAACATTATCTCCTGTTCCCAAGCCCTTGATCAATGAGTAGGCACCTTGAGAACCGAAGGGATTGAATACAAGGCGAGAATCCAAAAACAGAACCAGACATGACCTGTGAGCAGGAAGTACAGCTTGAACTTCTGTTGAAAACAACTCTACAATGATATCATTGACCGACGGTGAAGGAGGTTATTTTATAACACTCTGGAATATGAATTTAATAATTACATTACTCTGTAAACACCAGAAACAGCACAATGAAAGGCTCTGTAACAACTGTACCTATTAGGAGAATAGGCAAAAATGAGAACATAGGTCAGAAAATTATCTTAATATCCCAGTTTGATCTAGGTAAGGCTTATCTTACCTAGATCAAGTTTCATTATCTTTAAATACAATTCTGGTAACCTTGGTTATGTGATTATATTAGAAACATGCAAATAGAAAGAGGCTACTGTAGGCATTCATAGTGACAGTATCAAACAAGTATGTAGGTGGGGATGAGAATTATATGATTACTTAATAGTGAGAAAGGAGATGAAAAAAAATTAAAGAGAATATATACAAGGATTTAAAATCTCAGAAGCTGGACTCTATTAGGATAAAAGCAAACAATTTGTGCCTAGTAAGCGTTTAGGTATCAGAATTTCAATTATTTTATAGATATCAATAAAATTGTGGTATTCTCTGAGGATGATGGTGGTGGGGATGAAAGTCTGTTAGTGATGACTGCTACTCTCATTGGTCATGAAGGTTGCATTGCAGATAAACGTTTGAAAGCTTAATTCATTGCCTAGAAAATTACTGCTAATAATAATAATGATAGACTAAGTCATTAAAATAATAACACTGATGTCTAGAAACTATAAGAAGTACTCATCCACTTAGCATTCTTTATACAGTCTCAGAGATTATTTAATGGAAAAACGCAGAAAGTCAAGTATGATCAGAAGTTGTAGATTAGAAATACATTTAAATTTTAATGGAACATTGGATGTAAATCTTGACTAAACCTTTCAGTATTATGAAATCAGAAATCTAGAGGTAGGAAAGATCTTAAGGTGGATTTCATATAATCCCTGGTTTTTGCCAGTCTGTTTTACAGAGTTTTGAAGTCTTTTATTTTATGAGGTAAAAAGTATTATCTAAAGAAAAAAAAGGATTTCTGATTTTGAAGTGTGTAGAATAATTAGATGTGATTACTGGAGGGAGGAAGAATAACCAACATTCTAGGAAAGGATGTATTCTGTGTTTCTGAAATGCATCTTTTAAACATTCACATAAATGCAATCAATAGAACAATAAAGGGATAGGGAGAACAGCTTTATTAGAATAGCTTACCAAATTCTTATTCCATTATATATCGAAAATGAATAACATCCTGTAAATGAAACTGAATGCTCATCAACTGTTATATACGAATTAGAAATATCCATCTTGTTAATACTGATTCCATATTTCAAATACATCTTTAATAGGTTCTAGTTTATTATTACTTGTTCTTCCTGCACTTGTATCATCATTTGTCATACTTGAGTAATATTTTGAAATCCAGCAGTTGAGGGACAACTCATAGTTCTGTTGAAGGGGGCCATCATCTTTGTGTCATAATTGTAGCACATTGTTATAGCACCAATTAGCATGGTCAGTCTAATTCATATTTCCCACTTCCACATCATGTATTTTGTTAGTTCCCTTTGTCAACATATGTCAACTTGGGATCCACTAATAAATCTTAGAAAGTTTTGTCACAGGCTCTTTTAGTAAAGTGATGTAATGCGAGTTCTTGTTGTGGAATAATGCATAGTATAGTCCTTTCTGTTGAATGACTTATTAGATGAGAACTGTATACTTTCTTTTTGTATTTAGAAAGATACTGGTGATGCATCTGTTCTTGAGTTTGGGGAAATCTAAGTAGGTTGTCTTCATTTGAAGACTCATAGTCAGGATTTTGCTTATGTAGATTGAGTATTCCTTTTCTGAAATGCTTGGGTTCAAAAGTGTTTTGGATTTTGGATTATTTACATAGACATAATGAGATATCTTGAGGATGAGATCCAAGTCTAGACACAAAATTCACTTATATTTCATATATACCTTTACACATAGCCTGAAGGTAATCTTATATAATATTTTGAATACTTTTATGTATGAAACAAAGTCTGTATACAGTGAACCATCAGAAAGCAAAGATGTCATTATCTCAACCACCCATGTAGACAGTCTGTGGTTGGTTGTCATCACCACCATTCAGTGATTAAGCAATCATTTCTTATACTTATTCACATGCAAGTACTTAACAGTAAAAAAAAAAAAGACATACTGTTACTACAGTGAAAAAATAAAAACTAAGCACAGCAACATTACCAAAATATAACAGCCATGACAAACAATGGCACTCTATTTTTGATGCTGTGTTTTGATTAAAAGGTTAATAATATACACTATTATTTTCTTAGGTGAGAATAAACATCAGAAGCAGTTGAGGGAGCAGGAAGTGGGTCCTCTAGGGATGAGGATGCATCTGCTGGGTGGCTTTTTAAAATGTTTCTTTCAGAGTCATCTGCCTCATTAACAGTGGTTTTTGTCTTAGATGTTTCTGATTTTATAAACCAATATGATTTCTTGTTCAGTTATGAATGCACACTGCGCTAGGCCTTCAATAAGCCATGTTGTCTATAGGTACTTTTTCTACAGTGTTGACAGTGTCATCTTCATTATCCATTTCTGGAATCTTGTTGGTGCTCAAAAAATTTCAGATTTTGGAACTTTTCGGGTTTCAGATTTTTGGATTAGGGATGCTCAACCTGTACGATCAATTTAATCATCATCATTATCAGTGTTTAGAGAGCTGTCATCTGTTTGCATTCATTTTCTGACTTGTATTATGTCTCCCTTTGTTGCTTTTCTTCTCTTTGCCATTATGATTAGAAAGTAAAAAATTCTTTTTTTTTTATTTGTAGTCTCACTCTGTCACCCAGACTGGAGTGTAGTGGCCGCTCCCGGCCACTGCAGCCTCAACCTGCTGGACTCTGGCAATCCTTCCGCCAAGCAGCTGGAACTACAGGCACGCACTGCCATGCCTGGCTAAGTTTTTGATTTATTGTAGAGATGAGGTCTCGCCAAGTTGCCCAGGCGGGTCTTGAACCTGCAGGCTCAGGCAGTCCACTCATCTCAGCCTCCCAAGGCGCGGGATTACAGGCTGAGCCACCGAGCCTGGCTGAAAGTGAAAAATTCTGAATTTTCAGCTGTGTTTAATGAAATCTAAAAGTGGACTATAAAGTTAGTATCTTCAGTCTAAAGCTTTTGTGGAAGATCATTTAATACTTTAGGCAGTGCAATAAGAAAACTGAAGGATGAAACAATAGTAGCAGTTTATTTCATTATTATAACATCCCTTTGTAGGTGATTGCTCCATTTTTGTTTTCTTATTTCAGTCTTTTTTTAGAGCATAGTTGGGAATAATTATGAAATAATCCTTAGGGTGATGAAATAACATAGTGCTATTTAAGACACAGGAAGAGTAAGATCACTAAGATCTCATAACGTATCTTAGGTTTAGAAAATGGTCCAGGGAACCTATATGGCAACTGAAAGATAGAATGAATTTTATCATTTTAAAAAATAATTAATCTGGGCATGGTGGCTCATGCCTGTAATCTCAGCACTTTGGGAGACCAAGGTAGGAGTACTGCTTGAGTCCAGGAGTTCCAGACCAGCCTGAGCAACATTGTGAGACCTCATTTGTACAAAAAAAATTAGAAAGTTAGCTGGGCATGGTGGTGCGCACCTGTGATCTCAGTTACTCTCGAGGCTGAGGAGGAAGGTTTACCTGAGTCCAGGAGGTCGAGTCTGTTGTGAGCTGTGATGGTGCCAGTGGTACTCCAGCCTGGGCAACAGAGTGAGACCCCGACTAAAAAAAAAAAATTAGATTTTCTCTTTCTTCCCTGGAAGACCTCTATGGGGAAAAAATTACTAACTATACCTTATGGATAGTTAGAGCTTCTCAAAAAAGAAACAAACAAGCAAACAAACAAAACTAAAATTAAGTATAGTGGACTCCTATGGTATGCTGAGGGCCAATTAAAATTGAAGGCAAGATGTGATGTTTGTGGAAGCAAAAGGAAAGGGGTAGATGGAGGAAAATAACATAAATAAGAAAGGCTTAGATTTGGTCATGCTGGGAACCTTAGGCTGCTGGAATTTTGAGAGTACCTTTATTTAATCTTTAGTTTCTGTGATACTGCTGAATTAAATCTACTCTAAGATGCCTACCTCATTTCATTAAAAAAAAGTTTCAGAGGTTTAGCTGCTGGAAAATGTCAAGAAATACAGTGGGATATTTGTTAGCTAGTATAAGTCTCAGGTAGAAGGTGGGACATTGTCAAAGCCTTTTGTAACCTGTAATGTTGTTTGAGCTTTGTATATCATTAAATTATGTTTTGGATCTTCTCTTCAGCCTTGATATAGTTTGCCTTAATTATCTTCCTAAGATAAAAAAGTAAATTTTAGAGATGAGTGTTAGTGAGAACTTTAGCTGCATGTAAAGTTTCATTATTGTTAGTGTGTTTTCTTACTTATACTTCTTTACCACCAAAATATGCCAACTTTTTGGGAAGAATTACTATAAATATTTTGGGGGGGCAGTGGGGATGAGTACTGTTGGCTTCTTGTGAGCCAAAATTTAGAGTATTTCTGTTCCTAATGTTGAGGAATCTCAAGTAAATTAAGTTTGAAAAGCCATTGCTGATGTTGCTGTGAATTTGATAGAAAGTGACAAAGCCCTTTTCTTAGTTCAGACTGCTATAATAGAGCACGATACCATAGAATGGATGGCCTTATAAACAACATAGTTGATTTCTCATAAATCTGGAGGCTAGGAAGTCTAAGATCAAGGTGCCAGCAGATTCCTTGGTATGGGACTGCCTCCTGGTCATAAATGGCTGCCTTCTCACTGTGTTCTCATATGGCAGGAACGGCAAGACATTTTTTGGGGCTGCTTTTATGAGGGCGCTAATCCAATTCTTGAGGGCTTTGCCCTCATGACCTAATCACCTCCCAAAGACCCCCCTTCCTAATTACTTCCCCAACCCATTGGGGGTTTGTATTTTAACATAGGAATTTTGATGGGCAAACAGACATTCGGTTTACAACAGCCTTCTTGTGACATGTGTAGTCATTCTTTGACTCATCCTGCCTGTTGTCCAAAATCTGATTAGCTTGGCTAGATTCAAGGCCATGTACAAGATGTGGTCTCAGGCAGTTTTTTTTTTCCCTCTTATATTGTTTGCTGCTGCTGAATTCAACAATTTTTG